>OX243926.1:2500000-3750000 GCA_945859725.1 Drepana falcataria
ACGCCACAAGTCCGTGTGAAAAGCTACCTATAACGAAGTACAAATAACTATTCTGTTAGGAGGACATCTTCAAAAGGCAGTTTCGACCGTCCTAGGTAAAATGAGCGGGCCATGTGCACTTTTTACTCTAAAACCCATTTGGCGGACATCTTCTGTGGACTGGGGCACTGGGTTCTCTACGTCCTGGTACACTGCATAACTTTTCCCAACTACGTCCCCAGGCACCCTCACCATGCTCCCGCCAGCAAACCTTAGGCCCGCGTTATGCGACAACAAGCATCCCAAATTTAACTAGGTGCAAGCTACTCGGTCTTTTAGTTATCTCTTATGATAGACAGTGAAGTGAACAGTATATAATTGAGTCAGTATTAGCCTGTATATTATTAGCTAGCGGTCCGTCCCGGCTTCGCACGGGTGGACATAACATTTTTTTATAAAAGAAAATATTGTCTATGTCCCTCAGCGTGAATATACAAACAAACAAACAAACAATCAAATCTTTCGTCTTTATAGTATTAAAATTCATAATAATATTATTATAGACGAGCAGTAGGAACACTTACGGGAATGAAATCTGCAAATCCCTTTCGCATTTTTGAATAATGATGGCAATGATAACTGGTCAATGCTCCAAGAGCTAGTATTTACTTCCCGTAAAAAAAATTATTGTGGCACAATAAATCACCAGTGTGAACTACCTTGGAACTGTTATGTTACTAATCTACTATTCGTAAATTAATATGAATGAACATGAAAATAATGTTGGTATGCTATTTAAAATCTGATTGGACGCAGTTGCATAAGGCGGCTATGTCTTGTGGATATATATCCTATCACTAGATAATTTAATACAAACTCCCCGCCACGTCTGTCTGTCTATATTCGCTAATCTCAAAAAGTACGAAAACATTACATGTGGTTCACCAATAGTCAAAGAGATGAGGTATATAATAATATGTTAGCCTTTCTTAGAATATCATGTGGGCATCATATGCAATACTGTCGGTGCGAAGCCGGGGCGGGTCGCTAGTTTTATATATTAGATACCTTCCACCCAACCGCGCAAAGCAATTATTTATTTATTTAATTAATTAGGACGTCATGGTCATTTGCGATAATTTGGTCTAAACGTATATTATAACAAACGGAAAATACATTAAAAATAGTAATAACTGAAGTAAAAGTTTATTAACACAGCGCGTACTAGATGGCCTTCTTTCTGCGTATGTCAGACACTCAAGTATAAAGTGTAGTTAGTAAAAAAAAAAGCCGTGGTGGCCGAGTGGTTCGAGCAGTTGCCTGCGACACAAAGATCGCAAGTTCGAATCCCGACTGTACCAATGAGTTTTTCTGAACTTATGTACAGTGATTAGTCACACCACGAGCTTTACGGTGAAGGAAAACATCGAGAGGAAACCTGCATACGTCTGAGAAGAAATTCAAGTAAAAAGTGCTTGAGTAACGGCGATGGACTCGCCATCTGTCACGTTGGCACCAAATATACCTCTGGCGGAAAGTGGGTGTGTGGGTATTTATTATCTATACACCTCTGCCTACCCCTTCGGGGACCCTTGTGGGAAGGCGTGAGGATATATTATATTATATTATATTATTATTACTTAACTCTTTGATTAAAATAGATATTCACATTCACATACCGAAGTAAATAAACAACGAACTGATTACTCAAAGAAGATATATATACATAATAAAGTAAAATAAAATAAAAATACTCGGTTCGTTAAGTTCCGTGGGAGCCATTAACCCTGATAACGTCAAGACACCCAACACACAATAATACCTCAATTACATGGTTTTTATACAAATTTAATGATAAGATTATAAAGGCAATAATAAAAACAATATTTTTCATAATAAACTATGTATATATTTAAAAAATAAAGCTTCTAAAGCAGCAAGCAACAAATTGTTTTTTATGCACGTTGAATCGATGCAGCCTTTAGGAACTTGTGTTATATCAAACACTTCTCAAAAGGGTCCCCAAAGGGGTAGCGAAGGCGTAGTTACTCAAGCACGACTAAACGTCTTTAATTTTTTTCTCTAACGGATGCAGGATTCCACTCGATGTTTTCCATCACCATCGCCGTAAATCACGTGGTGTGGCTAACCACTGTACTTAATTAAGCACAAATAAAATCATTGGTAAATTCGGGATTCGATCTTGACATATTTGTGTTGCAGGCAACTATAGATAGTGCCATCCACAAAGACCCGCCCCACCAATTTCTAGTTGAAGGGGTCGCGGTATGCGTGGAGTATGACCCGAGTCTATTGATTGTAGTGTGCGTGTGCACTCATAGATAATCAGTGTGTACCGACAATACTCACACATTAGTGAAAAGGAGCAGACTTACACTATAATCTATGGAGAAGAATAGTGGGCCGCGTCTTCGTGGATCACTATCTATACTCTTGCTTTGACGCTTGTTATTTGTTTTACCTACATATTTGCGATGAACATATAAAGGCAAGGAACATAGTCCAGACCCTTTAGCTCCCGACGTCACATTCTCGGACAGTCTCCGGTGTAACAATGACGCTGCGGTACGCGCTTTGCATGCCAATCGATGTATTCGTACATGCCGAAGTCCGAAACCTACAGCACGCCAAAAGTCCATGCATAGTGTCTACATTTACGTTTACACATCATCGTCTATTGCGTAACTTAGTATTAAAACACATTAAGTGTTTATCGAATGTATTAGTTTTCTGAACTTAAGTACAGTGATTAGTCACAGTTCTACGGCGAAGGAAAACCCCGAAAAGAAACATACATACGTCTGAGAAGCAATTCAAAGGCGTATGCATAGTTGTGCTTGAGTAACGGCGATGGACTCGCTATCTGCCACGTTGGCACCTAAAATATAACTTAGGCGGAAAATGGGTGGGTGTGGTGTGGAAAATTAAGTAGTAGTCTAGTCACACCACGAGCTTTACGGTGAAGGTAAATATCGAAAGTAGCCTGCATACCAAGAAATTCGAAGACGTATGTATTGGTGCTTGAGAAACGGCAATGGACTCGGTATCTGTCATGTTGGCCTTAGAGGCCTGTCTCAATCGAAATAAGATGTTGTGATACCACTGGCTACACTTGAGTTCTACAGTGAGTTGAGTGAGTTGAGTACACTACAGTGGAGTTCAACTGCCCTATAAAAGTTGAGTGTTGATCAGTGTATCCCTGTTATCATTGTAGATTTAGTGATGTTCCATTAGTTATGGTTGCGCCTTTTTATAAATGAGACGTGATATCTGTTAAATGACTCATAAGTTCCCACGATTTGTCGTGACACTGCATTTCGAGCTCGCAAAATTTTAATTACTTATACATACATTATATATCATCACACCGAGTCCCTAACGGGGTAAAGGCAGATAGTATAGAGCGCCAGTTCTCTCTAGACTTACATATCTCTTTCGTTTCGTTCACATTCATCAGTCTACTCATACTAGCCCGTCGGTTTCGAGTACTCTTGACATTTTAATTACTCCGTCATCACATATAGCTTGTTTCTCTCAATTGTTCTTCTAAGGAATTTAATCTTTACTATTTAATCAGATTTAACTATTGAATATATCGTATCGTTACTCAATTTAGGTCAATAACACTGCAGGCGTGCGCGATCTGAATGCGCGGGCGCAGTCCGAATATGCGTTTGTTAAGAACGTCCATACACATATGAGTCACACGGGTTGAAATGCTTCGATAAATATAAAACATGTCTTCAAAAACACTTGACTTGCATTTAGACTCTTTGTAAGTAATCGTTCCGCCTTCCCCACCCTTCCCTTCACAAGGTTTCGAAGGTGTAGGTTAGGTATAAGGTATAAGAGTACATTTACTTAGTATGTAGGTAGTAAGTAATACATTTGTGTATAGAACACTTTACACGAAAACATTATTATTACAGCAACCATTTTGGCAAAAGTGGGGAAGTTACAGGATGGATATTACAACAAAGATTTAACCACCCTAGTGGTACAAATTTGCTAACTGTCAAATTTACTACTGTTTTATATCTTCCTTCCAAGGGTTTCCGATGGCTTAGGCAGAAGTGAAACCACGCCCTTTTGTCGTCGAAGATAAAATTAGGTGCCACCGTGACAGATGGCGAGAATATCGCTGTTTCGCAAGCTCGACTTGTAAAGCTACATCCATACAACTTTGTTTTTTTATTTTTTTATTTGCGCGTTTCCTCTCCATATATCCATATAAGTCGTGTGATTAATCACTGTACTTGAGTTCAGAAATGAACTCGTTGATATAGTCGGGATTCGAACTTGTAATATTTGCAGACTTCTCAAACCACTCATTTACCACTTCTTTTTATTTGATAACCTAATATCATATTGTCTAATGTTTTATTTTTAGTAATGAGGCTAGTGCGGCATTGTGTGTGACTTCTCTATGCGTAACTTAACCGGTGACGTGAGTGGTGGCGGTTCGAATGTCTGCTTAGGCATTCGGGGCGGGCGTCAAGGTCGCCCAAGTGCAGACTACTGATAAACGTGGATTGCTTGGGTATTGAAAAATTGCCGTGACAATGGGGATTTGTTGGTCGAACGAAATTAAAAATCACAAAAACTGCCATAAAACGTACATAGCCGAATAGTCGCAAGACCAAAAAGCCTTATTACCAGGCACTTATAAAGTGCTGAGAAAAAGAGCAGACAGAGCTAAGGGTAACTTTCGTGAGGATAGCACAGGCGTTACTACTCCACTTGCTGTGTTATCATAAAATGTCGCAGTCGCAGTCAAAGTACAAAAAGAAAGGATTAAGTGAAAGACAGTAGGTATAAGCGGTCAAAAACTTGATTGAGAAAAACCACACCTATATGGTTACTTAAGATTACATCGAAAACCGGTATGGATAGGTAAACTAGACTACTACAAACTCGTGTATACGCGCGGATGATCCGCGAATACGGATATTACGGATATAAAATTATACTTTTCTAGCGGTTACATTGAATTTATATCGAAGCCACAGTTACATCGAAGCATCAAGCCTATATTATTAACAATATATTATTAACAACGATTTAGTATCGGACTAGTACATCGGACTCTCAAGGACGGGAACGTTAAGAGTACTCGAAACCGACGAGCATGTATGAAAAGACTGATGAATGTGGACGAAGCGAAAGAGGTGTATGTAAGTCTAGAGAGAACTGGCGCTCTATACTCTCTGCCTACCCCGTTAGGAACTTGGCGTGATGATATGTATGTATGATTTAGTAAGCGTACCAGTTTTTTTTCTTGACAGATTACGTTTTTTTTTATAAATAATGTACTGTTATTTTAGATTTATATAGCTTTTATTATAATACTGCCAAGTAATTTATACATTTTGTTATTTATAGTCAGCATATTTATGTCGCCTTGCGATGTATATTAAGTTATTATATTTTAAAGAAGAAAACTGCAATAAAATATTTTGAAGATACTTAGTGTAACAATAACTATATGTATGAGTATAAGTATATCTTAAAGCCTTCCCATAAAAGTCTCCGAAGGGTAGGCAGAGGTATCAACACAATCTCTTTGCTGGAATTATGATTGGATACGAACGTAACAGATGGTTAGTCCATCGGTGTGTTTGAATTACTTCTCTGAGCTGTATCACTTCATGTACATACATACATCGTGTACACTTTTATGGAATCATAAATATTAATTCTCAACTCCGGCATTATTGTCTATGCTATTACAATGCGGCTTACGGCATGTATAAAGGGACTGATACGAATGGATATAACGATAGAGGTTTTATTTTTAATCAGCGACCACGCGCTGGCAATGTTAAGTAATCAAAAATGGCGAACATGTATGAAAAAAGTGGTTAATGTGAATGAAGCGAAAGAGGTCTTTAAAACGAAAGAGGACTGGCGCTCTAATCTCTCTCTCTACCATTAAGTGACACGGCATGATGTTATGTTTCTTAGAATAAAATATTTACAAAAGATGAGTCACAATAATTTATATAATACAGCTGCTGGCGGGTGATCTTTGTCTCATTCCACTCGACCATTTATTTTTGTCAAACGTTGAAGATACGGAATACAAATCGACCTTAATAGGCAATAAAAGCCTAATGCGGATGAAGTACGTGTTCCGCTAACTACCGTGTCACAACCTGAGAGGCTTGGGTGTACCTTGGGAGAATAACATAATTTAAATATTGCAGAACTATTTGGTAATCTGGGGCAATAGCGCGCGTTGCTGTGCAGCGGAAATGCTGCTAGCCTTGGCTCACACCTGTGGGATATTGACCACTCTGTACATACAAATAAGGTTGTACTTTAAAATATAGCCGTGGTGGCCGAGTGGTTCGAGTAGCCTGCAATGTGTGTTTCTTCTATTCTGAATAATCTTCGAAAGAGCTGAATCGATTTTTACGGAAATTTCACTGACAGATCTAATTGTAACTTAAGCTGTTTTATTTCTGTATATTATTACGTTTTAGAACTTCTTGCTAAAATAAATAATAATAATAAATACCTGGGACAATTCCACACAAATTGACCTAGTCCGAAATTAAGCAAAGCTTGTGTTATGGTAACTAGACAACGATATATTTACTTATATAGATAGATATATACTTAAATACATAGGACATCCAAGACTAAGGTACAAATATTCGTGTTCATCACACAAATATCTGCCCTCAGCGGGATTCGAACCCGCGACCTCAAGTTTCGCAGTCAGGAGCTCTAACCACTAGACCAGACGGTCGTCATATACATACATACATACATACATACACTAGCTGTGCCCGCGATCCGATCGACTCAGCCCGATCGGTTTAAAATTGACAAAGTTTCATACAAACTTTCATCCCCTATTTTATCCCCTTGGGGGTAGAATTAAACAAAATCCTTTCTTAGAGGAGCTTACGTCATAACATCTACCTGCATGCCAAATTTCAGCCCGATCCGTCCTGTGGTTTGGGCTGTGCGTTGATAGATCACTATATCAGTCAGTCACCTTTGAGTTATATAGATAGATATACATATCATCACGCCGAGTTCCTAACGGGGCAGGCAGAGAGAATAGAAGGTCAGTTTTCTCTAGACTTATGTACATATGTACGTCTTTCGTTTCGTCCACATTCATCTGTCTCTACATACACGCTCGCTGGTTTGGAGTAGGTACTCTTGATGTTCCCATCATTGAGTATTTTTTTTGCTGTAACTGGGGTACGAACTTGACATGCAGTTGATAGGCTACCATAGGTTGGAAAATTTCTCAACGCTTGAATTTAATTATTTCTAAATACAGTGCTGTATCTTGCAATGAAAGGTTCATTCTACATTGTGTATTCCGCTCAGTCCCACCAACCTTACGCGTGGTTGCACCATACATCAACCTTGGCATTGCGGTAACTTGTACTCTTTGCATGTACTAAACCGTAGCATTTTAGTGCTTTTGACTCATTAAGTCAATCAAATGACCAAGTAATAAAATATAGTAATAGTAATAGGGGTTATAACATTATTTTCGCTGGTGATGCATTGACGTGCATGAATGAATGCATTTGGCGAATCCAACGCCGTTTTTCAAGCATGACTATACATACATTTTCCTCTTTGGAGGCAATACTAATCCTCTTAAAAAATACTTTTGCATTTGATGGTCCCTTCATTAAGGAAAACTATATTTATGTCTATACTAATATTATAAAGAGGTAAGATTTGTATGTAAGTATGTTTGTATTGAATAGGCACCGAAACTACTGGACCGATTTGAAAAATTATTTCACCATTGGAAAGCTACATTCACCCTGAATGACATAGGCTATATTTTTTTTTATAAATAAAAACTTATGTCCACCCTTGCAAATCCGGGACGGACCGCTAGTACTACTATAATGCTAGCGACCCTCCCCGGCTTCCCAAGGGTACAATGTAGATACTAATAATATAATATGTAATATATCCTCACGCCTTCCCATAAGGGTCCCCGAAGGGGTAGGCAGAGGTGTATAGGTAATACCCACACACCCACTTTCCGCCAGAGGTATTATGTAAATATATAATATGTAAAAGATAAAAATGTTTTCCTTTAGAGAATTGTTATTCTTTACAGATAAATTATATACCATCGCGGAAAATTTTCTGATCATTTTAAGATATACAATTCCGTAGTACATTAATTTGATCAATCTCGAAAGGTTTAGCTAGCGTTTGCGATTTAAGCGCGCAAAAATATGTTTGTTACGCTGTTTTTTTTGGCTTTTCTAAAGTATGTATGTATTTAATTATACATAATTATAAACCTTCCTCTTGAATCACTATTTATTGCTGAAAATTGCAATTAAATCCGTTGAATAGTTTAAAAGATATAAGCGAACAGACAGCGGAAGCGACTTCATTTTATACTATGTAAAGAAAGATATGAGTAATATCACACATTACTCAACGGAGCAGAGCAGTCAAATAACAAAAACAATGCTACTTTGAAATATCCACGAGTATTATTGCGTCGAGATTATCTTAATAATGCGTACCATTGATTAACTCTTTGTGACATAACACGCAAATATGCTAATAGCGCGTTAGATTACAGACTATTAAGTGTATTATTGACATTCAAAGTCCTTACATCTTATTCTACGTTGAATTAATTAAATATTAAAGTGATTCATTTGTAAAGAGAAACTTCTTTATGTACTTATTTTATCTAACAAAAGAAAACGTAACCCTTCTCGAGGGAAGGCGTGAAGAAACATATATTTAATTATAAAATTAGATTTATATGTTTCCAAGAAAAAATACCCGCTCAAAAGAAAATGATGAATGAAATTCCCCGCTTGTTTTAACATACATACATACATAATATCATCACGCCGAGTCCTTAATGGGGTAGGCAGAGAGTATAGAGCGCCAGTTCTCTCTAGACTTACATACCTCTTCTGCTTCGTCCACATTCATCAGTATCTTCATACATGCTCGTCGGTTTCGAGTACTCTTGACGTTCCCGTCCTTGAGCGTCCGATTGATTTGATCCAGGTAGTTAGAACATGGTCTTCCTCTGCCTCTTCTTGCACACACTTTTGCTTGGTATATCTTCTTCTTCTCTTCTTTTCTATATGTCCAGTCACACCCTCATACATGCCAGTTGATTTGCGAATCTCTTTATTGCCGATTCGATCTAAGATCGTTACTCCGCACATTTTTCGAAGATATCGCATCTCAACTGCATTTTAGCTATTTTCATACCTCCTCTGACATACCCAGGCTTGTTTTAACATTGGTGCCCTTTTCTACGCGCCGGGCAATATCATGCATGGCTATCATTCATGTTCTACTATTGCATTGTACATGGCTATATAAATACACATGATGATACTTAGACTAGCAAGATTGCTTTTGTCATAAACCTCGTAAAGATTAAACACCTAGGGACCATCATTATGTACCTACTGAGATACAGTTGAGAGATAAAAGGCCGGTTCAAACACACCGTAGTTCTTTACACAAAACAAAAGAAGAGCATTAATTATACCAAGATGGCTATCTTGGAAAATAACTAACGTAGAACTACCCTTTAAGTGTACCTCTTTGTAGTGTTTAACTAAAAAGTGCTTGCAGTTTATTTGAGTGTGCATTTTTCATGGCCAAGAGTGTAATCTGGACGCTATCTGAAAATGCATTTGTTATTCTTAGCGTTTCTGGAAAATAATGTGCTGAAACTTTAAGCAGTTTCTAAATTATAGTTCTGATTTATTTACAAAAGCATTATGAAGCCGCGGTGTCCGTGAAAATATCGAATCCCGGATGTCTTTACAAATTAGTTTGTTTTAATTTACTTAATCAATGGCTTGTCGTGATTGAAGAACGAAGTCAGACCCAACATCTGACTATTTGGCGGTTGTCACCTCAGTATTTCTCCAGAGAAATGTGTGTGTACTACCTATTGGGAACAATTGTGATAAAAAAGGTGAAGGTGTAGAGTTAATTTACTTATTGAATGTGCTAAATACGTAAAGTTTATATTTTGTAGGCTGAGCGAGTGGGTGTTGTCCTTTTAACCTTTTTGTTAAAAGGACTTGAGGATTGTTATATCATATTTCATGCCAAAAATGTTGCCAATAAATAAACTTATTATAATTATTATGGCAAACAAACCAGAATGTGCTATTTTCCATACATGGTTTTATGGAGATTCCTAATAACTTCCTTTAAATTACTGAATGATAATATCCACCTATATTTGCAACGATTGAAATTAACACCATCGCACAGTAAACAAGCATTGTAGCTCTAGACTTCTCTTTCTCTGCTCTTCTCTCAGTCTATATTACTTTACTCTTTGCTCTAGACGTACAGACACCCCTTTCGCTTCATCCACATTCACAGTCTCTTCATTCATTTACATAGGTACTAGTTTTAAATACTCATTATGTTTCCATTCTTGAGGATTGAGTTTATCTAGGTAGCTAAAATGTGCTCTTCCTCAGCCTCATAATATAGTTTCTTTTATTTCATAGAGAGCTGTCGTGATGAATGGTTCGGGTAGTCGACTGTAACGACTAGGTTGCAAGTTCGGATCCCGAATGTACCAAAGAGTTTTTTCGGACTTATGTGCAATCATTTGATTAATGCACTTGCATTAAGTGCAACAATAAGTCACGTATCCAGGTTTCCTCTCAATGTCTTCCTTCAACGTAAAGCTCGTGGTGTGACTAATTTCTGTACTTAAATTCAGAAAAACTCATCTGTACAGCGGGATTCGAACTTGCAATCTTTGTGATGCAGGCACTTTACCACCACGGCTATTATACGCTTCGTTTGAATTCTGGTAGAAAAATCCTGAGCGTATAAGGAAGATACGTTAATTAATTGTTCGCACTCGATAGTGCTAACAATTGTTTTTATTTATACTTTATTGGCATCTCACGTCACCATGATCTAATTTAATAAGATATAGTTAGTGGGCAGTATATATTTGTAAGTGTTTTAAAACGTTCGGCAGCTTCAAGGTTAATGGGACTGGTTTAGGGAAGGTTTTACTTCAATGACATATGTTTTAAAACTGTTACATTAGAATAGCTGCGTATATATAGAGAAAGGCACGGTTGCACGACTAAAAGAGATAGCATATTTATAAAGTTACCTTTACTTTAAAGGTTTAAAGGTAACTTTACTTTTCTATATCTAATTAACATTATGGATGCGTAATTTTGTCACTTAGTCATAAGAGAGAAAAAGGCATAACGGGTTTCCTGAGGGGCATTAAAAGTCTAGTATAAATCAAAGTCTCTTCCCACAGTCTGTACATAGTGCTATTATAATATAGGCAGAAGGTTTATAACATATAGTTAAATATGAACTTAAATACAGTGATTAGTCACATCACGAGCATTACGGCGAAGGAAAACATCGAGAGGAAACCTGCATACGTTTGGAAAGATATTCAATGACGTATGTATTGTTACGCTTGAGTAACGGCGATGGACTCGCCAATTGTTACGTTGGCACCTAAAATATATCCCTGGCCAAACCTTTACGTTTTCCTTCCCTCCCCCTTCGAGGACCCTTGTGACTTCCCAAGCCGCAGTAAATATATGTATGAATGTAACTCGAGTGAAACCATATGGTGCAGCTAGTCATATATAAAAGTAGTAACGTTTAATGCGGTGTTCTCGGCGACACAGAAGCCACAATGGCTGTGTGAGGACGTTGGCAAGGACCGGAATAGTTCTCCGCAATTCTTGACACTGGGCGTCTGCTTTTGTGTTCAACAAAGAGATGGCAAGATTAATGATATACTTTGTTTTCTGAATGTGAGCAAGCGAGTACATTTCTATTCCATAGTTGAATAGCACGAAGTAGGGACGTACTAAGTGGGAAATAGAAGCATCTTGTCTGCCTCACGGGCCCCGAAAGGTTAGGCATGTGTGTAAGACTAAGCCAATGTGACAGATGGCGAGTCCCTTGTCGTTTCTCAAGGACGACTATTCACACATACGTCTTTGAATTTCTTCTCAAACACAATAGATGACTTATAACCGCAAGCGGTTCGAATGGTTAATTTTAATTTTGCCCGCGTATACTTAAACGACTCGACAACCCAAATATGGATGGAGCGAATGAGGTATGTAAGTCTAGAGAGAACTGACCGTCTACTCTCTCTACTTATCTCAGGAGGGACTGGGCGACTCGTACTAAAATTATAGATATTTATTCCTCTTTGACGTATATACTACTTACTGAACGGATTTGAATGAAATTTGGTACAAGATAGATTATTAGCTGGGTAAGCAAAATATAGGACATTTTTTATTCTAACACGCAGTTTTTAATGAACAAAAAACGCGCGTCATCACTAGTGATATATATATATATACCTGTGTACTTATTCTATGCCACTTAGAGAGGAAGCAAGCCCGCCTATGTATGCAGCTACAAGGGTTCATGCTGAACTCGCTAAGGAAAGCCGCGTGGTATTCATTCTACAGACGTGTGCCTTTAGCAGTATGGTTTTTAAGCAGAGCTATGTATTGTACGAGCGTACTCGGTTCCGGTGATCTGATATGCTTCCAGGCCCCATATGCCTGTTCTTCCTCATATCCTTGTTAAGGTCAACGACCGATACAATAAGGAAAATGAACGTGCTTTTGTATTTAAATATATTAAATATTCATCATAGTACATTCATGCGAATAATATATTAAATTGCAAAAGAGGTGAGGTTGCTCTACGGTTTTTATAGTAGTTAATGGCTGGCACGCAGATTTTTATAGTTATAATATATATATATATATATATATATATCCTCACGCCTTCCCACAAGGGTCCCCGAAGGGGTAGGCAGAGGTGTATAGGTAATACCCACACACCCACTTTCCGCCAGAGGTATATTAGGTGCCAACGTGACAGATGGCGAGTCCATCGCCGTTACTCCAGCACGACTATACATACGCCTTTGAATTTCTTCTCAGACGTATGCAGGTTTCCTCTCGATGTTTTCCTTCACCGTTCAGCTCGTGGTGTGACTAATCACTGTACTTAAGTTCAGAAAAACTCATTTTTACAGTCGGGATTCGAACTTGCAATCTTTGCGTCGCAGGCAACTGCTCGAACCACTCGGCCACCACGGCTTTTATCTATATATATATAGTTATAATCTAAATAGAATATTGAGTTCTAACAAAAATTATGAAAATAATCTGAATCTGATGTCAGAAAGAAATTCCCATCGGGTTCCGAAGGAATGCGGCAGCATGACATTACAAAAGAGCGAGGCAATGCCATCGCGAATGTAAAGTTGACTAAATAATATGTTTTAAACAGCCCCAAATCGTAACTAATTTCTTATGCCTATTGAATTTTCACACAAAATTGGTAAAAAAAGGATTACACTAGGTACATAACATATTACGCTAGGTGACATTGACAAAAGTTGCAAAATAAGTTCATAAAATAAAAACAAGGGGAATAACAGATTATTACAAGGACCAAAATACTTTGCTCACACTATTTACAATTCACACATCGCGCTGCAATTATTTTTTTGTTTATGTGTTAATGTGACACTATCAAAATTTTGCCTTACAGGGTAACCTAGAATATTATTTATTCTTTGGGATAATGACGTGCTCGATCCAAGCTATACAGTTGGTACTATGTTACTTAATTTGCAAACTCAAGCACGACTATACATAAGCCTTTGAATTGCTCCTCTAACGTATACAGGTTTCCTCCCGATGTTTTCCTTCACCGTAAAGCTAGTGGTGTGACTAATCACTGTAATTAAGTTCAGAAAAACTCATTGGTACAGTCGGAATTCGAACTTGCGATCTTCGTGTCGCAGGCAAGTACTGGAACCACTCGGCCACCGCGCCTTTTTTTTAAATATATCCCATGTGCTTATTAAGTTAATAATCCGTTTAGCATATTTTGCGTGAAAAAGGAACAAATATCCTCACAAACTTTCGTATATAGTTATAAGAAATATAAATACCACGCCATATTATTTTCAAAGTTAGTTGGTTAAAGGTAACTTATGTTAAGCCAGGCTACCTACATCTATACGCTGAATGCGTATTTTCTACAACCATACTTACTTAATTTTCTTTTATTTTTTCTAGTGTTTGATGCTTCAGCCAAATCTCCCCAAGGGTTGCTATTCGGCTCATCCTACCACCTGGGTAATTTCGACGAATGCGTAGCCATACTTGACAACGTCGACATGGGAGTTACCATAAAAGGCCAGTTCTGCTTGGCTACTATCAACTGGAGGCACTCTGAGGATACAATTAAGGTAAATTAAAAAACACACTGAAGAGAACGTTGAAAATATTTTCGCAAGTAGTTAATATGTGCAAGTATTCTGGCCTTCGGCTATTGACAAAAATATATCACTGGCAGGAAGTGGGTCTGTGAGTACTTTCTCTATACGTAATTATCTTTACTATAATAAAATGGATATATGATACAGAATCAACATATTTTGTTACATTATATTTATGCCATTTGCCAGGAAAATCCTCATAAGGGATAGTCCGTTTCCCAAAAAATTATAGGATCCCATGTAATCCGATGTCACTGGTTATTAGATCATGCGGCTGACGTTTGACCTCCACAACAATCTCTTTAGATAAATTCATAAAAAAAATATAAGCGACACATGTAACATTTAATAAACTAGATATTTAAGGCGTAATGTGGACTTGTTCAGGGCTCAACTGAAAGCGGTGCTGTAACTTACCCTTCACTAAGCTGGTACCTTAGAAACAATGCTAAGATGCTGATCATTATATCGGTGACAAAGTATTATTTTATATCCGTTATAGTTACGTACATTGTATATAAGTGATTGAAATAAATAAATATCCTCACGCCTTCCCACAAGGGTCCAAGAAGGGGTAGGCAGAGGTGTACTGGTAGTATCCATACACTCATTTTCCGCCAGAGATATATTAGGTGCCAACGTGTAAGATGGCAAGTCCATCGCCGTAACTAAAGCACGATTATACATACGCCATTGAATTTCTTCTCAGACGTATGCAGGTTTCCTTTCGATGTTTTCCTGCACCGTAAAACTCGTGGTGTGACTAATCACTGAGCTTAGGTTCAGAAATCCTCATTCGGGTAGGGATTCCAACTTGCAATCTTGCAAACTTGTTGCTGGTAGCTACTTGAACCACCCAGCCACCACGGCTAATATAAATAGTATTATACTCATATATTGCCAACTTTTTTCAGGTCCGAACAGGGCGCGGCGAGACCTTGCGCTGGGCAGTGTGTGTGCCTAGTTCCTGTAACGCCAACTCAGTCCAAGAGTTTGTGAGCAGTGTGCTGGCCCACACAGTTGGCAACTCTACCGGGGTTCAGGTCAACGAGCGAGATTGTTATACAAGGAAACCTCTGACGGTTAACAATTTGGATATTGCTTACCTGTAAGTTTTCAAGAGTTATATTATAGCTTATAATATAAATAAGTTAAATAAAACACTAAGGCTCTAGGTATATTCTATACCTAAACTTGGGCGCGTGGTTACTTCCTATAAACCTCCCTACTCCTTGGGGAACCCTTGTGGGAAGGCATGAGGATATGTATATATATAAACTATATATATAAGCTTAACAACACGAATTTATCAACAAAACAAAGATGCTTTTCATACAAAGTGTGAGACTAAAAACTACTATAATTGCTGACATGACAGATGGCGATGCCATCGTCGTTACTCAATCACGATTATACATACGCTATTGAATGTTTTCTCAAACATACACATCCTCACAAACTTTAGCATTTCTTTTCGCACACATATTCGTATTAATTATAATATTAGTAGAGTATACACCCTTACCGGTAAGTTTTGACGCATGAAGATGGATCATAAGAAGGGAGATACTCCACCCCATTCATTATTACTTTATCATACCGCTTGTCATGGAAGTAATTTAGTGATATTGATTTGTTTCCTGATGAGAAGCCGGATAAGGAAGAGGAGGTTTACTTAAAGCGAATAACATATTCTTTTGTTATTATTGCAGCCAGCCAGTTTAATGAAGTGATATTTTAAAACATAAAAGTAAATGCTTTAACATTTTATTCTTTTATTTTCAGCATTGTAATTCTCTTCTTCCTCTCCATTCTTCTATTAAGCACAATATTTGAAATCTACATGAGCTACTATGGAAGCAAGAATCAGACACATATGTATAATCTCGTTGTCTCCTTCTCAATTGTGAATAACATAAAGAAGATATTGTCTACAAAACAACACTCTAACATCGGACTGGAGTGTGTCTCGGGCATCAAGACCTTGGCTATGATCTTCATCATAGCAGGCCACGCGTGTTTGTTCATTGCCAGCGGTCCCGTCATGGAAGCCGAGGCCTGGGATCGGGTAAGCAGTTTCATAGAAAAAGGATGCTATTTAATTCATAACTATTTATATGTTATTTTGCATGAATATACTGTAAACATTCTGTTTGCCATCCCTATGAGTGCCGAGTGGAAGCCACCAGCAATATTGCAAGCTCGAAGCCCGATTGTAGCAATGAGTTTTTCTGAACTTAACTACAGTAATTAATCATGAGATATAAGATCAAGAAAACAACGTAAGGAAACTTGCATAGGTTTGACGATAAATTCACAGACGCATTTAATAGTCGTGCTTGTGAACCGCTAATGGACTTGCTATTTATCACGACGGCACCTTTGCTTACCCCTTCGGACCTCTAACTGCCCACCTAATGAGATATATTTTATAAGTAATTTTTAATTCATATTTCCCGTTGTTAAATAAAAAAATATTTTGTTTGTAAATGTAATTATAGTTGCATATGAAATTCTAAAACAATTATCTTTGCAGCTTGTCCGCCAGCCAGTCAACGCATTCATGTTGAACAACACACTACTCGTGGACACATTCTTGATGCTGAGTGCTTTTCTTTTTTGTCGCCTTTTACTTCTTGAGCTGGACAAGAGGAGAGGCAAGATCAACATTCTTGTCATTTTGATCTTCAGATATATCAGGTAAAAATCACATTTAAATTAAAGATCTGAGAAGAAATCTTAAATAGCATTCATAAACAAATCTCAGAAAATAAGCCTAGTGACACTGAGACCTCAAGTGTCAATGCTGCAAGTGTCTATTAGGTGGCGGGAACCGCTTACCATCAGGCGGGCCGCCTGTTTATTTGCCACTTTGGTAATATATAAAAAATGCGTTGGTGTAAGGAGTGTCAATATCTTTTTATTCTTGTACTGACTAAAGAGTTGCATTTAAGTCCAAAGTTCGTAGAATAAATAATAATATCATTATGCCGATGTCTCTTACGGGATAGGCAGAGAGAATAGAGCGCTAGTTCTCTCTAGACTGTATTAAATAATTGTAAAGTGTAAAATCTCTCGATCTCTTCGAAAAATGTGCGGCGTAACGATATTAGATCGAATCCGCAATGAAGAGATTCGCAAATCAACTGGCGTGAATGAGGGCGTGATTGTAAAGATGAAGAAAGGCATGTTACGTTGGTTTGGACACATAGAAAGGATGAGTGAAGAAAGATTGACGAAACAGATATACAAAGCAAAAGTGTGTGCAAGAAGAGGCAGAGGAAGGCCACGTTCCAACTACCTGGATCAAATAGATCGGACTCTCAAGGATGGGAACGTTAAGAGTACTCGAAACCGACGAGCATGTATGAAGAGACTGATGAATGTGGACGAAGCGAAAGAGGTATGTAAGTCTAGAGAGAACTGGCGCTCTATACTCTCTGCCTACCCCGTTAGGGACTTGGCGTGATGATATGTATGTATGTAAAGTGTAAAATGATAATACTATGTATTTATCTAATTTCTAAAATGTTGTTTCAAATACCTATAAAATAGATATCTGGCAATACAAACCAACCGCTTATTTCTGCAAACAAACAACATAAAACTATTTAACAAACACCACTTTGTTTCCCCACAAGCTCAACAAATATTTCCGCTGCCACAATCTGGGAAAAGCCTTTGTAGGTATTGCGAAATGAGGCTTATTAACCCTACGCCGCTTTCGTTACCTTCCACTCGCAAATTGTAATAAAGGAGATCAAAGCTACCTCTCAATCGCTCGGAAGAGAATTGAACTGGTTCTGTTTAAGTGGAGTCTAGAAGCTAATTAACAATTTGTGATCTGATTTATTTGTCAGATTGAGAAGGGTTGAACATTTAGTGGGGTATTATACATTTCTAGGAAGGAGTCGTGTAGCCAGTTGACTATTTAGGACCTGACATTATAATTAAGCTAATTTATTTCTACAACAATAGAATAATCGTGCCTAGGTGGCCAAATTGTACTAGAACGCCTGTAATATAGGTTTGAATCCCAACTGTACTAAATAAGTTCTTTTCTGAACTTTGTACAATCATTAATGACGATTTTTACGAAGGAAATTTAGAGGGAAACGCTGAAAAAGAAATCCAAAGATGTATAGTCGTGGGAAATGGCAACTGCCTCGCCTTTTGCCTCGTTGGCACCTCAATATAACTAATTTTGAGTAAGCGTAAATGTATACGTAGTATTACTATAATAATACTCGTAGAGTATTATTTACTTCGATAAAACAGACGGTGGTGAAATGCTCAAATATTAAAAGTTGTTTGTAGAACCAATACATGACTATTGTAGACTCTCTAGTACCTTGATATTTCACTTCTCAAAGTTTGTTCTTTTGACATAATTTGTATTAATTCTTTTGCAAGCGGTCGCAGGTACAATTTTATTCCCGGCTGCAGTAATATTTTCTGAATGACAGTAAACAAAATAATATGTTTTTGTTTTAGGGTAACTCCAGCGTATTTGATAGTGGTGCTATTTTACATGACATGGTTGCCGAAAATAGGGGAGGGTCCTTTGTGGGATGACAGACTGCTACTGGAGCAGGAGCGCTGTATGACGTCATGGTGGACCAACATACTATACATTAATAACTATGTGCATACGGACAAGATGGTGAGTTTGCAAATTGCTAAATATGATTAAAGCATGGATATGAAAGAGAGCGATTTTCGCAAATAGTCAGGTAACTAATAGCACACTTAGTCAAATATATGTTTAATGTACAATATGAAAAAGAGAACCTTTTCTTTTCTTTATCCTACAAAAATAGTAATAATAATTATCCTCATATATCCTCACGCCTTCCCACAAGGGTCCCCGAAGGGGTAGGCAGAGGTGTATAGGTAATACCCACACACCCAGAGGTATATTAAGTGCCAACGTGACAGATGGCGAATCCATCGCCGTTACTCTTTGGTACAGTCGGGATTCGAACTTACGACCTTTGCGTCGCAGGCAACTGCTCGAACCATACGGCCACCACGGCTCTTAATAATTATGAAATGCATTAATAAACGAATTGAACGTCACTATACCTAATTAGTAAATTAGCAACAGCGACAGATTTCCTAAGTCACGTTGACACTTAAATATATCTCTGGCGAAAAGATGGTGTTGTTCCACGTCTGCCTACCTTTTCGCAGACTTTGTTCAGAATGCGTTTTGTCCTCCATGTTCATTGTAATGACGGCTATCGACGCCGTTGGACCGTACTCAATGTACAATTGAATTTGGTATTTTCAGTGCATGTTCCAATCTTGGTACCTCTCCGTGGACACCCAACTGTTCTTCATTGCACCAATATTTATCTATAGCTTGTGGAGATGGCGGAAGTTCGGACCGATCCTCTTGTCCTTAGCCATTGTCATCACTCTTGCTATACCAGCCGCTGTCACGTACAAAGATAACTTAGACCCTACGTTGTTGGTATATGCCAAGTAAGTACACACATTAATTATCATCACGCCGAGTCCCTAACGGGGTAGGCAGAGAGTATAGAGCGCCATTTCTCTCTAGACTAACATACCTCTTCAAGTAAGTAATGAGTTGATATTTACGACGACATGACTAACCGTGCTATTGACACACTACCTTGCACATATAAAGAGTATGTTTGAATGTTTCATTGTAGTGAGTACCCAATCTTATGATATACACAACCGATTTTGAAAATTCTTCTTGTATCGAAGAGCCTTCATTAAAGAGGGAGTATATAATATTAACACGCTAGTTATATATATTCCCATTAAAATATATGTAGGTGATATATGAATTTAAAAAAACGTGATAAATATTTTAGAGCCGTGGTGGCCGAGTGGTTCGAGCAGTGGCCTGCGACGCAAAGGTCGCAAGCTCGAATCCCGACTGTACCAATGAGTTTTTATAAAAACTTAAGTACAGTGATTAGTCACACCACGAGCTTTACGGTGAAGGAAAACATCGAGAGGAAACCCGGCATACGTCTGAGATAAATTCAAAGGCGTATGTATGTATAGTCGTGCTTGAGTAACGGCGATGGACTCGCCATCTGTCACGTTGGCACCTAATATACCTCTGGCGGAAAGTGGGTGTGTGGGTATTACCTATACACCTCTGCCTACCCCTTCGGGGACCCTTGTGGGAAGGCGTGAGGATATATTATATTATTATTATATTATTTTAGAGAAACGTGAAATTAATAACTTCGAAATAAATGCAATGTACGTTACTTTGTGGATTCAATCACTGAAAAGACTGATCGCTTTAAATGTATACTGTGTTGTATTTATTGGATACAAATTATGCGTTACGAAGTGCTAACTTTAGGGAGATCTCTTTTTAAGTCCGATATATACAAAGTGAAGACTATAAAAAACTATAGATTACGCAGAAAATTCTAGAGTTATTTTTATTCTATTCTGCCTAGATGGCAAACATGAATGCAGTGTGTCTGATTGTAAGCGGTTACCATTATTGTTTATTTTCCTTCATTACAGAGAGTTCACTGACATAATCAGCAACTACTACTTTAATAAAGCTTACATTAAGACTCATATGAAAATGATTACGTACTTCATGGGAATATTAACTGGCTTTATCTTGCATCGGATACAATCTGAGAAGTAAGTTCTGAAATGTTATTTATTAATACAGATATTAAAACATTGCAACACAGGTAATCATAAAACTAAAGGTTGATTAATATGTTCAAAGTGACGCTTATATTGAAGAGGCTTATATTATGTATTATCAGCGATTTAACGCGTATTTAGCGTAATATTGTTAATGGAACAGGAAACAATATAATAATGAGGTATATGTGTGGCTCAAATTCTTATCCTGATTCTCTGAAGGGATACGTTTGTTTGTTGCGGTGATATAGGTAATGTTTCATTTATTTATACAATATTGTTTATTTGATTTTATAACATATCTTATCTTACTAAAATATTATAAATGTGAAAGTTTGTAAGTTTCGATGTTTGCGGTTCTGTCACGGCAAAACGGCTGAACCGATTTGGCTGAAGGTTGAAATCGTGATGGCTCATACCTAGGAATAGGACACTTATTTTTTATTTCGGAAATTCAAAGTTCTAATATTATAAAGTATGATGCTCTTTCACGGCATAGCGGCTGAACCGATTCTAGCAGGAAAACACTTAAGCTACCTTTTCGAACTCCACGCGGGCGAAGCCGCGGGCATAAGCTAGTATGTAATATATACAAGAAACAGTAGTAAAAATTGAGAAATATTTGCCTCAAATTGGTACAAACGGTAACCTGATTTCCTGACGAGATAATTATGTATGTACATTTTAATTTCAGCTATCAACTCTCTCGCCTCCTCAAAACCTTCGGGTGGATGACAAGCATTATCCTCGGAGTTGTCACGACGTTCTCAGTGAGCCTTTTCTACCAGGAATGGTACCAGTACAGCAACATTGAAGCAGCCGTGTACAGTTCCCTTCACAAACTAGCCTGGACCATTTCCACTGGGTGGCTTATTATTGCTTGTGCAACTGGCAACGGAGGTAGATTTCAACTAGCTTTAAAACAAAGTTACTAGAAGAAGTTAATATTGTGTAAATTGTAAAGATTAATAAACACACATATATCATCACGCCGAGTTCCTAACGGAGTAGGCAGAGAGAATAGAGCGCCAGTTCTCTCTAGACTTACATACCTCTTTCGCTTCGTCCACATTCACCGGTCTCTTCATACATGCATGCGGTTTCGACTACTCTTGACGTTTCCATCCTTGAATGTCCAATCGATTAATAATAATAAATACCAATAAAATGTTAGGTAAATATGTGAGAAACGATTGTCGACTTGTATTTTGCTGGTCTGAGCAAGTAATTACTGATAGAATAAATATTTACTTCTATCTCATTCGGCCCTCTCCTTGGATCAACTTTATTTGAGGAAAAAAAACCGTCGACACACAGCTACTTCACTAGATTATCATGACTTCATTGTGAATTTCAGACAGTTTGTTGTTTCATTAGTTAATCGCCATACCTCAAGAGTGTATGTAAGGTTTAGCACTCAGATTTCACTGGAATGGCAACGGGACTGGCATACTTAGCACTGACGTGTATTTCAGATACTACACATTCGCCTTTGAAATACTTTTTAGGTTCTATAGGTTTCCCTAACAGTGTTATTTAACTATAAAGCTAGTGTTGTTGTAGTGTGCGTGTGCACTCATAGATAATCAGTATCTACCGATAATACTAAAAAAATAATGGAAGGTTGCACACTTACACTATAAACTGTATGCAAGGATAGTGGGGCGCGTCTTCATGGATAGCACCGTCTATATTTGTAATGCCTAAATCGAATGTTTCATACATACACATCATCACGCCGAGTCCCTAACGGGGTAGGCAGAGAGTATAGAGCGCCAGTTCTCTCTAGACTTACATACCTCTTTCGCTTCGTCCACATTCATCAGTCTCTTCATACATGCTCGTCGGTTTTGAGTACTCTTAACGTTCCCGTCCTTGAGAGTCCGATCTATTTGATCCAGGTAGTTGGAACGTGGCCTTTCTCTGCCTCTTCTTGCACACACTTTTGCTTTGTATATCTGTTTCGTCAATCTTTCTTCACTCATCCTTTCTATGTGTCCAAACCAACGTAACATGCCTTTCTTCTTCTTTACAATCACGCCCTCATTCACGCCAGTTGATTTGCGAATCTCTTCATTGCGGATTCGATCTAATATCGTTACGCCGCACATTTTTCGAAGAGATCGCATCTCGACTGCATTCAAGCTATTTTCATACTTCCTCTGACATACCCAGGATTCGCTGCCATACAATAAGGTAGGTACCAATATCGCGTTGTGGACAGCAATTTCAATTGCAAAATAAGTCCGATAGTAATTTGGCGTGGGACAAGCAACCATATATCTACGTCATATAACCAGTCTCGTAGCTCCATTCATACTCGCAAGGAGTCGTCAGTAACTAACTGCTGAAACATAATTATGAAAGTTTTAACGAAATGAGTATATACTGCCGTGACGTGCTTTCATCTAAATACATAAATCTTTTTGGTTTTGTACTGCTCTAACTGCACTTCGTAGTTTGTCTGCTTTCGGACTATCACAAATTTTTATCCATAGTTTTGCAAAATTAATGTGGATGAACCTGTAACTATACTGGAAACTGGCGCTCTACTCTCTCTGCCAATGAGAGAGACTCGGCGTAACGATATGTATGTAGTTTAACAACAGCCGTTTTAAAGTGTTTAGAAAATATAATATATCCTCACGCCTTCCCACAAAGATCCCGAAGGGGTAGGCAGAGATGTATGGGTAGTACCCACTCAACCACTGTCCGCCAGAGATATATTTTAGGTGCCAACGTGACAGATGGCGTGTGCATCGCCGTTTCTCAAGCACGACTATACATACGCCTTTGAATTGCTTCTCAGACGTATGCAGGTTTCCTCTCGATGTTTTCCTTCACCGTAAAGCTCTTGGTGTGACTAATCACTGTAATTAAGTACCTGCAGAAAAACTCATTGGAACAGTCGGTATTCGAACTTGCGATCTCTGTGTCGCAGGCAACTGCTCGAACCACAAGGCCACCACGGCTATTACTACAGTACACCTACTGTACTGGTACTGTACTGTAGTGTATACATGCTCGCCGATTTCTCGTACTCTGACGTTCCCATCCGATTCGATTGTTGTGATCCAGGTAATATGTGAGTGTTTTTGATTTCAGGTATATTTGGGAAGCTGCTAACTTGGAAATTTCTAGTCCCCATTTCAAGATTGACTTTCTGTGCATACTTGGTCAATGGTATCGTTGAGTTGTATTACGTGGGACAGCTACGGCATCCGTTGCACGTCACCTTCTTTACAGTGGTAAGAAGTTATTTACTACTAGCAATGCCCCGCAGTTTCACCCGCGTAAAAATCGATTTATTGAAACAAAATATATCCTATGTGTTAATCCAGTTAATAATCTATCTATGTGCCAAATTTCATTCAATTCCGTTCAGCCATTCCCATGTGATAGAGTAACATATCCATAGATACTCACAACCTTTCGCATTAATAATATTAGAAAGATGTTAATTGATTGAATTCATTAATTCATATTTATTGCAATACCTACTGTACAATATTTGTTTATATTTATACAATATTTGTAGTACAAGCATTGCATAATTTGGGGATATTTCAATTTGTGTGAAAATGTCCCCACGTATATATTTATTTATTACATTAAATATGTATATAATTTTTTTTAAATCCCCCTTATCGTTACTGCGCACTTCCAACTATGCTAGAATCAAAACAAAACTAACGAAAACGAATCTGTGATAAAATGAAGTGATTAATTGCTTACAGATGGCAGCAGCGATATCTCACATCATGCTGACCTTCTTCCTTGCCATTCTACTTTGTATTACGTTTGAGTCGCCACTGCATGGCATTGAGAAGATTCTTCTTAAAATGTTCGGTAAGAGATTTCAAAAGTTATTGTTCAACTACAGTAGAAAAATCGTGGTAGCCGAGTGTTAATTCTGTTACAACCAGTTCCTGAAATTGAGTACAGTGAATTATTACATCATATACTTGACGGCGAAAAAAAATGTCTTGAGGTAACCAGCATACGTTTAAGAATAGAGATATACAGACTCGCTATACATCAGTAATATGTATGTTTATCAATATCTTGTTTGCCTCTCGTAGCCCCATTAATATTATTTTTGTTTACACCATATTTATTCGTAGACCAAGGGATCCAAATGGCAGTACGAAAACGCGATAAAATTACCTACATTTAAAAGATTTTCGAAGCAAACAAACCTTTCCCAGTATTTTTATTAACCCCGTTTGTTTTATCTTACAGCTCCGCCCGTACTTAGCGATAATGGAAGGACAAGCGAATCTAGAAACACAAGTCAATCGAAATTAGAGTCATAAAGGTATTTGTATAGTAGATTAATTGTTTGGTCGAATTTCTATAGTGTCTGAAGATGTATATACATATATAAACATACTTGTAAATGGCTGTTTGGTATAAAATAATTACTTTTTTAGCTCTAATGGTCTGATGTGATTATATATATGTATCTTTTTTTAAATTGGGTCAGAAAACCAAAAAGATTTGTTCATAATTGATATGCGTTAAAGAGATTAACTTTGTTATAAGGGTGTGCAGAGAGAGTATAGTGTTATATCCAGTTATATCATTACCGATATCTCGTATAGTACACTTTTGACGTATGAATGTTTCATCCCTGACTTTTGGTTCTTGCATCTATAGACTCTTACTGTGGATAAAAAGCAATGTTTATTGACTAATTTAATAACTATGATAATATACTTTGATATGAATCCAGTCCTGTGTAGTATAAATTTGTCAAATTAGTTGATTGGTAGGTACTTATTTTGAAATCGTCACATACAAGTATGTAAACATAGATACATACTTGTACATATACATAGACGAGGTCCATATCCGAGGGATGACAGATATATGGGGCATTATGCTAATTAATTTGCAAGTGTTAATATTATGTTTTTGAAACAAAAACGACTTAGATGAATAAATGTTATATATATTCACGCCTACATGACAGATGGTGATTCCATCGCTGTTCCTCAAGACCCAGATGAATGTACATAAGCCTTTGAATTTCTTCTCAACTTTTAAGGTGCATGGTATATCATCACAAATTTAAGAGTTGGGCTCTTGTCGGCGTCTCTGATGCTGTCTCCATTTGCATCAGTGACATGAGGTGGGAACTTAGTGCAGTAGTTTCCCCTTGCTTTCTACACCGCAGTTCAAAGCCCAGTTTCCTGTTCCTTGATATCCGGTATATGCCCTTCCAGATATCTCATCCTCGGCCATACACCAGTACTGATACGGCTGCTGCTAAAGACATTTATTTCTCAAAAGATTATAATTCAGTTTAATGTAGTAATACTAGTTAACTTACTACTAGTACGAATATTAATGCTCAAAGAACGAATGGTAGTCTTGAGTATTAAATTGACATATAATGTTTAAACAAACAAAAACGTACGGCGCAGCGTAGGTACTTATTATGTATCTTAATTATTACTTTGAAAAGGTATTTGGATAGCAATTTTTTAATATTAAATTACAAAACTACAATCTACAATCGTGAAAAAGATTTGGTTAAAATATAAGAAGTATTTACGTGAGTTACCAATGTAGTGTATAATAAATCCGCCACGTGGCACCGTATGAGGTAGAGAGACGTAAACAAGATATATTTTTTATCAACAACTCAATACCCTCTGTTTATAGATTATGGATTTTTCGCCTTGTAATTTGACGAAATACTGTGAAATAAACGTAAAAGTGCCGTATTTTTTATGCTTCAGAACCGGGAGCCATGATGGTATGTGCTTTACCTAAAATATCTGGGTTGAAATCTTATTGGATTTGGAACTTTAAAGTACAGGCTTCTAGGTTGAAAATAGCAGCGTATCCCCTAATTGTAAATATAAAAAATGGGGTATGTTTTATTAGAGTCACAGTAACTAAGTATCACCATATAAAAGTTACCTGCCAGAAAAAAATATACTAAGAACGTTATACGTAGGTACGTCATGTCATTACTAAGTTGGGAGTGTTCTGTGGAAATGAAAAAAATCCTGTGACCACATACTTAGCTTAATTTAGCAGCTTTATTTACTTATTGATTGCGTTCGTGTATGTAAATGATGAATTGATATAAGGTTAAGTTAAGTTATCATTAGTCTTGAAGTTTGGCTGATAGTGATGAGAAATACAAAGATATTATCTAGTATAAAAATATATAATACATTTATAATATTCATAATGTATTCATAAATAAAGATGCGTAATGTTGATGTTAATGAATTATTAAAAAAATTACCTCCATCCAAATTTCGAAATTATAAACTTAGTTTAAGCGTAAGTATAAGTTGCTCAATGTTATTTTGTATTGTTACTTAAATTTATACCTTATCGTATGGTTTATATTTTGATAGTAAAAGGTCTCAAAAATCAAGTAGTTTTAATGTTTATATTCCTTTGTATATCTTTCGATAGCACGACAACCCGACTCTATCTTGAACACGGCTAGAATCGTATATAAAGTAAACTGCAATAAATGTAGTACTTGTAACAATAGTTCCAATGTGGTCAGGAGTGTCGCATCTACTTCTGCCGGAGATATAATTTGGTGGTTAATGACTGTCACCGTCAAGATGCGATATGACGTATGAAGCTGTAACGACGTTGCAGTTTTTGAATAACTCTTTTCTCCGTAACGCTCAGGGTGTCGTATCAGTTAATACTTCTTTGTTACTACAAAGGTGCGAACAAGCAGGTAACAACAATATGACTTACCAAGTGGATTTTTAATGCAGCATTTTAACGCAGCAATAGCAGCGGTATGACTCAAGCGTGGCCAATGTATCTCAGGTTACAAAAGAAAACGCAAAAAAGACCAACTGAAGTTCTTTAGACTTAACACACGATGGGAACGCGAGACTATTCGAGACTTACCATTTTGTTGCAATTTTGAATATGGTAAACAGAGACAGATCTCTAATTCTGAATCGGTCTTCAACTGTTTCATACTATACTTTACTATACTATTAAAAACTAACTCGGAATATTTTTATCTAATGTTAAGCTCTGTTCAAAGAACAGCTGGCCAGTAAAAAATAATATTGGACGGATAAAAAAAAATACGATAACTCACCTAGTTAGACTTTGGGCGGCGAAGATTAAAGTATTAATTACATTTCATAAATCACTGAAGGCTTAAGCAAGCTACTTCCCACAGATAAGGTTATTAAAAATACTTAGTTAAAAATATTTTGAACCGCGGACTAGCAACTGTGCACCTTTAAGATGATTAAGTATATACGTCATCAAATCGATCGGACTCTCAAGGACGGGAACGTTAAGAGTACTCGAAACCGACGAGCATGTATGAAGAGACTGATGAACGTGGACGAAGCGAAAGAGGTATGTAAGTCTAGAGAGAACTGGCGCTCTATACTCTCTGCCTACCCCGCTAGGGACTTGGCGTGATGATATGTATGTATGTATGTATAAAAATACTTAGTTAAAAAAAATTTGAACCGCGGACTAGCAACTGTGCACCTTTAAGATGATTAAGTATATACGTATAGTATTTTTTATTTCCATATAATGTTTAATACCCTCAGCTCATACGTATTTCGTACATCGTAAGCCTATTGAGAACGATATTATTCTACGAAGATATATAGACGAATTAACCCAATGGGACGTGAAAAATGATATTGCGCAAGCAATAGTGAGTTAGGGAATCTTATAAACCTTAATATCTTATTTCACTTCACTTAGCTGCGATTATATTGGAAAATATATATGTCTAGTATCTCTATAACTATGCTTTTAACTTTTTTTATTTTAATGTAAGTTTATATATATTTTATGGCTGACATTGCGATTGTGAAAAAGGACCGTGGGAGCCATGTACTTTGGTGTGAACTTTAAGATTGAAGGTTTAAATCCATGTGGTCTATACATATAAGATTTATTTCTTGGACACAATGTGATGTGTTACACCTCTCTACTTACCCCATCGAGGAAAGTGGGGACTAAATTCATGTACAGAAAAAGTACAGAGCGCCAAAATGTTACTGGAGATCGTCATATATTTTTTCTAAAGCATGCCAATAGCTCCTAACATATTGTTCTTGCTGCCGACGGATTGGACCTTGGGACAATTTCACACAAACAGACTCAGCTCCAAATTAAGCAAAGCTTGTGTTATGGTAACTAGACAACGGTTACATTTACTTATCACAAATCTGAGGTGCAAATATGCAATATGAGGTGCTCAGCTGGTATCGAACCCGTGAAGTTTCGCAGTCAAGAGCTCTAACCACTACACCAGACGGCCTTCTAAAATGTACTGCATAACATTGGCTTTTTCGATCCGACGATATCGGCTCAGGTAATAATCACACAGTATGAAAGCGTCATGGAGTTTTCGAGAGTAGTACAAATTTGTTCAGTATATCGAAAGACCGCTTCCCTTCTGCCACTGCTCTCTCTAGCTTTGTCAATATCAATTGCACACGGACTAAAATCACGGGCAACTAGCTAAAGCTAACATCAATATATCAGAAGGTTCGGTCCAGTTTAGTTTATATAGGAGAACGGTACAACGCCTCATTAGCCAGCTACGTAGTTTATCATCACGTCTAATATTTGGACGTGCACTCAAGTTCTTAGACGAGAGTTGGGTGAGTTTAGAAGTTGGACAGTTTTCAATTACTCCCAGTTCGGTTATTCCCGGCTAAGTGCAAGCAAGGCAAGTATTTGCCAACTTGCATAATCTTTGTGTCGTAACATGCGAAGCTGCACTACAGTTTATACTTGTATGTAATTGAGTTTGGGAACCGGGGATATGTCTCAAAGGGATGGCCAGTATGAGAATATTCGAAACTTTAAAACATTAATTCGACAAAATGGGTACAAAGGACATATTTAAAGTCATATTTAAATGCTATATAAAAATTGCCATTAAGACCGAATCAAAGAAAAAAAGCGAAAAGCATTTCTCGATTTAAGTTCAGGTATCTTACTGGTAGTAGTACTCTGCAGCTGGAGTGAGAGCCCTGGCTTCAGCGTAAAGCTGTGGGTTAGCAACATCACGATGAGGCTCATGTGGTTGAGCTGAAGGGTACTGGTGCGTGCCCTGGAAAACTCCGGATTGCTCTTATATACTTACTTATCTACGATTCAAGGGTACTTAACGGGCTCTTATTAACTAAACTAAAATATTTGCGGCATTTGCTGTTGAAACTCTGGGGCCTTGGGGTCCTGAGGCTCAACATCTTTTTAAATAGGTCTCGCGCCGTCTATTCGAGATCTCTCGTGACAGGCGGGCAGGAATATATCTCGCTCAGAGAATCAGCATTGCTATCCAGCGTGACAATGCTGCTAGTCTTATTGGCGCGTTGCCTCGTGTCACCGATTTGGGACAAATATTTTATCAGTAAGTAGTTAGTTTCAACTGTTCTTTGTAAATATTACCAAACTATAGGCTCTTATTAACCAACTGGCTTCCCCACACCTGTCGGTGCCCTGCAGCAAACGTCGTAACAAATGGGTAAAAACCATTTGTTATACCATTTTGTTTAATGAGGATATACCTTACACGTATGTATCATAGATATCTGGACGATCTATGTAAATAAACAGGAGCCAGTTAAATGTATAGTTGTACTTCAGTAGCGGCGATGGACTCGCCATCTGGCACTTAAAATATATATCTGGTGGAAAGTGGGTGAGTGGGTATTTCCTATATACCTCTGCCTATCCCTTCGGGGACCCTTGTGGGAAGGCGTGAGTTTTTTGTCAGATGTCCGGAATATAATTATAGAGGGTTGCTTGAGAAGAGGACGTTGAATCGATTGGAATTACATTAATATCTTCTTATATCTTAAGAAGGCCTTGAATAAATATCTTAGAAACATTTATACTATATCTAAGACAGCTTAATGTAAACAAAATTGGTGAAAGCTTGGGAAGGGTTGAACGAGCCTTTTATAATTCCTTAACATAACAATATACCTACCTACTTGCACCGGCGCCTATTGTGCTCTCGTCTCTCCAACAATGGGGGACTGTTAGCAATTTAATTTCGAACAATGTCACTCAGAACATGAGTGCTGTAACGTACAACTGAAAGGGAGGGACAAGTTATAATTTTCACAACATAACGACCTTCGTATTATTTCTCTGATTAGTCACACCGCGAGCTCTACGGTGAAGGGAAACATCGAGAGGAAAACGCATACGTTTGAGACGCAATTCAAAGTCGTGCTTGAGTAACGGCGATGGACTCGCCATCTGTCACGTTGGCACCTTAAATATATCTCTGGCGGATAGTGGGTGTGTAGATACCTATGCACCTCTACCTACCCCTTCGGGGACCCTTGTGGGAAGGCGTGAGGATATATCGTATTGATTCCCTCATATAGTAGGATAAATTTAAATGTTTTATGGTAGGTCCGAGTGACCTGTTTCGGATGTGACCCTATAGTATAGTTAGACCTTCTTCTGTGAATAAAAGATAGAAGATGGATAATTTGTACAAAGTTTGAGGTGAGATTATGGTTTTATATAGCAACAAACCTCTTGCAGTAAATTCGTATATTTTTCGTCACTAACATAAAACCACTCAGGGCGAGTTTGTCATTTAGGGCTCTTGAAAAATCTCCCAACTCTGTATACTGAAATTTGCAAAGAGAAACATAATTTTTGCTTCCACTTAGGTATTCCTTGGAATACAAAATAAGTCCTATTTATATTATTATAAATATACTATTAGATGAAAAGTGTGAGACGTATTGTTATTAATTATAATAATATGCGGTCATAATAATTGTGTGTAGGGTGGTAATAAAGATGATCTTTATTCCACAGTTCAAGAATAGACTATCTTATGAAGTAAATAATGAAAGTGGACGAAGCGAAAGAAGTATGTAAGGATCGTAGCAAGAGGAAAGAAGTGGTTTCTGCCTACCCCTACGGGAAAGAGCCGTGATTATATGTATGAATGTATGTATGAAGTGAATGTACAGAGGTCGATGGGGTAGCTTAATAGACAAGGGGGCTGCCTCGTAATATGTGCTCGCTGTCGGTATCTGGACATTGTGAGGGTGCTGGGGGCCGTGACGTAGCAAGCAATCTATACTAATATTATAAAGAGGAAAGATTTGTTTGTTTGTTTGTTTGTTTGTAATGAATAGGCTCCGAAACTACTGGACCGATTTCAAAAATTCTTTCACCTTTGGAAAGCTACATTATCCCCGAGTAACATAGGCTATATTAAATTGGACCCGATAGGTGGCGCTGCGATCGAGTTTCAAGAATTTTACCTTTTTACCCGGGCGAAGCTTTCTGTGTGTTTCTGTGTGTCTTAAGCTAGATTCGAGAATGGTTTAGATTTACAATTGGACCCAATAGGTGGCGCTGCGATCGTGTTACGGGCAATTTAACTTTTTCACCCGAGCGAAGCTGGGCGGGACAGCTAGTCTTATAATAAAAAAAAACATTACTTGGTTTAAAATAATTTCAAATGAGAATTTGAATTTCGATTTGACTCAAATTCCTCTGCTACACTGCACCGATATGAAACTCTCAGGGATCTACAGGTTTAGTGAGCGGAAGCCTCATACTCCATAAGTAGCCTGTCCAGTCCAAACTTGTTGGTAGCTTGTTTGAAGATTAAAAAAAAGTATGTGCAACATCAAAAGACGATATTATACAAATAATAATGTCCTTAAAAATAAAAAAAGTATAGGCTATGACGGTGTTAGCACAGAGGTTGTGAAATATGTGGCGACTGAAATTGCTATGCCAACATAAAACCATAAATATGGCAATATATGATCTTATATGTCCCATATTAAAAAAACATGGATGACCGAAAACCAATATGTGCTATTTTCATGGACATGCAAAAAGCTTTTGACAGTGTTGATCATGACATACTAATATCCAAACTGAATGCTTATGGTATAAGAGGCAATGTGTCAAAATTAATAGAATCATATTTGTGCGATAGAACACAATATACAGAACTCACACAAATATCAACGACTAGCTGTCCCGCCCAGCTTCGCTCGGGTGAAAAAGTTAAATTGCTCGTAACACGATCGCAGCGCCACCTATTGGGTCCAATTGTAAATCTAAACCATTCTCGAATCTAGCTTAAGACACACAGAAACACACAGAAAGCTTCGCCCGGGTAAAAAGGTAAAATTCTTGAAACTCGATCGCAGCGCCACCTATCGGGTCCAATTTAATATAGCCTATGTTACTCGGGGATAATGTAGCTTTCCAAAGGTGAAAGAATTTTTGAAATCGGTCCAGTAGTTTCGGAGCCTATTCATTACAAACAAACAAACAAACAAATCTTTCCTCTTAATAATATTAGTATAGAATACTGCTAAAGAACTTAAAGGCCTATCAAAAGGAAGGACAATGCGCTATGGAGTCCCACAGGGTTTTGGGCCCATTGTTGTTCTTGCTATACATTAACGATCTTCCTAAGCACGTAAATCAACGAATGGTGCTATTTGCAGATGACAGTACGGCTATTATAGAGCCAAGTAATCTTTCCAATTTTGATGTAGATATTCACATAACGCTAAAAAACATTATTGAATGGCTAACGCTAAATAACCTCTTAATAAATTTCAAGAAAATTAAAGTAATGTTCTTTTCTCAAAAATCAAGCTATTCGCTTAAAATAAAATTTAATGGAAATGACATTGAGACACTTAACAGCACAACATTTTTAGGTTTACATCTGGATAAGGATATGTCATGGAAAACACATGCAGATGAATGGTCTTATTCATAATGACTTATCGTACGTTTAAAAGCTCGCTAAGGAGCGACGGTCAAAAAGTGTTATTCATAATAGCTCGATAGCGCTAAAACGTTCATTAACTCTTCAATAAGATGCCTTAGATTTATAGCACCTCAGGGCCTACTTTATGCCTTCAATAAGAATATATTTGAAAAAAACATGGCCGCTGAATCATGAAATCAGCTGATTATTGACGTTTGCATGCAATGACTGTTTGATTTCTAATACATCCGACATCGTTTTGTACGCAACGCACACTGTTAAAAAAGGTTACCTAAAACTTCATAAATATGCAAGCTTTACAAAGCTTGCAAAGTATTGCAGCCATTGAAAACTCTGTAAATCAACGTAGAAAAGTATATCAGCAAAGAGGCAATCCGTTTTCTTTGGAGGATGAAGAATTCCGCAAGCGGTATCGGTTCACCAAATCAACGGCAAATTTTATAATAAATTTAGTCCGCGAACATTTGAAGCTGAACGCTAAAGGTTGTGGCACATCACCAGAGTTGCAAGTTTTGACGGCAATAAGATGTTGGGGACGTTGTGAGGTCTTGAAGCTGAACGCTAAAGGTTGTGGCACATCACCAGAGTTGCAAGTTTTGACGGCAATAAGATGTTGGGGACGTTGTGAGGTATGTCTTGGGACTGTATATTCATCCTTTTCAGCATAAAAACATCTTAACTGGTTTGAAAACGTTTGCTTTTAGATCCAAGATGCTGGAGACCTTCATGGGTTGTCTCAACCCACTACAAGCCGTATATGCAACAGAGTGGCGCGTGCGCTAGCGCGCCATTCATCCGATTTAATAAAGATGCCTACGACCCTTGCAGAGGAACAAAAGCTGATGCTGGAATTCCGCTGAATTAGGAACTTCCCATCAATAATTGGCTGCATTGATTGCACCCATATAAAGATTAAAAAAAGCATGGTGGTGATTTAGCTCAATATTATATAAATAGAAAAGGATTTTACTCTCTCAATGTACAGGTAAACTTTTTGAGAATATGTCCATGACTCATATGATTGTAATGAGGAAGCTTTCCTTTTGTGTTGTAAAATCTACATTCATGATTGTTGTAGGTGACCTGTGATGCTAGTCTGTGCATCAGAGACATTGTGGCAAGGTGGCGAGGAAGCACTCATGATGCACACATATTTAATGAGTCTACTCTTAAAGAACGCTTCGAAGCAGGGGAGTTCAGAGGTAGATTACTTGGTGACTCAGGATACAAACTAGAGCCATATTTGTTTACACCAATATTACATCCACATACCCATGCTGAAGAAAATTATAATATAGCACATATTGCAACAAGGAATGTTGTGGAACATTGTTTTGGTGTATGGAAACAGCGCTTTAGATGCCTGCTCCAAGGCATGCCAATGAAATTTGGCAATGTCAAAAATACAGTTGTGGCTCTTGCAGTTTTGCACAATATTGCTGTTTTGCATAATGAGACACACATGATGGAGGACAATGAGTCCAGTACAGAAGAGTTACTAATGCTGCAATCTTGCAAGCTTTTAGTAACTCACTTTAATTAATGAAATTCATCCCACTTGCAGGTAAATAATTAAATAAAAGAAAATCACTTAAATAAGATAATCAATTTCATTTATATTTTATTTTTATAATAATCTATTTTGTATTTTAATAATTCCGCTTCCAACTTAAAATTTTCATGTGTTAATTTTTCAATTGCATTGCATGCAGTTCCCTCCTACATTCAAGTTCACCAGCAACAACTTGTCCTGCAGGTGAAAGTACTGTCATGCTTGACTTGTAGATCTGAAACAATATAATACAATTTAAAACATCCTAATATTACAACTTTTTTATAGTGTTTTATATACCTTTATCTTTGTGTTTCTAGGTTTTGGGCCCAGCAATTGTGAACTTGAAGTCATTGGAGAAGGGGGTGCCTCTACAGTGTACATTAATAGTTACCTGAAAATATGAGGGAATTAATAAAATATAAAAAATAATAACCTTGATATTTATTTATATTTAACATACTCCTTTAAGATTGTTGGAAATGTTTTCTTTTCAAAGATCATCCTAAAAACAATAGTGATTAAATAATTTGATTCCAGTATTGCACTACACCCATATTTATTAATTTATTTGAAATACAAATTAGAATGGCCAGTAGCCAATTACTTTAAATGCAGTACACGATATATACAGTACATAATAGGTAGAATTATATACACAGCATATACACAACACTAATGAAAATATATTAAACAACATTCATACAATCGCCTGCCAATACTGCACAAAGCCACAAAGACAAGCCGACATAATAGTCTGCCATCCATCCGCAAACAAATCGCAATCAGAGTTGGACTCCAAGAGATCATTGAACGCAGAGAGAGTGCGAGGGACGGGAGAGTATGATCGCGACTTACTACGACAAGCCGATATGGACAAGAGCCTGTATTTCCTGGCGTGTATGTAAATAAAAATAAGCATATTAGAATTACACATACCGTATCATGTAGTTTGCTACAAGTGGAGGGATGTAGCTTGTCTTCCTTTTAGGCAATTTTCACTTCTCTCGCGTTTTTTTGCATTAGCAATCATATCAAAAGTTTCTTACAATACTTTATTATTTTGCTATTCCGCCATTTTGAGCCGTTTGTTTACACGATGTTTGACATTTGACGTTTTTTTTTTAATTTGTATCGATCCATAGTGAAAAACTCATTAAAACCAGGATTTTTCTACGAAATGGTATCACTGTGTGCAATAACGCCATTTTAGTTATTGGAGGCTTAATGAACGATTATGAATAAAGATTTTTATCAAACGTTCGATAGGCTTAAAATACGTTTTTACTAATATAGCTTTATACCTTCGATAGGCGTTTTATTATGAATAAGACCGAAGTGTGTAAAAAAATAAATACATTTTCATACGCTTTATACCAACTCTCTAAAGTAGCTGATACTAAAACCGTAATCACAGCTTATCATGGGTATATTGCATCCACACTACGTTATGGAATAATTTTTTGGGGTAACGCAGTAAAAACTATTCAGGAAAAAGTATTTAGAGCCCAAAAACGATGTATCAGAGCAATTGTGAAAATTAAATCCACAGAAAGTTGCAAACCACACTTGGACGTAGTTATACAGAAATGTTCCAATCCACAACTAGTTGAAACCAAGATAAATACATTTTTGTGTTTTGACTCGGCATTTTTTTCTTTGAACTAGGATAATTAAATACTGTAGGTTTTATTCAAGTATTTCAATAATACTGTTCTATCATAATAATATTATTTCGAAATTGCTTTTTGAAATATAGGTATTTTGGAAAAATCGTTTTGGAACGTTTTTGAAAAAACATTTTTTGTATGAAGTAGCACTCAGTATATTTTGTAAAAACGTTCCACATTTTTTTATTTTAAATAAATACATCTTGTTACGAAATAAGAAGGATTTATTGTAAAAAACTTAAGACTAACAAGAAATCGGTTAAAATAAAAATCTAAATCATCAATGTTTGCAATGAACGAAGCTTTAGCAATGAAATGAAACAAAAATATTTTAGAAAATAACTTGAGCGCACAATAAGTTGTCAACAAATATAAAAAACTTAGTTAAAAAAAGCTGATGATTTATTCATCAATTATCTCGAAGTCAGGCTCATCGCCAAACCCATCAAAATCATCGATAAACTCATCCGAACTTTTTAAATTTTTATAAAACTGGACACAGTCCTCGGGTATAAACATGTACATATCTGCCAACTTAGCTGGTGCGATCGGTTTTCCGTTAGGCCACAAAATAATTAAATCATCTTTCTTTATTTCTCTGTTCTTTTTGTCAATAAGCAACTCCTTAATCTCTTCCTCAAACGAAGTTCTCATAAATATTGAGTATAATTTATTTTTTTCTATTTTTATTTCTTTGGCATTTAGCCAGCTTACTTTACTTTTGTCACAAAATTTTTTTCTGTTCATTATATTTTTTTCAATCTTTTCAGTTCCATAAAAATCTTCTTTCTCCATTCTTTGTACTTGCAACGGTTTCTTTTTTTAGCATTTTCAAAATTATCTATGTACTCTTCGGCTGTATATATACGCTGGTGATGTTTTAAAGCAGTTTCAATTTTAGAGAACTCCGTATCGTTAAGTAAAAAGGTATGCCCAGATTCAAGAAAGCGAAATGTAATGCTTTCTAATGTTGGGTGACAACTTAAGACAGTATTTAGTAAGAGAACTATTTAAATGTTCCTGTTTTGCCCTCCGTAGCAATCGCTCCAGAGTATAAGATTCTTAACAGACGGCTGTATTTTTGTTTTAATATATTTCACTAAACATGATCCTACCTCCTGCGCCCCTCTACCAGCTTCACCTTCGACCCAAACATAGCAGTGTCTAAAAAGTATTGGAACAGTGTTTTCAAGAAAAAGCATTATTTCACAATATTGTGTATACGTTCCAAAAGAATACTGCCGTACTTAAGCTAGAAAAGGGTTAACCCTCATATGGTCGTTTTTTAGGTAATGATGCAAATTTTACCACCGCAAAATTCTCTACATTTTGATCTAGGAACCAAAGCTCTATCATTATCCATAAAAGAGATACAGATACTCAGTAAACAGTTAAGTGACACATTTTTTTATAATTTTCTTAACTAAAAACCAGCTAACCCACGAAACTAGTCTAAAAGAGGGCAAAAGTATCCTAACCCTAGGAAGACCAAATATTTTTTGATATAATTTGCCTAGTAAAAATAAAGTTATCTATTTATGCTTAACTTAATTAAAGTTAAGGTTTATTAACTCTGCTAAAAGTACGTAAAGTGTGAGCAAATTGGCGTACAAAAATAAACTATAAATAAGTTAACATAAAAAACGTAACTATAAATAGGTTAAGATCGCTTAACCATTTTTAAATCAAGTAATACCAATTAATATTTCGGAAGAAACCTTGGTATAAGAAGGGTTAAGCCTCATTCCTAAGCTAGAACAAAGTAAACTGCAGTAAAATGCAACGCACGAGTTATGTATGTCAGATCTATACGGCTTTTATTCCTCATTATTTAAATAAATACCGGTGCTAGTGGAACCTCTCTTTAAAATTCATGGACTTATATTTTCAAAAGGAGTGTATGCCACTTCTCCACTAAACCGGTATTTTTTTTTAAACAATGAGTAGTGAATTATACCCATCAAAGTCATGAAAAGAGATTAGGTGAGATGGTGAGAGAGATAATTTGAAGAAATATTAAAATAAATTAATTGGCCTATAATGCACTTGGGGCCTTGGGGTCCTGAGGCTCACCATCTTTTCAAAGAGGTCTCACGCCGTCTAGTCGGGACCTCTTGTGAAGTCTCGTGACAGGCGGGCTGGAACATATCTCGCTCAGAGAATCAGCATTGCTATCCAGCGTGGCAATGCTGCTAGTCTTCCTGGCACGTTGCCTCGGGATACCGATTTGGGACAAATATTTTATCTGTAAGTAGTTAGTAAACTGTTCTGTTCTGTACTGTTCTTTGTAAATATTGTTAATTTTAATTTAACTTCTGTTATAATATTTTGTTACTTTAATTAAAAAAGTTTTTTCCCGGAGTAATTTCGGGATTTTACATGCTAATTGTATACTTTTAGAATGAGCATGACCTACTGAAGTTTTGAGACAACTGGCAGGTCATTTTTTTTTATCAACAAAGTTGAAGTGGAAGTTGTTACGCCAAATCCATAATGCAAATGGGTAGCCAACCTTTTGTCCAGTTGATGCATAAGAGCCGTCGTTGACGATCTCTGCTTCGATAGCATGGACATTAATGCCGGCGTCCCGCAAGGCTCTATGCTGTCCCTGAACTATGTTTCTTCTGCATATCAAAGACATGCTTTCTATTGAAGGAATGCACTGATATGCAGACGAAAGTACTGGTGACACTTACTATACGGGCTATGCTAATCTCCCTCGTTCCACTATGGAGGAAATTCGCGAACAATTTGTCTCTGAAATCTAGAGTACACTTTGTAGTGTCTTCGATTGGGGTCTGTGTCTGTCATGTCTCCGATTAAACCACTTCAACCTCACTAAGAAACAAGTTTGCGGGGTGACCCCCAAAAACACTTCCATTTGCTATGGTATTACAATTCCAGTACACTCCCCTTAACATCTAGGAGAGCATTGGGATCCTTTTTGACATTTCTAGTGATGTTCAGTTCCGTGGTCATTTAGAGGACAAGGCTAAGTAGCCGTCCAGGAAGCTCGGTGTGCTCAACAGAGCTAAGCAGAACTTTACACCGCAGCAAAGGCTACAACTTTATAAGTCGCAAGTTAAGCCACATATGGAGTACTGCTGCCACATGTGGGCTAGAGCCTCAGGATACTAGCTAGTGCCTTTTGACGCGGTACAGAATCGCGCAGCTAGGATTGTCGATGATCCCATGCTGACAAGCGGCTTGGAACCACTAAATCTGAGGAGAGACTTTGCCTCCCTGTGTGTTTTCTACCACTTGTATAACGGAGTGTTCTGAAGAATTGTTCGACATGATATGATGCCCACTTCTACCTTCTACCCCCATACCTCTCGCCATCGACGGATAATTCATTCCCATACATTGGAACCGTAAAGGTCTCTTACTGCGCGGTGCCAAATGAGTTTCCTTCCGCGAATGCTCAGGCAGAATGAGCTTCCGTTGAGGTTTTCCCTATAGATTACAGTATGGAGTTATTCATGAAAGGTGTGAAAAGATTCCTGCAGGGTCGGCAGCGCGTGGGCGATACCCCTGGTGTTGCAAGCTTCCATAGGTGGCCGCTAACCATCAGGCGGGCCGCATGTTTGTTTGACACCCATGTGGTATAAAAAAATATTATGAAACATTGCCTCGGCCAGATAACTATATAAGAGTAAAAACCTTTAAACCAGAGAGATTGCTAACTGCATGCCAATATGGCACATATTCTATTGTCAATAAGATTGTGATTTATTGTTGATATTTTATAATGTCCATGCATTATTTTTACTTATATGTGTCGACAGTGTATCACAAAGTATTTTTAGCGCTGTTGTGAGATTATATTGATCTCATTTTAATTTAATTGCATTTAAATAGTTAAATAGTTAGCCTAACGAGGGAATTTTAATTTCATTTTAAAAGTACTTATTTTATTTCCAATTTTTCAGGTATAGAATTTTATTTTAATTACCTACCTACTTACATGTTACTTTAACAGACTTACTTTTAAAGAAACGAAGTTAGCTATTGATCTGTGCATATGGTTAAGTAAATTTGGTTCTTTAGTTTAATTTAGATGGCAAAATATTACTATTTTATGGCAAAATATTTTTTTTCCTCGACTAATCATTCCACTTAGCTTAGCTGTAAAAGGGTTAACCACGAGTGATACTTACATAACCTATTTTTAGTTAAGTAATACTGCATAAATACAAGTCATTAAAAAAAAAGTATTGCCTTTACTTACCTAAATAAAGGTTAAAATACTTTTGTCGTTATCCTATTCTGTATTATGATGTAATATCCTTAGTTATAAATGAGTTATCGGTGGATAACTTATTTATAAGTAAGCATTGTTGAATAACTTTGCAGTAAATTATTGATAGTGACATTTCCATCAAAATACTACGCTAAAAGTGGGTTAGGGTATGGTTAACCCTGTTTTAGAGTCATAATAAGTTTAACATTACGAGTGAAATGCTTAGTTAAATAAGAAAAAATAGGTTTTAGGTATTATAAAGACAATATTTTAGGATGGAAATTATTCTATAAGGTAGAGTTAAATATTAGCTAACTTTGTCTCTAAGAATGTTTACTCCATCTTGAATAGATTTTTAAAGACATCAATTCCCACGTTTTTTGACGATATCTCAAAATTGACTAGTCGGGCTTAACCCTTTTCTAGCTAAAGCACGGCAGAATAGGATCATTATTTTCAAGAAAATTGAATATTTTGTAATTTTGATAAAATGTTCCAAACGTATTGAAACATAATTTTTCAGAAAAGAGACCATTTTATAATTTTGTCAAAACATTCCAAAAGTATTGAAACATTGTTTTCCCGGTGAAATAAAATAATATTGTTTATTAAAATGTTTCTTGCGGAATAATACATTTTATATGACTTGCATATTGCATTAATTTGACAAAGTGTGGGTTGGAACATAATGTCAAAATAAAATACCTAAAACTGTCACTTGAGGACTGAAACAGATTAATGAAACAAGTAGTAGATGTAAAAATACGCAGATCTGTATATTTAACTCATTTTAGCATGACATGTGGATTGGAACATTTTTGTATAACTACGTCCACTTCAAAAGATTAAAATTATTAACATTGCCATGTATATATATGAAGTGGCAGTATTTGTCAAACAAAGCACTTATCTGTTCCAAATAGCCATTGAAAAGAACCGAAATACTCGCAATAAAATGCGCCTCTGTATAGTTCCCTCCCATACAAAACTATTACACAGAAGTCTACCTTGTCTTGCTCCAAAAATATTTAATAAATTGCCAGAATCTATCAAAATACTTCCATTGAATAAATTCAAAACAAAATGGTTAAATGCTCTCATGGAAAAATGTTATTATTCTTTAGATGATTTTCTTTCTGATAACCTAATATTAAGTGCCTAATTACATGTTTTGAGGTAGTGTTTATGTTAGAATTGTTACTTTCTTGTCATTTATTATTATTTATGTCAGATTCTTTAGTTTTTATATAAGTTAAATATAGTTTAATCTACATTTAAATATATTTGTACGCCTGTCATGGCAAAGCACTGTATTTTTATTATAATAATTGTATTTTGCTTAAAAATAAATTGATTGATTGATTGAAAAACTTGGCAGTACCTGCCAAGGATTGACGCCTGATGCCGGACACTTTAGTACATCAGCCGATTTTTTTTTTTTTTTTTTTTTTTTTTTTTTTTCTCGTAGCGTGAGTTCCGGGAACTTTTGCTACTTAACCGGTCAATGGCGAGACCTAGGCCTCCAGCCAGGCACTTTATTTTTAAGCAACACAGCTAAGGGCACCCCCTGTGGGGTACGAACCTCGGCTTAGGGCGTTGCTGGATCGCGAGCAAGGGAGCTGGGCTGGACTGGTAATTTTATTTAAATATTGTTTGGGGGCGGGATTTGCGCGTCTGGCTCGGCGCGGGCCGGCGTTTGCGGCGGAGGTCGGGGGGAAACATTACGGCTTATTCGCGTCGAGCCTCGCCGGCGAGGACGGAACAGTGGTCGGTTGTGTGTAGTGTTGGTATGTTTTTGTCGGGCGACCTGGAGGACCGTGATGTCGTCATCCGGTTCGATGACGGCATGTCTTGGACGCCTTATTTTCGAGATAAGGGAAGGAGTGTATCGGGCGGCCGATACGACGAGGGGGTTGGGGTGATTTACAGCAGAATCGAAATAACGTTTGGACAGTTTTTTCAAAAACTGTTTTATAGTGGGGACTTTGAGGTCAACGTGGAGTTGACTATTACGCATGTACCACGGGGCACCTGTGGCTCTCCGGAGAAACCGGCTTTGGAGCACTTGCAGGGGGTTAAGTGTTGACTTGCTAGTGTGTGCGAACACTACACCCGCATATGTCATGATTGGTCGAATGCACGTCGTGTAAATCCTCACCTTGGATTTCAATGAGAGTTTACTTCGTGCATTCAACATGCTGTGAAGTCTACCGAGCGCGAAGGCGGCTCGCGCGCGTACCGCCTTTACGTGGTGACGGAAAGAAAGGCGTTGATCGAGGATCACACCCAGGTATTTGGCTTTTTCTTCCCATGGAATGGGTTTGCCGAAGAGGGTGATGGGGGCTACCCGTGGGCGTTCGAGGCCTTTCCAGAATAGAATGGCTGCGCTTTTGGTGGGGTTCACTTCGATTCTCCACTTCCGGAACCACCGCCCTAGGGCTGTGACTGCGGATTGGAGGTTGTCGTGAATTCCCTCGGGAGTTCTACCCTTGTAGTAGATGGCCGTATCATCGGCGAATAGAGCGCTTTTAACTCGTCTATGGAGGGGAATGTCGCTAGTGTAAAGCGTGAATAGGAGTGGCGAGAGCACTGAGCCTTGCGGGACTCCTGCTCGTATGGGATGGGGGGAAGAGAGTGTGCCCTCGACTCTGTAGCGGAAGGAGCGGTTCGACAAAAAGTCCCGTACTATGCGTACTAGACGGTCCGGCACGCCCAACTGGTACAGCTTGTATATTAAGCCGTTGTGCCAGACCTTGTCGAATGCCTTCGCCACGTCGAAGAGGAGCATACCCGTGGTATAACCGAGTTGAAAGCCGCTACTGACGTCTTCCACTATACGGTGGACTTGTTGGATACAGGAGTGTTTGGTTCGAAAACCGAACTGCTGGTCAGGTATGACTTTCTTAGAGTCTGCAAAACTCTTTAGTCTATTGTAGATAAGTCTCTCGTAAATCTTGCCAAGGACATTGAGGAGACTAATAGGGCGATAACTGGAGGCTTCGGTCTTGGGTTTCCCTGGCTTGGGAATACCTATGACTGTTGCACTTTTCCAGGATTGGGGGAAAAAGTTGTTGCTCAGTGCGGCATTGAAGATGGCAGTGAGCAAAACTATGAGATAAGGTGAGAAGAGTTTGATAACTCTATTAGCGATCCCGTCGGGACCTGGGGCTTTCCTGGGGTGGAGATCCTTGATCACTTTCCGGACTTCGTCGACCGTGATTGGGGCGATGGGGTGGTCTGGGTCTTCGGAGGGTGGGAGAGATAGTTTGCTTTCGACCTCGGCATCCACCTTATCGAGATGGCGCGGATCTACCGGCAAGGTGCTGGGCGTACATTGAGCCTCGAGACTGTCAGCCAGGCACTCGGACTTCTCGTCGTCGTCAAAGGCGGGCCCTTGATTTGGACGAGAGAGTGGAGGCATGGACGAGATTTTGTCTGATTTAAGTTTTCGTTGGAGATGCCAAAAGGCCAAGTGACTCGGTTCAAGTTCCCCTAGGAACTCGTTCCAGCGAGCGTCTCGCAGGTCTTTCATGCGGTATCTCAGCTTGCGCTGGAGTGACCTCAGAAAGGTGCGGTTCGCTTCAGTCGGGTGAGCTCTATGCGCTCGGAGGGCGGCGTTCTTTTCCGTCACCAGTTCACGCACGTCGTCGGGAAGTTTCCAGCGATGGTCTTCCATCACCGGAACTTGTCGAGAACAGGCGTCCACGGCTGACTGTACGTGAGCTGTGAGGGAATCGACCGCCTTTTGAGTGTCGGCTGCCGACTCTATGAGGGGCGGGATACTATCTAAGTGAACAGATGAAGAGGACTTGAGGAGTTCCTCCTGTTTTCTCCAGTCTGTTATCTTTTTCTGAGGTGGGGACTGACCTGAGTCCGGGGGGCCTAGTCGGGGGGAGAGCGCTAAGGTCACAGGTCGGTGGTCGGAATCTAACTCGTCGTGCGACCTCAACGAGTGCAAACGGAGGTTTACATTCTTGAGGATCGCAATGTCTAGTACGTCCGGTCGGTGGTTGATATTCTCGGGATAGTGGGTGGGGTGCATAGGTGCAATGACGTCGAATTGGAGGAGCCCGCTGAGGTCCTCCAATTGGCGTCCTCTGTTATTTCGTGAGTGGCTGTTCCAAGCATCGCTCTTGGCATTCAGGTCACCCGCGATAATAACTGAGCTACTGAGATTGATGAGAGCTTTGATATCAGCTTTGATATCGGCCGTCGAGTTAACAGGGGAACAGTATGCAGAGACTATCGTGATCGGCTGATGGCCGGTCATTCCTAATCGACAGATCGAGGTCTCTATGTGGGAGAGGGTTGGTGGTTGGATTGGGATACAGTGCAGGGACCTCTTGTAATAGATCAAAGTACCGCCGAGGGCGGATCGAGATCTATCATTGCGAACTACGCAGTAGTTTGCAATTCTAGGGTCTCGGTGTGATGGTTTCAGGAAGGTTTTCTGCACTAAGAAAACGTCGATATTATTGTCGCGGAGGAACGCGGCGATCTCTTCCTTTTGGCTGTGAATGCCGTTAGCATTAAAGTAGCCAATTGAAAGCGATCGGGGTTTGACTCTGCTGTTTACGTTTGAGTCCATTATTGGTTGGACGAGAAGGTAGCCAGGGACTCTGATACATCGGCGTAGTCGCCGAGCACCTTGAGGAGGGCCAGAGGGTCCTTTCGGACGGCCCTGAGGCTTCGTGCCATCTCGTTAACCCTTGTGAGGTTGACGGTGGAGAAAAGGTCCGCCAGGAATGCCATGTTAGCGGAGGTTTCGGAAGGGGAGGAAGTGGGCTGGACCACCTGGGGTCTGCGCGGGGGAGTAGCAGCCTGGGGCTGTTGAGGTTTGGCGGTGGAGAGCGACGGCAGAGGTGTAATCTGCGGGCTCGGGGCCGCTGAGGGGACAGGTGGGGACGCTTGTGGGAGGGGTGGAAAGTCCCTCGGAGGGAGGACCCTCCACGGGGAAGGTCGAGGTGGGGCGGGTTGCGCGGGGGGGGCGTTACGCCATTCGCGGGCCGCTGCCCTCTTTACCACGACTGGTCTGGGTTTGGGGGCTTTAGGGCAGCCCCTGTAATTGGCCGGGTGGCCTTCCTGGCGGCATAGCACGCAGCTCGGAGGTGAGTCGGCGAGAGTGCGGTCCTTAGGGCGAGAGCAATCGCTCGTCCCATGATCACCCAGGCACTTGACGCACCTGGGTTTTGCGTTACAGTTACGCGATGCATGACCGTATAGTTGGCAGTTGTGACACTGCCCTATAGGGCCACCCTTGTGGGGGGTTTCAACCCTTATGCCAGACAGGTGGCATATGGTTTTTATTTTGAAGACGGCTTTACCGTCGGCGGAGTTCTCGCAGATGGCGAGGACCATGTTAAATGCCTCTCCGGCATTTTGTCGGTGCATGCGGTGCACTTCCTTCACTGCGACATTCTGAGCCTTGAGGTCTTCTTTGATCGACTCTGTGTCGATTTCGCAAGGGACGCCGCGGATGACGACCCGGAGTAATCGGTCCTCCGGCAGATCATAAGTGTGGTATTCCACACTTCTGGCCTGCAGGAGCTTCGTGAAGGCTCGGAACTCGGTCGAGTTTGGGAGATGCACCTTAATGCCTTCGGCTGTGGCAGTAGCGCGAGTGAAATTTATGCGGTTGGTTTGGCACCAACCGGAGATTTCCGTCCACTTGGCCTTTGTGTGGACGAAAATAGGGGGACACGAGCGCTCCTTCGTCGAGGAGGGCCGCGTGGGTCGCGGGACGGGGGAAAGCCGGCTAGCCTGAGTGGCTTCGGCTTCCGGAGAGGCCTGGGGGGTGGGAGAGGGGGGTGCCGGGGAGGGGGCTACCGTGGAGGACTGTGCGGAGGGCACGGGCACGGTCTTGGGGGCTTTAGTGGGGGGAGAAGGTGAGGTTGAAGCCTCCTTCTTTTTTGCGCGTCTGGCGCGCTTCTTGGAGCCCGTGACGGGCGTAAATTCGTCCGAGGAGCCCTCGGACGACTCGGATTGTAATGACTCCATTTCGGAGTCCACAATGACAGATTCGGGGGACAAGGGGGAGTCTTGAGACTTATTGGCCTCGTTAGTGACGGCTATGATTGCGCTCTTGTCCAGCGCTGCAGTCGCCTCGGCGGTAGGGGTACCCGCGTTTATATCGCGGGTGTACTCGTCATATTGACGTCGGAGGGTGGGCACGGCGTCTAAGAGCCGCGCGAGAAAAGCCAGTGAGGCTTGGGGGTCAACACTTGTGGACATGGTGGATGCAGACGTGGGAGGGCAAGGCGGTAAGGGAAACGTGTTTCGGGGCGCGGTCGCCAGGGGAAGAAACACGTAAAGAAACCCCTGGTGACTTAAACGTTAGGGACCTGATCCCCGGGGGGTTGACCCGGGGGTGTGTACTGAACCCTCCCTGTCGGGTGTAGACAGGGAGGTGAGTGTGCCTATGGTGTGAGCCCTAAGCTTGTTGGTCCCTGACAGTTCCGGTGTAGAGAGCACTAGTCCGTGGACAGTGCCCAAACTAACACCGGAGGGTAGGAGGTAAGGGATAGGTAGGGTGGGTGGTGGGTGATAACCAGGCGCGACTAGGGTAGACCCCAAGGCCGGTGAACCTGGTCCCGTCCGTTTGTAGCCTTACCCTGAAGGGGCAAGGCTAAGAGCGCAACGGGGCAGCGCCCCACTCGGTTTCGTTGGCACCGTTTGGTTTCCACCGAGTGACCACGAAACTGTGGATTTTCCCAGAAGGGGACAAATATTATTGTCGAGAAACAAGAATTGTGATTGTTGTTGCCTTGAAAAAGGCGACCAACAATCACCACGTGCGGTGCGTAGCGGCTAGCTAACTCGTGGCGATTTGCGTAGCGGCGGGTGTGGCTTCTGCCGGTCGTAACGGGCGCAGAGCGCGGGAGCGGTGGGAGCACACGTCTGCTCGGTAAGGAGAATCCACATCAGCCGATAAGCATTCAGAGCCATAAATACCTACGCTTCCCTTGTCTTTTGCCATGGCATGCGATGCTACCAGCATATCGATGTATGTAGCACAGTAAGAGTAAGCCCAGGCGCTATCGATATTCGTAATTCATTAAAGTTATAACAGTATCCAGGATCATTTCGTAAATGAGACAACAAGGTATAAAATAACAATAAGAACTTTGACAATAAAACCAATAGTATCGGATCAAAGGAAGCTCGTGTGAGTTCGCTAATCCGAACTCCAAGCTCAACTATCCGTCTCATTGTAGCTCGTTAAGGAATCCATAAACTGTAATAAAACATACATACATATAATAAAATAAATATACACGCCGAGTCCATCGTGGTAAGGAGAAGTAAGAGCACGTTCTCTTTAGACTTTGATTCATCAATACTAGTGAAAATTATGGAGCTGCCTTTAATTCCAGAAAATCATTTCCTTAATTAATGATGTAGTCATAGAAGATTACATAAGTAAGTCGCCAAGCCGACACGCGTTAGGTAAGGAGTGTAGAGCGCCTCTAGAACTCTCTTTCTAGTCGGCTAGAGTCCTCTCAAGATTTTTGTGACTATTAATAGCTCTGATTATTGCTCAGGGGGGACTAAAAGTATTTTCCTTTGCTGATGTCATAGATTTAATTTCCTCGCAAGAGAAAATCGTCCGTGTGCAACTTGGGCGCGAGAACTGTGAGAATGAGAAAACAAAAATGAAAGCCACACTATTTTATTTAGCAATCATTCATAATTTTGTGATACGCACATATCATCACGCCAGTCCATTTAAGGGTAGGGAAAAGACTGCCAATTTGTCCTACGACCAATACCAGACTGCCAATGTGTCCGACTGACAGATAGCGAGTCAATCGCCATTACTCAAGCACGACTATACGTTGAATTGCTTCTCAGACGTATGTACGTTTCCTCTCGAGATTTTCCTTCATCGTAATGCTCCTAGTGTGACTAAACACTGTACTTAAGTTCAGAGAAACTCAATGTTACAGGTGGGATTTGAACTTCTGTCGCAGGCACTCGCACCACCCTGCCACTGTGCTTTTTAGTACTACTGCGGCGGCGTACCAAGCATGTTTAGGTATACTTGCTCTCTAAAACCAACAGTAACGTATTTTTAACGTGAAACAATCAGTTGTTGTTGGCTTCAATTACACAATAAAGCCCTCTGTGTCAGAATTAAGAACTAAGAATTAAGAAGTGATTCAAGAACACAACGAACGAGGACAAAGACTAAGAGATACGGCAGGAAACTTATATAGGGTCGAAGGAGCGTCGCGTAAAATGTTATCGCCGCCCAACAACCGGCTTACAAGTTTCCCGGTTATCTGCTATCGTTTGTCTAAACAACCACGCTTGTTTATTTGCTATGGAAGTCGACTCGGACCTTTCTAATAATAAACTTACTTTTATGATTTTTGGACCGTTAGTTACATCAAGGACGTATGAAGAAGGAAGTATGAAGAGACTGATGAATGTGGACGAAGCGAAAGAAGTATGTAAGTCTAGAGAGAAGTGGCGCTGTATTATCACTGCCTACCCCGTTAGGGATCCGGCGTGATGATATTATGATGATGATGATAGTTACGTTATGGTGATAATCCTCGCGTTACAATGCGAGTTAGTCAGCGCCGATGGGCTCCATGGTCAGAGTGAGTGCTAGCCTCTTGGAGTGCTACGTAATCTCTATCATACGCAAAGTACTGGAAGATTAGGATCACGTTCAAAATAAAATGGTACGTCTGTTTACCGACTTAAAGTTCCAAATTATCTAAATGTACTTCTATGTACTTTTTGAAGGTTACCCATTAAAGAAACACCAAACATAGATACGTTTTTCTTTTGTTTTAGATGTATCTGTCTTTTGATGTTCAGCTGTTCAATCCTTTCAAAGTTATTAGTTATCACTGAATCATCATAAACAAGTTTGTTGCAATACATGTTGTTAAAGAACAATTACACATTTTGGTGGCACTCAAACCATAATGGCTTAAACAATTCAAGCAAAGATGCCAGAAGAACGTTTAATGTCACAGATATACTACGTGAAAGTGTCAAGAAGAGGATTAAAAGAAAGCTCACGTAGCAACTACCTATATCAAATCCATCGGACACTCAAGGCTAGGAACATTACCAGTACTCGCAACCAGCAAGAATTTACTAAAACATTGATACATGTGGATGAAACGAAAGAGTAAGTGAGAAGTCTATGAGTTGCAAGCAAAAGAAAACAAGTAAGCGTCCCGTAAGAGAACTCGTACTGTGAATGAATATTTCTCAATTGCTTTTCCAGATGACATTTCGATTTCGCACCATAATGAGTATATGGTTCGCGCCAGTTTTACTTGTTATCGTCTATGGTATCCCATAACAATATACAATAAATACTCTATACACTTCAGTATGGCTTGTATGTCTGGACGGAGCTGGTGATTTACTCTCGATACTTATGATAGTATACATATATGCTATGGAATAGATCTGTACTGATAAAAACCCAAAAGTATTGTCATAAATACTGCCAAAATCACTTTATGGCTAAAGTGTTAAATGAAACTGACGACAGGACGGTAAACTTTTTACCCTTTTAGAACGCCGTACAACACCTGCGTTGCTTAAATTATGTAAATATTCTTTAATTCAAAGTCCCTCGTAACCTTTTTCGTTCGCTCAAATTTTAGTAACTCAGCCTCGGAAAATCGACTCCCTTGATATGCGAAAGTACGTAAAAGTTTGCGTGTAAAATTTTTGGTGAACGAATTTATTGCTTGACTTTGTTATGTGTGGGGATATTCTTGGTTTTTCACTTGGAGTTGCTTTTGACCTCAATTACTAACAAAAGGCTCATAAACACCACGTTATAATTCAAAAACTATATATTCAGTATTACCTTCAAAGGCCCTTTAGCTGCGGCTTAGACTCAAGCTGGGATGTCTTAAAACCTTAACTTTTTGTGTACATATATTTATATTAATGAGCCGTGGTTGCTAAGTGGTTCGAGTTGCCTGCAACACAAAGATTCGAATTCCGACCGTACCGACAATGAGTTTTTTTGGACTTAAGTACAGTGCTTAGAAGTAAATCATTTCACTAACTCGTGTATAATTATAATATGTTGGTCCAATTTCTGATAAACTTCAAAAGAAACCGTGCCTTACAAACTATTTAACTAAAGTATTCAACTTTACCTTACTTTACCTGCGTTTAAATTATTCTTCCCCTTATTTAATACCTAATAAATAAATACCTGGGACATTTCCACACAAATTGACCTAGTCCCAAATTTTGCAAAGCTGGTGTTATTGTAACTAGACAACGATATATTTACTTATATTTATAGATATATACTTAAACACAGGACATCCAAGACTATGGTACAAATATTCGTGTTCATCACACAAATATCTGCCCTCAGCGGAATTCGAACCCGCGACCTCAAGTTTCGCAGTCAGGAGCTCTAACCACTAGACCAGACCGTCGTCGAATTATTATATAATAATTATCTTTAAGCATGTATTAATATAAAGGGCGTTTAATTAATTCCTGGTCTTAATTTGTGTCTAAAACTGTGTGCTCAGGTCATACTAGAGCTCTCTTGGACGTCGTTTTGACAGGCTTAGATAGTGGGCTGAAGTTGAATTGGGTACTTTTCATATACTTCTTAGCGTATTAGTTTTTACATTCATATCATCTCGCCGAGTCCCTAACGGGGTAGGCAGGGTCTAGTGCCAGGTCTCGCTAGACTTACATACCCTTTTTTTTATATACAACAACAGTGGCAAACAAGCATACGGCCCACCTGATGGTAAACAGTTACCGCAGCCTATTTACGCTTACAATACCGAAGGATCACTTGCGCCTTGCCACTCTGAGTTCGGAGTGTTATACTAATGGGCTGATCCCTCTGCTGCCAACACAATATATAAATCCTCCCCCCTCCCCATGGAGCTCATTACTGGTAACCTTATTCACCGCGTAGGAACACAACACAAAACATTGTGTTATTTAGCTACGGACTTCTATAAGGTGGAGGCTGCCCCAGTCGGGCAGCTCCAAATTCAAACGGGAAACCCTTTATGCCCTTTCGCTTCGTTCACATTCGTCAGTCTTTTCATACATGTTTTTAAACTATCAGAATAATGTTTTCGGTACAACCACGACTATATATACCACAATGATTTCTTGCTTCGACGTGCAACGTACAGCTTCCATCATCGTAGAGTGATAAGTCACTTAATTACAGCAAAAAGCATATCAACCCCCGGGTTTAGAACCTGCAAACTTCGCCTTGTTAGGCAACATAAACTACGCGGCCACTACGGCGTTATAATCCTTAGCCATGTCTCTAATATTGCGCGTCCAAATACCAGGCAGAAAATATTTCGGGTTAATATTGACGTAGCCAGCATACCTACGATTTACCCTTCAGCTCCTCGTATGTCGTCTGCACGCACGTTATTGTAAACGTAGGTAATGTTCTACTAAGCTAAGTTAGGCTTCGTGTCACACGGTATATGAAAGCTTATCATGAATATTCCTAGCTGTAATTCGCGGTTTCACACTCGTTATAATCATATTTATGATTACTGACCTCCTATTGAATTATAGACACATATAATTTCAACGAGTCCCTCACAGGTTAGGCAACGAGAGTTAAGTGTCGATTCTCTTTAGACTAACAAACTCTTTTCCTTCATCAGTCTCTTCATACACTTGAATTACTATAGTTGTAGATAAAAATAGCTTTAAAAATCCGGTTAAGAGTTCTTAGCTTACAGATGGCGATTTTGTTTAAGAGAGATTGCTTACATGGAAGAGATTACATGAATACAGGGTAAAACCTCGGTCTGAACCGCTTTGTCTGAGGTATAGTTATAAGAAATCACTACATAAGTTTATGGTGAAATACAACATTCCGATCAAATTTGCATACGTTCGATCACAAATTTAATAAATAATGAAGTCATTTCGGAGGGGAGGACCTACAACTCTTCCTGGGTTCCCTTAAATAATTCTTAGGATTCTACAAATTAAACTGATACATAGCATTTTATATCTTACTTTCCAGTCATCACGGAGTACAATAAGCATCTTGGAAGTGTTCAATAGTAGTCTTTGCATCTTGAGTTCGATAGCGCTCTTAAGCCAATTTTTTTACAATTAATTCGGATCTTAGAAATTTGCAAGTAACTGAAATACCATGATACAGGTTCGTTTATGTCACTGTGTGGGATATCCAGTCCACTTTATTTTCAATACTTTTTTTGTTACAAATGAATTTTATTCGTTCCGTAGTTTTAGTGCAATGGTATTAGTCGTAAAACCAGTTTTCCCAATGCCAGAGCTAGAACGGTCAGTTGAATTCGGGAATTTGCAAAATGGATTTGCACACTGTTATAAATTGGGCATCAAACTTTTCAATACGTTCGTGAAAATTGTATTACGGTAGTTGATAGGATAAATTTCTTTATGTTAGAATGTAGAAACCATCTATGTGTACACACGCTATTATGTGTATATCTTTACGCTTTAATAATCATCCCCACGCCTTCCCACAAGCGTCCCCGAAGGGGTAGGCAGAACTGTATAGGTAGTACCCACACACCCACATTCCGCCAGACATGTATTTTAGTTGCCAACGTGATAGATCAGTCCATCTCCATTACTCAAGCACAACTTACGCATTTGAATTGCTTCTCAGATGTATACAGATTACTTGTCGATTTTTTCCTTCACCGTAAAGCACGTGTTGTGACTAATGACTGTACTTAAGGTTAGAAAAACTCATTGGTACAATCGGGATTTGAACTTGTGATCTTTGTGTCGCAGGCAACTACTCGAACCACTCGGTCACCCCGGCTTTAATAATCAATCTTAATGTATACCGTAACGAACATAATATATAATATTAATCGAAAATGTTTAACAGTGATAGACTTTCGACGCGTTCAATTTAACAAATTAAAGCGGTTGGTGGACTCGGGGGGCAGCAAAAACAGCTCAAAATGACGTCGATGATACAACAATGATTACTTTATCGTGACTAACGTTTTTTATTGAGTATCAGTACTTTCGACGCTCAAACGACCGAGCATTTCAAGCCCATCAATAAACGCCTACGCATTTTATTCCACGTATTTATGAGGTCCTGGATTTGAAGCGCAGGGATTATTCGAGGGCTCTTCGTTAAAGTCAAGCTGTCATGTTGATGTGACGCAAATATGAATACTGGAAAATCTTTGGCGGGTTGAACGAGAGGGCCTTATTGGACATGCCCTATTAAGTAAACGAAGGAAAATATAATAAAATATTTTTTTAGGGGTGACCGTTGAAATTGATTTGATACTTACTTTACTTAGGGTATTACCTATACACCTCTGCCTTCCCCTTCGGGGACCCTTGTGGGAAGGCGTGAGGATATATTATTATATATATAAATGTGTTGCTAAGCGCAAAACTCTAAAACGGCTGAACCGATTTGGATGATAAATTTTTTGTTGTGTTTGATGAAATCTGAGGAAGGTTCTTATGAAGAGTAAAAAAATTAAAAATACCAGGAAATACACACACAAAAAAACCAAAAATTTCTTTATATATAAGAATGTGTGTATGTATGTCTATTACGTTTGTAAAGCATGGTTATTCAACACGCACATAGTTCTGGATACCTTATACACCGCAGCTACACATTCCCCAGCAGCATTGCCGTTTGGCTGCGATCTGATGTATTGCCTAACTCGGGACAATCCGCTGAACGAGACCGCATTTCTTCAGCTTCTCTGTTCGCATCAAGTAAGAACACGTCCGGTGATTGAAGATCAATCCTATTGACGGAAACAGCATGCAATCTGTATTTATCAATATATAGATAGATACCCCTATACACATTCACACAAGAGTCCTCGAAGGTGAACAGGTGGAACTTATATCATCACGCCTTCCTTCAAGGCTTCCCGAAGGGGTAGGCAGAGCAGAAGAGGTAGTACCCGCACGTCCACTTTTCACTGGAGATTAATTTTAGGTGCCAATGTTACAGATGCAGAGTCCATCGCCGTTTCCCAAGCACGGCTATACATATACGTCTTTGAATTTCTTCTCGATGTGTTCATTCACTGTAAAGCTCGTGGTGCGACCAATACTATAACTGTGCGTAAATTCAGAAAACTCATTGGTATCTACAGTTGGTTTTGAACTGGCAAACTTTGTGTTGCAGGCGACTGCTCGAACCTCTCGACCACCACGGCATTTAACAATTTAATAACAAGTTACTGATATCCCGTTGAGGTTTTTCCCTGGAGAGTACAGCATGGAGTTGTTTAAGAAGGGTGTGAAGAGACTCCAGCAAAGTCGGCAGCACGCGAGCAACACCCCTGGTATTGCAAGCGTCCATAGGCAGCGGTAACCGCTTACCATCAGGCGGGCCGCATGCTTGTTTGCCACCCAAGTGGTATAAAAACAAACTTGTGATGAATCGGTTTGGAAGAAAAAAATACGCGCGGCTACTTACATAGGCATCATTCAAAAGCTCGCTTCAGTCTTTTCAAAGAACATTTCGATTGACACATTGCAGTGTGTATACGTACATCCAAAAGCTGCGTTGCCTCCTTACTTCCATTATTTTTTTTCGCTCTAAGGGTACTTAAGCGTCTCGTACAAAATTAATAATGTATCATCCCACGCACTACTTGCGTACACAGATATAAGGTCTGTGTTCACCAAGACCACCTACATAAGCCTCCTGAAAGCTTTACTTTACATTTACCATTATAATAACCGGTTTGAGCTGGTTTACTCGAGTGTTGCTTATCAAGGGGTCATGGCATTTTGCATTTACTTCTTGTACTTTAAGGATGATTACTTATATACATTTTAATTTAATCGAATAACCTTAAGAGACTTTAAGAGAAACCTTAGGTACCAATAAAAAACTCACATAAAGTTCATAAAAACACATCGGAAAATAAAAATAAAACTTTATTCTGCTTTTAGTTAAATAGAGAATGAATATCGGAAATAATTAAATAATTTAATTCAAGCCCATTTCGTTGAGTTGTTACTTTAATCTAGCATTTATAATGTATGGTGAGTCCCAATGTAATATCAACATGTCAATACACTCCGTCACAGTCGCATTCACTGTAGCCGCAGCCTCCGTCTGTCTGTAGCCGGTCTTCACAAAATTGATCACAGGTGGCTACATCACAATGTGAGCGCAACATCGGTGGTCGGAGAGATTCCGGCATATACTTTTCCTCTAAAAAACAAAACATTATTTTAATTCGATAGAAATATTCTTCCAATTTTCAAATTAAAAAGCATCGTTAAGCAGCCTGTATACTACACTTACACGGCAAAACCGCTGAATTGATTTTGACTTTAACCATTTTTGTTGGGAAAATGGGAATTCACACCAAGTGAAACTCAACTGTCAATAACCATTTCAAGTGTTTGGTTTTTATATAATTTTATGGAAGCAGTCCTTATTTAAATTGCGTATAAAATGTGTAACTAGTGTTACTGAAATCCTGTTCACTAAAATATTACAATAAACTTCATATTATCACGGAGTGGTTTGCCTAAGCAAGGTATTCTTTCTTTGAATCCAAAGACGTTCGTTATCTATCCCTTGAATCCGTATGGATAAAAGGCTTTCAGAAAGACCAATTCTATAGACTCTATTGAAAAAAGCTACCAAATTGGCTTAGAAATTTTGCCTAATCCGTAAAAAGAATGCTTGCTTCAGATTTAAAACATCATATTTGAAGTTCGTGAACCTGAAATAATTCTATTAAAGGCACTCATTGTGATTCTGAGTCATTCAATCGTCATAAGCCGTCTTACATATAAAAAATCCTACTTATGCTATGGGGTTTGGAAAACAATTCTCTTTTGCTGCATCTACATTGATACACCCTTTCAAACATTATCGTTTGAAAAGGGAGATGGTGAACGTAAAGCAAATGCAGTGACCTGCTTAAACGACTAAATTAATGATAAGCATTATGCTAATTGTTAACATTAAAAAGCCTTTTTTTGTTTATAATAAAGCAACATGTATCAGGAAATGATTTTAAACTTACCACTTGAAACAAAATCGGCTAAAGCGTATGCCAAAATCGCCAGGAAAACTCCAAACATCAAAAAATGGCACTTCATTTCCGTTGAAAACTATGCTAACGATTCTCCAGCTGTGAATAATTGACTGTAAAAGATTCCAGGGACTGAGCTGTTATACAAAAGTGGAATGCGGGAATGCCTTCCAGGCGAACGTTGCGTCCGTTCTTTGTCAGATATTAAGCGAGTAAGTTACTTATAAAGGTCCTGTGATAAGACGAATGCAGTAATTTAAAATACCTACTTATTAAAAGGAGGTAATTACTGATAAAACTGTTTATCTACAGCGGTGTCAATAATATTATAGAGGTGTTACCACACGATTGCCGACTACCGAGTGATCGACACATATCTAATAAAATATTGGAGTAGATCTATAATAATATATTACTTAAGACAACCTTTATCCAAACCACATTTCAAAGAAATATTGAAATTCATAGTAGCATGAATATAACTTCAATATTTCTAAGTTGCTCCGTAACGAAATATCGTAATTTTTTTTTTATACAACAAGTGTGGCAAACAAGCATACGGCCCACCTGATGGGAAACGGTTACCGTAGCCTATTTACGCTCACGATACCGAAGTATCACTTGCGCGTTGCCACTCTGTGTTCGGAGAGTTATAGTGTGTTGGCATAATGGGTTTAATCCCTCTGCTTCCAACACAATGTAACAATGCTCCCCCCTCCCCAAGGAGCTCATTACTGGAAACCTTATTCACCGCGTAGGAACACAACACAAAGCATGAGTTATTTGGCTACGGACTTCTATAAGGTGGAGGTCCTGCCCCAGTCGGGCAGCTCCAAATTCGAACGGGAAACCCGTTATGCCCTACCTCTCTTGAACTATAAATTGAACGGTTAGATTTTCATCGACATTTAAACTCGACTATATTTCTACGCTAACTTAATCTCCAGTTATGTATGTTCATTATTGACATTATATCTGCAATGTCAATGCACTTTAAATAAACCTACGCTATCTTTTATATTACTCAATAACCCATCTGATCAATCGTAGACTTCTTGCAATGTGTAAGGAGTTACTCTATTTGCAATGAGGATGTACAGGTGCCAACGTGACAGGTAGTGTGTCAGTAGAAGCTCTGTAATAATAATAATATAACCGTAAATCTAGTGGTGTCATGAATTACTGGAAGATTATCAACATTATATATATTTTATATCTACCTGCTTGCAAAACAGTCATGATAATCACAGTGAATACCTATGAAAGCAAGTTTTACGCATATTTCTTGAGGAACCGCTCGCGAAGCGAATTGTAATTCTAGATTTTAATTTTAGTAATAGCGGCGCTCATTTAATTTGATCCGCCTTTCTACAATTTACTTTCGTTTTATATAGTATAACGTCTGTGTTTTGATTATGATGTATTTCAGTAGCGCTATGTAGGGCAATTTGGTTACTTATTAATTTACAATATTCATTGATATTTATTGAAGTTATAAACGTAAATGAAGTGAAGCAGGTTTTATGTAATTAATTACACCACGAACTTTACGGTGAAAGAAAACATCAAGAGGAAAATCGCACAGTATGTCATCACGCCGAGTTCCTAACGAGGTAGGCAGAGAAAAGAGCGCCAGTTATGTTTGAGAACAAATTCAAGGACGTAAGAGTAGTGTTTGAGAAATAAGTATAGACTTGTCATATGTCATATAAGCACCTATATATCGATGAAAAGGGGCCGTTGTTACACCCCACGGGACCCTTCTGGGAAGACGTGAAGATGAGTGATGAATGTCATCCTCTACTGCGCAGCTACCGATGAAATTGAATACATCTTGTCGCTACATAAAATTACCCCCATTATAAAAATAATGGTTCTGTATTACGTCAGGTATGCTGTCTAACAATTTGCATAAACCTTTTACATCGATATAGAGGAGAATACTTATCTAGAAAGGCTTCTAATATTTCTAATATTCTATTTTAGTCAATCTTATTTTTTTAATATCATGTTCAGTACTGGTTTATCCATAAAGAAAAAATGAGTGTAGAAAGTTCGACGACACAGATATACAGTGCGAAAGTGTGTGGAAAAAGAGGTAGAGGAAGACTTTCAACTACATAAATCATATCGTTTGGACAGGGAAGGATGGTGCTCGAAACCCGGGCGAGTGTATGAAGAGATTGATGAATGTGAATGTAGCGAATATCTAGAGAGAACTGGCGCTCTACACTTCCGGCCTACTAAGTTTGAGACTCGGTGTTATAATATTATTATTATTATTTTTATTATTATTTATTACGGAACAAAAAATATATCGTACAAAATTCTATGCGATAATGCCTGCAGTAGTTGTAAACTGTGTCGCAGTATAACTTTATTTTTTCTATAATTATATTTATAAATTCGCTGTCTTTCGTCTCTAAATTTCTTTTTTAACACACATACATACATTTGCAACATAGAGCTGCAATTGGTTCACCGTTCTAATTAACTATAAATAAATAAAATATATTAATTTGGCACCAATATATTCCTCTGGCCGAAAACACACACCTGCCTACCCCTTCGGAAATCCATGTGGGAAGGCGTGAATGTATTTATTTGAGCACGTTCTATCGTTCTTACTATATCCGTGTATCACCCAGACACTCAGTGGGAGCAGATAATAAATTCCCGACTCACCTGCAAGGGTCTTTCTTTTAAGAAACAAAACTTACTGAAAAACGCACCCTTTGTGTTTTTTACTTGAACATTTATATACCGTCTCTCTTTTCCATTAGTTTAAAAAGGCTTATACCCAGCTGGGAGGAAATGAATCATTTACGAGGTCTTTCACTGAGAAGAAGAGTAAATTCGTCTTAAATTAGAACTGATCTCATAAGAAAGATACGCAAGTATTTACTGAAGCAGGTTATAACTAAGGATAATCGCATGTTGGTTATTAGTATTCCAATTTTGAATTTAGGTTAATTGATGGATTACATCAGAGATGCCGACAGCTCTTAAATGTATGATGATGAAGTAGATATAGGTTGACGAAACAGATATCAAATACACATATGCGGCTCTTCTTCCGCAAGAACATGTATAACTACATACCTAATCGAAATCTTAATCGAATCCTTAATCGAACGATCAATTATACATGCTGAACATTAAGAGTTAAAACCATGTAGGCCAGTAGTAGTCTTTTCCTGACAGGGTTTTCCTCAGAAACGGTGGTAGTCGTAATGTAATATTTAATATTAATGTTCAATAAGTGTTCCTTGTGTGTCTTACGTTGAATAAAATATTTCGATTTCTTTTTAACTCGACAAATGGCGCTCTATCCTCTTGGCTTACTCAGAATGGGGACTGTGCGCGATGGTATGTACTTTGTCGGTAAATACATAATAATATGTTTCATATTCACAATCCAGCTAAAAAGTGAGTTTTTCTACATACCTCTGCCTACCCCTTCCAAAGATATATGTTTCATAATCGATCAAAATGTTGGGCCAAATTAATGAGCATCATTTTATAAACTGATTAGATGGTAAAGTTTTTCACAAAAAGCCATTGTTCCAACTTTGCCTTTGTAGGCAAAGGCTTTTCTTGTTTCGTCAAAATTCTTATTGAAATTGAAATTATATTTTAATGGTCTACTTAGATAGTTCGGCTGAAGTACATAAAACATAAAAGCAGCATCGCAAGTTGTGATACCGCTGTACAATAAACATCTTTCTTCACGGCTTTCCACGAGGGCTCCTGAAAGACAGAGGTAGGTACGAGCATAGATGGTACGAGTAGTAACAGACCCACTTTTCGACTTCTATCCACAGGGGTACTCAAATGGCATAGGAGTAGCGATACTCTCTTTTCGCCGAAGATAAGTTTAGGTGCTAGCATGGCACTGGTAGCGAGGGAATCACTGTTTCTCAATCATGACTTAAATATGATTTGTAATTTAATAACTTCTTTCTCTATAATAATAACTTCTTTTACGTATGCAAGTTTCCGATGTTATGTTTCACGATCACTATACTAACACTACACTACACTACACTACACTGTACTAAAATTCAGAAATACAGACCATCGGAGTTGGCACAACTGCACACCACATCTTTGTTTCAAAGACTTCTGAATTATTCAGCCACTGAACTATAAAGTTAAGACGTATTTAAATTATCAATCAGATATACTCATGTTATAAAGAGGCAGAGTGTGTTGGATTGAAAGCGAGAATCTTCTAGAACTAATCGATTGAAAATCGAACGAACGTATCGAGCGATATACTTTTTTTTATACCTACGGTATTTAAAAAGCTACTATAAGCATTGTAACATTGTACCTTCGAACACTTATGGCAAGACAACATATTTTACGTACAATTGTATGAAGACGAGGTACTGTTAATTATTTTATGTATTGTGGTTGTTCGGCTGCCGGATAAGAGATTCTTAATTTTACAACTTCTTGAAGTTTTCCTATTCATTATGATTAGAGGGAAATATAACAGGAATTTTCTATTTGTACAATATATAAAATACTCAACAGGTGATTCCTTGTGGTCTACCTGCCTTAAATCTTTGTATTATAACTGATAACACAATAAATAAATAAATACCTTGGGACAATTCCACACAAATTTACCTAGTCCCAAATTAAGTAAAGCTTGTGTTATGGACAGTGATACTTATATATATAGATATATATACATATGTTGTTACATGTTCTTATATATATTGATATATACATAAATACATAGGACATCAAAGACTAAGGTACAAATACTCGTGTTCATCACACAAATATCTGCCCTGAGCGGGATCCGAACCCGAGACCTCAATTATCGCAGTAAGGAGCTCGAACTACTAGACCAGACGGTCGTCATGGTGACATATACGTATTACATGTTCACTAAAACTCATTATGCCAAATATTTTCTAAAGTTTGGTAAAATACAGGCCATGTCAGGTTAAACTAGTTTGAAACAAAGCTTCAGCTTTAGAGTGGAAGCCTTTAAAGCCGTTGCATTATATATGTCTGTCACAATGTCTGGGGCTTGGCGTTGAAATGCAATGCATTATGCACAGTATTAAAATATTAAAGAATCGAGTAATGCTAGTGGCAGGAGTGGGCGTCGTGCCAACAATGCTCGCACCGCACTTTGCCATTTTAAAACCGACGACAGCACACAGAGTCGAAGATTTTTGGACGGTGACAAGTGCCTACGTATCTGGGCTCGCTGTGAGGACAATAAGTAGTATTGTCCTCACAGAATTAAAACTATTACTGAAATAAAATCGCCTTAACGATTAATCCAAACAAACACTTTAAAACACGAAATATGTAATAGACATCAGGCGTAGATACATTGGTTTTGTTTAGCCAAATGATTGTCCAATAATTGGTTGCCAATCACTTGGCCACTAGAATCGGTTGCAACAAAAAAAACAAAATGTTAAATCAAAATACCGTCTTTGGTTCTATTCAAGCTCATGTGGTTTTTAATACCTGTATATTATGGATGAAGTCGTAGCATCACATTAATTTCACTGAGTGCTCACTCGTCTGGGCCCAGAATGTGACGGCTGCTTAAAATGTTGCTGGTTCGTGATTAATTCTACGGAATGTATCATCAATAATGTATTAATATACTCTTAATAAAATGAAACCCTGGGACTAATTGCAGATAATTTTCATCGGCTCATAATCTAATTAAGATATTAAATAGATATAGAAGTAATCAAACCAATGCATTCCTAGGAGTTTTGCCCTGCAGTCAGGTCGTTGATAGGTGAAAATTAAAGGGTATAAGAATGAGGTAGGCTAAGTATATATACATACATACATACATATCATCACGCCAAGTCCCTAGCGGGGTAGGCAGAGAGTATAGAGCGCCAGTTCTCTCTAGACTTACATACCTCTTTCGCTTCGTCCACATTCATCAGTCTTTTCATACATGCTCGTCGGTTTCGAGTACTCTTAACGTTCCCGTCCTTGAGAGTCCGATCGATTTGATCCAGGTAGTTGGAACGTGGCCTTCCTCTGCCTCTTCTTGCACACACTTTTGCTTTGTATATCTGTTTCGTCAATCTTTCTTCACTAATCCTTTCTATGTGTCCAAACCAACGTAACATGCCTTTCTTCATCTTTACAATCACGCCCTCATTCACGCCAGTTGATTTGCGAATCTCTTCATTGCGGATTCGATCTAAAATCGTTACTCCGCACATTTTTCGAAGCGATCGCATCTCAACTGCATTCAAGCTATTGTCATACTTCCTCTGACATACCCAGGATTCGCTGCCATACAATAAGGTAGGTACCGCGTTGTGGACAGCAACTCGAGCATTCTTGCTCAGACTTTTACTGCCCATCAACGCCGACATGGCTCCATTCACCTTATTTCTGGCAGTTAAGGCAAGGAAGGCAGTCCTTCTTGCACTTCGTGAACATGCTTCCAAGATATACAAATTCATTCACTTGCTCTAGAATTTTCCCATTTACCGATATAGCACACTCGGTCACTTGTTCATCTCTTTCGAATACCAGAACCTTAGTCTTGCCAGCGTTTAGGCGCAGCCCCTTCTTTTCGCATTCCTCTTTCATTATGGTAACTAGTGACTGCAGTTCGCCCTCTGATGACGCCAGTAAAACCGCGTCATCGGCGTATAATAGGCAGTTGACCACTAAGTTTCCCATTTTCACTCCACATCCGTGCGTTCTTAGTGCTCTCAGACAGTTATCTAGATATATAATGAACAGCCAGGCAGACATCCCACCGTTAACCCTAAAGCACGCCTCGCTATCACTATAGAGTGATTTCACGGCATGCAGTAGGGAACTGCTCACTCCATATCCAGGCAACACGTCCCAGAGTTCCTTTCGTACGACTCTATCAAATGCCTTCTCCAAGTCGACGAAAGCGCAGAAAACCCTTTGGTTAATATCCAAAAACTTTTCCGCGATTCCGCGAAGCGCGAAGGTTTGATCCATACATCCTCTTCCTGGTCTATATCCACCTTGGGATTCCCAGAGAAACCTTTCGGATCGCTCTTGCATTCTTATCGTCAGGATCTTCGTGTACACTTTACTAGCTAAGCTGACCAAGCTGAGTATATATGCTGTATATATTTAGCCTAGTGCTAGTATGGATGCTGAAGAGGCTGGAAAGGTTGCGAATATAGAGATAATGGCTAATAAAGAGATAATATAAAGAAGGAAATACATTGAACCGACCTTAAATTGCATGGAATAGAGGCTGGAATAACAAATCACTTTCTATCTGCCAGTAATACGCTCTTTTAAGCACGTTTACGTTTGGTTTATAATTTAAATGTATCGCTTCTCAATCTATCTTCTAATACCTCTAACGTCTAGATAAGGCTCCTCAAAGAGGTGGAGGCGTGTATACATACTCTTTTCTCCAGACTTTGGTGCCAATGCAACGTAATTATATCGCCTAGGTATAGGTATAAAAATAATGATTATAAAAAGTGATAAAAAAAGATATGTAAAAAAACATTATGTAAAATCGGTAAAAAAAACTTTTAAGTTAAACGGTTTTATTTAATGTGCACTGAAAACTACAAAATAAATAAATAGTTACTTACCTATCAACCTACGTTGGTGATCTCGGTCATTAAAATCTCTGATGGTAGTGGTTGTCATAACATGAACCATGTCAGCGGCTGAAAGGCAGTTCATGAAAGAACACTAACACCAGGGTTTGCTTGGTAGGTAAACTAAGCAGCCCACACTATAACAAGTAGGTATTTTGACCTGGTTCAGAAATATTTTAGTACTAGGCAGAATAGCTTTTAGACATATTAGACTAAAATAAAAACGTGGGGCCCCTCTGAAATCATACCTATGGCAGAGCATATCTTATACTTTGGTAGATCATGAGCTCGGCATACGCTGGTGAAGCCGTAACGGCTTGTTATTGATGGTCAAAACCTCCAGTTACGATTATAGTAAGTCGATTCAGCGGACCCTGGACTCCGGAGCTATGAGGTTTCGGATGCGACCGGGATAAACCGCTAGGATGATGATGATGACGATTGACGATTATAATAAGTCGATGCAATCCACACTTAGTATAGTAGAAAGTAATACAGAAATAGCTAATGGGCCCCACGTTTTTATTTTAGTCTAATATGCCTAAAAGCTATTCTGCCTAGTACTAAAATATTTCTGAACTAAGTCAAAATACCTACTTGTTATAGTGTGGGCTGCTTAGTTTACCTACCAAGCAAACCCTGGTGTTAGTGTTCTTTCATGAACTGCCTTTCGGCCGCTGACATGGTTCATGTTATGACAACCACTACCATCAGAGATTTTAATGACCGAGATCACCAACGTAGGTTTATAGGTAAGTAACTAATTATTTATTTTGTAGTTTTCAGTGCACATTAAATAAAACCGTTTAACTTAAAAGTTTTTTTTACCGATTTTTTTTATTTTATCCACCCTAATGCCATACAGTCCTCGGCACGTTTTAACCTATTACCTTAACTTGGGTGGTAGCTACCGCTTACTAACGAGGTATCTAATTACCAATTTTTTTTTATCTGCCCCTCTAACGTCACACAATCTTGAACGCAACTGTTCTCGACACGACTAATCATGCCCCCACCTAATACGCCATTTTGTAACAGCGTCCATCTTGAGTTTGAAATTTTGACATAATGACAGTATTCTGCTAGTGTAGTCCTATTATTTGATACCCATATTGTGATGGTTGTGGAAAATATGTACCTAGTCCGCAATATTGGAACGGCTTCCATATTGAATTTTAAATTTTGACATAATCATCGTGTTTTACTAGTGTAGCCCTTTCATTTGATACCCATATTGAGGGGGTTAAGGAAAAATATGCAATCCGCCATTTTGTATCGGCGGCCATCTTAGATTTATAATGTTATTGATTTTATTATATTGTATTGTCATCTAAATTAAATGTGTGTACCAAATTTCAGATCAATCTGACAACGGGAAGGTGCTTAAATTTCAATTTCTAATTTTGACCCAAACAAATAAATAAATTCCGTACGGGTCGAGCTAAATAAAACCGTTTAATAAAAATGGAAACAGTAATAAATAAAAAGCGAGAGAAAACCACGTTCCAACTACCTAGATAAAATCGATCAGACACTCAAGGACGGGAACGTCAAGAGTATTCGAAACCGGCGAGCATGTGTGAAGAGACTGATGAATGTGAGCGCAGCGAAAGGGTCTAATGAAAGACAGAAGAGATCTAGCGTTCTATCCTCCCTGCCTATTCCGTTAGGGACTCGGCGTGCTGATATGTATGTAAAAAATAAAAACTCAAAATGTAAAAAAACACATAAATAAACACACCATGTCAGAAGAACCATAAAAAAAATAAAAAAATCATGTCGCCGTTGTCCATTACCACTGTTTATGTGACACAAGTCTTAGACTTAATTTTAAACGTATGCATGAGGTGTGATGAACCCCTCTACAATTTAAGCGAAACATTGTTACATGTTATTGCTGTTTGAACTTGCTCCTTGGCTTTGCAGTACTGCATAAACCACGCGGCTACCACGTCCTGCTTGCTTCTTCATATTTGCCATACTAGCAATTAAGTTAAATGAAGACAATATCAAAACAAACAAGCAGTTAATATTGTTGCAAAAACAAACACAATTTTCGACGTCTGAAGTTAGACAGTCTGTTGTTGGGAAGTTCAAACCGCAGTTGATTTACGCCGTACGTTGATATTGCGATGTGTTGCGTTATTTTACACTCGGCTCGCTGTTACATATTATTCGGTTCAGACTATAATTGGAAGTCAAGTTACCTTAGTTACGGTAACTTGACTTGGTAAGTTTAAACGTGTCTTGATGAGATTTTCAGTTTACTCAGTTTGATAATATTAAACGGATGTTATCTATAATATTATATTACGCCGAATGGTGTTTAATTACCCTGTTAAGGAGATACGCTCGGATAAACTAATCGGGTATAACTTTCATTTAATTATTTAAAGAACATTATTTATATAATTTATACTATTGAATGACAAGTGTCGGGTAAAGTCGAGTGCCAAGCGGTACAAGCGGTTCACGTTCGTTTTATCTCGGGCCGATCGACCAGGTTTTTATTTTTATAAATTCGCCTATCTCTGAAGTATTTAAAGTTTGATCTCAACTGAAATAAATTAATATATTCGTGCCTTCCCCCTAGAGTCCCTGAAAAGGTAGATAAAAGTTTGCAGGTAGTACCCCCCACACTTGAGGTGTCAATGTGACAGACGGCGCCTTGAACAATCTATATAATTATACCTTCCTCTTGGTGTTTTCTTGCACCGTAAAAATGATGAGGAAGATGAAGACCAACATTATTGCAACAGGCCTGGTGCATGTCACTTTGTTAACTGTGCAGACGAACTGAAATGTGTAGCGAGACAAAACTATTTTTTTGTGCTGGAAACCATTTAATTTTAACCAGCTTATATTACAATTTTCCAACTTACGTCTAACTGACGTCCTTTTTTCGCTAACTGACAGTTTTTTTACTTATTTGCCACTGTCAAAGTTTAGTTTTAAGGTTTTACCTTTGACAGTGGCAACTATATACAAGTACAAACTATTTCGTCGTGTCGCCAACACTCCCCCTATCCTCCCTATATCCTCTTAGAATGGAGAGTTTATGTAAGTTTCTTCTTTTCCTAACTTTATGTAAAAGGAAACAAATGATAAAAGCAAACCAGTTCGTATGGCCGTTTTTTCTCCTTCCAGGTTCCTTCCTGGAAACGGTGGTAGCTTTCGTTTTATTTTCACTATGTGGCGTTCAATAAGTGTTCCCTGTGTCCCTTAAGTTGAATGAAATATTTTAGATTTGATTTAAGTATAAACCCATATTAAAAAAAAATCATAAGTACTCATTTTTATGTTCTCGGGTATAAAGAGATTCATGAATGTGGATGAAGTGTAGGCCTAGAGAGGACTAGAGCTCTACCTATCGCGTAAGGGTATGGTATGTATTAATTCAGGCGTATAAAGAGGTATTGTGGATAAACTCCATTAAGACAGATATGCGGGTAAACACGTGTTTGTAAGCTACCAGATCTGAATATACACAGATATCAAACCTATTGGCGCGCTTTCAAAAGTATGGATACAGCTCCTGTCTGCTTTTTTCCGATGCGAATAAAATTTTCGCCTGTTTGTATCCTGCGCTCCCCTAGTAGTCCATTTCCATACCTTTTGGGAACAAATGCATGTACGCCCAACACGACCACTCTAGTGAAGTGTAGCCCAATATATTAGCATTTGGTCACCGGCCAAACTGCAATGCTTTTCGAGTCAAAGGTAACTCAGGCAATTGAGGGGACGGATATTGTCCAAAACGATTGTTTGTAAATACAACTGTTGTTATGCTTATAATATTTTTTTGTTTTGGATTTATGATTTTTATTGATCAAGTCAATAATATAATAGGGTTTTAAGTTGAAAACCGTGGTGGCCGAGTGGTCCGAGTAGTTGCCTGCAACACAAATATTGTCCCGACTGTACCAATATTTTTTTACCAAACCACCAATTTATGTACAGTGGTTGATTAGTCATACTATGAACTCTAAGGTGAAGGAAAACATCGAGAGAAACTACGATGGACACTTTAAGTATATCTCAGGCGAAAAGTAGGTATGTGGGTACTAACTACTCACCTCTGCCTACCTCCTCGCAGACCCTTGTAGGAAGACGTGAAGATATTAAATGCCTTTTCTCATCGTTCTTAACAGTGTAAAAGCCAATATACCCAACAACTATGTAAATGTTGACATTAAAACAAATAGATTTTATTTTATTTACCGTATTTTTATGTCTTTCCTCACAGCTAGGAATCGAACCCCGTTTACGAGGTCTCCGCCATAAAGTTAGTCGAACGAGCTTGCTAACGACAGTTTACATGTTTTACAAAATAACGTCGACTTTATGTGAGCTGTGTTATTTATAGTCCGTGTACGACAATTTTAGAAATTCCAATTAAGTATTGTCGATTGGCGACCGAGTGGCTTAGAAAAGTGACTTCCCGCCGTCTGTATGCTGATATCTTTTTAAACAACGTATCGGATTTTAATGTGGCTGTCATCAATTAGAGTGATTCAAGAGGACGGTTTATCATATATTTTTATTTTACTACTGAACAGTGTTGGATGAAATTTGGCACAGAGAACAACATATTGTTCCATTCATTCATACATATCATCACGCCGAGTCCCTAACGGGGTAGGCAGAGAGCATAGAGCGCCAGTTCTCTCTAGACTAACAAACCTCGTTCGCTTCGTCCTCATTAATCAGTCTCTTACATACATGCTCGTACATTGTTTTATTCGTGATGAAAAATCCGGAAAAAAACCTAGTATACTGTTAAAGTACTGCGGTGTATATTAAGGGGGCAAGCGCCGGGTAACTAATATTCTGACCTCCCAAATTCAGGAACTGTTGGAAACAAATGTGTAGTAGAAGATATTAATTATTGGTACTTAAACTTGCTCATTGCACGTTACAGGTTAGCAACACAATGCTGTACGAGTTATAACTCTCGCAATTAATAGTTCCCACACACAAACTTAGCGCCCGTTAACTGAAATTGCAATATTGCCAATTTGCACCATCGTGAAGAGGGAAATTCGATATCAGGTTTTGAACTGACTTTTAATAATTGTTACTTTGAAACAGGCAAGCTTAAATTATTCTTCTTAAAATCAAGCGACTTGAAACTCATATAGACTCCAGTCAGTTTTTCAAATTACCAAAACCAGATAACCAGATAACGATATTTTTACTTATATAGTATATTTATACATACGTATGCATAGGACATCCAAGACAGGTACAAATACTCGTGTTCATCACACAAATATTTGCCATTAGCGGGACTCGAACCCGCGACCTCAAGATTCGCTGTCAGGAGCTCTAACCACTAGACCAGACGGCCGTCAAACCTAATAGCGTAACCGTGCTAATGGCTTAGAAGTTGTGTACCGCGGTAGGTACTTTAATAGATCGTGGCTGGCTTTATCATATATTACTATGACTGAATCATTCAAGAACAACGTCCACTGTGAGACAGGAAACCGCAACAGATAAAAACTGAACACAGAACAATGATTTTTAACAGCTTGTTAATTAGGTAGATTGTTGCTTGAATAATAAATAAGGGCTCCTCCGTCAACTACGTACATGCACACGATATTGTACTCGTCAAATGGATATTATATCTTCTAGAAATACGTACTATTTTTATTTATTAAACAACAAGCAGTCAGAAAATATATAATTCATATGTATGTATGTTTGTCAGCTAATACTTCTTAATGGCGGGCCCAATTTCTTAGATGATTTGTTGTTTCGTGTTAAACGAAATTGTATTTCTTCACACATTCGAGCAGGTGCTTTAAAATACTTGTATTATAATAATAATGAAAGAAATAAATGACATTCGCACTAGTCGCCACTACGATTTTCGAAGGTTCCCCTCGATTTCACTGGGATGCCATCATCAGATACTGATTTCCCCATTTATCATGGTACCATCCTTGCCGGATCTCCTTTCCAACAAAAAAAAAACTTCAAAATCTAAACGACGAAGTTAACCGCGACACACATAAAAAAATACGGTCCAATTTAGAAACCTCCTTTTTTAAGTCGGTTAATAAAAAGTGAACGAAGGGTTCTAAAATACATCCTCATTAGAGTTGAGACTGCAGTCGGTTCATAATTATTTAGAGACATCCGGTTACTACCAAAGTACATCGAACGAGGCATTTCGAAAATAAAAATAACGTTGTTTGTGGCTAATACTTTCGCCGCTATTGGACAATGCAGCTGTACATAGTGTATATCGCGCGGGACTTCCCCGAGTTCGCAGAGTTGTGATTGGTCAAAATCTAGTGTAATTTCAAACAGCCAATAAGGATGCGAGACGTGTAAAAACATATTTTTGGAAAAAATATCAGTTTAATGTATGAAACACTTGAATTTTTTTAACGAAAATCATACATATAAACTATTTTCAAATAACGGTAATGCTGCTTTTAGCACAAAATTGCTAGAACAATGACAAAACGCGAATTGAAATTTGAGTTCTGAATCGCGCTATTGAAGTTTTCTCGCAACTTTCCATATATAGCGAGGCCGTTTATGAACAGATGGTCCTCCCCCGGGTACTCTTCATCGACCGACATACTGGTCGCGGCCTTGCACGGTTGTGTTCGTGTGGGCTTCGGGCGCCATCAATGACATGAGTCCAAGTCATCAAAGAAAAATCTCTCTCGGGTTAGTTTGGCGTCCGTGGCGCTTCACGGAACTCTGCTATGTGCGGGGTAACTGCGTGACCAGCGGTGGTTCTTCGGAGCCGTAGTAGCATGGCGGCGGTCTCGCGCCCACCACAGTGACGACACCGTCGCTTGGCTACCGCGTTTGGAAGACGGAGGTACCCGGGGGAGGCACCCGCTGTAGGAAAGCAGCGTTATCAAATATCCCAAAAAAAAACAAACTCACCAAACCAAACCTTTTGCCCGTTTGTTTTATATATTTGGGATATTAATTCCTAAATTTATTATTAAAATTAATATTAATTAATTCCTAATAAAAAAAAAAACAGCCGTGGTGGCCGAGTGGTTCGAGCAGTTGCCTGCGACACAAAGATCGCAAGTTCGAATCCCGACTGTACCAATGAGTTTTTCTGAACTTAAGTACAATGATTAGTCACACCACGAGCTTTACGGTGAAGGAAAACATCGAGAGGAAACCTGCAAACGTCTGAGAAGAAATTCAAAGGCGTATGTATAGTTGTGCTTGAGTAACGGCGATGGACTCGCCATCTGTCACGTTGGCACCTAATATACCTCTGGCGGAAAGTGGGTGTGTGGGTATTACTTATACACCTCTGCCTACCCCTTCGGGGACCCTTGTGGGAAGGCGTGAGGATATATTATTATATATAATTCCTAAATGAAACACTAATAAAAAAATCACAATATAACGCGTTAGTATACATTTTGTTTTATATTTCTATCATGAGTTCATGTTATGTCTTCACCCTTCCCTACAAGAGCTTGTGAAATATAAAAAGATAAGAAGGCTCTGCCTTCACAAAACTGCCTGGCGGACACAAACCCCTCATTTCGCTGGATATTTAAGTGCTACCGCGACAGGTAGCGAACTTAGATTTTTTAACGTATACAGATTTCCTTACGATGTTTTCTCTCGTAGTTGTAATCAATGTAGGTACTAGGTAGGTAGGTACCTACTAAAAATACAGAAAAAGACAATGGCACAATTGGGGCTTAAACTTTGAACCTTTGCTGTGAGAAGAACTCGTCCACCCTGGCACCTAACTAAGTAATAATATTGTAATTGTAGATGCAAATAAGTAATTTCACCAATTCGTCAGACACCCAAATTATGATCAAGGTAAAAAAAGGTACCTACTACAATTCCACAAGTTAATTCAGTACACTTATCGGATGTATCCAAGCTTTCTATCACGGCAACCGTCGCCCGGATATTTCGTTGTTCACCGGTTTTGACTGCATAATGGGGAGAATTTCAATATTTTAATATTTATAAGCAATTCGTTTGTTATTGGGACGGGTTGCTCGTATATTTTTTTAAAGAATGATTCGCATTAACATGCTTATGTTTGCGAAAATCTGGGCAAGCTATTTGCATCTGGATTATTTCCCGTGAGATTTACACCGGCCAGCAGCGAATGGAATGAGGAAATACTTTGTCAATAGGTACAACTTGACTGAACATCTATATCGGAATCTTGAATCTAAAAAGGGCACGACACGAGATATATTGGGTATATTTCTCAGATTTTGTTCGGTTCTCTCAGGATAAAAGTACCTTTAAAAGTAGGTATGTACTAACTTGCTTACTTAACATAGTTTTAAGAGAGGTGGGGCATAACAGGTTTCTCGTTCGAATTTGGAGCTGCCCGACTGGGGCAGGACCTCCACTTTATAGAAGTCTGTAGCCAAATAATACAATATTTTGTGTCGTGTTCCTACGCGGTGAATAAGGTTTCCGGTAATGAGTTCCTTGGGGAGGGGGGAGGATTGTGACACTGTGTTGGAAGCAGAGGGATTAGTCCAATTATGTTGCCATCACACTATAACTCTCCGAACACACAGTGGCAACGCGCAAGTGATACTTCAGTATCGTAAATAAGCTACGGTAACCGTTTCTCATCAGGTGGGCCGTATGCTTGTTTGTCACTCTTGTTGTATAAAAAAAATACTTATAAATATATATGTATCTAAATAAAAAGATATATGGATATATGGATGGCCGTCTGGTCTAGTGGTTAGAGCTCCTGACTGCGAAACTTTAGGTCGCGGGTTCGAATCCCGCTGAGGGCAGATATTTGTGCGATGAACACGAACATTTGTACCTTAGTCTTGGATGTCCTATTTATTTAAGTATATATCTATCTATATAAGTAAATATATCGTTGTCTAGTTACCATAACACGAGCTTTGCTTAATTTGGGACTAGGTCAATTTGTGTGGAATTGTCCCAGGTATTTATATATCAGCTGCCAACGGCAACGTGACAAACTGCGAGTGCATCGCCGTTACTCAAGCAAGACTAGGCATATGTAGGTACGTCTTTGTATTTCATCTCGATCTTACACGGGTTTCCTATCGATGTTTTCCTTCATCGTAAAGCTTGTAGTAAGTAGTCACATAGTACTTAGGTTCTGAAAATCACATCTCTCTTTCCGCCAGAGATGTATTTTAAGTGCCAAAGTGACAGATAGCAAGTCGATCGCCGTAAGTTAAGCACGACTATACATACGCTTTTAAATTTCGTCTTAAACGTATGCCGGTTTCGTATCGATGTTTTCCTTCAACGTAAAGCTCTTGGTTTGACTTTGTATTAATTGTTCTTAGGTTCTGAAAAACTCATTGGTACAATCCAGATTCTGGGAGTTTCCCAGAGATGGTCGAGAACTTGCAACATGGTGTTGCGGGCGACAGCTCTTAACGATTATAAAAGTTTAAATTTGTGTTATATTACAAGTATATTTGTATATTCTCAGTTATAAACGAATGGGCGTACCTTATCTTCATGAATAGCAATGCAACAATTCTACGTAAACATGTGTTCGTACCATCAGGAGTAAGACTTTAGCATTTTGACACTGTGTTCATTTAAAAACGTATCATTTCAAAAGAGGCAGAACCAGAAACATAATCATAATGCCACTATGTTTTCAACATCATAAGTTACAAATTAAAACCTAAAATCTTATATATAGCATATGAGAGAAATTAACAATCCTTTAATGATTAGTAAAAGAGCTGCGGCGGCTAAGTGGTTCGAGTTGCTTGCAGCACAGAGATTGGAAGCTTGACACCCGACTGTACGAAAGAGATTTTCAGAACTTAAGTACAATGATTAGTCACACCACGAGCTTTGCGGTTTGGAAAACAACGAGAGTAAACCGAAATACGATTGAAAATAAATTCAAAGACGTATGTATAGTCGGATTTAAAGTATAGGTTCGAGCAGTTGCCTGCGACACAAAGATCGCAAGTTCAAACCCGACTGTACCAACTTAAGTACGAACTTAAGTACAGTGATTAGTCACACCACAAGCTTTACGGGGAAGGAAAACATCGAGAGGAAACCTGCATACGTCTTATTTTTTTGTATAGTCGTACTTGAGTAACTGCGATAGACTCGCCATCTGTTACGTTAACACCTAAAATATATCTGCGACAAATAGTGGGTGTGTTACCCACACACTGCCTACTCTTAACGGCCTAACCTCTGCCTGACCCTTTCGGTACCCTGCTGTTCTGTACTGTTTCACTCGCATAAAATTCCATTGATTGATTTTATTCTGGAATAAAGCTTATAAATATATAAATTATCTGTTATGACTAAATCTCAGCGCCAAAATTTCAGCCAATTCCATTCAGCCGTTCTAGCGCGATTGAGTAACAAACATCTTCGCAAACTTTGACATGTGTAATATGAGTATGTTACCTTTTTTAATTATGGTTTAATGGTTTCAAAGAGTAATAATGGAATAATATAGTCTGAAGGAATCTTGTTAATAACAACAAAGGTTAATTAAAAAACTAACAACTATGTTTTCTTTTAAACTTAATTAAGTCTGAGTTCATTATACGAGCTTTTTTTTGTTCCATCTGTCAAAGTGAGGATGCATTGCGAAACTTAAAATGGAAAAAGCTAATTAAAATAAAAAGTGAATAGAACGCTTTGTTAGAAAGAAGCCTCATAGAAAATTGCAAAATAGGATAAAAAAGGTAACTACTATTATAAGTACCACTTGACTTCTGACTGACTGAAATCTAATTGTCATAAAATAAAATCTTTTATTTAACGTAATGGACACAGGGAACACTTATTGAACGTCATAAAATATATTATTCAACACAAGGGATACAGGAAACACTTATTTTCCAAAAAGGAGACCGATTCAAGAGAAGCTGCACGAAACAAGCTGCGATATTTTTTTACGTTTTGATAGGTTGTTAGGGTATAATGGATATATATCTGTTCCGAGTTAGAGTTACTCGGTTAGGTTAGCACTCGTTGCACAATATCGCAGCCACGTGTTCCCACAAGGGCCCCCGAAGGTATACTAATTTACCCACACACCCACTTTCCGCCAGAGAAATATTTTAGGTGCCAACATGACAGAGATTTGCCTTCACTGTAAAGCTCGTAGGCAGGTATATATACCTGCCTACGAGCTTTACAGTGAAACTGGAATTCTGCTATAAGCAGAATTCCAGTTTCCTAGGCTTAAAGGCCTCTTAAACTTGATCCACAATCATTAATCTTTCCATACATGCTTACCGGTTTCAAGTACTTTTGACGTACCCGTCCTTAAGAATCGGATCGATATGTTCTAGGTAGGTGGAACGAGGTCTTTCTCTGCCTTTTCTTCCACACACTTTCGCATTCCCACCTTTGTGATAAAAACAGTCTCAGCATTGCAGACATTAGTGTTGTTCTCATTAATGTATTTCTCCCGTGATAGCGCTCCAGGGAATTATGTGTAAGATGTGCATTTCGAACCCGTATTCCTTTGATAGTGAATATAAAAATGTATACATTACAGTATTTATAATTACCCACTTTTCCACTCGACTTAATTCACTTTGTAAGTTATTTGAAAGCTAGAAGAAAGAGGAGCTTCCTTTGATCTCGCCTTTTAACCTCGTGTTCGGATTAGATAATTAGTGTTAATTCAGTTTAAGTGAAAATTGAGGCCGTTTTCAAGTTAATTAAAAATATTTTAATGCTTGATTACCTTCGCTTAAGGCGTTCCTAGGCACATTCCATTTATATCGTAGCTCCCTCAATATATACATAGGTAATATAAATAAAGTTTAATAGTGATAATCCATTTTATTAACAGATATACATATCAGTCCCTCAATGAGCAGTCAGAGAAAATACAGCATTCTCTCTAGACTTACCTGTCTCGCTTCATCCACATTCATCCATCTCCTTAAACTTGCTCGTGGGTTTCTAGTAGTCTTGACGTTGCACTCCTTAACTGTTCGATCGATTTGGTCTAAGTAGTGCGAACATGCTTTTTCTGTCTCTTGTTCCACACCCTTTTGCATTGAATTTCTATTTCGTACACCTTTCTTCACTTTCTAGATGACCAAGCCAATATAGCATGCTTTTCTTCATTTTTAAAACTACCCCATCAAGGCCAGTTAATTTGGGCATCTCAAAATTATGGTTTCATGCTTCCTCTGACGTACCCAGGATTCGCTACCATACAATAAAGTGGACAATGGTATTGCTTTATGCACAGCTACTCGTGCTCTTGCCCTAAGTATTACTGTCCATCAACGTATTGTTTTTAATTTCATATATGAGACATTATATTCCTATAAATCTAAACAATTTAATCAATGAACTGGTCACTATATAGCTAGTCCAGAGCAGGTTAGAAATACTTGGGCTGAAGGGTAAAAAGGACCAATTTCGCAAGGGATTTGCTACTAATTAATATTCCATTAAAAAAATAGAAACATGATACTATATAACGCTGGTGGAATAATACTCTTTGAAAGTTATCTGATGAATTAGCGTCTAGTATATACGCTATTTCTAGAACACTACATTTATAATACGTTCGTGGAAAATTTAATGATTCGTGAAATCGCTTCGCATCCCTTGTTTGGACAGACGGTCAATTGTAATTGGTTATTTAAGTATATATATAAACCGCATGTATCGACTCCCGTCGATGTTCTTACTAGAATACAACATGGAGTTCTTCAATAAGGGTATGAAAAGATGCCGGCGGGGCGGTAGCGCCCTAGAGACGGGAGACGTCCACTGCCTACCATCAGATGAACCATGAGTGTTTCACCTTAGAGGTCAGTAAAAATAAAAATCGGTAAAAAAAACTTTTAAGTTAAACGGTTTTATTTAATGTGCACTGAAAACTACAAAATAAATAAATAGTTACTTACCTATAAACCTACGTTGGTGATCTCGGTCATTAAAATCTCTGATGGTAGTGGTTGTCATAACATGAACCATGTCAGCGGCCGAAAGGCAGTTCATGAAAGAACACTAACACCAGGGTTTGCTTGGTAGGTAAACTAAGCAGCCCACACTATAACAAGTAGGTATTTGACTTAGTTCAGAAATATTTTAGTACTAGGCAGAATAGCTTTTAGGCATATTAGACTAAAATAAAAACGTGGGGCCCATTAGCTATTTCTGTATTACTTTCTACTATACTAAGTGTGGATTGCATCGACTTATTATAATCGTCAATCGTCATCATCATCATCCTAGCGGTTTATCCCGGTCGCATCCGAAACCTCATAGCTCCGGAGTCCAGGGTCCGCTGAATCGACTTACTATAATCGTAACTGGAGGTTTTGACCATCAATAACAAGCCGTTACGGCTTCACCAGCGTATGCCGAGCTCATGATCTACCAAAGTATAAGATATGCTCTGCCATAGGTATGATTTCAGAGGGGCCCCACGTTTTTATTTTAGTCTAATATGCCTAAAAGCTATTCTGCCTAGTACTAAAATATTTCTGAACTAAGTCAAATACCTACTTGTTATAGTGTGGGCTGCTTAGTTTACCTACCAAGCAAACCCTGGTGTTAGTGTTCTTTCATGAACTGCCTTTCGGCCGCTGACATGGTTCATGTTATGACAACCACTACCATCAGAGATTTTAATGACCGAGATCACCAACGTAGGTTTATAGGTAAGTAACTATTTATTTATTTTGTAGTTTTTAGTGCACATTAAATAAAACCGTTTAACTTAAAAGTTTTTTTTGCAGTTTTTTTTTATTTTATCCACCCTAATGCCATACAGTCCTCGGCACGTTTTAACCTATTACCTTAACTTGCATATTCTTCCCGCGAATGTCCAGGCTGTGGAATGAACTCCCCGTAAAGGTTTTCTTTAGAGAGTTCAGCATAGAGTTCTTCAAGAAGGATTTGTAAATGTAACCCCTCGTGTTTCAAACGTCCATAAGCGACAGTAGCCACTTATATACACATACGCATATAAACACGCCGAGTCCCTAACCGGGTAGGCAAAGAGGTTAGAGCTTGTAACTATAGTAACTGTATAGTATAGCAAAAAAGAAATGCCGCTATCGTATATTTGAATGGCTTATAGCGATACCTTCCTGTAAAATTATAAGAAGCACTCTATACTTCCAGGCTTATCCTATTAAAGTTATATTTCATCCTCATGCTAAGGGTTGGTACGGAGCTTTAAAATAATATATTAAAGGTCGTCGATTCATATCGGAGAGCGATTGATTGGTACTCTAATCAATCAAGAAAATTGCTTACTTACTTATTTTGTTTACTAGCAATCCTCCTCTCTCAGAAGCTCCTCGGTTTCACCATCGCAAAATTTAATCTTAATAATGTGTGTTAATGTTAATCCGGCTTATAATTTATCACTGTGCCAATTTTCAACCAATACTGGTCAGACGTTCTGGAGTCGAAGAGGAAGAAATGTCCTCACAAACATTCGTATTTCTTATATTATTGGGATTCAAACAAAATGTGCTCTGTCTAGATATTAATGCCCCTATTATTGTAATGTACCCAGGGCCTCCAATAGATTAAAAACGGCCCTGATATTCCGTTGTCTTATCTCTCGGTCGGTTCACGGTACATTACCCGCCGCCGTACCAGTACGCCGTGACCTCACGCTGCAATGAGCGCATTGTACTGCGCACAATACTGCGTAATGGATTAAGGCAGCACAACAGGTCTTTTAGAGATTGAGGTGTAGGATTTCGCTACTGGAGTTACATTAAAATAGAAGATATAAGGATTAAAAGGTTGTTACAATTTACATCAGCGAGACGGCGATGACTTGATGAATTTTTAAGATGTCAAATTGTGTAACTCTGTCGACAGTTTACAGTTTTTACTACGTGAACTATTATTAAATCTACTGAGCCAATAAGCCTTGACGAATCAGTGCAATAAATAAGTACATACATATTTGCTGCATTTGCGGGTCAAACTCTGGTGCCTTGGGGTCCTAAGGCTCACCATCTTTTTAAAGAGGTCTCGCGCCGTCTACTCGAGACCTCTCGTGACATCGGGATACCGATTTGGGACAAATATTTTATCTGTAAGTAGTTAGTTTCAACTGTTCTTTGTAAATATTGTTAATTGTTGTTATTGTAAATAAATGGCATTTGTATTACTTATTTATTTAAATATATTAGAAACTAGGATCGATCTTGTGTCTTGCCGTTCGAGACGCTGAGTAGCTGATTCGAACCCCGTCTATAGCAAATCTTAGTTAAATATTAAAACTTTAGACATACAAGAATTAAATAAAGCCTAAGTAAGATTTGCTATGGACGGCGTTCGAATCCGCGACTCAGCGTCCCGAACGGCAAAACAGTGATACACATTTTGCATCGAGCATGGTATGGAATCCGTGTGTTTGACACTGCTTACTGGACATTGCTTACTGCTTGGATAGCATTATTCAGTCAAACACATTTAAGAAATGCATTAATCTTACATCCAAATTGATCTTGTGTCAATATTTATAAATTACTCTCTCAATCCTATAGACTTAAAACGAGATAAATTGCTTTGTAATACACCACCTGCCAGATAGATCGCCCACTTGGACTCGCCATCTATCACGTTGGCACCTATAATTATATCTCTGGCGGAAAGTGGGTGTGCGGGTACTATGTACATACCACTGCCTACCCCTTCGGGGTACTCTTACACCTTGTGGGAAGGCGTGAATATATAAATTTTAAGATAATATTTAGAGAAGACTCTAAAACGATTCTGATCACCACATTCTATTCTTGCGAACATAGCACTATTTAAATCGATCTAACCATTCTCTAGCTAGAATAACAAAGTTTGTTAGTTTGGGCTGGTCTATCAAAACTAAATCAAATCAAATACTTTTATTCAATGGTAGAGAATATTGGAATCATATTCTTCTTCATATACAAACTCTACTCAACATAATTGAAACCAAGGAATTTCAAAACCTCGCTTAATCCAATCACAAGTCTTGAGCAGACTGTAAATTACTATGATACTGATCTTTATGTTATCTGTAAATTACTTTGACGCTCATTTTCGATTATAAATATTTGTATTGAATCCGACCAAAGGCAATCTATTACTCGATCGGGGACGGTCTAACATCGGTGCACGCTAATCGCCTCTTTGAGCGGTCGCTTTGACCTAAACAAACTCATTAACAGGCCCATTCGGGTTGCATTATGTTAATAATAATTTCCTCGTTCCTTTTTTATTGGATCATTCATTTTATACGTTTAAGAAACTTTGTTAATGTTTGATAGTAAGCGTCTATCGTAAAGGTTAAAAGTTCTAATTAAAAGTTAAGACTCAATGATAATTACAGCACAGTACACTTGTTCAAGAATAGTATGAGATGATTTATGCAGAGTCGACCCCTGGTGATGAGCGTCCATAGCGGACCGTACGCCTGTTTGCTACTTTTGTCGTGTAAAAATACCACTTATTAGGCTAAACATAACATCATAACGTATACCGCTTGGAACAGAACCCCACGCTTATGTGATGTATTCAGAGAAAGAAATTATCAAAGTATCACATAACGTGATACTTTTTTGTTTTTATGTGGTTATTCTCCTAGCATGTAATTCTTGTTTAAGCGCTTAATATTCCTTACTATGAAACATGGAAATTATATATTAATTATTATATATATGTTTATGCCCAGTGAATGTATGTTACGAGTACTCTGAAAGAAACAAGCTTAGGTGAAATAATATAAAAACCCGTCACGTCCGTGAACGTCAAGAGTACTCGGAACCGATGAGCACTGTGTGAAGTGCCTACACGTGTATGAAGAGACTGATGAATGTGGACGAAGCGAAAGAGGTATGTAAGTCTAAAGATAACTGGTACTCTATTCCCTCTACCTACCCTGTTAGGGACTCAGCGTCATGATATGTATGTAGTTTTGGAGTTTTCAAACATGCATACATACATATCATCGCGCCAAGTCCCTAGCGGGGTAGGCAGAGAGTATAGAGCGCCAGTTCTCTCTAGACCTACATACTTCTTTCGCTTCGTCCACATTCATCAGTCTCTTCATACATGCTCGTCGGTTTCGAGTACTCTTAACGTTGTGTTTAACGTCGTAACTGTTTCGTCAATCTTTCTTCACTCATCCTTTCTATGTGTCCAAACCAACGAAACATGCCTTTCTTCATCTTTACAATCACGCCCTCATGCACGCGAGTTGATTTGCGAATCTCTTCATTGCGGATTCGATCTAAAATCGTTACTCCGCACATTTTTCGTGCAAACATAATATATCCTCACGCCTTCCCACAAGGGTCCCCGAAGGGGTAGGCAGAGGTGTATAGGTAATACCCACTCACCCACTTTCCGCCAGAGGTATATTAGGTGCCAACGTGACAGATGGCGAGTCCATCGCCGTTACTCCAGCACGACTATACATACGCCTTTGAATTTCTTCTCAGATGTATGCAGGTTTCCTCTCGATGTTTTCCTGCACCGTAAAGCTCGTGGTGTGACTAATCACTGTACTTAAGTTCAGAAAAACTCATTGGTACAGTCGGGATTCGAACTTGCGACCTTTGCGTCGCAGGCAACTACTCGAGCCTCTCGGACATCACGGCTTTACAAATATTCGTGTTCATCACCCAAATATCTGCCCTCAGCGGGATTCGAACTCGCGACCTCAAGTTTCGCAGTCAGGAGCTCTAACCACTAGACCAGACGGTCGTCAATCAAGTAATGCATAACATATGCAAAGATTACACTATCAAATGAATAGAGAGGCCGACATACAAGTATCATACATACGTGGAAACGACAAGTGGTGTAGCAGTTCCCGAGCGCGCAAATCCATCTAAACAGGAAGTTGACCGGATCACCTACTCCGGACGCAGTCATCTGTCGCCCCTGATTTCCACCGCTCATGAATATTTCATACACGTAAATGTGGACAGGCCAAGCTGTATAAACTTTGAGCTGTGACCATGCATTTTTGAAATTCAGTTCTAAAAAACAAATTACTTGAGAATTTATTGTAAAACTTTGGTGCCTTACAGTTTTGTATTTCAACACACTTTTTATCATTAAATACATTTATTTATTTTTAAACGGGTTTCCTTAAAGGCTTGGTAGAGAGAGTAGAGGGCCAGTTCTATCTAGGCTAACAGACCTTTTCGCGTCATCCACATTCATCAGTCTCTTCATACGCACTCGACGGTTTTGAGTACTCTTAACGTTACCTAGCTTGAGGATGATAATTTATCAGACGACGTTACGGTGAAGGAAATCATCGAGAGGAACCCGCAAACGTTTAAAAATAATTTCGAAGATGTATGTATATTCTTGTTTGTGTAACGGCGGTGGAAAACTTTTTATTTTTCTCTTACAACTGTTTTAGTTTTACTAGAATGAGACATTTCAAGTTACTAAAATAAGCGTTTTATACCGATCCAAGCGATGTTATATAAAAAGTAACTCATCCTTTATATGAAACTAGCGGTCCGTCCCGGCGTCGCACGGGTGAACATACGTTTTTTTATAAAAAAAATATATAGACTATGTCACTCAAGGTGAACGTAGCTTTCCAATGGTGAAAGAATTTTTCAAATCGGTCCAGTAGTTTCGGAGCCTGTTCAATACAAACATACTTACATAACAATGTTTTCTCTTTATAATACACTAGCTGTCCCGCCCAGCTTCGCTTGGGTGAAAAAGTAACAATTTATGAAACACGATCACAGCGCCACCTATCGGGTCTAATTGTGAACCTAAACCATCCACCTGAAGACATAAAGAAAATTTCATTAAAATCGGTCCGACCTTTTATGAGGAGTTCAGCGCCATACACACGCACAGAAGAAATATTGTATTTTTAATACAAACCTTCTCCTGACAATAAAGGACACATCAAAGAAAGATTTATCCAATTTGGTGCAGTCATTTGGAAGTTATGCGCGTATAAACATTTCTATGATTCATTTTTATATATATAGATATAAGTATTATATTATAGATTAGACGTCTTTTAGTCGAGCCTGAATAATGGAAAATGATTGTTTGTTAAAATGGCACTTAAGAGGGCGTAAGGATATAAGTTCATACATACATACATACATATAATCACGCCTCTTTCCCGTAGGGGTAGGCAGAGACCACTTCTTTCCACTTGCTACGATCCTTACATACTTCTTTCGCTTCGTCCACTTTCATTATTCTCTTCATACATGCTCTTCGGTTAAGGGTACTCTTGACCTGGCCGTTTTTCAAGACGTCCCTAATTTGGTCTAGAAACGTCCGCCTAGGTCTACCCCTTCCAACACTTTCATTCACACTCGCCTTATACACTTATATAAGTTCAATTCACAGTTTATACAGTTAAGAGATACCTTATCTCTAGACTAGATAAGATGACTAAAATCGCAGGATAACCTTCAATGATGACGTAGATGTCATGTTATATTTGTTCACTTATCGACCAATGACCGTACTCGTGTAGCGACTACAAACATTCATTTCTAATCAGTATGTGCAACCGTTTGCATGAGTTATGAGTCTTGTAGAGATCATAAATTCCCTTCACCCGATGCGATTTGCGAATACCGATGAGGGTATACGCTGTTCAAACGCAGATTTGCTCTCGATATTTGTTCGACGATTTAGTTCGATAAAAAATGCGATGGCATCATATTGCTCGCTTTTGCGGGCTTTTATGGTTTAAAATTTAATTTATGGAGGATAAATTCCATTAGTCTGTGCGCCGGTTACACTAATGTTGAAAGTTTTGTGAAATACTTTACGTTATGGTGGAAAACCTTTAGTGGCTTCTCTGGCAAATTACTGTATACACAGGAGAATCTTTGTGTCGCAGGCAACTACCACGCGGCCACCACGGCTTGCTTCTGACATTTAGAAATCTACCTGGTCCTTAACTTCACAAAGCTTGCCGGTACTACGAGAACGGGCCAATGATATATGTACGTACTTATATTGATAAATGTGCCCCGCGGTTTTAGCCGTGTTGCATTCGTATATGTGAATTCTATGATTACAGCTCCCTTGGGTGCTGTAATAGGTTGATGATGTACCTACATATTCCTTTGTCAATAAACGCGCTATAATGGAAACATACATACATATCATTAAGCCGAGGCCCTAATGGTTTTGAGTACTCTTGATGTTCCTATGTTTGACTGTTGGATCGATTGGATCTAGGCAGTTGGAATGGGTCTTTCTTCCTGCACACACTTTTGGATTGTATATCTCAATCTTTCTTCACTTATCATTTCTATACCTATGTCCAAACTAGCGTAACATGCCTTTTTCTTCTTTATAACATCACCCTCGTTCATGCCACTTGTTTTGCAAATCTATTGAAAGAACGCTGAACGCTGTAATGGAAGCAAAATGTTAAAACCAAATCATGCAATTTACAAACTGCTTCTTTTTAATAATGTGAATACAGCCAGCTAAAATAGATAATAGATAGATAAGATGTTGTATGTGTGAGGATATATATATATATATATATATATATATAGCGTGAGGATATATATATATATACATATATATATATAGCGTGAGGATATATATATACATACATATCCTCACGCCTTCACGACCCCGAAGGGGTAGGTAGAGGTGTATAGGTAATACCCACACACCCACTTTCCGCCAGAGGTATATTAGGTGCCAACGTGACAGATGGCGAGTCCATCGCCGTTACTCAAGCACGACTATACATACGCCTCTTGAATTTCTTCTCAGACGTATGCAGGTTTCCTCTCGATGTTTTCCTTCACCGTAAAATTCGTGGTGTGACTAATCACTGTACTTAAGTTCAGAAAAACTCATTGGTACAGTCGGGATTCGAACTTGCGACCTTTGCGTCGCAGGCAAGTGCTCGAACCACTCGGCCACCACGGCTTATACCGACTCTAGGTTCATACAAATGTATTTAATTATAATATTTCATGAACTACGCGATATATACAAAAGTCTGCGGCCGCATTGTTTCGAGCGAGCTGTCATACCCAACACGAATAGTTCGTGATATAAACTTTCTATTTTAACGGATAAAGGTGAAACGGGTCGGCTCATTCATCTTTTCACTCTTCTATCTAAAGCCAGGCTCTGTATGAAAACGGAGCCCGACCTGAAATACAGCCGCTTTGGCCGTTGTAAAGGCATGTCCACTTAGAGCGATTTATACAAACAATAATAATATTGTATTCTATACATTTCACGGGAAACTGTTTAGGTTGAAGTACAAGCAACTTCGAGCACATATTATCACTATACAACAAAAAAAGAAATGGTCCGATGGTCTGTACTAATAAGTTTTTTGAATTTATCACATCAAAAACCATACGGTATAAGGAAAACTACATATGCATTAAGATCAAAGAGGGATGTAACAGACTCGTCGTGCTCCGTTTGCAATTAAATGTTTCAAAAACATGCACCTACTAATCCTTCGGGGTCCTTGCATGAACAAGGTGAAGATATAAAGCGAATGTTTGCTAGCGGAGAATGAACCCGCAAATAGACCCCTACGTAAAAGGGAACAAATGTTAAAAAAGCAAACCGGGGAGTTTGTTTCGCCGTTTCTTCTCCTGGCAGGTATTTTTTCTTGGAAACGGTGGTAACTTTAGTTTATATTAAACGTGACGTGCAATAAGTGTTCCCTGTGTCCCTTACGTTGAATAAAATATTTTGATTTTGATTTTGATTTTAGACACACACAAGGAAATATAACAACGTAATGTTTCTACTAACTCATGCGAAAGTGATATAACTACTATATTATAATATACAAATAAAAGTTATTATGAAATAAGATTACATTAACGAAGAACCTTCCTTTTATATAATTTTTCGCTGTTTCGTTTCAGGAACCTGGTCACCCCAACCTCACGCGAAGATTATACTTCACACAAAAAAAAACATTCAACAAGGAAACACTAAATACCTGCATAGATATGTATTTTGGATAGATATCTATCCTAGGTTAATTTACAAAAGCATCATATTCCGCCACGCTTAAACTGGGACCCTTACCCTGTACTTACAATGGGGGTTATAAACTGTCGACCGTCAAGACTGGCCTATAAGTCAGCGATTTAGGACTATACAATGCTATGTAGATCCAACGTATAGGTTTTTTTAAGACTGCTTTATTACTGGTGATGTCAAGCGCATTGCATACTAATGGAGAAGTTATATCATGCAGCAGCATGCGTAGCTTAATACAAACGTTACATTGAAGTGACCTTTGCCTACGTGATTTAAGATGGAAACGTAAGATAACAAGTAGAATATCAAACCCTATCCGATTACCATCAAGGAAACCTTGCCATTCTTAACAAATTGACATACATGGTCCGAAATTAAGCAAACCTTGTATTATCTATACAAATAAATAAAATGGGAGTGTCTGTTTGTAATATTAAAATAACCGCTTTTTACTAACTGCATAAAAGCCGTGGTGGCCGAGTGGTTCGAGCAGTTGCCTGCGACATATTATATTATATTATTATTACTAACTGCATATGGAAGTATACACGGTACATTTTCTTTTTAAATATTTATCTATCTGTCTGTTTGTTCCGGCTAATCTCTGAAACGGCTGGACCGATTTTGACGGGACTTTCACTAGCAGATAGGTGATGTAAAAAGGTGCTACTTACGCTACTTTTATTTTAGAAAATCTTTTTTTTTATTAAACGCGGGCACAGCTAGTGGTAAATACCTAGATAACGACATACATATAATAACAACAATTAACAATATATAAAAAAACAGCTGTACCTATAACTAACTACTTATAGATAGTGACGACCATCTGGTCTAGTGGTTAGAGCTCCTGACTGCGAAACTTGAGGTCGCGGGTTCGAATCCCGCTGAGGGCAAATATTTGTGTGAACACGAGTATTTGTACCTTAGTCTTGGATGTCCTATGTATTTATGTATATATCTATCTATATAAGTAAATATATCGTTGTCTAGTTACCATAACACAAGCTTTGCTTAACATGGGACTAGGGCAATTCGTGTGTGGAACTGTCCCAGGTATTTATTTATAAATATTTATTATATAATATTTGACCCAAATCGGTATCCCTAGGCAACGTGCCATGAAGATAAGCAGTATTGTCACGCTGGAAAGCAATGCTGATTCCCTGAGCGAGATATGTTCCAGCTAGCCTGTCACTTATATAGATTTAAACTACACTTAATATATAGGTCATACAAGACTTAGGTACAAGTACAAATGTTCACCAGACAAACATTTGCCTTCAGCGGGAATCGAACCTGCAAGCTCAAGCTTCCCAGTCAAGAGCTCTGACCGGACGGCCATCAAACAAACTTACTGAAGTTTAATTTTTGTTTCGTTATTCAGGTATTTCGGGCTTGAATCTTCAGCTATCGATCCATGAGCCCAGATAAATCGTATCAGTTAAAATATACGAGTAAAGCCGTCGAGTGCCTACATACTTTAAATCAAGGAAAAATATCCGTATCCGTAAGGTTTATTTACTTTCGCCTTCTTTTGATGTAGCTGAGAGCTTACCAATTTTTCACTTTGTCGGATTAAAAGTACCAAAGGTAATTAGTTATATAGCCGTATAAAATGACCTTGAGAATAATACCGTATAAATAATATTTGACAATCTGTTCCGTCCGGTTTCACCAGTACAAATATGAGTTAATTGAACGTTTTTTTCTGGAATAAAATATAGCCTCTTCTATGTATCTATCCAGCATCTATCTATGTGCCATCTTTTCATTCAATTACGTTTCAATAGTTTCTGCGTGGAACGAAGATCCTCGCGAACTTTCGCATGTATAATATTAGTAGAATCCTGGTATGTCAGAGGAAGTATGAAAATAGCTTGAATGCAGTTGAGATGCGATCTCTTCGAAAAATGTGCGGAGTAACGATTTTAGATCGAATCCGCAATGAAGAGATTCGCAAATCAACTGGCGTGAATGAGGGCGTGATTGTAAAGATGAAGAAAGACATGTTACGTTGGTTTGGACACATAGAAAGGATGAGTGAAGAAAGATTGACGAAACAGATATACAAAGCAAAAGTGTGTGCAAGAAGAGGCAGAGGAAGGCCACGTTCCAACTACCTGGATCAAATCGATAGGACTCTCAAGGACGGGAACGTTAAGAGTACTCGAAACCGACGAGCATGTATGAAGAGACTGATGAATGTGAACGAAGCGAAAGAGGTATGTAAGTCTAGAGAGAACTGGCGCTCTATACTCTCTGCCTACCCCGCTAGGGACTTGGCGTAATGATATGTATGTATGTAATATTAGTAGAATGTTAATTATGTCGATGCAGCGAAGAACGTCTAATAAGAACCGGCGCTATACTCTCTCTCCTACACTTTGGAGGACCTTGGCTCAAATTGTTATTTGTTCGATATGATGTTAATTACATGTGCTTATTAGTTGGCGCATCCAATGTAGTAGGTAGTACTTACCCAAGGGATTCGCAATGAGTATATTATTAATCTTAGCCTTCAAGCAAGTAATAATTAGGTACACATTTTATCCACGTGGCGCGTTCTCAACTTTCTCTATCAAGTAATTTACTGTAGCGAACTGTAACAGTAATTAATAACCGCAGTTCCGGAAATAAACCTTAATTTCAGGCTTAAAGCTTAATTTTAGTAGTTAGTCTGTTTACTCGATATCAAGTTCTGCGGTAAATAAGCATATAATTTGTTGGTAACTATAGTACCGCGAGAGCCGTGGTGGCCGAATGGTTCGAGTAGTTGCCTGCAACACGAAGATTGCAAGTTCGAATCAAAACTGTACCAAAAGTTTTTCTGAAGTTAAGTACAGTGATTAGTCACACCACGAACTTTACGGTGAAGGAAAACATCGAGGTGAAACCTGCATACGTTTGAGAAGAAATTCAAAGAATTTGTATAGTCATGCTCGAATGATGAATTTCGGAATCAATGTAGGTAATTCATACATACATATAATCACGCCTCTTTCCCGTAGGGTAGGCAGAGACCACTTCTTTCCACTTGCTACGATCCTTACATACTTGTTTCGCTTCATCCACTTTAATTATTCTCTTCATACATGTTTTTCATAATTTATCATTAATCTTCATAAATCAAGTAATTTATGTACGGAGAATATCAATATAAAAATGATACGTGTGTCGATACACTGGCTCCTTCCCATCTTCCTAACACATCGGTGGCGGCCGGCGCCGCTGCTGCTCAGCAGGAGTGCCTCAAGCGCCGCAAGTATGCCTGTCTCGGGTCAGGTTACTTATTTGCTGCATTTGCGGTTGAAACTCTGGGGCCTTGGGGTCCTGAGGCTCACCATCTTTTTAAAGAGGTCTCGCGCCGTCTAGTCGAGGCCTCTCGTGACAGGCGGGCTGGAACATATCTCGCTCAGAGAATCAGCATTGCTATCCAGCGTGGCAATGCTGTTAGTCTTCTTGGCACGTTGCCTCGGGATACCGATTTGGGACAAATATTTTATCTGTAAGTAGTTAGTTTCAACTGTTCTTTGTAAATATTATTAATTGTTGTTATTGTAAATAAAAATGATACGAACAATACAGAATATGTACATATATTTGACATATACAAAAAACTTTTACAACCATTCCGGTCACGAGAGCCTAGAATTTTGTTGGTTTTTGTTTGTTTTTTTATAAAGCAGTGACCAAATGGAGGGGAAGCTAAAAAGGTATTTAGGAATCAAACAGAGTTTGCAGGTACCACGGCAACCGCTGTCTCTTTTTATCATGTTATATAAGCTAAGTAATATTTGTAATCAAGAGTATATTAACACATCTAAAAAGATCTTCGACCATTTCGAGTAAACTTATGGTTCTTCTACAAAATCTTTATCCAATTCGACGTCAAAGCGATAAAGTCAATATCATTGTAGAAAAATAACGGGTATTTATAGGTATATGTATATATATATAATATATACTTTTAACACGACAAAGTCGTAACGTTGAACTATAACGTTTATATAGTGTAAAACGATCATTCAGAGTCAAATCAAAACCGTTTGAAAATTCACATCAATCTTATTTCATTAACCCAAATTGAACGAACCAAACTTTATAATTTGTCAACATCAATTGTTCTGAGAATTTCAATTTGAAATAATTCAATCCACAAATATCTATCAAAGGGAGGTACCCAATGTAGAACCAAAAGTAGTAAAATCAGTAAAGTTTCTGTAACTGGGCCATGTTCTAGTCTGTTGTCTATCAATTATAATGGAAATCAATTTGGCTTTCAACACTAAACTTCTATAAGCCAAAGCGACTTCGAGCTATTCATATAATCATAACAATAAATCGGGCCAATGTTTTTTGTAATAATAATATATCCTCACGCCTCCGCACAAGGGTAGTAGAAGGCAGAGCTGTAAAGGTAGTATACACATACCCACTTTCTGCCGTAGATATATTTTAAGTGCCAACGTGACAGTGATGGCTAGTCCATCACCGTTACTCAAGCACGACTGTACCTACGTCTTTAAATTTCTTTTTAAAACGTATGTAGGTTTCCCGTGGATGTTTCCTTCACGGTAGAGATTGTGGTATGAATAATCACTGTACTTAAGTTTAGAAAAACTTATTCGCACAGTTGGGATTAGAACTCGCACTCTGTGTATTCATTGCAATTTTACATGCCGTTATCTGCTTTAGTGCATCTAATATGAATTCTGTAAGTCACAAAATTTGTCAACTGTAACTTGGCGGTTACGGTAAATTTGATTACTTTCAACCGAAATACAGTTGATGTTCTGCAAAATTATCTATTCTTCTTAAATCTTACTTATCGTACCTATACATTACCTGTGTCAGAGGGGCCGTTTAACTACGGAACCGTAAAATATGTCAAATTTGAGTGTGAGAGTAATCTGTGTAAGATATTGATAAAGTTAGGTGAATATATGAATGGCTTGCTCAGATTCCCTATTCCCTTTATAGCGTTTGCTCGACTAGCATAAATTTTATTATTATCGGCAAACTCCTTAACAGATTTAATTGGAATCTACGACGTTATTTTAATTAGCATTTGTTTGCACTTTTTATTAACTTTAATGAAATATCGTATATAACATCTATGGCGGCGGTGTGGTTTATGTGGTCTCCTGCTAAGTTTACGTTGCAGGTTCATACCCGGGCGGTCTGTAGTAATATTTTTTTATTAGTTTTTACACACCTGTGGAAACTTGTATACGTTTTAGGCAAAAAAATCAAAGACGTATATATAGTAGTGCTTGGAAAACGGCGGCGGTGTTACCAACTGTCATGTATGGCTCTTAACATCTTCGGTGAGAGGAGGGTGTTGTTATACCTATCTCTGCGCAGCTTTTACGGAATCCTTGTGTGCAGGTGTGAATATATAAATAATAAAATCACAAAGTCTTGATGATCGCCCTACATTCAAGGGTACCTGAAACGTAAGATAGTAAGTATCTAGGTTCTGCCAAATGAAAAAATAAACCTTATAAACCTTATTTTGAATAAAAACTTTCAGAAATTAGGTACTTTTAAAATAGTAAAAATACCTAGTTATATGAAATGTAAAAGACATAAAATACTTCAATATATTGTTCTCCTGTACAATGTATGGCTAACCTGTGTGCTTGTGACCTGTTTGTGTTTGAGTAAGCGTGCTGGAGGGTAATCTTATGCGTTCTGGGTCAGCCACGTGCGCCCATTACAACCACCCGGCGCGTCGAGACCGATTGTAGGTACTTCATTTGAATATTTCCTCCGAACAATGCTATTATGATGGTAATAGTTGACGTCCCCTATCTGTCTACGTTTAAACTGGCATCACTAACCTCATTACATTTTTTAGATTATATTACTCTCTCCTTTCCATTAAGGTAAGAGATAGGAAGAGATGTCACATGCCCTTTCTTCGCCAGACATAAATATTGAGATGCGAACGTGACTGATGGAGTGACTCTCGCTCCGGCCGCCGTACCGAGCAGACGTGTGCTCCCACCGCTCCCGCGCTCTGCGCCCGCTACGACCGGCAGAAGCCACACCCGCCGCTACGCAAATCGCCACGCGTTAGCTAGCCGCTACGCACCGCACGTGGTGATTGTTGGTCGCCTTTTTCAAGGCAACAACAATCACAATTCTTGTTTCTCGACAATAATATTTGTCCCCTTCCGGGAAAATCCACAGTTTCGTGGTCATTCGGTGGAAACCAAACGGTGCCAACGAAACCGAGTGGGGCGCTGACCCGTTGCGCTCTCAGCCTTGCCCCTTCAGGGTAAGGCTAAAAACGGTTGGGACCAGGTTCACCGGCCTTGGGGTCTACCCTAGTCGCGCCTGGTTATCACCCACCGCCCACCCTACCTATCCCTTACTTCCTATCCTCCGGTGTTAGTTTGGGCACTGTCCACGGACTAGTGCTCTCTACACCGGAACTGTCAGGAACCCGCTGCACAATAAGACTGGCAGCGGGAATACAAGCTTAGGGCTCACACCATAGGCACACTCACCTCCCTGTCTACACCCGACAGGGAGGGTTCAGTACACACCCCCGGGTCAACCCCCCGGGGATCGGTCTCCTAACGTTTAAGTCACCAGGGGTTTCTTTGCGTGTTTCTTCCCCTGGGCGACCGCGCCCCGAAACACGTTTCCCTTGCCGCTTTGCCTTCCCACGTCTGCATCCACCATGTCCACAATAATGGACCCCCAAGCCTCACTGGCTTTCCTCGCGCGGCTCTTAGAAGCCGTGCCCACCCTCCGACGTCAATATGACGAATACACCCGCGATGTAAACGCGGGTACCCCCACTGCCGAGGCGACAGCAGCGCTCGACAAGAGCGCCATCATAGCCGTAACAAACGAGGCCAACAAGTCTCAAGACTCCCCCTTGTCCCCCGAATCTGTCATTGTGGACTCCGAAATGGAGTCACTGCAATCCGAGTCGTCAGAGGGCTCCTCGGACGAATTTACGCCCGTCACGGGCTCCAAGAAGCGCGCCAGACGCGCTAAAAAGAAGGAGGCTTCAACCTCACCTTCTCCCCCCACTAAAGCCCCCAAGACCGTGCCCGTACCCTCCGCACAGTCCTCCCCGGTAGCCCCCTCCCCGGCACCCCCCTCCCCCGCCCCCCTCGCCTCTCCGGAAGCCGAAGCCCCTCAGGCTAGCCGGCTCTCCCCCGTCCCGCGACCTACGCGGCCTTCCTCGACGAAGGAGCGCTCTTGCCCCCCCGTTTTCGTCCACACTAAGTCCAAGTGGACGGAAATCTCCGGTTGGTGTAAAACCAACCGAATCACCTTCACCCGTGCCACGGCCACAGCTGAAGGCATTAAGGTGCACCTCCCGAATTCGACCGAATTCAGAGCCTTCACGAGGCTCCTGCAGGCCAGAAGTGTGGAATACCACACTTATGATCTGCCGGAGGACCGTTTACTCCGGGTCGTCATCCGCGGCGTCCCACGCGAAATCGATACCGAGTCGATCAAAGATGATCTGAAGGCTCAGTATGTCGCGGTGAAGGAGGTGCACCGCATGCACCGACAAAATGCCGGAGAGGCATTCAACATGGTTCTCGCCATCTGCGAGAACTCCCCCGACGGCAAAGCCGTCTTTAAGATAAAAACCTTATGCCACCTGTCTGGCATAAGGGTTGAAACCCCCCACAAGGGCGGCCCTATAGGGCAGTGTCACAACTGCCAACTATACGGGCACGCTTCGCGTAACTGCAACGCGAAACCCAGGTGCGTCAAGTGCCTGGGCGATCATGGGACGAGCGACTGCTCGCGCCCTAAGGACCGCACACTCGCCGACTCACCCCCTAGTTGCGTGCTGTGCCGCCAAGAAGGCCACCCGGCCAATTACAGGGGATGTCCCAAAGCCCCCAAACCCAGACCGGTCGTGGTCAAGAGGGCAGCGGCCCGCGAATGGCGTAACGCCCCCCCCGCGCAACCCGCCCCACCTCGACCTTCCCCGTGGAGGGCCCTCCCTCCGAGGGACTTTCCACCCCTCCCACAAGCGTCACCCCCGGTCCCCTCAGCGGCCCCGAGCCCGCAGATTACACCTCTGCCGTCGCTCTCCACCGCCAAACCTCAACAGCCCCAGCCCCAGGCTGCTACTCCCCCGCGTAGACCCCAGGCGGTCCAGCCCACTTCCTCCCCCTCTGAAACTTCTGCCAACATGGCATTCCTAGCGGATCTTTTCTCCACCGTCAACCTCTCAAGGGTTAACGAGATGGCACGAAGCCTCAGGGCCGTCCGAAAGGACCCTCTGGCCCTCCTCAAAGTGCTCGGCGACTACGCCGATGTATCAGAGTCCCTGGCTACCTTCTCGTCCAACCAATAATGGACTCAAACGTAAGCAGCAGAATCAAACCCCGATCACTTTCAATTGGCTACTTTAATGCCAACGGCATTCACAGCCAAAAGGAAGAGATCGCCGCGTTCCTCCGCGACAACAATATCGACGTTTTCTTAGTGCAGGAAACCTTCTTGAAACCATCACACCGAGACCCTAGAATTGCAAACTACTGCGTGGTTCGCAATGATAGATCTCGATCCGCCCTCGGCGGTACTTTGATCTATTACAAAAGGTCCCTGCACTGTATCCCGATCCAACCACCAACTCTCTCCCACATAGAGACCTCGATCTGTCGATTAGGAATGACCGGCCATCAGCCTATCACGATAGTCTCTGCATACTGTTCCCCTGTTAACTCGACGGCCGATATCAAAGCTGATATCAAAGTCCTCATCAACCTCAGTAGCTCAGTTATTATCGCGGGTGACCTGAATGCCAAGAGCGATGCTTGGAACAGCCACTCACGAAATAATAGAGGACGCCAATTGGAGGACCTCAGTGGGCTCCTCCAATTCGACGTCATTGCGCCTATGCACCCCACCCACTACCCCGAGAATATCAACCACCGACCGGACGTACTAGACATTGTGATCATCAAGAATGTAAGCCTCCGTTTGCACTCGTTGAGGTCGCACGACGAATTAGATTCCGACCACCGACCTGTTACCTTAGCGCTCTCCCCCCGACTAGGCCCCCCGGACTCAGGTCAGCCCCCACCTCAGAAAAAGATAACAGACTGGAGAAAACTGGAGGAACTCCTCAAGTCCTCTTCATCTGTTCACTTAGATAGTATCCCGCCCCTCATAGAGTCGGCAGCCGACACTCAAAAGGCGGTCGATTCCCTCACAGCTCACGTACAGTCAGCCGTGGACGCCTGTTCACGACAAGTTCCGGTGATGGAAGACCATCGCTGGAAACTTCCCGATGACGTGCGTGAACTGGTGACGGAAAAGAACGCCGCCCTCCGAGCGCATAGAGCTCACCCGACTGAAGCGAACCGCACCTTTCTGAGGTCACTCCAGCGCAATCTGAGATACCGCATGAAAGACCTGCGAGACGCTCGCTGGAACAAGTTCCTAGGGGAACTTGAACCGAGTCACTTGGCCTTTTGGCATCTCCAACGGAAACTTAAATCAGACAAAATCTCGTCTATGCCTCCACTCACTCGTCCAAATCAAGGGCCCGCCTTTGACGACGACGAGAAGTCCGAGTGCCTGGCCGACAGTCTCGAGGCTCAATGTACGCCCAGCACCTTGCCAGTAGACCAGCGCCACCTCAAGAAGGTGGACGCCGAGGTCGAAAGCAAACTATCCCACCCACCCTCCGAACACCCAGACCACCCTATCGCCCCAATCACGGTGGACGAAGTCCGGAAAGTGATCAAGGATCTTCACCCCAGGAAAGCCCCAGGTCCCGACGGGATCGCTAATAGAGTTATCAAACTCTTCTCTCCTTATCTCATAGTTTTGCTCACTGCCATCTTCAATGCAGCACTGAGCAACAACTTTTTCCCCCAATCCTGGAAAAGTGCAACGGTCATAGGTATTCCCAAGCCAGGGAAACCCAAGACCGAAGCCTCCAGTTATCGCCCCATCAGTCTCCTCAACGTCCTTGGCAAGATTTACGAGAGACTTATCTACAATAGATTAAAGAGTTTTGCAGACTCTAAGAAAGTCATACCTGACCAACAGTTCGGTTTTCGAACCAAACACTCTTGTGTCCAACAAGTCCACCGTATAGTGGAAGACGTCAGTAGCGGCTTCCAACTCGGTTATACCACGGGTATGCTCCTCTTCGACGTGGCGAAGGCATTCGACAAGGTCTGGCACAACGGCTTAATATACAAGCTGTACCAGTTGGGAGTGCCGGACCGTCTAGTACGCATAGTACGGGACTTTTTGTCGAACCGCTCCTTCCGCTACAGAGTCGAGGGCACACTCTCTTCCCCCCATCCCATACGAGCAGGAGTCCCGCAAGGCTCAGTGCTCTCGCCACTCCTATTCACGCTTTATACTAGCGACATTCCCCTCCATAGACGAGTTAAAAGCGCTCTATTCGCCGATGATACGGCTATCTACTACAAAGGTAGAACTCCCGAGGGAATTCACGACAACCTCCAATCCGCGGTCACAGCCCTGGGGCGGTGGTTCCGGAAATGGAGAATTGAAGTGAACCCCACCAAAAGCGCAGCCATTCTATTCTGGAAAGGCCTCGAACGCCCACGGGTAGCCCCCATCACCCTCTTCGGCAAACCCATTCCATGGGAAGAAAAAGCCAAATACCTGGGTGTGATCCTCGATCAACGCCTTTCTTTCCGTCACCACGTAAAGGCGGTACGCGCGCGAGCCGCCTTCGCGCTCGGTAGACTTCACAGCATGTTGAATGCGCGAAGTAAACTCTCATTGAAATCCAAGGTGAGGATTTACACGACGTGCATTCGACCAATCATGACATACGCGGGTGTAGTGTTCGCACACACTAGCAAGTCAACACTCAACCCCTTGCAAGTGCTCCAAAGCCGGTTTCTCCGGAGAGCCACAGGTGCCCCGTGGTACATGCGTAATAGTCAACTCCACGTTGACCTCAAAGTCCCCACTATAAAACAGTTTTTGAAAAAACTGTCCAAACGTCATTTCGATTCTGCTGTAAATCACCCCAACCCCCTCGTCGTATCGGCCGCCCGATACACTCCTTCCCTTATCTCGAAGATAAGGCGTCCAAGACACGCCGTCATCGAACCGGATGACGACATAACGGTCCTCCAGGACGCCCGACAAAAACATACCAACACTACAAAAAACCGACCACTGTTCCGTCCTCGCCGACGAGGCTCGACGCGAATAAGCCGTAATGTTCCCCCCCGACCCCCACCGCAAACGCCGGCCCGCGCCGAGCCTGACGCGCAAATCCCGCCCCCAAATAATATTTAAATAAAATTACCAGTCCAGCCCAGCTCCCTTGCTCGCGATCCAGCAACGCCCTAAGCCGAGGTTCGTACCCCACAGGGGGTGCCCTTAGCTGTGTTGATTAGAAATAAAGTGCCTGGCTGGAGGCCTAGGTCTCGCCATTGACCGGTTAAGTAGCAAAAGTTCCCGGAACTCACGCTACGAGAGACAATACAAAAAAAAAAAAAAAAAAAAAAAAAAAAAAAAAAAAAAAAAAAGTGACTGATGGAGTTTCCATAGTCGTTCCTCATGCACGACTTTGACAAGTATGGGATTTTTTTTTGTTCTTGAACGTATGCAGACTTCGTCTTAATGTTTTACTTTACCTTAAAGCTAAAGTGTATCAAATAATCGATGAACTAGGGATGAAGTAGGGATTCGAACTTGCAATGTTTGTGGTGCAGACTGCTCGAATCATTCGGCCACCACGGCATAATGGTAATAGTCGTACAGAACATCCTTTTCCGTTTAAGTTTTAACTTGCATCACGAACCTCATTAATTGATTGGACAAATTCTTGTAGAAGTTTGAAAAAGAATGACATAGTTTGTGAAGATGATCGCTCTCAACTATCGCGAAGGCAAATAGTGTAATCGTTAGAAAACTCTGCACAAGTTAAGGGTAGTTTAATACATAAGGTTCGAGAGGTCGGCAAAAACATTTAATTTTTACTTTTTTTATTAGAACTGAGATGCAATATGCCGTATAATATAGATAAAAAAAGGACATTATTATCTTCTTATATGTTTTCTACCGTTGCAAGAATAAATACAATAAAATAAAATGCTATATACTCAGGGGTAAACAGCATTTTATACCCGGTTATCACAACTTTTCAATATTTAAATTTTCTTTGCCGTGGTGGCCGAGTGGTTCGAGCAGTTGCCTGCGTCACAAAGATCGCAAGTTCGAATCCCGACTGTACCAATGAGTTTTTCTGAACTTAAGTACAGTGATTAGTCACACCACGAGCTTTACGGTGAAGGAAAACATCGAGAGGAAACCTGCATACGTCTGAGAAGAAATTCAATGGCGTATGTATAGTTGTGCTTGAGTAACGACGATGGACTCGCCATCTGTCACGTTGGCACCTAATATACCTCCGGCGGAAAGTGGGTGTGTGGGGACCTATACACCTCTGCCTACCCCTTCGGGGACCCTTGTGGGAAGGCGTGAGGATATATTATATAAATTTTCTTTTGAATCTCAAATATTTTATAATACTTAAAATATATTACAAATTAATGTTTTTCTATATTCTTTAGAGACTTGTGTCCCAATCTATAAACTGCAATATTGCAATATTCTCTATAGCCAGTCTGGTATGGCTAGTTCGGAAAATTCATCTTAGACCGATTCGCCTAATATGAATGCGATTTTGTTGTCTTTAAATATTTTCAAGGTAAGGCACATTTAATACCTAATTTCATATAAGAATACTTACAAATGCAAGTTCTTATTATTTCACTTTATTATGAGCAATGGACGTGGCCATGTAGTCTACACCATACCTCAGTACTAATTACATTTTCTAAGCTTAAGTACAGTGATTTGTTACAACACTCGCGACTCGAGACTTACTCGCGCTTTGATGAACAGGGATAGTATTTGTGAAACAGTTGAGAGGAATTCTTCATACGTTTGAATCTAACTTACGCGTACTAACATAAAATACAAAAGTCGCTTTGACTCCGAAATTTATCTCAGACGAGAAAAATTGCTATTATTTAACGTATATAAACTAACTTTTACTTTAACTGTAACTTTTCAGGGTATTTTAAATATATAGCAAAAACATCATAACGCTATGTCACATTCACTACAGCTAATTGCAATACCCTCTGTACCTTTAATGTGACAGCCATTCTTCTATAATTTTGCAAAAGCGTGTAGGGGACAGATTTATAAGCGTCACGTACCTGTCTCTTTCACTCACGTGTATAATATTATAAGACTGATAACGGTTATAGCATGGTATATAGTTATGGTAAGGTTGCAGAATTCTTACAAATACTAAATCCGATTGAATAAAGTGCCGATTCTCATTTTCTTAAGCAAGTAAAAAAACTAGTCGACGCACATAAGTTCTTCGTATACACTAGTCTCCACGAAACTATAGCAAGTCCAATATAAAGTTTGTCAATATTTCCGTTGTGTTCCGTTGGCCGACACTCATTGATTGCTGCTCGCTCGAGCGAGGGATAAAGTTGATCTACCAAATGATGTTACGACTAGCTAGATAAGTTGGTGCATTTGGCAAACATTGGCCCCATGGCCAATATAGCTTGATGTATTGGCCATATGTATAGTACGGCTATACTAATTAAAACACATTTTCTTAACAATTAATAGCTAGCAATGACTGAAGTGCGCTTTGTGTGAAAGGGTTTTTCTTGGAAGAATCGTCACAGAATAATTAAAATATTAATAACTTACTTAGACATAAGTTATTAATATGATTTAAGATTTAATTTGATCTTTTTACTTTGTAGTTTTCTAGAAATTACCATTTTTGATATAAGATAAAATCTAGACTACGGACCCAATAAGGTCACATACACGAATAAGGTTTTATTTCTGCCACTATGACTCCCCCTGGTGAATATTGTGAAATTACCTCACATGTAGGAATACGAGACCATTAATAAGCTATTCATTTGTATAAGTATTAGGGGGTGTTAACCACTGGGGTGGCAAACAAGCATGCGGCCCACCAGATGGTAAGCGGTTACCGCCGACAATGGACGCTTGCAATACCAGCGGCATCACTTGCACGTTGCCAACTCTGTAGAGATCTTTTCACACCCTGTTTGAAGAACTCCATGATGTACTCTCTTACGTGCTTACGGTTATTTGCCTTTGCAAACATGGGGCTGTTAGTAATTAGTGGTATCATAATTATTTACTTTCACAACCAATACACAGCTTTATTGACTGCAAAATAAGGGTTTCAAACGTGTCACAAAGGTCGCCATTCGTTTCTGTTTAGTTAGCGCCGTTCAAAAGTAAGTTTACAGTTTATTAACGATTGCTTATCTCTATCTATACGTAGTTGTTATTGATCAGATATGAGCCCTCAATTATGTCAAACCTTATAAAATTTAAACCTTACCGCGATAGAATTAAAACTGAATTTCGACTGTGGATTCCATTTATTTACGCGGTAAACCGTTAACGCTGTCTAGGATGGATATCATTTGTACTCGAAATGGGGAAATTAACCTAATAATTTTAATATCTTATATATATAAACATTTGTTATACCTTGTTGATGAAATAACAAATTAGGTATTTAGTATACGCGGAAAAATATATTGTAGATTCCAACCATGAGTTCCAACCCTGGTTGGTTTGTATAAAAATTAGTTTCTTTGAACTATGTTAAGAGGCGTGTAGCCCTGTTGTTTAACTGTACATACCTCGCTCTATATACTCTCGCTCATAGTTTCTTTTGACCTTAAATTTGTACAGTCATTTATCACACCACAAGTTTTACCGTGAAACAACATGCGAGGCGAAATTTAAAGAAGTACGTAAAGTCCTCCTTTTTTGAGGGGCAACCTTCAATATAGCCAACATTTCCAGAGGCTATGGGCAGGCTGTGTAGGCAATTAAAAGCAAATAAATTCATACTGACTATGTCTATGTCGATGCACATAGTTATGCCCCAGCACTTTCGTTGTGGCTACAGCATGAGTCACATCGCATTACCGCCATCTTTGAAACCATGTTATGCGATAGCCACACACCCACTGACGACTCGCAAGCCCGTTGGCCCGTATTAAATCATCTCTATAATATATTTAATTCACGTACACTGGTTTTTCTTTACCAGAAATTTATTCGCTACCGTTTCATTCACGCAGTATTTTTGTATTTACAGTAGAAATCCTATCTATACACACATATACAGGCGTGGTGGCCGAGTGGTTCATGTAGTTGCTTGCTACATAAACATTGCAAGCTCGACCCGACCGTACCAATGAGCTTTTCTGAATTTAAGTACAGTAATTAGGCGCAAAACGAGCTTTATGGCGAAAAAAAATATCGAGAAGAAACTGCATTGCTTTGAGAAGAAATTTTCGGATATATTACATGTTTTTTTTTTATTATTTTCATCTCACTTACTACATATATATGTTGTGGTTGAAAACGGCAATGAACTCACCATCTGTCACGTTGGTTCCTAAAAATATATCCGTGGGTGGGGTTCCCCTTCACATCCACCCAAAGTGGGTGTTTGGGTACATCTCAGCCTGCTCTTTTGGGAACGGTTATGAGCATATCACCTATCGCAATTAAAGATAATACATAAATATAATCAGGGTTATATGAGAATATTATAATCATGAAAGTTATTTCCCATTTATCCCTCAAACTGAACGTTAGCATGGTCAGCCTACTAGCAAGCGGGTTAAGTTTGATGGGCCTCGCGTGTCGGTGGCCGAGACAGCTGACTTTTACTCGCTCGTATAGTGTTGCGTTATGTGGAGCAACTGGCGAGATAAACTACTGCCTGATACATTTTCACAATGTGTAATGTGAACAAGTACAATGTATAGCTTTTATACAATACTGATTCCTTAAAGAAACATTTTACCCGAAACCGGCGAGTATATATGGAGATACTTATGAATAAGGAAGAAATGAAAGAGGTTTTGTGAATCTAGAGAGAACTAGCGCTCTACTCTTTATGCGTACCCCGCGAAGGAATCGATGTGACGATATGTATGCTTGCATTTATAAAGCCCGCACTTGGTATAAACTGCTGTCCCTTGCCTTCGGCAATCGAAACGAAGGAGTAGTAAAACCCTGTAGTTTATATATAACTTGAATGCATTACGTGTTTGGCATAGTGATTAAACTCATCTTTTTGAGAGTCAAGATGATCATATCAAACCCCAATGGTCCGTGTCAAAGAGATATTCGAACGAACGAGCTTTAAGAAGGAAGATATCGTGGAGTAATCTGCATGTTTCAGAAGAAATTCAAAGGTTTTTTTTTTTATACAACAAGAGTGGCAAACAAGCATACGGCCCACCTGATGGGAAACGGTTACCGTAGCCTATTTACGCTCACGATACCGAAGTATCACTTGCGCGTTGCCACTCTGTGTTCGGAGAGTTATAGTGTGTTGGCAGCATAATGGGTTTAATCACTCTGCTTCCAACACAATGTTACAATCCTCCCCCTCCCCAAGGAGCTCATTACTGGAAACCTTATTCACCGCGTAGGAACACAACACAAAAAAATGTGTTATTTGGCTACGGACTTCTATAAGGTGGAGGTCCTGCCCCAGTCGGACAGCTCCAAATTCGAACGGGAAACCCGTTATGCCCTACCTCTCTAGGTGTATGGATAGTCGTGGAATGAGGAGAGACTTGAGGAATGACGACGTGTTTCGCTATCTGTGACGTTAGCACCTTAATATATTCCCGACTTAAAGTGCTGTTAAACCTGTGCCTACTTCTTTAGGAACTATTATATTATTGGACGATATACATATTATAATTTTTGAGCAACGGTGCAAAGCAGCAGAATATGCTAAGAATTATTCTTTCTGCAGGATTTCTGCAGGATTGCTCTCTCCTAAGCGGAAATTCCGTGTGTATTCGAGTATTGCTAAGGTGTAATGCTATGGTAACCGCTTAGCTTCAGATAGCTTATAAGCATTATCGCCATTTTTGTAGCTGGACTAAGCATTGTGTAAGTATGCTTATAATTTCTAACATTAAAGTACATACTATTACAGAAATGTCAGCACATTATATAGATAGGGTCATCCACGAAGACGAGCCCCACTACTCTTCCTTATGTAAGTGTGCAACCTTCCAATAATGTTTGAGTATTATCGGTACACACTGATTACCTATAAGAGTGCACACGCACACTACAATAGATAGACTCGGATTTATACTCCCCGCATCCCGCGACCTCCTCGACTAGAAATTGGTGGGGCGCGTCTTACGGATGGCACTATCTATAAACACTACGTAGTGATCTTTAAAGCAATTCAGTTTTTTATCAACCAGATGCAGAAGTCACTTTGTAAGACGACCGTAATACATTTTTTATATGCGACATAAACTCATTATCACGCCCTTTACACAACAACAGACTTTATTGCATTTGTTTTAAGTGTCAGTTACAAAATGCATAAAGTGAGAAGCGATAAAAAAGTATTAAAACATAATATTCCCCCGTCGCCAATAAATTCAGGGAGCGCTCATTAAATACATTCGCGGTATCTACGTAAACCATTGAAGGCTTTTTGTAAGCCCAGCTTAAGACCAGCTCATTTCATTAACACCCAACCTGTATTTAATAAAAAAAGGAAACAATAAAGAAGAATCCGTGGTGGCCGAGTGGTTCGAGCAGTTGCCTGCGACACAAAGATCGCTGTTTTTTTTGTACTAGTTTTTTCTGAACTTAAGTACAGTGATTAGTCACACCACGAGCTTTACGGTGAATGAAAACTCGAGAGGAAACCTGCATACGTCTGAGAAGAAATTCAAAGGCGTATGTATAGTCAGTCGTGCTTGAGTCACGGCGATGGAGTCTCGCCATCTGTCACGTTGGAAACTAATATACCTCTGGCAGAAAGTGGGTGTGTGTGTATTACCTGTTAACCTCTGCCTACCCCTTCGGGCACCCTTGTGGGAAGGCGTGAGGATATATATATATATATATATATATAAAGAAGAAATTCCTGGCCAACATAGTACAATAAGAGAGGTAGGACATAACGGGTTTGCCGTTCGAATTTGGAGCTGCTTGACTGGGGCAGGACCTCTACTTTATAGAGGTACGTAGCCAAATAACACAATTTTTTCCAATAATGAGCTCCTTGGGGAGGGGAGGATTGTTATATTGTGTTGTTAACACAGTATACCGTCCGAACACAGAACAACGCGTAAGTGATACTTCGATATAGGTTAATGCTTTTTTGCCACTCTTGTTGTATAAGAGAAACACTAGATACGTTTGACTTAAGATATGTTTTAAGGGAGGAGTGTTGGGGCAGTCCATCAACTTTTCAGAAGAACGTAGTTGCTATGAAATATTCGTTGTTTTTGATACAAGCATAAACAGCTCTCTTTACAGTGAGCCGTGAGCGCTTGATACACCGGATATTGCAAGCGTATATAGGCGTCGAGAGCCGATTAGCGTCGGGTAGCATGCTTATCTGCACTTTTTTTTATTTGCCATTTATGTTCCACTGCTGGGCAAAGGTCTCCATTCCATACAGCCTAGCGATCGAGCGCTACTTCTTACCAATTGTTCAGATGTAGGTCCGATTAGTTCCGCCATCTTCATCTAGGTCTTCCCTTCATTGTGTCGTTTGAATGGCCCACATTTTCTGTTTTGTATAAAATGTTAAAAAATCTTTTCATCTGACTATTTCATTCTCACAACGCATATATGCGTTATAAGATTCCTGCTACCAAATCAAGCACTGCTGCCCAGTGACTTCAGGTCAAAATTACCCAGCGGACCGAACCATTACTACACATTAATAGGGCAATTTAAACTCTGTTACCGCTTCGTATGTACGCTTAAGCCGGCCTTTATCACGTATAATGGGGTATTTTTGTTGGTGTCTTCGTTTTTCGTGAGCCGCAGGGGGTATTAACAACTGTTTGAGCTCGGCCTGTTTCGTTGGGTGATGTGCGGTGTCATGTCCAGTTAATTTGTTTAATGTGTGTAAGCGTTGCTGATACAATTTACGCATGAATCTTAATCTTACTAATTAATTAGTTAAAGTCTTATGACTTAAATATAAATACATATAAAATGTAATCTGATTTTATAATAGATAAATTTACATACATTATTCAAATATAAACCTTATTATTATACAAATAAGCCACCGAAAAATTAAATAAATGTCCCAAACCTGTATCACGCGAAAGGGTGCCAAGAAAGCTGGCAGCATTGCCGTGTTGTATGGCAATGATAATTAGCTGAGCTAAATCGTCGCTAGCCCTCTTGTCTATTTGATTATGATACAATATTCTATAATTGATTTTGATATTATTATTATTCTATAACAAAATATTTGAGTAACTGCTCGAACCACTCGGCCACCACGGCTCAGTGATTATTCACACCACGAGCTTTACGGTGAAGGAAAACATCGTGAGGAAACCTGCATACGTCTGAGAAGAAATTCAAAGGCGTACGTATAGTCGTGCTTGAGTAACGGCGATGGACTCGCCATCTGTCACGTTGGCACCTAATATACCTCTTGCGGAAAGTGGGTGTGTGGGTATTACCCATACACCTCTGCCTACCCCTTCGGGGACCCTTGTGGGAAGGCATGAGGATATTTATTTATAAAATATTTGAGAATTAATAAAATTATCAACAATTGCCGTCAACTACCGGTTTAATACTGTACTTTTCGTGCTAGAAATCCAAGTTGCTACCTTCATGGAATCAATTTCTGAAAGTTTAAAGTAAATCCTAACTTCTAAAGCTATTTTCGGTGTCAAGTGTGAGTCGCGTAGCTCGGGCTATTTTCAATAGGAAGGCTTTTATCGATGTCCCAGAACTAGGTCAATATTTCAGCCCCGAACTTGTGACCTGTTTTGAATGCGTGTTATTTGATTAAACATTATGAGTTAAGTTAAATGATTGTATATTCAAAATAACAAGAACAACCCTTTAGCATTTTAGTTAGAGGGTTGTATATAAAGGGTTGTAATTATATATATATATATATATATACCCTAATTATAGACTCATTAGATTATAAATAATTAAACTAAAATTATTTAGTTTTAATGGATTTTACATAGTACTTATTAGCTTAATTCATTCTTATTATATAACTATACTCAAGACAAATTAGAACTAGTTCCAAATTACAGTCAGTTCACTAATCTTAGTATTATAAACACATACTTTCTTCATACCATGCACAAGGATCCCCGAAGGGGTAGGCAAAGTTGAGCAGTAGTATCCATGGTGCCATTATAACAAATGACAAGTCCATTGCGGTTTCCTTCAAGTACGAATATATATTTATATGTATGTATGTATGTCTTTGCTTAAAATATGTTTTTAGGATAGTCGTGGTGGAGTGTCCAGTGACTACTGGCCTTAAGTTCAGAAAAACTCGGGGTCGACCCCGACCCCGAGAGTTCAGATGACTCCAATCATTCGGCCACCACGACTACTATTAACATATTTTTAGCAATCAAATTATAAAATCACCCATTTATGTAATGCTAGAACTTACAACATTTAAATAGAACAGTGTCTAGAGATGTATTCAGCACTTTGAATATAGAATTTCGAACAGTTCTATATGACATTCTGTCTCGGCTAAATATTTGAAATCTGAATGTTTCTTGAAATCGTGTGGCAATAACTCAAGGCGTCTATTGTTCTTACTTGCTCTGTATGCAACGAAATACAATTCGTGGCTCATACGACGTTGACAGTCTGCATATTTCGAGATATTGTTGTGGGAATTTGGATGCTTCGTATTTCTTTAAGGAATATTGCACAAGACGGAATTATAAAGTTGAGTTCGAATATTTTATTACGGTTTCTGAGTAAAGGCTCCATCCATTTTTAACAGGTGTATCTGCGAATTTAATTTGAGCCAATGAATATTTCGTGCTTTTCCCTTTGACTCCTCGAACTGGCGTACTACTTCCTCTGCTTACCTTGTGAGAGATGCGTAACATGTTAAAAACTACACTAATGTAATGCGACAGTTAATGAAATGAAAGCATTGTTTTGGATAGAATAATTATGTTATTTATTTACAATAATAACAACAATTAACAATATAAAAAAAAAATCTAAGTACATACATACATATAATCACGACGAGTTCCTAACGGGGTAGGCAGAGAGTACTGAGCGCCAGTTCTCTCTAGATACTTATATACTCTTTCGCTCCGTCCACATTCATCAGTCTCTTCATACAGTCATGTTCGTCGGTTTCGAGTACTCTTGACGTTCCCGTTTAAAACTAAGTGTACATTTAAATCCTACATCTTTTAGAAGAACGCAAATAACACACACGAATGTGTTCCCAAGTAAAGTATAATGCTTTCAGTGAACACATATTGATGTAAATTGCAAAAGTTTTGCAACAGCAATTTGCTCGTGGCCTACGCACGTTTTGTAAATGTAGTTCAGTAGGAGCTGGCGATAAAATCTACCTGAATTTTATATGATTGTCTTTACGATTTCCCACGAGGCTACCAGACAGACGTGTTATAACGACTACATTTTGATGGAAAAATATAGGTTTTAATGGAGTTGACATATAAAGAGTCTCTCATGTATGCCTTTACATATATCATGTTGGTGGCCTAGTGGTTTAAGTAGGTTTAGTTAGTTAAGTATCTAAGGTTAAGCTTTACAAGTTCATCTTTTTGTTTGAAGCCTTGAGTTTTATTAACAGTGATTTACCACACCGGGAATTTTACAGCAAAGGAAAACATCGTCAAGATACAGTTGTTTAGGGGACGACTGACCTGCCATCAGTCCCGTACGCTACGAATTATATCCGTAAAGGAACCCTTGTTGGCAGAAGGTGAAACACGCCTCACTTAACTGAATATAATTAAAGCTAAGATGCTCATTATTCAAATTAGTCGCCTAATTCTACAGCAAAGCTTACAAGTAGTACTTCATTAACATAAGCAGAGATGCTATTTGTACCAAATTAATTTCTAGTTAATATTCATTGAAACGCACCTAAGATTTAGTTACGTATAGCTCAGTAGTGGTGGGGTATATTGTGGAAGACCTGGGTTCAGTTCAACCAGACGACCGTCTGGTCTAGTGGTTAGAGCTCCTGACTGCGAAACTTGAGGTTCTGGGTTCGAATCCCGCTGAGGGCAGATATTTGTGTGATGAACACGAGTATTTGTACCTTAGTCTTGGATGTCCTATGTATTTATGTATATATCTATTTATATAAGTAAATATATCGTTGTCTAGTTACCATAACACAAGCTTTGATTAACTTGGGACTAGGTCAATTTGTGTGGAATTGTCCCAAGTTATTTATAAGTATAAATCATCGCTAAAGGATGGGAACGTCAAGAGTACTCGAAACATGGGAGCGATGTACGAAGAAACTGGTACATTTGTATACTAATGTATAATAATATTATATGAAACTTTTATGAATCTGTATCTTTTGTATTTTTGAATAATGATGTAAATAGTACGTGTTAAGGTCCTTGAACTATCATAATTATTCAAAATAATACATATTTATTAAGTAGTAATGGAAAACCCAATCTATTTCTGATTATAACCTCAAAGGAATCGTCGCCCACGCGTGGCTTATATAAAATGGATTGCTATTAGCTCAACTCAGCCGCAATGGCAAATATTGATGTACAAGAGAGCCGGCAATATTATTATGAAATGGTCAGTCTTTGGATACCTATGAGTCGTGTTCTGTTAGAAAACTTTAAGGTTTTAAACTTTTTACTTTTTACTTTTTTTACTTTGATGCTCATTATGTCGATATTGACCTATAATTGCGACATGTGATGATATATTCCATGCGATCATTTAGTTCCTTTTTTACTCCATCTGCGAATTTTAATGTCTAACTTTTTATTGGTGGACTTATAGCGTTCATACTCGTACCATACACCATACCATAATATATACCTATGTCTCTATATATACAAGGTAGTAATGAAGCGTGAAAATTTCCAATAATATTGAGCACAACACACTTCTCAGACGTTCTTCACGTCAGTTGACACGAGACGAGACGAAACCAACTTCAATTGACAGGTAAAAAATCCACGAGAAACAAAGAAAGCGAATAAATCGGTCTATAATTGTATGTCATAACACGATAGATTAAACACTCCACTATGTTTCCCAATCAGCATTAATAAAAAATTATGAATAATTATAATTGTACGGTACCAATAAGTGACTAATTAAAAAAAAATAATTAAATAACAGAATTTAAGTACAGTAATTAATAATAATAAATACCTGGGAAAATTCCACACAAATTGACCTAGTCCCAAATTAAGCAAAGCTTGTTTACTTATATAGATAGATATATATTCAAATACACAGGACATCCAAGACTAAGGTACAAATATTCGTGTTCATCACACAAATATCTGCCCTCAGCGGGATTCGAACCCGCGACCTCAAGTTTCGCAGTCAGTAGCTTTAACCACTAGACCAGACTGTCGTCAAATTCAATCAATTCAATTCAATCAAGTCAATTCTACATACGTTTGAGAAGAAATTCAAAGGCGTAAATATATATATTCGTGCTTGAGTAACGGCAATGGACTCGCATTCCGTCACTATGGCACCTAAAATATATCTATGGCCGAAAGTGGGTGTGTGGTTACTTCCTATACAACTCCTACCCTACCTACGCCTACCTACTATTATAATTATTAAATTATAAGACATGCATTCTAAAACAAAACGCTAAAAAGGAGCTAATAATACAAAAAAATCTATTTTGAGAAGTGCCTACATACTAACCAAATCTTTAGCCAAATTGTGGAAAAACCCAATAGGTGGTCGGGCTTAGGAAAGTTTGCGCTATCTACCAGCTTTGCAATTGAATTTGATAAGGGGTGAAATTTTGTACGAAAGTAATTTTCCTTGGCGAAACTTTAGTATTACCTGGCTTTACGGATAGAAAAACCGATCAAGCGTGCAATGGCTGAAATAAATTCTACTTTTGAGAGTCAGTAAGTATTGATTCCCGGGTGTCATTAAGGCTGTGATCTCAGTTTAATGCGAACAACATTTGGTTTTTTTACGGTACTTGACCCGAGCTTAAGAAGATTTTTAGGTAGCTTCCATTTAAAAAAAAAATTATTACAAGCCTATGATGTGCGCTACTCAAAGAACAGCATCAAAATGTTTTAAGAAATCAAAAAATCAAAATCAAAATATTTTATTCAACGTAAGGGACACAGGGAACACTTATTGAGCGTCATACATACATATAATCACGCCTCTTTCCCGTGGGGGTAGGCAGAGACCACTTCTTTCCACTTGCTACGATCCTTACATACTTCTTTCGCTTCGTCCACTTTCATTATTCTCTTCATCTTCATCTTCGGCTTAGGGTACTCTTGACTTGGACTTTTTTCAAGACATCCCAAAAAAAAAATTTTTTTTGATCGTCATATATATACAAAATAAAAACTAAAGTTACCAATTACTACACCTCAAAATTCGTTAACGTGAATTGAAGTTGTAAGTATCGGTTGAGCTTAAACGTTTTCTTAAAGAGCCGTGGTGGCCGAGTGGTTCGAGCAGTTGCCTGCGACGCAAAGGTCGCAAGTTCGAATCCCGACTGTACCAATGAGTTTTTCTGAACTTAAGTACAGTGATTAGTCACACCACGAGCTTTACGGTGACGGAAAACATCGAGAGGAAACCTGCATACGTCTGAGAAGAAATTCAAAGGCGTATGTATAGTCGTGCTGGAGTAACGGCGATGGACTCGCCATCTGTCACGTTGGCACCTAATATACCTCTGGCGGAAAGTGGGTGTGTGGGTATCCCTATACACCTCTGCCTATCCCTTCGGGGACCCTTGTGGGAAGGCGTGAGGATATATATATATATATATATATATATATGTTTTCTTAAATATATTACTCGTATTTCAGAATGGTCGAAGTGATGGTCAGTTTGGTAATCTAGACTTTTTCAATGAAAATGGTATGAAATTAAGTTAGTTACTTCTCAGAGCACATCTCTTAACTGTAAGGGATGTTTTATCATAAGGTAACATGCATGCGTTCAAGAAGAAATTGAAAAGATAAATGTTTTATCCTACTCGATGGTGACGAATTCGTTAACTGTAAAGTTGGTACCTAATCGTATGTGCGGCGAAAAGAGGATGTTATTACAATAACAGAGAGAGAGAGAGAGAGAGAGAAAAGAGGAATAACATCCTCTTTTCGCAGGTGTTTCTACAGTAAAACCCTGTAACACACGACATATATATATATATATATCTGCTTATCCATATAGGGATCCATGTTGCAAGGCATGGAAGTTACATAATATTTATGTATGTAAGTATATGTGATATTAACATGCATTATTTGGTACTATTATGTAATGTAGGTAAGCGTGTATGGTAATATGTATGAAATGTGTTTCGTTGAGTTAATTTGCTCCTGAAAGGATAAGACGCGAACGTGCTTATGAATAAGTCACTGGCTCGTACTTGGTCGGTGTGACATATACATTTTGATTAAAATATTTTACATACGTTGGTTTGAACATATAGAAAACATGAGCTAAGAAAGATTGATGAAACAGATACACAGCGCGAAAGTGTGAAGAAGAAAGGGTTGGAGCAAGACCACGTTGTCAAAACCCTACCTGACCACAACCCCACTGGCTGCCTTAGCTATGTTCGTTTAGCACCTAAGAAATTCCTGGCTAGAGAATTTTCGGTCTCGCCATTGCTTGCAGCTCTCGGAGCTCACGCTACGAGATTCAAGGAAAATAATTGCACATTTCCCTGAGCTCATATTAATTAGTTCGTTTGCTCAGAATGTTGTAAAGGCCTAACTCTCCCAATTTATTCTTTGGCATAATGAAGCATTTCCGAACACAACTTTCTGAGGAATTTGCTTGAGAAAATTTTAATTACCCCACCGTTTTACATCAAAGAGATCTCTTAATCGTTATGTGTACAACAAATTCGATTGGAAATATTTTATAGTATATAGATACTGTGGAAGTAAACAAAATTAGGGACTTTCCATTCGTTCTTTCGATTTTACGCCCCGATAACTTCGCTGCAAGTTGGAATACGATTTATCCGGAAAATTCGGTACTCTGTCGATACTTCAAGCTAGAAAAGTAAAATGTTGCCTATTACGCAGTCTACGTATGCCCACGTTGGAATAACATTATGTGTTTCGGGTACATGCTTGAGATTATATATAAGCAAAAGTTGAATTTTTTCTCAAACCTATATAGGTTTCCTTTCACCGTAAGGCTCGTGGTGTGACTAATAACTGAACGTAAGTTCTTAAAATCAATCACTGTTATCGGTACTGGTTGTTCTTAGTTAAGGGTCGATTGGCTTTGGGTGAGAAGTCCAGTAAATAATTATTATTATACGCCTTTGATCTTGACCGTGGGTCGGTTATTTGAGAACCACTTGTGGGCTAACGCCAAGTAAACTCGTCCAAGTGTGAATTAAGCTTTGTATTTGCTATAATAGTATCAATCATTTTCGTTTGAAGTTGGTTGATGTGTTTTATGCATTATTTTAGGTGAACAAGAACTAATTGTACAATGTGTGCTTTGTACAGTTGTATCATATAACGTGAACAGTTGTAAGTTGTAGTATCCGACCGATTTAAGAAGCCCGCTGGATTGCATATTCATACTCCGATGAATTTACGTGTTTACTTCTTACGTAGGTGCGTCTTGCATTTTAGGCGACTACTCGAAGCACTCAGCCATCACGGCGGCCACCACAAGGATTAGGCAATTCCCTTCTATCTTCTAATTAATAGAAGATTTAACAACACTGTGTTGTCGAAATGAATTTGGTTGTATACGAATTTCGAATGAAGATCAAACTTGAAGAAGAAGCACACGTTCCAATTCACTCAAGTAGAATCGGAAATGTATATCTCTGGAAGTTGATCAAAGCAAAGATACATACATACAAACGAACGTACTACTTATAAGTAGATACATGTAGGTAATACCGGAATTCTTATTGTATATAAAATGGTAGGAATGAATTTATTCATAGTTTCACGTGAGTAATGCGATCGCTAGTGGAAATTAAATGTCGACTCCCTCTGAGAGACTATTATGTTGGAAGATCTATCTAGGAAATTGGAACGTCAACAACAGAGAGGCAAGGTTTTTTAAACTAGATGTTCGATTTTAAATTTGATTATTTTTTATTGTAGAGCATCCGTGAGTTAAGAAAGATTGACGAAACAGATATACAATTTGAGAGTGTATGATAGAGGTGCAGTTCCTCTGCGTCTCTTTCACGTGCCAACTACCTAAATGAAATCGATCGGATTTTTTGTATTGTCTTTCGTAGCGTGAGTTCCGCTTAGGGCGTTGCTGGATCGCGAGCTAGGGCTGGACTGGTAATTTTATATAAATATTATTTGGGGGCGGGATTTGCGCGTCTGGCTCGGCGCGGGCCGGCGTTTGCGGCGGGGGTCGGGGGGGGAACATTACGGCTTATTCGCGTCGAGCCTCGCCGGCGAGGACGGAACGTGGTTGTGGTGGAGTGGTCGGTTTTGTGTAGTGTTGGTATGTTTTTGTCGGGCGTCCTGGAGGACCGTTATGTCGTCGTCCGGTTCGATGACGGCATCTCTAGTTTGAGCGTTTATAGTAGAATTTATCTTTATTATAGTTTTATTTTAATTATCTTCTTTTATTATCTTGTGTTATATGTAACGAAATATATAAACGCTCTAGCGTTTAACGTTGGCTCTAGCTGTAAGCTTATATATATAAATTAATATTTGTCTGTATATCGTTTATAGAAACGTAAGCGGCTGGGTTCATTTTTATAAAAATTTCCTGTATAGGTGGATTCGAGAATGGACAATTGGACCCGATAGGTGGCGCCACTGGGTCTGAGGCTTTTATTTTTTCATCCAAGTGGAGCTAGGCGGAACAACTAGTAGGTATATTATAAATATATAAACTTACAGTTATATATTTATAAGTTAATATGAGTATTGGTTACTTTGCCCTTGAAACCATTTTCATCGTAAGTATTATGTGGTCTCATAGTACACTAGCATAAAGCTGCTAGTAGTGGCTTTTCACGACCCACGAATAGATACCCTAATCAAATAAACCTTTGACCCGCCTGGATTTTATGGTGAAGCTAAACGGCTCCCTAAAATTTCACTGGCGTCTTCCATACTATTTATTACGCCCTCTTCGTCTTAAGATTGCAATCTTCACAAACTGTTTTATATGTTTGTTTTGTTTTGCAATAAGAAATATGACACGTTTCTCGTGAAATTCAATAAAATTTTATTCCTGCTTCTCCTTAAAAGAGGGATTACAGCTCTACTGCTATATGCTGGATCGGAAACGTGTTTTGTGTTTTAGTTATGAAATATGGAGTGTTTATCCAGACATATCATTGCGCCAGGTTCCCGGCAGACCTTACAGACCTCTTGCGCTTAATCGTCATTACAGGTCAGGTCTCAGCATCTACTTTTTATCTACCGAAACAAATTTAATAACGACATGTTCCCACTAATTTGTTCGGAGAAATAATTAATTCAAATATTCATTAATAGCTGAACCTTCACTCGAATTACGCCGCGCTGTACAACAGATGTCCAGAATTTAATTTAATATAAGTCTCGTTTCACTTTTCTTTTAATATTATATCTGAAAGCAGTCCAAGATCTCATTTCTCAAGACAATTCGATGTAAATTCAATTTAATATCAGCCGTCTCAGTTCAGGAACAACTGTGAAATTGGATACTTATTATTTGGCATTTTAGCGTAATAAACAATTTATTGCCTAAGATATTGTTTTGGGGTCAAATAAAGTCATAGTTTTTAGGGTTCCGTAGTAAACTACGAACCCTTATTATAGTTTCGCCAGGTCTTACCGCGGATTAGCTCAGAGACGCTTGGTACTAAAGAGCTGTAATTTGGTACATATTAACAGCGTCCAAAAGCTTTGAAAAAAATCTTGAATAAGAAAGGTTTTCGGGTATCTCCCACACACGCAATACTGGGACAACATATTTTGTAGCCATTCCTGTTGTGTGGCATATCTAGATAACTTATTAAAAATGGTAGGGGTTTGTTAAGAACGCTTTTCTCTTGAGGGTTCCATTTACGAATATTAAGCTCCTAAGATGTAATTTCAGTTACAGTCATGTGCCCCCTGCAAGCAACGGCTTTGCTGGTAAAGGGGGGCTTTACCAGCAAAGCCGTTGCTTGCAGATTCATAAGAAAATTCATGCAAGTAGTACTATAATACGAATTTAAAAGAAAAACTATCACGGTTAAGTTGACTTTGCAGGTTAACGAGAAATAGTCGGCCAAATTATAAAATGAACTGTGAAAAGTAAAAAAAAACATTCTAAAAATCAACAGAATACGAAAACTAATAAGTTAAAACTGGCGCATTAGATCTTTTGAATGTTATTGTATAAAATGTAACCTCACGCATTAGTAGGTACGCATATTAGGACGAACAACTACAGAACCCAACACTGCGCATGGCCTGACACGCTCTTGGCCGGTGTTTTTATTTATAATAATCGTACTCGAATATTATTACCAATGTTTGATGTTACAACTCTTTTTTATGTTCGAGCCTTCCCACAGGGATCTCATAAATGATAGGAATTGGTGTATAGCACTCTGATTTGTTCTGGTCTGTTCATATACTTACATAAAATAATAATAATAATATCTATATTAATATTTGAATGCTGAAAAGATTGTTTGGTTGAAAAAATATTTTAGTGTTAGATAGCCAATTTATTTAAATATTTATTTTATAACACTTCTTTTTTAATAACACACGGGTGGCGAATGCTGGAATCTTTTCACACACTTCTTGAAGAACTCCATGCTGTACTCTCCAAGAAAAACCTCAACGGGGAGTGCATTCCAGAGATGAGCGTTCGCGGAAGGAAACTTCTGTGGAAACACTCAGTACGAGACCTTTGTGGTTATAGATTATATAACATCACGCTATACCCAATAAGAGTTGAACATCAATGAAAGATGTTGCAAAAACGGGAAATTTTAGAGCTTCCGACGGTGCGTTGCGTAAATGGTTAAAGTTACGCAATGGTTAAGGCTGTGGTTTCACCCGCCCAGAACTACATTTCATTGTTTTATTACATATACATATACATATCATCACGCCAAGTCCCTAGCGGGGTAGGCAGAGAGTATAGAGCGCCAGTTCTCTCTAGACTTACATACCTCCTTCGCCTCGTCCACGTTCATTGTTTTATTCCAGAAAAAAATTCTACCAATTAACAAAATCACGCAGTGAGTTGCAAGGATCTATAAGTTATACTTAACCGTTTAACTTCAGTGTGTTGTTTATTATCGTCGCAATTGTAAAATCAAAATAAATTCATTTAGTTATAAAAATAAAATAATTTTAACACTTTGAATGCAAACAAAGTTTTTTTTAGTATACATGAAACGCAGTATGTAGCTACTAGTCAAAAGTTGTTAGTGACAAGGCAGTCGCAGGGTTAACTCATTCAACTTCTCGACTGATTCATCTTCCACATTAGGTGGTACATGTTTTAATATTGCAGTGAATTAATATGAAATCTGAAATCTTTATTTTACGCCTGCAAATTTGAAAATAACTTTTTAATTAATTAGGTGGCACCACCGTATGGACTCTAATAAAAAATAAAAACTCAGCTTTTAATTAAAACATATTATGTCACTTTAACTTATTAAATAAGTTCGTTACTAGCTTTGTCACGTGGTTTCACTTGCGTTTCCGTGATGATAACTTATATATAGCCTTCCTTAACAAACGGACTGTTTAATGCAAACAAATATTTTCATTACCTCTTTATGTCTCTAGGTCGCTTTATGCAAATTCTTCTAAATCTACTAATTCTATTGTTTTTATTAAAGGATTTAAGAAAAGTAAAAAATCCTTTGTAATCTATAGACTGTCTCCGGACACATTTTTATAAATGCCGCGCCGCATGCTCGACTGAAAATTTAAGTCGCTTCGAAATTTATTTTCAGGGCCCTAATGGAATTTATTTTTATTAGGTCACAGAGTTCAGGTCCTATGCTGCTTTATTAGGCTTATACAAACGTTTGGATACATCCGGAAGGGGAGATTCTTGAAAAAATATGGGTAGAGGTAAATAATTATTATTCAAATTATCCCTTTGAAAGTGAGTACCGAAACATTGCCCGTGCGAATATACAATGTTCAAGACCCAGCTTGATATTTAACTCAAGGCATAATTTTGCTACTTGATAAAGAATCGAGTTATATAATATTCTCCAAACTTAATGCATGTGAGTTTGTATGCGTGTGTAACTCGTGGTAGATGGATTGATGATGAAAAAAAAATATATAAAATGATTTATTTATATCCTCACGCCTTCCCACAAGGGTCCCCGAAGGGGTAGGCAGAGGTGTATAGGTAATACCCACACACCCACTTTCCGCCAGAGGTATATTAGGTGCCAACGTGACAGATGGCGAGTCCATCGCCGTTACTCAAGCACGACTATACATACGCCTTTGAATTTCTTCTCAGACGTATGCAGGTTTCCTCTCGATGTTTTCCTTCACCGTATTTATATATTATATATATCTGCCTGGCCTTTTTCCCATTTTTAATTGGGGTCGGCCCTCCGGATCATGCGTCTCCAGGCAGCCCGGTCCTGGGTCATCTCTTTGTTGACTTGGGTATCTCTAAGGTTCTTATTTACTACGGACATCCATGTGATTCGGGGTCTTCCTCGTCCTCGGGGCTTTGTTTCGATAACCATGTCTAGCACTTTTCTGGTCATATGGTCGGGTGGTCGCCTCATAACATGTCCGTACCACCGCAGACGGCTCTCTTGTAGTTTATCTAGGATAGGTCTCACTCTGAAGGTACCTCTTATGTGTATGTTTTTGGCATGGTCCATCCTAGTTACACCACCCGCCCACCTGAGCATCTTCATCTCTGCGCAGTGTAATTGATTTTCATGTTGCTTTTTGAGTGGCCAGCATTCGGCCCCATATGTCATGGCCGGTCGCACGGCTGCTTTGTATACTCGTCCCTTTATGCGCACGGGCATTCGGGTGTCGCATAACACGCCGGAAAGCTCTCTCCATTTCAACCACCCGGTATTTATGCGATGGGTGACATCAGTGTCTATTGACCCATCTTTACTGATGATTGATCCTAGGTACCTAAAATGGTCCACTTCTTTTAGCTGTGTGTTCTGCAGACAGATGGTGTGTTTGGTGTTTATGCCACTAAAGTTGCAATGCATGTACTCGGTCTTCTCTTTGCTAATTCGCAGTCCTGATGTTTCCAGAGCTTCCCTCCACTTCTCTAAAATCTGCTGTAGATTATTCGCATCTTCACTGATAACGACGACGTCGTCCGCATACAGGATATCCCATGGCGGCGTTCGTTGTAGATTTGAGGTAAGATGGTTCATTACAATGTTAAATAGTAGAGGACTGAGTGCAGAACCCTGGTGCACACCAACCCTCACATCAAACTCATCGCTTGTTCCGGCCGGACTTCGCACTTTGGTTGATACTTTGTGGTACATATCTTTGACAGCAGTTATGTAATGCTCGGGGACACTCTGGGCCCTTAGAGCGTGCCAGATTAGTTCTCTCGGTACCCGGTCGAAAGCTTTTTCCAAGTCGATGAATATCATGTGCAGGTCTGTTTTGTTATCTCTGTACTTTTCCATCAGTATTCTGATCGAGTGTATGGCATCAGTTGTGGATCTACCGGCAACGAATCCGCATTGGTTTTCAGTCACGTTAGTTATTTCAAGTATCCGTTTGTTGATGACTCTTTCCCATATCTTGAAGGAATGTGAGATTAGTTTTATAGCTCTGTAGTTGCCGCATTCTCTTATGTCACCTTTATGTTTATAGAAAGGGATGAGAAAGCTCTTTCGCCATTCGTCGGGGATTCCATCAGTCAGGAACTTGTTGAAAAGTTTCGTCAGAAACAGTACACCGGTATCTCCTATTCGCTTCCAGAGTTCAGCAGGGATGTCATCAGGGCCAGTGGCTTTGTTATTTGCCATTTCTTTGATTGCTAGGGCTACCTCTTCCGGTCTAATACATGGGATAGGGCCTTCTGTGGCAGGAATATCTTGTAGTGCTTCGCTGGGAAATACCTCATTTGACAATTTTGAATAGTATTCTTTCCAGCGGTCTTTGATGTCTTCATTTGATGTTAGTAGTTTTCCTTGTTCATTTTTGATGAATTTATTTTTGACAATATCCCTACTCCTTTGGTGTTTGCGTTTTGCCAGTTTAAAGATTTCTTTATCGTTTGAGGCGGTTTCAAGCTTAGCATAGAAATCATCCCTGGCGATTGCCCTGGCCTGTGCAACGGTTCGTTTTGCGATTTTCTTAGCAATTTTATAAGCCTGATGGTCAGCATCGTCTTTTGTCTGTTGCCATAGTTTGAAGAATGTTTTCTTGGTTTCCAATTTTTCTTTTACTTCTTCATTCCACCAGCTAGTGTCCTTGTTATTATTGACGGGACCTTTAGATACTCCTAAATATTGTTTAGCTTTTTCATTGCAGTATAATTGAAAATCTCTCCACATTGCATCGGCTGTATCATCCTGCAGTCCCTGAAGGTGTTGTACAATGTCTTCACATAGTTTTAGACCTTCTTCGCCCTCCAATTTATGCCACCGTGTTCTTATGATTTTCTCCTTCTTGACTCTGTATGTTTTTTGTATTTTGAACTCTGCCACTAGTATTCTATGCTGTGAGGTAAGAGGTTCCCCGGGTATGACTTTGCAGTCTTTGCATGCCTTTAGTTGTTTTCTATCAGTTAAAATGTAGTCTATCTGAGTGCATGCTCCACCGCTTTTATAGGTTACTAGATGTTCTACAGGTTTTGTGAAGTAAGTGTTAATAATTGCAAGGTCATGAGCCTGTGCCATTTGAAGGATGCTCTCTCCCTCTGGGTTGATTTTACCATATCCGAAATTGCCATGTATTCTCTGGTAAGTGGTAGTTTTCTCGCCCACGTGCCCGTTCAAGTCGCCGCCAATGAACTTGGGCTCACAGTTTGGTATAGACTGTAGCAGGTCGCTGATTTCTTCCCAGAAAGATTCCTTCTCCGTGCTTGGGGTTCCAGACTGGGGGGCGTAAGCGCTTATAATGTTCATGCACGGTTGATCGTCCATGGCGAACTTGATTGACATTAGTCTTTCGCTTACTCTATTTACTTCCACTACGCGATCTTGAAAGTGTTTGTCTACTACAATGCCCACTCCATTCTGCATCCTTGTTCCATGGTATATCAGCTTGTAGTTATACCCGATATTACGCGATTTGGACCCCTTCCACTTCGTCTCCTGAATGCAACAAATGTTGATGCGTCTTCGATGTAATACTTCGCTGAGTTCTAAGCTGCGTCCTGTCATCGAGCCCACGTTCCAACTCGCTATGCGCATCGTGGGTGGTATCTCGGGTGCTCTGATGACATTTGCGTCGCTTTGGGGGTACGCCCTAGCATTTGATGCATTTCCATTTCTGTTTTCGTCGCTTGAGGGGGACGCCCTAGCATTGTTTGCCCTTCTCTTGTTCTTGCTTTTCATGATTTTGGAGTTATGATAATTGGCTTTGTTTTTACGGCCGGTTGCCACCTGACGCCAAGACTATCACTCACTATGGAGTGTGAGCGCCGCCGTTGGCCCCGAAGGGTTCTTCCGCCGCCATCTCTTCTGTGAGCCCTAGCCTAGGCACACAGCACTGCCGCGGCCTCTGCTCCGAAGATTTCGGAGAAGCCCGTGGCAGGGGTTTTATATCGCAGTGTCCTTCTGCGGCCTTTTGGTCCGCGGGGGCTATTTTATTTCACCCCTACCCTCCTGGTTCTATGCAGAGCCAGGCGAGCACTCCCCTATCCGCCACCTTGGGGACGCGTTCCCATAGGGGTTCAAGGCTCCCCCGGGAACTTCACCGTATTTATATAATAATAATAATATCCTCACGCCTTCCACAAGGGTCCCCGAAGGGATAGGCAGAAGTGTATGGGTAATACCCACACACCCACTTTCCGCCGAGGTATATTAGGTGCCAACGTGACAGATGGATGGCGTTACTCAAGCACGACTATACATACGCCTTTGAATTTCTTCTCAGACGTATGCAGGTTTCCTCACGATGTTTTCCTTCACCGTAAAGCTCGTGGTGTGACTAATCACTGTACTTAAGTTCAGAAAAACTCATTGGTACAGTCGGGATTCGAACTTGCGATCTTTGTGTCGTAGGCAACTGCTCGAACCACTCAGCCACCACGGCAAATAATTTATTTACAACCGATTTTCTTCGATCAGAAGCAAATAATTTTTCTGCATACGCCTGCTGGCATGAATCGACGCGCCGATGAGGCTGTGTTCACAGTCTTATGGAAAAGGGTTGTAATCGTTGATTCAGGTCACGTACCGGCTCTAAGCGTGACTGGTAACGAAAAGCCTTAATGGCTGTCGAAAAAAAATGGTATTGCCTAAGGCGTCGTTAACTTTTTATATTGATGAATGAACTAATTCCTGCTCGTTTTTTAAAAAGAAGAACCTTTATTTTTGTCAGTTGAAGCTAAAATGTTCAACATTTTTGTTGCTCGACCCTTATACGTTACTGTGCCCTAGCAGAAGATCAGTCGAAGGCAACTGCTCCTGAGTTATGTGAGAATTCAAGGAACAGGGATTACAGAAGTGGGATTCGTTTCATCCTTTGGTAAAACCACTAATCTTAATTTTAGGATGTTTAGTGCAGCGGCAAATACTGTCTTCTAGCACCGCACCTTTTGCCGGTGACGGGAAAATTCAAAGAGCGGTTTTCAAAGGTGTTTCCTTTCGCGATCGCTCAGTCTGTGGAATTATTTACCTGTTTAGCTCTTCTAGAGATTACAGCATGGAGATTTACGGATGTAAAAAGTTATTTTCAAGGCGGCAACGCGCCATCAATACCCTTGGTTAGCAAGCATCCTTAGGCCTGTGGTCGTGGCTTACTATCAAGCGGATGCCAATGCTACCAATTAAATTTAAACAACTGAAAAAAATCTTATAAAGTAAAAGTAATTGTACTTCAGGTGTTGGGGACTGTATTGAAAAGGCTTCCTTCGGTCGTATTTCTTCTTTATTGTAACTCGTAGGATGGCTGAGCACTGAATGCTTACATCGAGATTTGCGCGTATATTTATACAAATTCTAGCCCTATTCTGATTGGCCACGCAATCGCAAGGTCTACTTTTCAACCAATGAGAGGCCGTTGTTCGGACCTCTCTGTGTAACCTAGTTGTTGCCGTCTCTGTCTAACATAATCTATTTGTTTCCTTTTCTAATTTATGTGCCTTCTCTATCTACCATAATCTATTTATTTCTCTTTCTAACCTATGTGGCTCTCTGTCTATCGTAATATTTATTTATTTACATAATTCTTACGTACTATTATAATAACATAGGTTCTTAAATATAATCTTATGTTCTTAAATATAATCTTATATCCTAATCTTAAACCTAGCTCGGCGTCCTCAACATCCTCCCCCCGGCGCAGCTTGCGTAGCCTCAGCTTCCACCAATACGACGAGCTTGCTGACTGGTCGCTTGAAGATGCCAGTTCTAGTTCGGATGTCTGCCACTCGTATGCCGCCGTCCGGTCCTTCGTAGGTGCGTTCGACCCGTCCCATGGGCCACACGTTGCGAGGAAGCAGGTGGTCGACCACTATGACGATGTCACCCTCCTGTAGCCGCCGCTCGTTGTCCTTAGGCTCTCCGCGGGGTACCAAGGTAGGTAGGTACTCTCGCACCCAGCGCTGCCAGAACTGATCGGCGAGCGCCAGGCTGACTCTCCAGGCTCGTTGATCGCTGTCGCTGCATGGTCCGGTGGTGGGCAGGCCGGTGGAGGACCCCAACAGGAAGTGGTTTGGGGTTAATGCTTCCGGGTCTCGTGGATCCACGCTGACGTGTGTTAGCGGCCTGGCGTTGATGGAAAACTCCGCTTCCGTCAGCAGCGTATTCAGGGCCTCTTCCTTTGGCTCCTTTTCTTTCAGGGTGGAGGCCAGTGCGACTTTGACGGATCGCACCAGTCGTTCCCATGCTCCCCCCTGGTTCGGTGCGCCGGGTGGTATGTATCGCCATTCCATCCGATGCGTCAGGCCTTCATCTTGCAGTGCTGGTGCCCATTCTGCGTAAGCGGTCTTGAGCTCCTTGTCAGCTCCTCGGAAGTTTGTGGCGTTGTCGGAGTACATCACTCGTGGCCATCCTCTTCGGGCTGCCATTCTACGCAGCGCCATGATCGCCGAGCTCGTAGACAGCGTTGGGACGACTTCGATGTGCACGGCGCGAGTTGTGAGGCATGTGTACAGGGCCCCCCATCTCTTCTCTCTGCGGCGTCCAATCTTCACCATCATCGGCCCAAAGTAGTCGGTCCCGCAGTGAGTGAAGGGACGTTGAAAGGGCTCGAGACGTGCGCGGGGTAGGTCTCCCGTTGCCGGCGTTCGTGGCTTCGATCGTCGTACTTTGCAGATGGCGCAGTTTTTCTCAATGTTGCGCACTGTTGGTCTGAGATGAATAATCCAATATCGTTGCCGCAGGTCGTTCGTCACACGCTCTCTGTCTGCGTGTCCCGCAGCGCAGTGTTCTCGTAGCACGATGAGTCGTGTGATCTGATGACGACCGTCCAGAATAATCGGTCGTTTCACTTCTAGAGGCGCGGTAGCTGCTTCAATGCGGCCTCTCACACGCAGAACGCCGTCTTCCAGCACTGGGTCCAGCCGGAACAGTTTGCTTCCCTTCGTAATCGGACGAGACTTCTTCAGTCGGTGCAGCTCGTCTGGGAAGCTCTCCCTCTGGGCTCGTCGTATTAGTGCGTGCTCTGCTTGCTTCATGTGACGGTGTTCTAGACGCGCAGCTCGGCGGCGGCACATCTCCACGAATGCCAGCACGCGCGCTGATGCTCTGACCAGTATCTCGTACTTGGAGAAACGTGCGGGATCTGGTAGCCACGTGTCCTCCGTCGCGTCTTCATTCACAATGTGCAGGATGACTTCTTCTTCGCTATTGGTGTCCGCCCTTTCTACGGGCCACTCATACTCTGGGCGGCGTAGAAAGTCGGGTCCGCGGAACCAACGGTCTTCTGCAGCAATCGGTGTGTTTGTGAATCTTGTGGCGTCATCTGCAACGTTCTCGCCGGTGGGTAGCCATCGCCAGTCTTCCTTTTGAGTGAGTTCGGATATTTCCCCAAGGCGATGTGCGACGAATGGAGTGTATCTTCGAGCGTCGTGCCGTATCCAATGTATCACCGTCGTAGAGTCGCTCCAGTACGTTGTTTTCTTGACTTGAATGCGATGCTCCCTCTTGATGGTGTCTGCCAATCTGGACCCGATGACCGCCGCTTGTAGTTCCAGGCGGGGTATTGTTTGTGTCTTCTTCGGGGCCACTCTCGCTTTGGCGGCTACGAGACTCAGGTCGACGCTCCCATCCTTTCGTGTGACGCGCCAGTAAGCCACGGCTGAATAGGCTTGTTCACTCGCGTCGCACAACACGTGCAGCTCCAGGTCTTGGGAATCTTCTAGAGCGTACTGCCGTTCCAGTCGCAGGCTGGTTAGAGTGGGAAGCTGCTCCAGCCAGCTGGCGAAACGCTCATTCTCTTCAGCAGGAATTGGCTCGTCCCAGGACATCTTCAGACGCCATAGGTCCTGCAGTATTATCCTCGCTCTGATAGTGTAGTTGCTCAGGAGTCCAATCGGGTCGTATATGGACATCACTGCGCTCAATGCTTCGCGTTTGGTAGGCGCGCGGGTCTGGGCGCGTACCTCCGTGGGGACTCGGTTCATTGATGTGTTGAACACGAGTTCATCTCTTTCCGCGTTCCAGTAGAGCCCGAGGATTTTATTTTCTTGTTCGTTTTCCCCCAGTTGCGTCGGCGCGGTGGCTTGTAACTCTTCCGGCACTTCTTGTAGCACGCTTCGATCGTTCGAGTTCCATCCTCGTAGCACGAACCCTGCGGCTGCGTGTACAGTTTGCAGTTGGGAGACGGCACGCTGGGCTTCCTTTTCGTCTTCAAAGCTTGCCACCAGGTCGTCCATGTAATGGCTCCGCGTAATGGCGTCGTAGGCTCGAGGGTGCGTGTCGGCATGTACCCTGGCATTGTAGTCTCGAACGAAGTGTGCCATGAATGGTGAACTTGCTGCTCCGAAGATCATGCTTGTCATTTTGAAGTGACGTGGTGGGTTTTCTCGGTCCTCGCCTCTCCACAAGAATTGTTGTGCCGGCTGATCTTCTGGGCGTATCTTGACTTGTAGGAACATCTCTTGCACGTCGGCCGTAATCGCGACGCGCTTCTCCCGGAACCTGAACAATATGCCTTGCAGTGAAACCAGCAGGTCTGGTCCTTCCAATAGGTGGTCGTTCAGGCTGACCCCATGGCTTCTTGCCGCTGCGTCGAAGACCAGTCTGTACTTCCCGGGCTTGTTTGGGTTTTGCACGGCGAAATGTGGCAGGTACCAACACACAGGGCTGGCTTTCTCGTCGCCGTTGCACGGTTCGGCGTACCCCTTCTTCAGCAGATTGTCCACCTGCCTGGTGTATTCCCGGGCGAAGTCAGGGTCATTGTCCATCTTCTGCTTGATCTTGTGGAGACGTCTTAGGGCGGCCTCGTGGCTCGGAGGCATCCTTACATTGTCCCTTTGCCACGGGAGTCCGACTTCATACCCCTTGCGGATTTTCTTTAACGTTCGTTCGACGATGTTGGTTGCTCGGAGGTCTTCTTCACTCACGCGTGGCTTGTGCGTGACTCCCAGCGACTTGATGCGAAAGTGATGTTCCACAAGTTCGTGTAAGCGTATGTTCTGCTGCTTGATCGTATCTCCACTATGTTCAGGGGTGAAGAGGTGCAGCACGCTGTCCTGGTTCCGTATCACTCTGCGTGGCAATGTCCCATGTATTACCCATCCCAACTGGGTTCTTGATGCGGCCGGTTGGTTCGCTTGACCGACTCGCAGTTCTTGGGATACGATGTATTCCCAGTGGTCTGCCCCCACCAGGATGCCAGGTCGTGTGTCCTCATAACACACTCTGTCTTGTGGTAGGTCTCGCAGATGTTCCTGCTCCAGCAGTGTTCTCGGAATCGACTGCTGTAGCAACTTCATGTTTCTGATGGTGCGGGCTTGCAGTTTGTACCGCACGTTATCCAGGTTTCTTAAGTGCACGGTGACCAGTTCGCTGTTGTCTTCCCGCTGTGTCATGTTGACCCCTTGCATGCGTAGTGGTAGCGATGGTCCCTTGGCGCCGATGCTTCTTGCCAGTTCTTCATCGATGAGAGATATCGTGGCCCCTTCATCCAATAGGGCGTATGTCTTGACCTCCACCCGTGGTCCGACGACGGTGACCGGGCACATCTTCAGGAGAACTGCTTTAGTGGACGCCATGGTTGCCACCGTTAATACAGCCTCGGTGCTCGTCGCTTGTGCTGGGGTTCTGGGTTCTTCATTTCTCTCGTGTTGGTGCAGCGTCCAGTGGTGAGGACGTTGGCATGTACCAACACCACACATCTTGGCTTTGCAGAAGTTGCGTCGGTGTCTTCTAGTGATGCACTTGAAGCATAATTTCTTGTCACGTACAAGTTCCCATCTTTGTTCAGTAGAGAGCGCCTTGTATTCGGGGCACTCTGGGAGCTTGTGTGTCTTCTCGCAGCTGGGGCACTGATCCAGCTGTTCCTCTTCGGTGACCTTGTAGACGGGGCTTGTCTTCTTCTTCGTACTCGTAGTCGTCGTTGCCGGCCTGTATTCTCTCTTCGGGCTGGAAGTTGTTGTTGGAGCGTAGCTATATTTCAATGCTCGATCTGCCTCTCGCATAAGGAAGCGAGATAGCACTACGATTTCTGGGTCCGCCGTTCCATCTTGTTCACTTGCGTAGTCGCACCAGCGTGACTTGATGTGCGGGCTCAGTTTCTCCAATGCTTCTCTGGCCAGCATAGGGTTAAATAGGTATCCCTGCCGGTTGATACTCTTGAGTACGCAGACCACGTTCTGAAGCTTGACGGCGAAGTTGTTCAATTCTATCGCTGATGAACGAGGTCTTGGCAGCTTCTTCAGGTCTTCTAGGGCTCGGTCTATGATGATCTCTGGTCTCCCGGAGCATTGTTCTAGGGTCTTCATGATCACGTCAGGTTCGCTTGCCGTGTGTAGTAGGGCGGCCACAAGCTCTCTTGCTTCCCCCTTTAGGCAGCTTCTTAATCTCTGTAGGTTCTCTGCTTCCGTGAGGTGATGAATCTTCGTGGAGTCGCGGTAAGCAGCATTGAATGCCAGCCATTCGCTCGGCACTCCCGTGAAGGCTTGTAGTTCAGGACACCTGATTCTTGGTCTTGACAACTTTTCCATGGCTTCTGTCAGGGCTTCTATATTGTTCTTGGACCTGACTGGAGTCGGTGATCTTTCCCTCGTGTGGAATCGTAGTTGTCTTTCTTCAGGCTTTCTTCTCAGGGTGTTTGTTCGGAGCCAGGCATCAACCTTCTGGTGATGGTCGGTCAGGGTTTCCTCGTGAAGGCTTTCCTGGTCATCCTGGATGGCTGAAAGGTCCGCAGCCAATTTCTTCTGTATGAGTTCTGTTTTGATAGCCAATTCCTTCTTCCTTAGTATGGCTATCTTTTCCGCGGCTTCCAGCTCTGCTAGGCGTGCTCTAGCGGTAGCGCTTGTGGTAGAGCGCATGGACCGCGTTGAGCGTGCTGGAGATCTGGTTCTGGCTCCAGGGTTCGTGGCCGTCGAGGGACCAGCACGGGCGGCGTCGGTCGTAGCTCAATATTCAAGATTTCCTCCCGTTCCGTCGCGTCCGCTTGGCTTCTTGTGACGACCATGACGCAGGAACAAGTTCAGGAAAAAATCTTCTTCGTAAATAAATTCGTCGAAAATAATTCTTAGAAAATTCTTCAAAAATTCTTCGAAAATTCTTCAAAAATTCTTCGAAAATTCTTCAAAAAATTCTTCTTCAAAATTATTTCAATTTTTCCGGTCCGTTTTCTTCAATCCGGCTGTCGATGGACCAACTGTTGGGGACTGTATTGAAAAGGCTTCCTTCGGTCGTATTTCTTCTTTATTGTAACTCGTAGGATGGCTGAGCACTGAATGCTTACATCCGTCGTTGTCTTCTCACACCCCCGCAAGGGGGTGGAGGAATCCGTTTCGGGGCTGATGGCCCCCTGACGGAGGTGTCTACCGCCGCGCGCGAAAACGCGCGGGTCCCTGGGTTTGCCCACACCTAATGGTGCTGGCCGTTGGAGTCGGGTCGACGCATCGTGCCGTTGCACACGCGCGACAGGGTTCCGCTTCGCACCGCCCTCGGCGCGGTGCTAGCCAGCCGGGTGAGACCCCGTTGGGGGAGGCCCGGCTAGCGACCTGCGAGCGGGCGGTGTCTGGGTGGTTTACCTGCGGCCCCGGGGGGCTTGCTCGGGCTGGATTTGCTCGAGCCGAGCGAGGGCCCTCCGGCCAACAGTTTCGGGGTTCTCGCCGTTGTGCAACGACGCGATGGTTTCAGTGATAGTGGCCAGCGCCATACTAAGGGCCTCACTTCTGGCCTGTGGTATGCGGGGCCCCGTTATGGGTGTCGGCCCTGCGGGCATGCTTACATCGAGATTTGCGCGTATATTTATACAAATTCTAGCCCTATTCTGATTGGCCACGCAATCGCAAGGTCTACTTTTCAACCAATGAGAGGCCGTTGTTCGGACCTCTCTGTCTAACCTAGTTGTTGCCGTCTCTGTCTAACATAATCTATTTGTTTCCTTTTCTAATTTATGTGCCTTCTCTATCTACCATAATCTATTTATTTCTCTTTCTAACCTATGTGGCTCTCTGTCTATCGTAATATTTATTTATTTACATAATTCTTACGTACTATTATAATAACATAGGTTCTTAAATATAATCTTATGTTCTTAAATATAATCTTATATCCTAATCTTAAACCTAGCTCGGCGTCCTCAACATCAGGTATGTACATATACATACATATGTATGATACCTTATTTCTCAATAAAACGCGACTCCATACGGAAATCAATAAACGAGTGTGCGTGGACACAAGTTTTACGGATGCAAACAGCATCAGTCACCCAGCTGCAGTTTCAAACAAAAATTGTTGGAAATTGTATTCTGCATGATTTAACAACCATTTAATTTGTACACACAAGTTTACAGTATTGCCAGCGGCAAACATGAAAGACACGCAGACCAATCTAGAATAATCACAATATGCAAATATGAATTTAAATAAATAACAAAAAGGCTTCTGCGTCCATTTATTTTCCGATATTGAAACAAAAATAAATATATTCTTTTTTACGCCGACAACGTCATTGAATGGCCAAACTCTATCGTCGTTTTGACAAACGTTACTTATTGGAACGGTCGGATTCTATGAAATATTGAGCGCTAGCAATCGAATTGTTTCCAAGGGCGAACTGTGTTTGTTTCCTTTATAAAAACGCAAACATAACTCTCCAATGTGTTTATCGACAATTACTTATATTAATAACAACACTCATCGAGGAACTATAAGAATATTCGAAATCACTGAGAATTCCTGAGCATACTGATGAATGAGGAAACTCTACTCTCTGTGTCTACCCTTAGGTACTCGACGTAATGATATACAACATGGATGATGACCTTGGGTTCACGTTCTCATGTGGTTACAGAGATAGAATCAATCGCCATTTTACTTCTAATTTACCAACTTCGCTTTATCTACATTTTTCAATCTCATAAACCACCCATCCAATTTCAATACGTACCCTTATTTGGTTAATCGTTTTAAGTGTTGTTTAACAATTCAATACAATTTTGCTAGGAAGAGTCGTACAGTAACAATATAAGTTGCCTCATATATATATAATTTATTTTATATTATATAATATATAATAATATATAATTAAAAAAAAAAGCCGTGGTGGCCGAGTGGTTCGAGCAGTTGCCTGCGACACAAAGATCGCAAGTTCGAATCCCGACTGTACCAATGAGTTTTTCTGAACTTAAGTACAGTGATTAGTCACACCACGAGCTTGACGGTGAAGGAAAACATCGAGAGGAAACCTGCATACGTCTAAGAAGAAATTCAAAGGCGTATGTATAGTCGTGCTTGAGTAACGGCGATGGACTCGCCATCTGTCACGTTGGCACCAAATATACCTCTGGCGGAAAGTGGGTGTGTGGGTATTTATTACCTATACACCTCTGCCTACCCCTACGGGGACCCTTGTGGGAAGGCGTGAGGATATATTATTATATATTTATATTATTTTATATATGCCTAATATATCAGTCCTAGGAAACATTGTCCTTCAAGCATTTATATTATTATAGAGCCTATATAAGAACCTTTATATAGAGCTACGGTGGTCGAGTGCTTAAGATTAAATTACGACTGTAACAATGACTTTTTCTGAACTTTTACGTGATTACACCTTTACCGGGAACGATCGTAAGGAAACTTGCATAAGTTTGAGAAGATATTCAAAGACGTGTACAAAGTCGTGATCGAGAAGTGGCGCTTAAAGTATATTTCCGACGAAAAGTGAGTATGTGAGTACTACACACCTCTGCCTACCCCTTTGGAGATACGTAAGGATAGTAACATAATATTTTACCAGGAAATTAACCCTTCACGCATTTTAGATTTTTTTTTTGTTACAAGTAGATATAAACTACTAAGAATAGTGAAAAGTGAAGGTCAAGATGTAAAGGCCACCCAAAGCAATGCGCCCCACATCTTTTCAGCAAATTAATCCCATCCCTCATGCAGGTTCAAACTATAAAACCGGCTACCGCAAGCTATTAGCAAAATATAAAAGGCTGGCCGGAATCTCGGGCGCGCTTAGTAGCACAGCTCGTTAGCCACGGCCATTCTACTAAAACTGCACTCAGAACAGAGTATAGGTATCATTATGCAACGTAGCTACATATTGCTTAACCTTACATTGAGAACATTGAATTCACAGCCATAATTGTTTATTTACAATAACAACAATTAATAATATTTACAAAGAACAGTTGAAACTAACTACTTACAGATAAAATATTTGTCCCAAATCGGTATCCCGAGGCAACGTGCCAAGAAGACTAGCAGCATTGCCACGCTGGATAGCAAAGCTGATTCTCTGAGCGAGATATGTTCCAGCCCGCCTGTCACGAGAGGCCTCGACTAGACGGCGCGAGACCTCTTTAAAAAGATGGTGAGCCTCAGGACCCCAAGGCAGACCCCAGAGTTTCAACCGCAAATGCAGCAAATATGTAACCTGACCCGAGACAGGCATACTTGCGGCGCTTGAGGCACTCCTGCTGAGCAGCAGCGGCGCCAGCCGCCACCGATGTGTCAGGAAGATGGGAAGGAGCCAGTGTATCGACACACGTAGCGTCCCACACTAAGGGCCGACCCATCCTCCATGGCATCAGAGACATACCGTCCGGCCTCCGGCCATCGCCGCGAGCGAGACCGACTGGTTCCAGCACAGCAGGCACGCCGGCGCTGACCAGAGCCCGGCGTATCAAGTCATTTATGGAGGAATAATTAATTAATTTAATAATTTCTATCGGAACGTAACGGAACGAATTGGAACCAATAAATACTTCCTTCATGCTCCTCTCTAGAGCCATGGTGGCCGAGTGGTTCGAGTAGTTGCCTGCGATTCAAAGATCGCAAGTTCGAATCCCGACTGTACCAATGAGTTTTTCTGAACTTAAGTACAGTGATTAATCCAGTAATTAAGTGAAGAAAAGCATCGAGGGAAAACCTCCATACGTCTTAGAAGCAATTCAAAGGCGTAAGTATAGTCGTGCTTGAGTAACGGCGATGGACTCGCGATGGCGAGAGAGAACGTGACAGATGTGTCACGTTGGCACCTAAAATTTATCCCTGGCGGAAAGTGGGTGTGTGGGTACTACCTATACCTGCTTACCCCTTCGGGGACCCTTCTGGGAAGGCGTGGGGATATATTATACATCCTTCAAAATACCTAAATGGAAATCATTTCAAAAAACTTGAAAGTTGTAGACAAAGGCCAACTGCTGTGTGTCAACTATTTATACAGTAGCGAAAGTCAACAAGGAAAATAATACATTTTCATGGGTGGACAAACATTGTTATGTTCTTGCTCGCGGATCCATATCGTAAAGGGTAATGTGGATACGTACAGATACAAGTGATTCCGACCCGTCTGCGCTTTATGTAACGTTTATGTAACGGTTTGAAAGCAGTGGTCCCGTTAAACTATGCTTCGTTACGTTAAATCTTTAGCTGTACACTAATATTCTATTTCATATATATGTATAACTAGCTGTGTATAGTTTTTTAAATAAAAGTAGCCTTTTTACATCAGCTACCTGCCAATAAAAGTCCCGTCAAAATAGGTCCAGCCATTTCAGAGATTAGCCGGATAATACAGACAGACAGACAGACAAAAATTGAAAAAAAATATATTTTGATGCATGTACTGGATATGTATTCATATGCATTTAGTAAAAAGCGGTTATTTCAATATTACAGACACTCCAATTTTATTTAATGTATAGATACGGCGAATGATGCAGTCAATAAAACATAATTGGGTTACACTGAAATAAGAGATTAATGTTATAATTGCCTATTTTATTTATATAGGCCAATAAAATACTTACTTACCTGAAATAAGAGGAATGACATTAAATGGTGTTATATTATAATAATAATAATAATATATCCTCACGCCTTCCCACAAGGGTCCCCGAAGGGGTAGGCAGAGGTGTATAGGTAATACATGTGTGTTATATTATAATATGGGTTTTACGTATACACCTCTGCCTATCCCTTCGGGACCTTGTAGATTTAGAATTTATCTTAATTTGCAATAATAGTCATGTGTAAGGTAGTGATACTGTCCCTGTAGAGCAATCCATTTTTTTTGTTTACATTAAATTTATTTAATTAAATTATATAATAAAGAAAAAAAAATTTTAAAAAATGTTAGACGTTAAATGCTAACCTCTCTGTAAGTACATTAATATATCTTTCAGAAATTTATCACACAATAATCCAAAAATCCCAATACATAGGTTTTTATTTTACATTACATTATCGCCTTAAATTCAAATTCATTAAGAACTACATAATATATGAACGGATCTTGACTTAATATAAACCAATCAATAATTCAATGTGCCACAGCACAAAGATGGTCGTATATTGTGGCACACAGCTTAAGCCCATAAAAGGGTGAAAATATTTTTCTGCAATTCCCGGGAGTCACTGTTTTATTTATCGCTTTCATTTCAGTTCGATTGTGTTTTAAATTACTCGTGTGATTGTCTGATAATTCGTGCGCGTTGTATTTTTGGCACTGACAAACGCAGTTCCGTATTTTAATTTGTACCCTATATATACATGTTCTTAAGGTTTTTTTCTACCACAAGATACAAATAAATATATGACCCACCTGATGGGAAACGGTTACCGTAGCCTATTTACGCTCACGATACCAATTACATTGCTTTAGTGGAACAGATTGTCACAATCATACACCTGCAGATTTACACGTCTAAGTATATCGTAATAAATTCTGCTTGACGGTTATTGTATAATTATGTTAAAGAAGAATTTCAATAAAGTCTACTTCGGCTCTATTTCGGCGTTATACGTGGCCAGCCATCTTTGAAGTTAATATGTGATTATCACTTCAACAAGAAGTCCGTGATATTTGCTTACCGCTTCGGGCATCCCGTCCAATCCCGTGCTATTTGGCTCGGTGAATAGTGTATCTCCTCTTTATCAGACGAAATGTATGTACATATTATATATCCATCTAACGGATAGAAGAAAGCTGTGCAGTTAAAATAACTATATTATGTAACTGAGATAAAAGTCTTATGAAAAAACACACGCGGATATAGTTCCCTATTAGGGAAATACAAATTGCCTTATCATCATAACACAAATCCATTCGTTTTGCCTTTCTCTAGACTTGCAAACATAGACGTTCATAATCATTAAATATCTTCACCTCTCCAAGAAGCGTGTGTTTGAACAATCCTTTAAAGACTTTTATCTCAGTTGCATACTTCCATCTTCCATCCGTTACCTTTGTAGAAAATATGTAATTTATACATAATACTACCCTGTTCCACCTAGCTTCTCTCGGGTGAAAAATGTAAGTTCCTGAAACACGATCGCGCAACTATCCCATTCCGTATTTGAATTATACTCGAATCTAATTAAACAGAAACAAAAATCATCAAAATTGGTCCAGCCATTTAGGAGCAGTTCAGTCACATACACACATACAGATTATATATATATATATATATATATATATAATGCAAACATATCACCATGCCGAGTCCCTCACAAGGTAGGCGAGGGAATAGATAATATCTACGTTATATGAAGGTATGTAAAGAACAATTTAAATTAATAAATGAATCGAAACGATAACTTACTCTTAACTTGTTTCTAGCTGTTCACCAAAATAATAGCTTGTGCTATCTCAAAAACGCTTCCAATTTCGCAGTCCGATGCCAATTTGTGGTTGCCACTGTGAGTCCCGGTTTATAGAAGTTAGTGCGCCAGTTTGGGAGGTTAAATCCCGATAGAAGTATCGAATACCGTATTCCATGAGAATTATATTTTAAACCGACTTCAAACAAGTAGGAGGTTCTATGTTTAACTAAATAGAGGTTTTTCTATAGCCCAAGTCAGGGCCACTTCACACCAGTCTCTCACTAAGACTGATTCTGTAATCATTAAACACACCAATCAACCAAAAGATTTATTTATTTTACGCCTTCCACAAGGGTCCCCGAAGGAGAAGGCAGAAGTGATTAGGTAGTACCCACACACCCACTGCCCGCCAGAGATAAATTTTAGGTGCCAACATGACAGATGGCGAGTCCGCTGCCGTTACTCAAGCTCAACTATACGTACATACGCCTTTGAATTTCTTCTCAGACATATGCAGGTTTCCTCTCGATGCTTTCCTTCACCGTAAAGCTCGTGGTGTGACTAATCACTGTACTTAAGTTCAGAAAAACTAATTGGTACAGTCGGGATTCGAACTTGCGATCTTTGTGTCGCAGGTAACTACTAGAACCACTCGGCCACCACGGCTTCATAAATATAAGTTGTTGTGTCTTAGGGTCTTAGGCCGATAGTCTCGTGACACGCCACTTAAACATAAACTTTGTACTAAGGCAAGATGATAAGAAATAACATGTGTTACAACAACGGCCACAAGCTGACTGCTAACATCTTAGAGTCGCTAACATTAAGGGTGGACACTTTATATCCAAAATTATAATAATCAACATCAGTTTCGGACATCTGTTACGAACCCCAAGCTACCCTTTAATTAAAACGAAAATTAAATTACGGCCTGTACGCGACCCATAATTTTATTGGGTTATTATATTATTTAACACTTGGATCTGGGTTACTAAGAATGTGTTTGTAAATATTACATGAATTTAAAAAGCCTGTAAGCCTTATACACAGATATATTTGCAAGCGTAGAGTTTCTATCCCATAGAGGGATATCTTATATAATATAAATGATAATACAAGTGGCTTCGACCTTGATACCGCAGGGCCTCTATATTTATATAATAATAATAATAATAATATATTATATACTCACGCCTTACCACAAGGGTTCCCGAAGGGGTAGGCAGAGGTGGATAGGTAATACCCACACACCCACTTTCCGCCAGAGGTATATTAGGTGCCAACGTGACCTCTATATTTAATATTCCACTATAGTGCTACCACTAACACACACACACACCCACTTTCTGCTGGAGATATATATTTTAGGGCCCAACGTGACAGATGGCGAGTCTATCGCCGTTACTCTAGCACGACTATAAATACGTTTTTGAACTCCAAACTTATGCACATTATTAGATATTAGTTTTATTTATTTGTATAGATTAATAATATGATTATTAAATAAAGTTAGTCGAAAATGTAATGGGTGTGCGATTGTATGTTTGTGTGTGTGTGACTGTTTGTATGTACGTATCAATAAATGTACGGGTAAATGTATACATGTCCATTGGAATTCATTCACAATCTCTGCTGAAGGGTCGAATGTCACACGCCGACGTTAATTTGAGCCAGTTAATTAACTATACGTTGAAATATGCACCCTGTATTTGTTGTTTGGTTTTCGGTGCCAAATATAATTATTATTATTCCAACAAATATAAACGACAAATTACAAAGTGTAAAATATATTAATGAAAATAAAGAAGAGGTTGACGAAACGGGAAACCTTTTCCAAGGGAAAAAAATCTTTAAAACAATAACTAAATTCATAACAGTCGTTTGGAACTTCGCTCGAAATGCTTAAAAAATATGCTGTGGTCATACTCAAAATCAAAATCAAAATCTTTTTATTTCACATAGGCCCAGGTGGGCACTTATAAAACGTCAAAAAAGAAGCACGGTTCGGGTTGGTCGCTTCCATGGAGAAGAACCGGCAAGAAACTCCATGGTTACTCTTTTCAAATCATTAGGCATATACAATATTTTTTTCGTTACAGCAATAGTACCCAAGTATGGGGTTTCGTTTACTGATTTACTGATCCGTTTGTTCGGCTGTGGGCTAAACATATGGATCTGTATACTAAAGGTAACTAATGCTTTAGCTAATGTACTTAGGTACATGATTTTCCAGGCGACTTCTCAGCTTTGGATATTAAAGTAAGCATAGCACAAACACTATATACTTATACGGTACCGTCTGGTCTAGTGGTTAGAGCTCCTGACTGCGAAACTTGAGGTCGCGGATTCGAATCCCGCTGAGAGCAGATATTTGTGTGATGGACACGAGTATTTGTACCTTAGTCTTGGATGTCCTATGTATTTATGTATATCTATTTATATAAGTAAATACATAATATACCTCTGGCGGAAAGTGGGTGTGTGGGTATTACCCATACACCTCTGCCTACCCCTTCGGGGACCCTTGTGGGAAGGCGTGAGGATATATATATTTTTTATTTATTTAATATATCGTTATCTAGTAACCATAACACAAACATTGCTTAATTTTGGACTAGGTCAATTTGTGTGGCATCGTACCAGGTATTTATTTATTATGTCCAAGACAAAGTAATCTTTTTATTCTGTATTTATTTATATTCCATAAATACCATGGCCATAATTAATGGTGACTACCGAGAGTATTGCATCAATCCAGCGCATTTGGTTAAGAATAGGTCACTTTTTTGTAAGATCTAAAACGCAAGAATAGTACTTTACAAACGTACCTAATCTACTGCTACATCTACTGCCTACAGCAACCGCTTATCGTCAGGATCATCCATATTTGGTTAGGTCAGCTTACCTCTTGGTAGTTACCTCTTTGTACGAAGGAATGATACGTAATAGATAAAACCTTCTTTAAGCCTAGGAATAAGTCAAAGCAGATTTATTGGAATTCGATTACGCGCTCTCAGATCAGCATCCGGGCAATAATAAAGCACGATTCCTTTACTGGTTGGCTTACAAATTGCTTTGATACCCTTCAATGCTATGGTAATTTTGGTTATTTTGCATTTAGTCCCGACTTCACTTTACAACATTATTTTAAGTGAATTGTCAATTTGTAGGTGCATAGGTGTAGATAATAAAGAATTGCTAATTAATATCCAGACATCAGTAGATTTCCAGTAATGACGGTATGAAAATATGTAGATCAAGTTTTTTTTTTGTGTTTCTAATATTCTGCTTCTGTGCTCTTGATGTTGCTCTCGCTTTTATAACTAACTTCAAAAATAGGAGGTTTTTCTTACTACGCATCTTGTATAAACAAAATGTATACTCATAATTGGTTTCGTATTTTTCGTGTACATATATAAATATGCGGCAATCCCATACATACCTCTTTCGCTTAATATATAAACATAATATTTATATCTATAAAAATATTTTGTGCGTGTATGTGAGTGAATTCCTCCTAAACGGCTGGACCGATTTTTTACTTTTTTCGTAGATTCGAGCATGGCTTAGATTTACCCGATAGGTGGCACTGCGATCGTGTTTCACGAACTAAATTTTTTTCACCCAAGCGTAGCAGAGTGGCACAGCGAGTATCCATATAAAACAATTTCATGTCACTTTAATTACGACGTTACGAAATATGTTCAACAAAGGCTGGCTTCCAGCTTACCTTGAAACTTTCTCGCCGAGTCAATATTGAACTTTTAAAATTAATAGGCAACTAGGACGGACTTCCAATTTCGTACCTTTCTTGAATTTATTTTGCTCATTAAATGTAAACGGAAACGCTCAACTGAGGAAAACAACGTCTTATGGCTCCGAAGTTAGTACACTTCCATTTTAATGAGGGACTTTGAAACTGAAGGCGAGGTGAGGGGAGTTCTGTTTCCTTTGTCATAGTTCGCTAATTAACACCACCGTCCGATACTAGTACATAGAGTTGGTAATGTTAACAGCTGTAGATAGGGCCTTGTCTTAATCGCATTTGTCTAGATTCATCACCTTAATTTTACTCATAGACTATGTTATAACCAAAGCTGCATAAGTATATAATTTTTTTTTAAACGAGGGTGGGCTATTATTTGTAAGTTTGTGTGAAAAGTAAATTCCATTATATAAAGATACATATTAATATAATATATTTTTATTTCACACTTTTGCTATATTTACGCCACAGTTATCGATAATTAATTTTTATGTACCTAATTGCATGCTGAAAAATAAAAATTATAGTATAAAACAAATAAATAGGTATTTACCAAAATACCGAGTTCCTTACAGAGTACCGGAATATTATTCATCATCAAAGTTTACAAATCTATTTCATACCTGCCTAACAATTTGATCTATGTAACCAAAATGGAATCTTCTTCTAATTCCAAATAAAAAAATTATAAAATTAATGTTACTTGAATACAATATTATATCTTACATACCAGTTCGATATACAAGCAAAATGCCGAACTGAAATACAACACTGTTCTGCTTACTTTGTTCTAAACACGACAAATAATGTATTCCTTTGAGTCCCACTCCATTGTAATTAATATACGAATTAGATAATCTATGTTAAATAACTGCAGAATAAGATCAATGTTTATCATAGTATGTTAAGAAGTTGCTAAAAATTCTGAAAAATATTCTGCGGCAACCCTAAAAGGGCTAAGCATTTAGAGTTGCCGCAATACACATAATATATACATAACAATATACATAGATATATATAAAAAAAGGAATTAGTTGTTTACTTTAAATTGTCAGGCTTTATTAACCTAGACCGTTTTATTAATAAACGTATGTGTAAGTGTTTTAATCAGCGTCAAGTTATAAAAACACGCATTATTATCCTTACCTTTCTGCGCATTCAATTCAAAATTCAAAGCAGAATGCTTATCACTCGACACTAATTACAAACTTGTACAAACCACTTTCACTTTGCCATTGCAATGGGGGCTAGACTCTTGCTTTGTTTAGAATTAAACTTTGTTCTGACAACTTTAAGGGCTCTAATTAAATATCTTACCTGGTAAAGTTAGCTTCCCATAACAATGGTTACAGTCCATTCGTTAACAATCAGAGTGTGGTCAGAATGAGTTATGATTTAACCAAGAAGAGAATTTATTCTACATACGAGGTAAATGTGTATTTAGTCTACCCGATAGTACGAGTAAAAGATTAAAGAAAGGCCTGGAAATAACAGAAGTTTCACTATGACGCATTACTTAGCCCATTTAACTGGAATAGTTGTACTGGCAACATAACGTTCAAGTGGACTCCTATTTAGATTATTTTAATATTCCCATACATTAACTCATTGAAGAATCCAAGATTATGACTGCAAGATCGCATGGAGCTGCATCAATCCATTTCTGAAAGTTATACATCCGTATTCGTTTTATTAGGACTAGCCATCTGTCACGTTGCCACCTAAAATATAGTTGTAGTAAATATAGTTTGCTCCTAATATGGCGGAAAGTGGGAGTGTGGGCACATCTACACACCTCTGCTGCCCCTTCGGGGAAACTTGTGGGAAGGCGTGAAGATATAAATATATATTAATTACCCCTTTTGAAAATATCACTGTATACTTCTAAAAACACTCGAATACTACGGTTTTTGATGTGAAACATCTATAGCCGCACGTAAAACGGATTTCTGGCGTGGCGACGCATGCCGTGGCGACGCGTCGCCATACTTCAGTTACCATCGACCAATTGTCACAGTAATACCGTCCTCAGAGGAAACATCGAATATAACTATTACCGAAGTCGACGACGTTACGAATTAAGTAGTTACGATTTGAAATAAATTCGTAATTTTTTGTATTTAATGAAAATAAATGTTTATTCAATAAATAGTCATCGTTATCTAGAAAAAAAACGTAATATTTTATTTTATCATTATGACATATTTAGTTCCTATCACAATCTGTTCTTTTCTGCATATTACTTTTACAAAATAATGTCGATGTTTCACATATGCCAGGCGTCCCGTGACGGCTCACATTTTTTTTAAATTAGACAAAGTCAACTTGGTACCCACTGAATTAGTAAAGGGATATATATGACACGATGACGACATATCTTAATATATATAAATTACGCGTCACGTTGTTTGTCCGCGATTAGCTCCTAAACTACTTCAATTTCAATCAAATTTGCAAACCGTGTGGAATTTGATCCAACCCTAAAGATAAGATAGCTTACATCTCAATTTATAGCCGCACTATTATTTTACTGCTAATTATTTGTCTATCATTTGACAGTCACAATTATCTGTTAGCTACAAACGATTCTAACAGATTTTATTATATATTATATATATATTATATATGTATATATATATACATATATAATCCTATCCTCATATTCGTTACTCCATAATCTTTGGTTTTTCATTAAGAAATGCGATTAGCTTTACTAAGGTTAACAACGCTACGAGTACCCTAAGACCTAAAATTTCTTAATTAAATTAAATGGATCGAATACGATTCCAATTGTCTTTGAGTATCGCGATCATTTACATTTCGAAGCAAGGGAATAATGGTTTGTTTTCTTTTTGGGTTCCGTAAGAATAGGTTTGAAACTCAAGCTCTACACTGGTTATAAAAGTTTATTGACAGTATATAACCAATCGCTCGCTAAGTGCGGGTACTCCAAGCCAACGTGCATGTATAAAGAGAGTGTTGAATAGGGATGCGGTGAAATAGGACTCTGCGTCTAGTCAGTCCTGGCATAGTATACGCACACTACCTACCCGAAAGTATTCGACCATATACAATTAAGGTAAACAACAAAATTCAAACGCTGACTTTAAAGGAGCGGATAAACAAAAAATGCCAGCATTGGTATCGTGAGCGTAAATAGGCCACGGTAACCGTTTCTCATCAGGTGGGCCGTATGCAATTTTGCCACTCTTGTTTTATAAAATAAATATTACTGCAACCTTTGGCCAAAACCTTGTGCAAAAGGTTACTTAAGGCTTTGTGGTTTGATGCGCGTTTTGCGTGGATACTCCAATGATGATTAGTTTGTCCAGTATGCCATTAATTGTTGACTGATTTAGAAATGTTTGTTGGTCATTAGTAGGTTTCTAGTCAAATAGCCATTTGACTAGAAACCTAATTTTGCTAACAGAAATACGAATAACACAAAACTATTTAACATTTTACAAAAATATCATAGTTTTACACACCCTTGGTGTTAAAGGCATGGCGGTAACAGCTTGCCAGCAGACGGATTCCATGCTATTTAGCCACTTTGCTTGAATAAAAAAATGCTCGAATGTAATATAACTTGAAATAATCAACTCTATATATAAATACACTAGCGATCCGGCTTCGCTCATTGAAATCTCCCACACAGCTTGTCATTTTCTGAAATATTCCTAAAAAAGCACCATATTTAAACCAATTTCGACAAAATCGTAACTAAGTATACACTTAACCCTACCTTGCTAAGCTCGTGGTGTGACTAATCAATGTACTTAGGTTCGGAAAAATTCATTGGTACAATCGGGATTCGAACTTGCGATCTTTGTGTCGCAGGCAACTACTCGAAGCACTTGGCCACCACGGCCTTCAACTAACATGAATACAAATGAAACAGGTTGTATTTTAAGCGCAAAATCAAGACAAAACAAGTTATAAATGATTAGCCCCATTTTGCCACGCCTTAGTGAAAACAAACACTAGATTAACGTTATCTTAAGAACTGTGCGCATGGAGGCCTGAAGTAAACTGATCGCAAATTTAATTTTCGTCTATGTAAAGAACGGCGTCGGATCTAAAATGAAAATCTTTCATATTAAGGTCAGGTAAACATGGGGCTCATTTATTTTGGCGCTCGGATATTGTTCCTCATTATTTGGCCCCCATAAATCATGGCACCTACGGGAAACTTCCCTTTAAGGGCAAGAGTTTACTTTAACGGTACAAAGCAACGTGGAAACACCTACCAGCATTTCATTGCTTCACAAAGTTTTGGCAATTCACAATTTTGTATCTTTCAACCAGCGCTTTCTTTATTTATATTACGACTTACGGTAACCGTCTCCGATGGTGTCTCTGAAGGCAATTGATTTTCTCATAAATATAGCTAGTGAAACAAAACAAATGGCGAGTTCATCGACATTTCTCAATTGAGAGATTTGTCTTTGTGTTGAAATGAATGACACACAATGCCACACTACTATGGCTTCCTTCTGAGATTGGTTATTGTTACTGTTCTCGACCGTAAACTTGACCCTCAAAACCATACAACTAATCCTGGACACAACACTATTACCTTGGGTAGAGAAACTTGATTAGGGTTGGGCACGACGGAATCTTCCACGTAACCTCAACTTTGAGGTTACCTGACTGTAGCAGTATTTTACCGCCCAGCTTTTGGTATCGTAATAAAATAACTGGTAAGATATCCAAATAGGGTAAATAATAATAATGAAGCTGCTTTCCATAAAATGTGTACGTGTACGTGTAAATAACGTATGTTGTAACTATACTTGGAGCAGTTGGGCTTCTGGGCCTGAACTAGACTTATCCTGTGTTTCAAAGCACAGTGCTCTACCAATGTTTTAAAATAATCAGTATGTTTGTATAAGTCAAACGAAAGTTTACAGAAAATATGTGTGTGTGCGTAATGTGTGTGTGTCCTGAAACACGATCGCAGCGCCACTTATCCGGTCCAATTGTGAATTTTAACCATTCTCGAATCCACACGAAGGCGCATAGAAAATTTCATTAAAATGGGTCCAGCAGTTTACGTTTCTATAAAGGTTCTCAAATTCTAAAACTACGTTTCTAACATACAGACAAACAAACAAATTTTCATATGCATAGATTAATGTAAAATTAACCATGTAAGGCAGATGTTAAACAAAACAAATTAGGTACAAATGTATAGGTATATGTTGCACATTTATACAGGAAATAATCACAAATAGTTTTTTTTTTTTTTTTTTTTTTTTTTTTTTGTATTGTCTCTCGTAGCGTGAGTTCCGGGAACTTTTGCTACTTAACCGGTCAATGGCGAGACCTAGGCCTCCAGCCAGGCACTTTATTTCTAAGCAACACAGCTAAGGGTGTGGGGTACGAACCTCGGCTTAGGGCGTTGCTGGATCGCGAGCAAGGGAGCTGGGCTGGACTGGTAATTTTATTTAAATATTATTTGGGGGCGGGATTTACGCGTCAGGCTCGGCGCGGGCCGGCGTTTGCGGCGGGGGTCGGGGGGTTACATTACGGCTTATTCGCGTCGAGCCTCGTCGGCGAGGACGGAACAGTGGTCGGTTTTGTGTAGTGTTGGTATGTTTTTGTCGGGCGTCCTGGAGGACCGTTATGTCGTCATCCGGTTCGATGACGGCGTGTCTTGGACGCCTTATCTTCGAGATAAGGGAAGGAGTGTATCGGGCGGCCGATACGACGAGGGGGTTGGGGTGATTTACAGCAGAATCGAAATGACGTTTGGACAGTTTTTTCAAAAACTGTTTTATAGTGGGGACTTTGAGGTCAACGTGGAGTTGACTATTACGCATGTACCACGGGGCACCTGTGGCTCTCCGGAGAAACCGGCTTTGGAGCACTTGCAGGGGGTTAAGTGTTGACTTGCTAGTGTGTGCGAACACTACACCCGCATATGTCATGATTGGTCGAATGCACGTCGTGTAAATCCTCACCTTGGATTTCAATGAGAGTTTACTTCGCGCATTCAACATGCTGTGAAGTCTACCGAGCGCGAAGGCGGCTCGCGCGCGTACCGCCTTTACGTGGTGACGGAAAGAAAGGCGTTGATCGAGGATCACACCCAGGTATTTGGCTTTTTCTTCCCATGGAATGGGTTTGCCGAAGAGGGTGATGGGGGCTACCCGTGGGCGTTCGAGGCCTTTCCAGAATAGAATGGCTGCGCTTTTGGTGGGGTTCACTTCAATTCTCCATTTCCGGAACCACCGCCCCAGGGCTGTGACCGCGGATTGGAGGTTGTCGTGAATTCCCTCGGGAGTTCTACCTTTGTAGTAGATAGCCGTATCATCGGCGAATAGAGCGCTTTTAACTCGTCTATGGAGGGGAATGTCGCTAGTATAAAGCGTGAATAGGAGTGGCGAGAGCACTGAGCCTTGCGGGACTCCTGCTCGTATGGGATGGGGGGAAGAGAGTGTGCCCTCGACTCTGTAGCGGAAGGAGCGGTTCGACAAAAAGTCCCGTACTATGCGTACTAGACGGTCCGGCACGCCCAACTGGTACAGCTTGTATATTAAGCCGTTGTGCCAGACCTTGTCGAATGCCTTCGCCACGTCGAAGAGGAGCATACCCGTGGTATAACCGAGTTGGAAGCCGCTACTGACGTCTTCCACTATACGGTGGACTTGTTGGACACAAGAGTGTTTGGTTCGAAAACCGAACTGTTGGTCAGGTATGACTTTCTTTGAGTCTGCAAAACTCTTTAATCTATTGTAGATAAGTCTCTCGTAAATCTTGCCAAGGACGTTGAGGAGACTGATGGGGCGATAACTGGAGGCTTCGGTCTTGGGTTTCCCTGGCTTGGGAATACCTATGACCGTTGCACTTTTCTAGGATTGGGGGAAAAAGTTATTGCTTAGTGCGGCATTGAAGATGGCAGTGAGCAAAACTATGAGATAAGGAGAGAAGAGTTTGATAACTCTGTTAGTGATCCCGTCGGGACCTGGGGCTTTCCTGGGGTGTAGATCCTTGATCACTTTCCGGACTTCGTCGACCGTAATTGGGGCGATGGGGTGGTCTGGGTTTTCGGAGGGTGGGAGAGATAGTTTGCTTTCGACCTCGGCTTCCACCTTATCGAGATGGCGCGGGTCTACCGGCAAGGTGCTGGGCGTACATTGAGTCTCGAGACTGTCGGCCAGGCACTCGGACTTCTCGTCGTCGTCAAAGGCGGGCCCTTGATTTGAACGAGTGAGTGGAGGCATGGACGAGATTTTGTCCGATTTGAGTTTTCGTTGGAGATGCCAGAAGGCCAAGTGACTCGGTTCAAGTTCCCCTAGGAACTTGTTCCAGCGAGCGTCTCGCAGGTCTTTCATGCGGTATCTCAGCTTGCGCTGGAGTGACCTCAGAAAGGTGCGGTTCGCTTCAGTCGGGTGAGCTCTATGAGCTCGGAGGGCGGCGTTCTTTTCCGTCACTAGTTCACGCACGTCGTCGGGAAGTTTCCAGCGATGGTCTTCCATCACCGGGACTTGTCGTGAACAGGCGTCCACGGCTGACTGTACGTGAGCTGTGAGGGAATCGACCGCCTTTTGAGTGTCGGCTGCCGACTCTATGAGGGGCGGGATACTATCTAAGTGAACAGATGAAGAGGACTTGAGGAGTTCCTCCAGTTTTCTCCAGTCTGTTATCTTTTTCTGAGGCGGGGGCTGACCTGAGTCCGGGGGGCCTAGTCGGGGGGAGAGCGCTAAGGTCACAGGTCGGTGGTCGGAATCTAATTCGTCATGCGACCTCAACGAGTGCAAACGGAGGTTTACATTCTTGAGGATCGCAATGTCTAGTACGTCCGGTCGGTGGTTGATGTTCTCGTGGGGTGGGGTGGGGTGCATAGGCGCAATGACGTCGAATTGGAGGAGCCCGCTGAGGTCCTCCAATTGGCGTCCTCTGTTATTTCGTGAGTGGCTGTTCCAAGCATCGCTCTTGGCATTCAGGTCGCCCGCGATAATAACCGAGCTACTGAGGTTGATGAGGGCTTTGATATCAGCTTTGATATCGGCCGTTGAGTTAACTGGGGAACAGTATGCAGAGACAATCGTGATTGGCTGATGGCCGGTCATTCCTAATCGACATATCGAGGTCTCAATGTGGGAGAGGGTTGGTGGTTGGATCGGGATACAGTGCAGGGACCTCTTGTAATAGATCAAAGTACCGCCGAGGGCGGATCGAGATCTATCGTTGCGAACTACGCAGTAGTTTGCAATTCTAGGGTCTCGGTGTGATGGTTTCAAGAAGGTTTCCTGCACTAAGAAAACGTCGATATTGTTGTCGCGGAGGAACGCGGCGATCTCTTCCTTTTGGCTGTGAATGCCGTTGGCATTAAAATAGCCAATTGAAAGTGATCGGGGTTTGATTCTGCTGCTTACGTTTGTGTCCATTATTGGTTGGACGAGAAGGCAGCCAGGGACTCTGATACATCAGCGTAGTCGCCGAGCACCTTGAGGAGGGCCAGAGGGTCCTTCCGGACGGCCCTGAGGCTTCGTGCCATTTCGTTAACCCTTGAGAGGTTGACGGTGGAGAAAAGATCCGCCAGGAATGCCATGTTGGCGGAGGTTTCAGAGGGGGAGGAAGTGGGCTGGACCGCCTGGGGTCTACGCGGGGGAGTAGCAGCCTGGGGCTGGGGCTGTTGAGGTTTGGCGGTGGAGAGCGACGGCAGAGGTGTAATCTGCGGGCTCGGGGCCGCTGAGGGGACAGGTGGGGACGCTTGTGGGAGGGGTGGAAAATCCCTCGGAGGGAGGACCCTCCACGGGGAAGGTCGAGGTGGGGCGGGTTGCGCGGGGGGGGCGTTACGCCATTCGCGGGCCGCTGCCCTCTTGACCACGACTGGTCTGGGTTTGGGGGCTTTAGGGCAGCCCCTGTAATTGGCCGGGTGGCCTTCCTGGCGGCATAGCACGCAGCTCGGGGGTGAGTCGGTGAGAGTGCGGTCCTTAGGGCGAGAGCAATCGCTCGTCCCGTGATCTCCCAGGCACTTGACGCACCTGGGTTTTGCGTTACAGTTACGCGAAGCATGACCATATAGTTGGCAGTTGTGACACTGCCCTATGGGACCGCCTTTGTGGGGGGTTTCAACCCTTATGCCAGACAGGTGGCATATGGTTTTTATTTTGAAGACGGCTTTGCCGTCGGGGGAGTTCTCGCAGATGGCGAGGACCATGTTAAATGCCTCTCCGGCATTTTGTCGGTGCATGCGGTGTACTTCCTTCACTGCGACATTCTGAGCCTTTAGGTCTTCTTTGATCGACTCGGTGTCGATTTCGCAAGGGACGCCGCGGATGACGACCCGAAGTAAGCGGTCCTCCGGCAGATCATAAGTGTGGTATTCCACACTTCTGGCCTGCAGGAGCTTCGTAAAGGCTCGGAACTCGGTCGAGTTTGGGAGGTGCACCTTAATGCCTTCGGCTGTGGCGGTAGCGCGAGTGAAATTTATGCGGTTGGTTTGGCACCAACCGGAGATTTCCGTCCACTTGGCCTTTGTGTGGACGAATACGGGGGGGCACGAGCGCTCTTTCGTTGAGGAGGGCCGCGTGGGTCGCGGGACGGGGGAGAGCCGGCTAGTTTGAGTGACTTCGGCTTCCGGAGAGGTGAGGGGGGCGGGGGAAGGGGCTGCCGGGGACGGGGCTGTCGGGGAGGACTGTGCGGAGGGCACGGGCACGGTTTTGGGGGCTTTAGTCGGGGGGGAAGGTGAGGTTGAGGCCTCTTTCTTTTTAGCGCGTCTGGCGCGCTTCTTGGAGCCCGTGACGGGCGTGAATTCGTCCGAGGAACCCTCGGACGACTCGGATTGTAGTGACTCCATTTCGGAGTCTATGATGACAGAGTCGGGGGACAGGGGGGAGTCTTGAGACTTGTTGGCCTCATTTGTGACGTCATTAATAGCGCTCTTGTCGAGCGCTGCTGCTGCGTCGGCAGTGGAAGTACCCGCGTTTACGTCGCGGGTAAATTCGTCAAACTGACGTCGGAGGGTGGGCACGGCTTCTAAGAGCCGCGCGAGAAATGCCACTGAGGCTTGGGGATCCATACTTATGGACGTGACGTTGGGCGAGGGAAACGTGTTTCGGGGCGCGGTCGCCCAGGGGAAGAAACACGCAAAGAAACCCCTGGTGACTTAACGTTGGGAGACCGATCCCCGGGGGGTTGACCCGGGGGTGTGTAATGAACCATCCCTGTCGGGTGTAGACAGGGAGGTGAGTGTGCCTATGGTGTGAGCCCTAAGCTTGTATTCCCGCTGCCAGTCTTATTGTGCAGCGGGTTCCTGACAGTTCCGGTGTAGAGAGCACTAGTCCGTGGACAGTGCCCAAACTAACACCGGAGGATAGGAGGTAAGGGATAGGTAGGGTGGGCGGTGGGTGATAACCAGGCGCGACTAGGGTAGACCCCAAGGCCGGTGAACCTGGTCCCGTCCGTTTGTAGCCTTACCCTGAAGGGGCAAGGCTAAGAGCGCAACGGGGCAGCGCCCCACTCGGTTTCGTTGGCACCGTTTGGTTTCCACCGAGTGACCACGAAACTGTGGATTTTCCCAGAAGGGGACAAATATTATTGTCGAGAAACAAGAATTGTGATTGTTGTTGCCTTGAAAAAGGCGACCAACAATCACCACGTGCGGTGCGTAGCGGCTAGCTAACGCGTGGCGATTTGCGTAGCGGCGGGTGTGGCTTTTGCCGGTCGTAACGGGCGCAGAGCGCGGGAGCGGTGGGAGCACACGTCTGCTCGGTACGGCGGCCGGAGCGAGAATCAATCACAAATAGACTACAACTTGCAAATATTAACAAAATATCCACGCGTCGCTACAAAAACAACCGATCTGCACTACTCGCCGATCAACCAGTCCCTGTCCATTCTCGCTTGACAGACGCCATCGCATTCATTCGTTCCATTCACTCGATCCCGTTGAATTCACTGCGGTTGAGACGGTGGCGCCATCTACTCTTGCGTACCTCATTTCTAACAATATATTTATTAGCAAACATTAATTAAACACTTGTTTCTTGTGCCAAATGTTAAGTAAATAGATCGTGTCGTTATTAAGATTTAACTGGCACAGAAACTTGACTTCCGGGATGGGCCTTTTATAGCTCACTCTAAAAATAGAAATAATATATTTTTAGAGCAACATTTAATATATACGTAGTCTTTTAAACAAATAATCTAATATGTTTTTAACTATATCTATGCCGCAAAAGTTTAAGTAATCTACAAATAAATATTGCAGCTGCAAACTGAGTGGCATGTAGCAACTAGTGTTTTTCTGAACTTAAGTACAATGATTATTACAACCTTAGCGGTAAAGTAAACCATCGCAAGGTAACCTTCATACGTTTTAGAATAAATTCAGGGATGTATGTATGTATAGCCTTGTTTAAGAAACGGCGGCAAGTAAGAAGAAATTCAAAGGCGTATGTGTATTCATACTTGAGTAACGGCGATTGGCTCGCCATCTGTCACGTTGGCACTGTCGTGTACCTACGACAGTGCGGAGCGGAGAGGAGAGAGAGAGTACGGAGGTAGGCGTGGAGAAATAACAAATACCTGCCCTCAGCGGGAATGGAGCCCGCGAGCGCAAGCGTCGCAGTCAGGAGTTGTGACCAATTGACTACACGGCCGTCAATATTAAACAAGAGTGACCAAATGTTTGTCGATTTCAACACACATCTTAGAAAAATACGCTAAAGGGTTATTTTAAACGAAAAACAAAAATTTGATTCTAAATTTAAATTAGCCAGTCCATAAAACACGGCACACAAAAGCATTCGAGTCTGACATTTTCTTATTTGCACGTTTTATTTTGTTTACTCAAAAAGTGGGACAATAACAGATTATTCAAGCCTACATTCTTTTGTGACCCCGCAAACATTTGCCGACGAAAATTACAACGAGAGCTTTATTTTCTCAATTAAAACCGCTCCGCTTTTGAAATACCTTATAATGGACGGGCCACACTATATACCATTTAAAAAAAAAATGCGGCGTACATATACATTTTACAGTTTTTACAGTCACTTATCTTTAAAATCAAATAAATGAAAAAAAAATACGTAAAGTTAACTTGTACATTGTATTTAATATAATATATATATATATATATATATATATATATACATATATATATATATATCCTCACGCGTTCCCACAAGGGTCCCCGAAGGGGTAGGCAGAGGTGTATAGGTAATACCCACACACCCACTTTCCGCCAGAGGTATATTAGGTGCCAACGTGACAGATGGCGAGTCCATCGCCGTTACTCAAGCACGACTATACGCCTTTGAATTTCTTCTCAGACGTATGCAGGTTTCCTCTCGATGTTTTCCTTCACCGTAAAGCTCGTGGTGTGACTAATCACTGTACTTACGTTTAGAAAAACTCATTGGTACAGTCGGGATTCGAACTTGCGATCTTTGTGTCGCAGGCAACTGCTCGAACCACTCGGCCACCACGGCTTTAATATATATGTATATAATACATGCGTTAACCCCTTTTTCACCAAATCGGTATTATATTTGGGGTATTCAGGTTGGCAAAGAGCGATCAATATACCTGTTGTTGCAAGCGTCCATAGACTTTACCCACAGAACAAAGATACCGCTAACCACTAGGCGGGCCGCGTGTATATTGGCCACCGTATTATATAAAAAATATTTGGTCTGTTTTTGTATCACCTATTGCTTTTTTCCGACTTTGAGTTGTTAGCTCATTATTAGCATTTGGAGAAAAATTTATTAAAAAGCAAATTTATGGTTACACACTACGATCTAACAAAAATTATTACATATATATCATCACGCCACGTCCCTAACGGGGTAGGCAGAGAGTATAGAGCGCCAGTTCTCTCTAGACTTGCGTACCTCTTTCGCTTCGTCCACATTCATCAGTCTTTTCATACATGCTCGTCGGTTTCGAGTACTCTTGACGTTCCCGTCCGATCTAATTGCGATATTTTCGTGTCGTATGTATCTTGGATGTGTTTTTATATAGCAATTGTTAGTGTGAATAGCCCTTAAGACAGCGCGGGCTGTTATTCAATTTGCTTTCATTGTTTAAACGTAGACTGCAAAGCGCGGGCTAGCGTTCCTAACCCGGAGCTCACGATAAAATGGAATGTCTTATCCCGGAATTAGTATATTGTTCGAGACCCATTTCGGTTTGTATTTTTTTTTTGTTCAACTTGTTTTTCAAAAAATTAAATAATACATATTACCTTGGGACGATTCGACACAATTTTCTATAGCCCCAATTTAAGCAAAGCTTGTGTTATGGTAACTAGACAATGGTATATTTACTTATAGATAGATATAGATATATATATATATACATAAGTACATGGGACATCCAAAAGTAGAATACAAATACTTGCGTTCATCACGCAAATATCTTGGAATCGAACCTGCAACCTCAAGTTTTGCAGTCAGGAGCTCAGTCAGAAGTTTTCTTATGGTATTTAATGATTCAACCACTGACACTGATAAAGACCGTTGGAGGAGCGATTTCCAAGCGAAAATGACAGCCTTTAAAAATTCAACAAATACCTATTCTGCTGCGATCCTCGGCCTGAGAACAACAGAACTTGATTGATGATAGTTATTAGAAGGCCGGTGACGGTCGACCTATAATGTTTTCGGCTCCCTAATTGCGTTTTAATAACATATTTTTTAAGGGACCGCAGTGGCTCAGTGCTTAAAGAACCTCCGATGATAAATTTCAACCTCAAAGGTGTAAACCCTGGAAACTGGAAATGAGTTCTTCTTCGGAATGGTGTTAGATTCTATTCCTGTCATTTTGGCACCCAAATATTTGATTATAGTAAAAAATATGTTATAACAACGTTGCGCCTTGAAAAACTTGCGGGGGAACATGTTACTAGGTAAACATCTTTTATTTTCACGTAAAAAAAATGCGTCTTTATCCATATTACCTACTGTGATCAAAGATATTAAAATTTTTAGACAGCACTATGCTTTTCATACGAAGGTACTAACTATATTTTAGTTCACAGTAAAGAATAAAAATGAAAATTAAAAAAATACAATTAAATATTGTTCTTGGAAAATCGCAATGGAATTGACTTGTTGTTACTTTAGGAGATTGAAACTTTTCATTAAAAGTATTTGACTTTCTCCAGAACTCATTTGTTTAGAATTAAATTTAATAAATAAAAGATAGAAAAATAAAGCGATATACATGATATCTGTACATTTTTAATAGATTCTTAAGGGCATTTCATAGAAAGAGTTTCTACGTCATGCTCTGCCCTATGTTACCCAATGTTGTTTAACAATTTTATGAAATACAACAAATTTCCTTACCACATTTTATTTACTTAAATTTTACTTCAATTTTAATTTTATTTTAGTTAAATGCCGCTTGTTGATGTACTTAAATTAGCCGCTTTGCGTATTCCCGCACTTCACAAAAATATACACAGATTACTAAGTACACATTTCAGCGCATATCATATTTTTTACCGCACACCCTTTGCGAGCAATTTCCATCACTGCTCGGGCTAGATTTTCACAATTATTAAATATATAAATAATATAATATCCTCACGCCTTCCCACAAGGGTCCCCGAAGGGGTAGGCAGAGGTGTATAGGTAATACCCACACACCCACTTTCCGCCAGAGGTATATTAGGTGCCAACGTGACAGATGGCGAGTCCATCGCCGTTACTCAAGCACGACTATACATACGCCTTTGAATTTCTTCTCAGACGTATGCAGGTTTCCTCTCGATGTTTTCCTTCACCGTTCAGCTCGTGGTGTGACTAATCACTGTACTTAAGTTCAGAAAAACTCATTGGTACAGTCGGGATTCGAACTTGCGACCTTTGCGTCGCAGGCAACTGCTCGAAGCACTCGGCCACCACGGCTTATAGTACAGTGATTATTAAATATAATTATTCGCAAATCAACTGGCGTAAATGAGGGCGTGATTGTAAAGCATGTTACGTTGGTTTGGACACATAGAAAGGATGAGTGAAGAAAGATTGACGAAACAGATATACAAAGCAAAAGTGTGTGCAAGAAGAGGCAGAGGAAGGCCACGTTCCAACTACCTGGATCAAATCGATCGGCCGCTCAAGGACGGGAACGTTAAGAGTACTCGAAACCGACGAGCATGTACAAAGAGACTGATGAATGTGGACGAAGCGAAAGAGGTATGTAAGTCTAGAGAGAACTGGCGCTCTATACTCTCTGCCTACCCCGTTAGGGACCTGGCGTGATGATATGTATGTATGTATTTAATATAATCTTCACGCGTTACTGCAAGATATGCTAGTACTAATTACACCTATATTTTTGTGCATATATCCTACATGCTTGTAATGCATTCCTTAATGCTATCTCACTAATACCCTGTAGATTAAGTTGTCAATGTACCAGATTCTTTAGATCTGATATCACAAACTTCGTTAAAGTTCTCATAAGTATCTATGTACATTTCTTCACCAACATTGTGTCACTACGCTTAAGTCCAGAAAAACTCTTGCACGTGACTTCTTATACCACTCGACTACCACGACTTTTGTTATTGTTTTAAAAAAATCACAAACAAGGAATAATCGATGTTATTTCAGTAACTGTACGTGTCACTTTCGTTTGAAGACATAATTTTACTTCCACTTAAGTTAGATCCGAAGTTCATCCTGTATTCAAGAGTAGTTAAAATCAGGTTAGCTGATGTAGAAGAAACTATACTCATGTTAGATACCACGCAACTTGTCAACTTGTATCTGCATGGCAACTGACCAAATCTTTGTATGTAATTTTGCCACAGGCTTTGTGCTTAGCTTAGTAACGCCTTAAACCCATTTAAGACGGCAAACGTTGGGAAGTTCACACCTTTTGCCTGAAACCTCAAATATATATAATACGCTTCTATCTTATCGTTCCTTTCGCTACAGAGTGGAGGGCACACTCTCTTCCCCTCGTCCCATACGAGCAGGAGTCCCGCAAGGCTCCGTGCTCTCCCCTCTTCTATTCACGCTGTATACGAGCGATTTCCCCACCCTTAGCAAGGTCAAAAGCGCACTATTCGCCGATGACACGGCCATATACTGCAGAGGTATATCCCCCGAGGCGATTCGCGGCTACCTCCAGACCGCGGCCAACGCCCTAGGGCGGTGGTTCCGGAAATGGAGAATAGAAGTGAACCCCTCAAAAAGCGCAGCCGTCCTCTTTTGGAAAGGCAAGCATGCCCTACGGACAGCCCCCATAACTCTCTTCGGCAATCCCATTCCATGGGAAGACAAGGCCAAATACCTGGGAGTGACCCTCGATCGTAAACTTTCCTTCCGTCACCACGTAAAGACGGTACGCGCGCGAGCCGCCTTCGCGCTGGGTAGACTCATTGTATGCTAAATTCGAAGAGTAAACTCTCATTGAAATCCAAGGTGAGGATTTACTTGACGTGCATCAGACCGATCATGACTTATGCGTGTGTTGTGTTCGCACAATCCAAAAAGTCAGTACTCCACCCCCTTCAAGTGCTCCAAAGCCGGTTCCTCCGGAGAGCCACAGGTGCCCCGTGGTACATGAGAAACAGTAAACTTCATGTTGACCTAAAAGTCCCCACGATCAAACAGTTTATGAAAAAACTGTCGAAACGCCATTTCGATTCTGCTGAAAATCATCCCAACCCTCTCGTCGTATCGGCCGCCCGATACACACCCTCCCTTATATCGAAAATAAGGCGCCCAAAACATGCCGTCATCGAACCGGATGACGACATAACGGTCCTCCAGGACGCCCGACGACGACACCGTCCTCGTCCGTTCCGTCCGTTCCGTCCTCGCCGGCGAGGCACGACGCGAATAAGCCGTAACGTTCCCCCCAGACTCTCGCAAGTGCCGGCCCGAGCCGAGCCAGTAGCGCAAATCCCCTCCCCAAATAACTAAATAATAATAAAATACCAGACCAGCCCAGCCCCCTTGCTCGCGAACCAGCAACGCCCTAAGCCGAGGTCCGAACCCCACAGGGGGTGCCCTTAGCTGTGTTGCTTAATACTTAAGTGCCTGGCTGGAGGCCTCGGTCTCGCCATTGACCGGTTAAGTAGCAAAAGTTCCCGGAACTCACGCTACGAGAGACAATACAAAAAAAATATATATATATACTACCAAAAAATAACATTGGAGTGTCAGTTTGTAATATTAAAATAACCGCTTTTTACTAAATGCATATGGATGTATATATATGTATATATATCTTTATATATATAATTCTTCTGTGAGTGTGTATGTCACTGAACTCCTCTCATACGACTGGACCGATTTTGATGAAATTTTTTGTGTGTGTTCAAGGGGATCTGGGAATGGTTTAGATTCACAATTGGACCCGATAGGTGGCGCCACCATCTTTTTTTTCCACCCGAGCGAAGCTGGGCGGGACCACTAGTATATATTTATATATGTATATACACTGTCTGATATATATATACACTGTCTGTTTGTTCCGGCTAATCTCTGAAACGGTTAGATCGATTTAAACAGGACTTTCACCAGCAGATAGATGATGTAAATGGGGGTAGCTTAGACTACTTTTATTTTAAAAACTGTTTTTTTTAATACCACGCGGACGTAGTTGCGAGCACTTCTAGCTTTATTATACTATAACATCTTTATATATATAATTCTTCTGTGAGTGTGTATGTCACTGAACTCCTCTCAAACGACTGGACCGATTTTGATGAAATTTTTTGTGTGTGTTCAAGGGGATCTGGGAATGGTTTAGATTCACAATTGGACCCGATAGGTGGCGCCACCATCTTTTTTTTTCCACCCGAGCGAAGCTGGGCGGGACAACTAGTTCATTATAAATTCAAAAGTGTGTGAGTATTGTTTGTTACTTTTACGAACAGAATTGGATGAACTTTACCGCAAAGATAGATTATTAGCTATTAGATTTAATCCATAATAGATTTAATGCGTGTGAAACCACAGCTAGTTGTTTAGTATAGTTCTAGAGAGAACTAGCGCTCGACTCCATTACCTTTACTCGTGGAATTTGGCGTGATATGTATGTAAATACGGAGTCCAGAAATACCCTAGTTGGTCTTGCCTATTATAGGCTCCAGGCGCATCTATGAATCAACTAATTTAAATTAATTTTAAATATAACAAATATTCAACCAAATTGTCTAAGCAAATACGGTGAAACCGTTATTCATAAGTGATAGTAGTCTAATATCTAACTAAAGAAATATGCGGCCGAGGGGTTCGAGTAGTTGCCTGCAACACAAACATTGCAAGTTCGAATCTCGTTTGTACCAATGAGTTTTTCTGAACTTAAAAGCTCAGGAAAACATTGAAAGGAAACCTGCATCGCTTGGGAAGAAATTCAAAGGCGAATGCATGCTTGAGAAACGGCGATGGACTTGGAAACACATCGGCACCTATAGATATATCTCCGGCGGAAAGTCGTTGTGTGGGTACTTCAGACCTCTGCCTACCCCTATAGGGACTCTTGTGGAAAGGCGTTTTTATAATAATATATCCTCACGCCTTCCCACAAGGGTCCCCGAAGGGGTAGGCAGAGGTGTATAGGTAATACCCACACACCCACTTTCCGCCAGAGGTATATTAGGTGCCAACGTGACAGATGGCGAGTCCATCGCCGTTACTCAAGCACGACTATACATACGCCTTTGAATTTCTTCTCAGACGTATGCAGGTTTCCTCTCGATGTTTTCCTTCACCGTAAAGCTCGTGGTGTGACTAATCACTGTACTTAAGTTCAGAAAAACTCATTGGTACAGTCGGGATTCGAACTTGCGACCGTTGCGTCGCAGGTAACTGCTCGAACCACTCGGCCACCACGACTTTTTTTACACGGCGTTTTTAAAACATTTAATTTGTATTAGAAATTACAAACAACTTTTATCTAATGATCTGATGATTGTTCCGATACAATCTTACACACGACTCGGAACCCAGCGTCGACGGCGGGTCTAAAACTTTTTAATATGCATGAGAACTATTATCGGCGTAGCTAGTTTTCGCAGATACTGGTACATAGTTTAAACATTATTAAGGACAGACCAGAATTACTATGCAAATGGAATTTCCACTGTACAATACGTTCGACACATTGCGTGCGCATGTGTGAATAATTGATTATTCCTATCTGTCTTCTTCTTGTATGGGTGTTATAATTATTTCTAAATTAAAGCTTGTGTTTTGGTAATTAACAGGACTTAAAAACTTTTTTTTTACTTGTCAAGATTTTATATTATGACCTGGTAATTTTTTTAATTCTTTAAAAAATGATTGATGCCTTAAGTACTTCAAACGGTAAGGTATATTAAATAATAATAAATTTTCTTGTAAACATTATTAACATAAATAAAAACATACATATAATCATGCCTAGTCCCAAACGAGACTGATGAATGTGCGAAAGCAAAGAAGATGAAGCAAAAGAAGTAAGTCTAGTAATAATTGGCGCACTATTTTTTCTGCCTAGCCCGTTAACTTTATCGTTATGAATAAGTCGGTTTTTTTTGCCCAAGTTCAGATACCTTAGGTTTTTAGACAGTAAATTAATTGTACATTCAAAATGACAAAGTGTTCCAACATTTTATCCCCCCACACTTTTTAATTGTGGAACAAGTGATTTATCACATTTCTTCTCAAACATTTAATTTAGAAATCATAATTTTGTCCCTCATAACTTTGTATTAGCAACTTGCCTCAACAATTTAATTTCATTAATGCAGCTACCGCTGCTATACAGCTAAAATATTATTATAATAAACAAAATAAAATAAAATAATATTTGATCAAGGAATTTATCTATATAAAAATATCTTCACGCCTCCCTTTCATCCCACCTTCTTTTGCCCAAGAATTATTTATTTATTTATTGTTAGCTATAATGATTACACCAATTACAATAATGCATACTTAGACATAAATATATATTTAAGGTGCTAACGTGTGAAATGGCGAGTCCATCACCGTTTCTCATGCTCGATTATAAGCACGCCTTTGAATTTCTTCTCGAACGTATGCAAGCTTCCTCTCGATGTTTTCCTTCAGTAATTGTGACTCACTCATAAATACGATTTAACGGCGTAAATTGAAAAAGCACCTTACGCCGTTAAATCCAATATTGGAATATTTAAACAAGAGTTTTTGCAAAGATACTTGTAATTAACTGTAATTATAATAAATATGTCCTATACAAATTGTCATGTCACTGTTAATTTATTCAAAAAGATAATTATGTGCTCTACACACTGGATGCAGCCCGTAATAAAAAGCACCATACTTACTCATGTGAGTTTACTATACGTCAAAAAACCTCATTGATCTAAAACGAACGCACAGAATCTAAACACACATAATATTAAATAACCACAGATCAACATTTGCATCACGTTTCCAATATCTCCAGAATGTGTTATTCGGTTCATAAATTCTATGCCGTGTGAGTAATAGAGTCGCCTCCGTGTCAGTTCCGTAGACAGCATACATTATGTGTATGCTGTGATATACATGCGTGTAACTGTTCACTTTGCTGTAGAAATATACTTTATTGATATGTGCTTAGAGTTCAAAATTACTTATGAAGGTGCTTTGTGAGGTTTATTCCTGTTTCATGTTCAACGTAGAGTAATTTGCTGACATGATGTACGGATTAGGTACTATAGGATTACAAATTCACAATTAATCATAAGTAAAGAATCAAATCGATAGTCTTCAGTAATGGGAACGTCATGAGTACTGAAAATCGGCGAGCATGTATGAAGGCACTGATGCATGTAGATGAAGCAAAATAACTGTGAAGTCAAGGGAGTACTAGTGCTCTATTATATTAAGTGCCTGCCCTGTAACGGACTTAAAAAAAATATAATTTTGGATATAGTAACGGCGATGGTCTCGCCATTTGTCACGTTGGCACCTAAAATATATCTCTGGCGGAAAGTTGATATGTGGGTACTATCTATACACCTCTGCCTACCCCTTCGGGGACCCTTGTGGGAGGGGGAGGATATAATAGATTGCATTTAGTTTCAATATGTCAAGCAGCAAATAAAATTCACGGACTTTAATAAAAATAAAACTGGTCTATTTTCTCGAGTACATTTTGATTTCGCTAACAATAAGACGGAACAAAGGTCGGGGTTAACGTCACAGCAAAATGTGATGATTTTGTACTATTTTTCCTGCCACTGGACATAGGATTTTTGGGCACGCTCGCAAACGGTCTAATTACTTCTCTGTGACTATTTTACGTTATGCAGCTTTATTGTGGCTCAAATTCTTTGTCTCAGTATTTTCAGGAAATGATCAGGGATAATATAATCAACATGAATCTAAATGTAGGGTTTATAAATTTTATGAAGGAACATATATTTAATTTAATAAGTCCAAAAGGGGGGAGAAGTGTGGGCATGTCCTGGGAAGATTTGAAGCTAAGTAAATGCTCGCACCAAGAAAAATACCTACATCTTCACACTTTTCCACAAGGGTCCCCGAAGGGTAAGGCGGTAGGTAGAAGCGGAAGGGGTAGGTAGTTCCTAGTGCCCCCTAAAAGTTTTATTTCTGTGAAGAATCCTCGTCAAGCGATTTCTTTCCAAGTCTTTAGAGAAAAAAATTTCTCATAAAACTTCAAACCTCACGTTTTGGTCATTCTAACATCTTTATATATATAATTCTTCTGTGAGTGTGTATGTCACTGAACTCCTCTCAAATGACTGGACTGATTTTGATGAAATTTTTTGTGTGTGTTCAAGGGGATCTGGGAATGGTTTAGATTCACAATTGGACCCGATAGGTGGCGCCACCATCTTTTTTTTTTCACCCGAGCGAAGCTGGGCGGGACAACTAGTCTTATATAACTTCGAACCTTACATTTTGCTCATTCTTACATCTTATATAATGATAACAACCGATGTATAGTACTCAGATCCTTTTTTAATTAAACCGAACCTTTTACGGATTCATTCTCATGTTGAGCGCAGTAACCGAAACTGAAAATTGTTAAGTAAATTTGGCCAGGTTTCAATGTTAGTTGGAAGTTGAAATAAAATTAACATATGTCTGATGTGCTCGAGTAGTTAAATCGCTATTACCTTATTGAAATTGAAATTGAATTATGACACATTTTAAGAACAATATAATGGAATTGTTATTTATATTAAGATCATAAGTATCATAAATACTTATGCACTTAAGTCTAAAGTGAACTGTCATTTTGCTCTCTCTGAGTACTCCGTGAGGGACTCGGCGTGTTGCTATGTATGTTTAAAGATTATTATGTAGGTTCTGATTTGAGAGAGAGTAAAAAAAATATTTGTCGTGTGTAGGTTATTTCAGTGGATTTTATTATTATCTATCAAATTTATGTATGTGTGATAGGAGCTCCTGCAGAAAAGGGCTGATGGATTGAGGGTAGAAAAAAGTGTATTCCAGGTTGATGAGTAGATGAGTAGATTGTAGAGTTGATGAGTAGAGATCTCAATCAATTGGAAAAATGTCAGCAGAATTATAATAATGACGTTTAGTTACGCACCGTTCAGTTTCTTGAACTAAGAAGAGGTGTGTTTAATCTTAATGGATCATTGTATATCATACGCTGGTAACTTTAGTTTATATTAAACGTAACGTTCAATAAGTGTTCCTTGTGTCCCTTACGTTGAATAAAATATTTTGATTTTGATTTATTAAAATAACGGAAATATTTATCTAAACAAAGCAGAAACTCCTTGTTTGCAAAGTACCCCTTTTCTTAGAAAACGAGTAAGAAGAAAGTTTCTTTCAAATCATTCAGCTTATGTAATTGTTTGACCATTTAAAACGTTGAAAACATTCCGAATAAAAAAAAAGGTGTACCCAAAAACCAATTTGATATTTCCGAATAAAGCCGGTGTCACACCGAATTGCAATTGGAAACCGGAACGCGTGTAAAGGGTGAATAAAAGTCGAACGTCAACATGACGGCCGAAGCGGAGTAATTAGATTCCGCAGCTCGCTCGTCCAGTATTAAACTAGTAGAACTTTCAACTGGTGAATTCTCTAAGATTTTACTTGCTTGGAATCGTCAGGGATAAAATAAAAGAATTAACTGAACAGTAACTTGAAATTACTCCTTACTAACAAATAGGTAGGTACTGCTCCATTAAACTTTACGGTAATGACATTTACGAAATCAAGTATCTGAAACTTAACACCGTTCACATTTACATTCACAAGGTAATCATGTATTCACATGGTTACATGTATCTGAAATGATGAAATGATAACATGCGCTCCGCCTCTGCCAATTGCCAATAAAATAAATTTGTATGCAAAGGAGTACAACATGGATTTCTCTAAAAGATTCCTGCAGGGTCGGCAACGCGCGAATATTACCCCTGGTGTTGCAAGCGTCTATAGGCAGCGTAACCGCTTACCACATCAGGCGGACCGCATGCTTGTTTGCCACCCATGTGGTATAAAAAAACGTAGATATTATAATATTATTAAGATTTATTTGACGAACGATGAGTTTGGGGATAAGAATTGCAGTGACTGTTCGTTTCGTTCGTTTTGTTACTGATATGCAATATAATTTTTGAATATTTTAAAAGATTAAGAACATTAAGTGTGCTCGAAACCAGAAATGTAATGAAATAGATCTATCAGTCTAAAGCGTTCATAGACAGAGGCAATCTCTTATCACTAGGCGGATCACTTGCTTATTTGTCACATAAAGTATCGTGGGTATGTCAGAGGAAGTATGAGGGTAGGTCAGAGGAAGTATGAGGGTATGTCTGAGGAAGTATGAGGGTATGTCAGAGGAAGTATGAGGGTATGTCAGAGGAAGTATGAGGGTATGTCAGAGGAAGTATGAGGGTATGTCAGAGGAAGTATGAGGGTATGTCAGAGGAAGTATGAAAATAGCTTGAATGCAGTTGAGATGCGATCTCTTCGAAAAATGTGCGGAGTAACGGTTTTAGATCGAATCCGCAATGAAGAGATTCGCAAATCAACTGGCGTGAATGAGGGTGTGATTGTAAAGATGAAGAAAGGCATTTTATGTTGGTTTGGACACATAGAAAGGATGAGTGAAGAAAGATTGACGAAACAGATATACAAAGCAAAAGTGTGTGCAAGAAGAGGCAGAGGAAGGCCACGTTCCAACTACCTGGATCAAATCGATCGGACTCTCAAGGACGGGAACGTTAAGAGTACTCGAAACCGACGAGCATGTATGAAGAGACTGATGAATGTGGACGAAGCGAAAAAGGTATGTAAGTGAGAACTGGCGCTCTATACGCTCTGCCTACCCCGCTAGGGACTTGACGTGATGATATGTATGTATGTAAGTACCGTGATGGCGTGATAAATACATATCATCATATCATCACGCCGAGTCCCTAACGGGGTAGGCAGAGAGTATAGACTTACATACCTCTTTCGCTTCGACTACATTCATCAGTCTCTTCATACATGCTCGTCGGTTTCGAGAACTCTTGACGTTCCCGTACTTGAGCGTCCGATCGATTTGATCCAGGTAGTTGGAACGGGGCGTGATGAATATTGTGCAAGTATATTTTAGATATAAACGTTTTTCTTTCAAAAACACCTGTGTTATGACAACTAAATGAACAACCCGACTTGTGTCAATCACAAATTGGCACGTTAAGTCAGCCCCTTAGTCTGTTATTCCAATGGAACCACTCGCCTGTTGTTTACGTCAGAAGCGGAAAGCTGTTATCAGGAATAAGTCGTCGGTATAAATCAACGGTAATCTTGTTTGTCAGACGCGATCGAACGGCTGTTTTTGCATGTGTATTGCTAGGGTTGGCACTGTTATATATAAAATATTATTTATTCATAAGAAGTCTTCAAGGTGATTGAGTTTGCACTGGAATGTATATATCATCTCATTACCGTAAATTTAAATGATTAGCAAGAATTATCGTGCAAAAACGATGTCTATTAGAAATGTCTAATAATAATAATAATAATAAATTTATTTATTCAGACAGTGTCCATTTTGTTAGTAAATGATTTTCTTACATCTATGTTAGTAAATATAATTTAACACATGTGTGCAAAAGTGCTGGTCAGATATATTCAAATAGGATTATCTGACCAGCACTCGAACAAACGCTTTCATGATTGCCGAATCATATTTATCGGCAATCACTTGGAGGATGCTATTGGTACTACCCCGAATTCTGTTGAGTATGGAGGCAGTCCTTTTGCGTATTATAGCATGGAAGCCATCCACTCGCGCTCCTACAAACATGTTAGACGCACTGCAGAATCGGGGTAACCCCATCAGAACCCTAAAGCTGTTATTGTATTGGATACGTAGGTCATTAAACGATCTCTGCGTATATGAGACCCACAGGCTGCTCGTGTAGAAGGTTTGGCAGTATGCCTTAAATAGTGTTATTTTGACTTCCTTACTACAACGAGCAAACCTGCGTGCCAGCATATTGCTTCTGATCGCCAATGCCCTACGTTCCCTTTCAATATCTAATTGATCATCGAGGCACTCGGTTACAATGTGACCCAAATATTTGAAATTGTGTACCCGCTTTATATTTACTCCGTTCAACTGGATAGCGGGCACTAGCAATGGGCATTTACCTCGTGCCTTGAAGACCATGAACTCGCTTTTACTCGTATTGTACAGTAGTCCATGCCCATGCGCATACTCTTCACAGCGGGCTAGCAGACGTCGGAGCGCCCCGACGGTGGGACTCAGCAAGACCATGTCATCTGCGTAACTGATATTGTTCATAAAAACGCCATCAATCACGCAGCCGATACGCTCATTGCTGAGCTCCACCAGAAGCTCATTCACATACAGGTTGAAGAGCTTAGGCGAGCTCAGTCCCCCTTGCCTCACCCCGCACTCCAACCCATATGTTTCAGAGAGTCCACTAGCCCACCTTACATTATTAGTTTGGTTGGCATACCAGTAATGAAAAAGATGTTGCACCTGTGCATGCACCCCCGTTCTTTTTAGCTTATCCCACAGTACATCGTAGGACACAAGATCAAAGGCTTTTGATAAATCGAGGAAGCATGCATACACAGGTGTACGTCTCTCCGTATAATAGTGCACAGTGTTCTTAACAGCTAGTATGGCGCTTTCAGTCGATAGGCCAGGCTTGAACCCAAACTGAGCATCGCTTGTAACTAATGGCTATTGGAAAATTATTATTGGAAAGGTCCGAACTGTCATATAAACGGTGTTACGATTATTATTAAAAACTCAATAGGCTTCCTAATAAGAGACAATATCGGCATAAACCGTTTACTTATTAAATTTTATAAAAAAATAATTCCCACAAGGGTCCCCGAAGGGATAGGCAGAGGTGTATAGGTAATACCCACACACCCACTTTCCGCCAGAGGTATATTAGGTGCTAACGTGACAGATGGCGAGTCCATCGTTATTACTCCAGAACGACTATACATACGCCTTTGAATTTCTTCTCAGACGTATGCAGGTTTCCTCTCGATGTTTTCCTTCACCGTTCAGCTCGTGGTGTGACTAATCACTGTACTTAAGTCCAGAAAAACTCATTGGTACAGTCGGGATTCGAACTTGCGACATTTGCGTCGCAGGCAACCACTCAAACCACTCGGCCACCACGGCTATTAATTTAATTTTAACTTAAAATTAAAACGCTTATAATACTTTTTTCTTTCATTATGCCTGACTACACACGTGCCAGGAGCTACAGACAGTTAGCAGTGGGAACTCATCGCACAGATTGCGTGCACACTCCCCTGTACCTCGCACCCTGACTGCTCTCAATACCCTCTTGGAGTCCATCCCTGACAGAGATGTGTTCGCGGATGGATGGAAGGCTATCATGTCGGCATGTCTGTTGTGATATGAATGTTTGAATGAGGTTCATATTATTGTTTACAAATACAAATTATGAATAAATACACAACACTGATAATTTAAAAGAAGTAATACAAGATAAAATAACATTCAAACTCAGTAACATCCCTAAGAGATAAATAAATAAATATATGTAGATATGAAAATTGTTGATCGTAAAATACTTCTGCACGTCTGTGGAAACATCGTTATAAAGTCGTAATTCCGATGCCGCTACGAAACAAATGTATTCGGTTAAATAAAACGCATGAATATAGACTTACGCATGAAAAGGCCAATACTTCAATCATAATATTCGCTGTAGTTTCCGTCGAATCTTCTTTACATATTATTTCTCGTTATCTATAATTTCCTCACGCCCCCACAAGGGTCCCCAAAGTGGTAGGCAGCGGTGTATAGATAGTACCCACACAGCCTTTTCCGCCAGAGACATATTTTAGGTGTTAACGTGACAGATTGCGAGTCCGTCGCCGTTACTCAAGCACGACTATACTTACGCCTTTGAATTTCGTCTCAAGCGTATGCAGGTTTCCTTTCGATATTTTCCTTCCCCGTAAAGTTCGTGGTGTGGCTAATCGTTGTACATAAGTTCAGAAAAACATAGGTACAGTCGGGATTCGAACTTGCAATCTTTGTGGCGACTACTTGAACCACTCGGCTTCCACGGACCAGATTGAAATAGTTTAATATTTATCGCGGGTGAAATTGCAGGTCTTATGTAGTACAAATATTGACGTTGTTTATATGATTCATACAATCCTGGAATATCTAGAGCGAACCGTCTAAGATATTATCATTTCTGTGTAAATTGCAAAGATATTATATAATAACAACTTGTATTACACCTTAACAATAAAATAACAGGGAACATTTTAATTTTTTTTACAACATCCCGATTGAAGGGCCCTCAGCAGAATCCCGGAATGAGCAATTCGCACTTTGTCGTTTTATTTTACTGCGATAGTAAAACTAAAATTGGGAAGGCAACATCTCAAGGCTCCGAACGGAATCACAAGTTTTATGTGGCGGAGGCCGTGTGAGGTACGGTATCTCTAAACGTTATAGATGTTGTGGTTTACAATAGAAATGGCTATTATAATAAAAGTGGATAGTTTTCCTTTGTAGTTATCTTGTTCTCAAGCCTTCCTACAGAGGAATAGAGGTGTATGTCAACGTGACACATAGCGAGTCTATCGCCGTAACTCAAGCACGACTATACATACGCCTTTGAATTTCTTCTCAAACGTATGCAGGTTTTCTCTCGATGTTTCACGGTAAAACATGTGTTGTGACAACAACGGTAATTAAGTTCAGAAAAACTCATTGGTACTGTTGGGATTCGAACTTGCAATCTTTGTGTATCCGGCAACTATTCGAACTACGGTTCTTCTTCGCTTCTCCTTTCTGTTATGGGATATTTGTATCCCCGTAACCCGTGGTGTTGCAAGCGTCCGTAGGCTATGGTTACCGCCAACCATAAAGCAGACCGTGTTTGTTTACCACGTTATAAGTACCTATAAGAAAAGCAAGCATCTCCGCCCCTCCTACATAATTCGTTGGTAAGCCGATGCCGCTGAATTTAATTCGAATTCGAATTTCGAAATTTGAAAATATAGAAATGTCAAAAGATTTGACGTTACGGAAACTAAGCAAATAAATGTAAATATTTTGAATAATCTTTGTAATACAAAGCTAACTAATACTTAGCAGAGTCCGAACTGAAGGTACTATATCATGATGCTGAATAATTAAAAGGCTGAGAGAGTAGAGCGCCAGCTCTCTTTTGACTTCAGAAGTTACCCGACGGTTCTGCGTTTGGACAAAACGGCGAGTAAAATTCACATGATGACATGAAGGGCAAAACAGCAAAACGGCAAGGGCAAAACGGAAAGTATAATGCACATAATGTCTTGAACGTAAAGGGAACTTTTCAGTTATACAATTAACTAGCTGTTATCCGCGACATTGCCTAGGAAGACTAAGATTTTTTTTATTTATAATAACAACAATTAACAATATTTACAAAGAACAGTTGAAACTAACTAATTACAGATAAAATATTTGTCCCAAACCGGTATCCCGAGGCAACTTGCCAAGACTTAGATTAATTATTATAATTAACATGTATTCCTAAAACAAATATAATCTTAATTTTTCCAATGAAGTTTATATTTGTGGAAGTAGCTTTTGTTCTTTTACTAGGTCTCATTCACTCTTATATATAAATCATCGAACTTGGTTCTAGGTGGCTTAGGTGTAATAAAGAAATATACAGGCAGACAGATAAAGTAAATGGCGCCTTGATATTATTATAATATTCGTATGGATTCACTCGGAATGAAAAGACAAACGACTGTTGTTTTGAAAATATATGTAACAAATTAATGTCTATCAATGTCACCGCAAAAATCTTCTGAGCCATTGAACAAGCACCTCCAATTTATACATAATGGCAGGTAAGCAATTACTCAAGAGAAATAAAAGTTGCTCGGTAATTACTCATGATTCCCACGACAGTGCATTAAACGATGGAGGTATGAATAATTATTTTCTGGGAATTTACAGTGCAGGAAAACATCGAGAGGAAACTTGCATATGCTTGAGAACCAATTTGAAAGGCGTATGTATAGTGCTTGAGTAACGGCAACGGTTTCACCATCTGTCATGTTGGCACCTAAAATATATCTCTGGAGGAAAGTGGGTTTGTGGGTACTACCTATACTCCTCTGCCTACACCTTCGGGGATCCTTATGGGAAGGCGTGTGGATATATATATATATAGAATAATACATTTGCTCAGGTGATGTGTGTCGAGTGTATATATATATATGTACAGATGTTTAATGCGTTGCTTACAAAATATTTTAAATATGATTAATCAATTAAAATAATAAAATCGACCATTTACTTAAATAATAAAATATGGCCGATGGCGTATAAAATAAAAAATATATTATATATATTATCAGAATCAGAGGTTAGATAAATAGTAAAAGTAACATACAGACGCCGTACCTAACTTTCTGCTAAGAATTTTCATCCACAAAGGTATAAATTAGATCTGTTATCAGTTTGCCGCAAAGTTCACTATCTAACGGTTTGTTTTATGGCGGTTTACTGAGAAAATTGAAAAATAAATGTCGCTTTCGCCCTTTATTTAATTTTGGAAAAAATAAGAACTCAGGCGTAAAATGTTGGTATCCAAAATATTTGCCCTGTAACATAAAAAATTTGCACTTTTTCAGGTCATTTGGTAACTTTGTTGTACAGGTGTACAAACAATATCGTTTTTTTACTATTATTTGTACGATAAGTATTGCAGAAGTGGTGCTTATATTTGTTTCTGAAGCTATGTCTATATATCTTTTGTATATGTTGGTATGTTTCCCAGAAAAAAAGGTTAGTATTACAGAGTACATTCTGGAATGACGATAATAATAATACTATCGCGAGCCGTGAATTACACCTGGTAAAAGCTGTTCAACAAGTCATCTTTCCCATTACGTACTGTTTGAAGTTGTATTCGCTGAAAATTGTTGTGAATGAACTTCTCATGCATTATACTTGCTTTGTACAAGCTTCGAAATTGCGGTGCATTCAGTAACTGGCTACAAACTATTCGTATCCATTGGCTACGGGCAGCTGGGCGATACTCGTAGCTACAAGCTACAAGTTCTTTGGACGTTCCTCTTAAAAGAATGCGCATTATTGCAGAATGTAAATTATTTTATATATATATCCTCACGCCTTTCCACAAGGGTCCCCGAAGGGGTAGGCAGAGGTGTATAGGCCCACACATCCACTTTCCGCCAGAGGTATATTAGGTGCCAACGTGACAGATGGCGAGTCCATCGCCGTTACTCAAGCATGACTATACATACGCCTTTGAATTTCTTCTCAGACGTATGCAGGTTTCCTCTCGATGTTTTCCTTCACCGTAAAGCTCGTGGTGTGACTAATCACTGTACTTAAGTTCAGAAAAACTCATTGGTACAGTCGGGATTCGAACTTGCGACCTTTGCGTCGCAGGCAACTGCTGGAACCACTCGGCCACCACGGCTCTCTCAAATTATTTTAAATCGTAATAATTATTATTAAAACACCATATTTATATTATATTATTTATTATTTATATTATTATTATATTATATTATTATAATAATTATTAAAACACCATATTTATTAATTTTTACAGCTTTTGATTTTCTCAAGTTATAATCGCATTTTTATCACATAAATATTGACGAATTTATAATATCATATAATATATCCTCTCGCCTTCCCATAAGGGTCCCCGAAGGGGTAGGCAGAGGTGTATAGGTAATACCCACACACCCACTTTCCGCCAGAGGTATATGAGGTGCCAACGTGACAGATGGCGAGTCCATCGCCGTTACTCAAGCACGACTATTACATACGTCATTTGAATTTCTTCTCAGACGTATGCAGGCTTCCTCTCGATGTTTTCCTTCACCGTAAAGCTCGTGGTGTGACTAATCACTGTACTTAAGTTCAGAAAAACTCATTGGTACAGTCGGGATTCGAACTTGCGACCTTTGCGTCGCAGGCAACTGCTCGAACCACTCGGCCACCACGGCTCACCACGAATTTATAAAAATTCATAATTTGCGAAATATTATATAACAAGTGATGTGATGAACCTGTTACTAGAATATTGCCAATGATGGTCTTTATTAAACCTATACTACTTTAGTTCATACCTTAAACAAGATTTTGAGACTGCAAAACCATCATTCAACGAAGAAAATTGAGAGCGTGCTAATTAAGATTGCTCCTCTCGGATCAAATCACAAAGCTTAATGAAAACTCATCAAATCTACGTCTGACGAGAACTAGTTAGGAGCTTAGCCCTTACGTAACTTTCTTTGTTACGTTACATTAAGTACGTTGAGATAAAGCTTTAATTCATCCATTTAAGTTTGTATTGAGTTTAAAACAGCAGCGTAAGACTGCCAGGGTAGAAACGTTTTAAACAAATGTTCCTGGAGCAGTAACTTTAAAAAACACGATTTAAACACTTTGTTTCTTCATTTATATATCTTCACGTCCTGTCCAAGGGTTCCTGAAGGGTAGGCAGAGGTGTCACAACAACTTATTTTCGCTGGAGGTGTATTTTCTAGGTGTCAACGTTACAGATTTTGAGTACGTCACCGGGTCTCGAGCACTATACACCCTTGAATTCCATCTGAAACACAATACAGGTTTCCTCCATGTGTCCATCGCCGTAAAGCTCGTGGTGAGATTAATCGTTGTACTTAAATTCATGAAGGTGTAATAGAGTTTTCACTGGAGATTCAATTAGGTACCAAATAAGGCTGATTCACATACATACGGCGTTGTACTTGCTTATATACAGAGATTCGATGTCCACTGATCTGGGGAGCAATAGCTACAATTACTCGGTACACGCTTTGTGCAGAGAGGGTGCCGTGAGAGCGTTTCAAATTCAACATTCCTTATGTAATTAGTCTGTTCTACTAGACTAGATCAATTTGAGTGGAATTGTCCGAAAGTATTTATTATTTAATAATCTTCACTGAAACAAATGGTGGATGAAGCGAAAAAAGTCGGTAAGTCTAGAGAGAACTGACACTACGGTCTCTACTTACCGCGGAAAGGACTCAGTATAATACAACAACAATTGTGCAACTGATTAATTAAAGCAGTTGTTATTACTGCCCTTTTCAAATTAAATGGAGGTTGTGAAATTACCAAAGAAAGCAATAGAGACTTTTTCGTCCTTAAAATTTGTGCGTTTTTAGACATTTTTATTTCCAGAAAAATGTTCCCAAATTGACTTAAGAAACGGTTTTGTTACGTTACCGCACAAGTATAACAAACTGGGCAGATGTAAAATTAAAGAAAAATAAAAAGTTACTTATACCTCATTCCGTGAATATTCCTTAAAACCCCGAAACACAAATCTCGTTTCAAGCTCCAATAAACCTCAAAAAGCAGGCGACGTAAACCTTCGGCGCTTTTCAACTTAGCGAACGTTTATTTGAAAAAGAAAGGTGTGAAAAACGTATACACACCAGGCCAATAGATTTAGCCTCTCTCAAAGGTTTACAATTTATTTTACCACATTGAATTTCCCCGGTCTTGGATGCCAGAACAAATATTTTGCACTTAGCCGTACGGAACTGTGGTGGATGCACAAAGGAAACTGCGTTTGTGTGTCTGATGTGACAGCCTTTGTGTGCGTCTGTTTGTGCAACGCTATCGAATGTGACAACCATGTTTATTGGTAGCGGAATATTTACGCTACATTTGTGTGGGTTTCCTTTTAGCTTATAAAGGCTACGAGCTGCTTGTTTCTTAAGCACACAGGCAATGCTTTTATGACGTATAACGAGTATTAAGAACTAAAAAAATACTTAGATTCTTATATGGCATATGAGGGCAGATATTTGTGTGATAAAAACGAGTATTTGTAGCTTAGTCTTAGATTTCCTATGTATTTACTTATATATCTATCTATATAAGTAAATATATATTTGTCTAGATACCATGACACAAGCTTTGCTTATTTTGGGGCAAGGTCTATTTGTGTGGGATTGTCCCAAGGTATTCATTTATTTATTATATTCAGAGTAACAATATCTAATGCCCTTAAAAAGTGTCTAGCTATCGAAGATTTCTATTATATGGGGCTCTGGAAACCGGTACCACAGCCATAAACCTTTTTAGCAGGAGGAAATAAAAAAGGCTAAATGGCTGAGCTGGCAAGTCGCTACAACAGCAGCAGCTATCTCGCTCGTAAACAAAAGATTGTCGATGATTTACGTTCCCTGAACTTCGCTACCAATATCAACTTGAAGTAATATCTGTCGGGTCAAATAATGAGCCTTATATAAACTATCAGAACGCGTGATTCATTATCTTTTCGTGATTTTAAGGCTATATACAAATGTAAACTTATTGAAATAGCTTATTTTATATTATTAATAATAGAATCACCACTTGTTACGTCGCCACCTCAATATACCTGCTCCCTAAATACCTCTTTGGGAGCCTTGGAAAAAGAAGTTGTATAGTACATATTGGTGGTAAATTAATAAGTCACGTGACATAATAGGTAATTCGTGGTATTAAATATAAATTCATTTATACGACAAAAAGCAGCCCGAAAATCCAAATGCAATAATAACCTATCAGATAGCCCTTAGTTCCGCATGTACCTTTATCAGGTCAAAGGTCAAAAGGGTACATAATATAATTAGTACAATGTACCACAAAGGAAACATAGGTTTTGATAATAATATCCTGCCACTGAGAGGTTCTCTGCGTTTCTGTTCCGGTGCTGTTATATAAATAACTTGAGGAAATTCTTTAAAGCGCGATATAACGAGTGTTGTGCCACAAATTTGGAAATAAGGGCCTTACCATGATTGTCATGATATTACCATAATTATTCAAGAGTGTGAAAAGGACAAGTGTATACTACCAACCCTATCTTTTTTTAAATCTGATCTACCAATCCAGCCCAGCTCTATAGTTCGCAACCCTAAGCCAAGGCAACGACCACACAGGTATTTTATTAGGTACTAGCTTACGCCCGCGGCTTTGCCCGCGTGGAGTTCGAAAGAGTAGCATATATATTTTCCTGCTAGAATAGAATATATTTTTTTCAATAAAAAGTATTCTATGTTACTTCTAATACCTCCAAGAACAATGTGTACAAAGTTTCATGATAATCGGTTAAGTAGTTTTTACGTGAAAGGGTAACAAACAAACTTACATTCACATTTATAATATTAAGTAACTAGCTGTGCCCGCCCGCGACTTCATCGGCGTGGACGGCTTTTTATCTTTCGTAAAAATGTATTTTTTTTTAAATTATCCTATGTAAGTAACATAGGATAATTTAAAAAAAAATACTAATACCTCCAAAATTATGTGTATAAAGTTTCATGATGATCGGTTAAGTAGTTTTTACGTGAAAACGTAACAAACAAACTTACATTCACATTTATAATATTATATTTATCTACTTACCTCTATAGAACTAGCCAAGATGGAGGCCTTTTGATCAACACCTGTTTAGCTAAATAGTAAAAGTTTCTAAAACCTAAGCTTCTAACATAATATATATTATCATTAGGTACCAACATGACAGCTGGCGACGCCGTCGCCTTAACTCAAGCACGACTATACACAGGCCTCTGAATTTCTTCTCAAAAGGTTTCCTCTCCATGTTTTCCTTCACCGTAAAGCTCGTGGTGTGACTAATCACTGTACTTAAGTTGAGAAAAACGCATGCCTATAGTCAGGATTCGACTTTGCAATCTTTGTATTGTAAGTAACTACTCGAATCATTCAGCCACGGCTCTCAATATCATGTAAAAATTTCTGGATCGGGAAGCATTACACACTCGAATTGTAACCGTGCTTTTAGTTGTATGAAAAGACTGTAAGCTAGTAATTTTATGAAATTAAATCAATTGCCACTGCAACTGCCACTTAATACAGCGCATATCTCTGTGCCAAATTTCATCCAATTCCGTTCTCCCGAAAATGGATGGGTATATATCCAAAGACACATTTATCACATGAAGTATAGATAACCGCAAGAACTATTCCAAATATCTGATTAAAATCATTAATTTGTGTACTAAAGTTGATACTTAGTATAATTACAAACTTGTAATTACATTTTCATTGCTAAGTCATATTTAGGAATAATACCATTCGTTTAATACAGATTACATTTTGAAGTTGTATGAAATTTATGAGCACACCCGCATAAATTAAAGCGTTTTCATATAGGATAATACGAAACGAAAGGGTACCTATCGCCGGCTTAAAGCCTTTTGAATTATATCAAAATGAATACGTACACACAAGTTGCTAAAACCGTTCATATTAAAGTAATTGGGTGTTTAAAAGTGGAATAGGCTATTCCGTTGATCATTTGTGAACATGTTTTATTGGGTTTTGGTTTAATAAATTGAGCCATGTCAGGTTGATCTGTCGCCAGCAACGTATATTTCTCAAGTTCGGTCCCAATGGTACTAATGACTTTTTAAAACTTAAGTTCAGGTATTTTACTAATCATATCACTAGCTAACATGAGGAAAGCGCATATGTTTCCATTGACATTGTACACAAGTACCTGAGAAACCGCGAAGAGCTCGCTATCTGTCACGTTGCATCTACATTATCTATATCTTGACGCGTTCTCTCAAGGCTCTCCGAATGTATAGACAAAGGTGTATAGGGTCGTACCCGCGTAACGTTGCCATTTAAATATATCGCCGGCGAAAAAAGGATGTTCTGCAACAGCTCTGCCTACCCCTACGGGGAGCTATGGGGGAAGGCGTGAATATATATGAACAAGTATAATATTTGGTATAAGTATATATTATTATTTCTAAATTAATTTACAACATATATCCTATCTTATACATAATCAATTGAGGCTCTGCCACATACGTAGGAAAATCGTATCTAAAAGTTGTGTCTCTTGCAGCTTATAATCTCTCACATAGCTCCGAGGAATGAGGGTGTTATCAAACCTTTGCCCGTGTTCTCATTCATAAAGAAAGGCAACTTAAGGAGGAACATTACGGATCATCGTCATGGTGAATAATGATGAGAACTATGTTTCTTCACTATAGAGACACATGCTTAGTGTACTCACAATGTTTATAAAGAGAGGATATCCGCTGACGTCATACGAGCGCCAGGGTAACAACGTCCGATGAGTGATCGATGCCGGACATCCGTGCAAGAATGGAGTGTCCGCGCTGGATTAAAAACGCGTCAATTTAGTAGAGTACAGGCTTACCTGTACTCTAATATCTATAATATATCTTAATATAAGAGGTACTAGCAGAGGCTATACTATGATTTATGAAACACATAGAGACTATTTTCAAATAGTACAATTTCCATAGTAAATCAGTATCAGGGTATCAGATGTACGAGATACTATTTATAGGACGCGGTTTCTACCTACCTACAAATTAGTTTGAAATAATAACTTTTTTCAGAACATCGGCACACTGATGAATCATACCGCGAGCTTAAAGACAAGTTTAACGTTTAAGATGAAAATCAAAGGCTTATTATGTAAAATATTTTTTAGTACAAGAGTTACAAACAAGCAACCTCCAGTCTACTGTTCTTTGAGCCAATTCACAAAGGTTAGTGTTATACAATTTGATAATAGTGCTGCACTATTATATTAGGACCAACCTGTAATAATCGATGTATACGTGTAAATAAATAAATAATAATAAATTTGCAGATATTATATATTTTGTTATTTGTATACAGATATTTTGATTTTTTTTGTAAGTATTTTTGGAAATTAGTATATTACTCACGATCCCAGCGTATTATTAGCTTTTCAGCTGCGTGCCACCTCTGCCCTCTTTTCCTGGAATATCATTAGCAATCATTTCAGGCGTTTGAAACACCCAAGAAAGTCCGACAACTGGTTTAACTCATTTTGTCAAACAAATTTCCCTTTAGGGTGGCGAAGGACAGACGGTCGCTTCGTGCTTATATATACCCTTACTAGATATGAGATCATTCCAAATTCAAATCTTGGAGGATTATTATTTACACGGATAAAGTTTTTATATTAACTTATATATTAATTAATTTAGATAGCCGTGGTGGCCGAGTGGTTCAAGTAGTTGCCTCGTTCGAATCCCGACTGTACCAATGAGTTTTTCTGAACTAAGTACAGTGATTAGTTACACCACGAGCTTTACGGTGAAGGAAAACATCGAGAGGTAACCTGCATACGTCTCAGAAGCAATTCAAAGGCGTATGTATAGTCGTGCTTATAGCACACTATTAACTATAAGAAAAATAGTGGGGCGCGTCTTCGTGGGTGGAACTATACCTATACTATGCTCAACCGATCCCAGAAGTGATCACGTTCCTAATTCAATAACTTGTATTTTTTTTTTTTACTTTTGAGTTACAGTTAACAAAATTAAACACTTTGGACTCAATGCCCGTGATGAAATAAAAATCTTTGCATTAAACATTTTGTCCATTTATAACTAATTAAGACTTTTATTACACCATGAAATAACCCGTTAAATACCTCTAATATTAATGAACAAATTAAACAAGTTTTTAAATAAAAAGATATAATATCTAGGGATGGTAATAGCAACATTAAATGTTATCTAAATTTTAGCTTCGTGGACTGAACCACAGAATATTCGGCCGCAAATAACTTGATTATTTTCTGTAAAATTGCAAGCGAGCCATGTCCCAAAGTACGTCTTAGGTTACATCATAATTAGGTACCTAACTAAACTTAGTCGTAAACCCACAAAATGGCCCCATTGCCTCTTGGCATGGGCAACCTACACAGTCCTACGGAACGGTTAGTAATCTCATAATATGTAAGTTAAATTCGAATCCCCAATCTGGCGTGTTCCCAACTAATTTTCCAACCAATATTGTTCAAATACAGCTGCCGTATCATACCTTACCTTCAAGGAAATAAGCTATATATGTAAATCAAAGCTTAGCTATTAATGAGAAATCAATAGGTACAAATTGATCGGACACTCAAGGATAGAACGGCAAGAGTGTTCGAAACCGGTGGCTATGTATAAAGAGACTGATATAGATGTGGATGAAGCGAAAGAGTGTGTCTTTAAGTCCAAAGAAAATTGACGCTCTACTCTCTGCCTACCCCTTGAGGAACTTGGCGTAATGATTTAGTTATACTTAATCATTTTGAGTTTATACATTTCACTGGCCGTCTATAACACCCACTTACCAGTTACTCACTAGCCTTTCCCGCGTCCCCTTTCCTATTAAGCATAATCCCGTCCCCAGGAAACAATCCTATGACGATAGTAATTGTTTGCGTGTAAGAAGGTACCTAATAACACCTTTAATTTACACCCTTATTGGCATCTTGGTAGATAATTGCTGATATATTGTGTACGGTAACAAAACGGCAATTTATAGGAACTGAGCCTTTTCTGAGTCGCTTTGCAGAAGATTTTAAACTTGTATAAATGACCTTTGTAACCTAAGTGCAGTGGTTAGTCACATCACGGGTTTTACTTTGGAGAAAAACACCTAGAAGACGCCTACATATGTCTGAAAAAGACTTCAAGGACGTATGTGAAATCGTGATGGATAAACGGCGACAGACTCATGGAGGCTTGAAGATATAATTATGATATATTAGTACAGCCTTAATGACTCTTTCTGTTCATATTTTTCCTTCCTTTTCTTTCACTTGCCACGTCTGTTGCAGATGCACCGCGAACCACAGGTAGAACCTACATGCTCAGTCGGGTTCAATAAAGTTTTTGTTAAATAAATATAAAAAATAAACATTCCGAAGACTATTACGGCTCTCTGAAAGGTAAGCGATAAGCAAAGTGATCGCATATGAACGCATCAAACACTAAGGACATATTATCTTGGAAAACTTCAACAGCAACGTCGCATCTATCGTCTCTCTTGTATTTAATTAAGTTACTCCTTAGTAAACATATATAGGTGTCAGCTCTGTAACTGTGCCATCCGAACTTGGACCGTTCATTGTCAATAGAACGAAACTATTCCAATACTTCCGACCCGATGCTTCATAAAGCTTTATATTATATCCCACACGCGCTTGGATTTGCGAAATTGAATATGCACTTAAACCATTCCCATTTTGCGATTATTTTGTGGTATTGAGTCCTTTCAATACGTTAAATAGCGTTTTGCTGTGGTGCACCATTATATTTGCAACACGCATCGTGTTAGGTTAGCAACCGTTTACAACCTTGTTTGCAAGCTAAGTTATATAAAAAAGAACCTTCTACTACCTTCACTATAATGTATTTAAAGTGAAAACTGTTGCTAGCTGTCGTGGCATTGCTAACAGCATTTTTGCACACTCCCGGTGTATCGATATCATTACGCCTGCTCGCAAGAGTCCTGGAAGGTGTACGCTGGGGTGAGTAGTTAGTTATACGTTTCCTGTCGCCAGGAATATATAGCAACGCGACGGATGGCGAGTGCATCGCTGATTTTGAAGCACTACTTTGCATACGACTTTGAATTTATTTTCAAACGTATGCAAGTTTCCTCACAATGTTTACCTTCTGCCTTCTACATAAAGTTTGTGGTATCAATAATGTTTGTGTACGTTGCTTGTGATAAAACTAAAAGGTTTGTTAAGGCTTATTTGATGGTACGGTAATACAGACTATAAGCTATGCATGCTATAATTATAGGAATACATGTAGTTAAAGCATATGGGACGACTTCCTTCCCACGTAGGTATCTAAAGTACTTTTTCGATTAAGTGATAAACACAAAATAAAATTTAAGATTAAGATGATAATAATAAACCTGAACCTCATAAGTTAATTTATCTTAAAATTGATTCCTACTTGTAAGAAATTACGTATCTCGTAGTTACCAAAACAGTCATCTTCGGGACAAAAATCCCTACTTTAATAGTCTGGGGCGGGAATTCGGGATCCGCGAAGAAATGTCGTCAGTCGTCGATCACCTCCGGGGGGCATTATTCACCGCCGCGATAAGTCCGAAACGTACCTACGACTTGAACACCTCTGAATGGATACCGTCCGTTGGGGAGGCATCGAACGATGAGTCGATAGCGTTTGGATATACGTTTCCTGAAGTGTATTGATGAGGCCTTTATCGACTCTTCATTTGTTTCTGACAATATGCTCTGAACAGTTCAACTTCAATCGCCCACATATGTACCATATGCGCTAGCACAGTTGCACCGTTAAACTAAGTAATAATTCAATAAATATAGGATCAGAAAAAACTCATTGGTACAAAGGTGATTCGATGCATTTTTGATTGACGTCTATATTTAATATTATTAAGGTATATGGTGGCGAACTAGCAACTAAATAGTGACGTGATACGCCATCAACCCACGAGACATATAAGACATAATATTGTTGTTTAACATAATCATATTGTTAATGTATACCAAATAATTTAAAAAAAGAGTAACAATGGAGTTTCTTGCCGGTTCTTCTTCATGGAAGCAACCAACCCGAACTGTGCACCTATTTCGACGTTTTATAAGTGCGCTAGGCCTATGTGAAATAAATTATTTTGATTTTGGTTTCGATTTTGAGGCTATCATTTCACTCGGTAGTTTATATCAATGTGAACATATGTATTCAGTGTTAAACCGTAACCAAAACCACCAGTATTAATTTAATATCACATCGGCATATTTGCCAGCACTACCATACATTTCAAACAAAAAAAAATTCATTGTTTACATAGTTGAATATTAATTAACAAAAATCTATATTGTTTTTCACCTCATATTGAAACTATTCGACGAATTAAATACTTACCTAATTGACATCCTTGGTTTCCTGCAATGGTTTCAAATAATTTTACTTAACATTATGAGTAATTTATAATGCCAAGGTATTGTTTATTAGAAAGGCATATTTTAAAAATATTTTTGTCTAAATAATAAACTTCCAACACTTTAATTACATACATAATAGTTGTAGCATTAAGTGTAAGGAATTATAGGAATTCCTTCATGCGGTGCCAAGAGGGCTGGGGCATTAGCAGTTTGGGAAAAGTACATTTTGACACTAGAGGCTTAAATCACAGTCTAAATAAATAATTGTGTGCTTCAAAGTTAAGTTTAAAATGTAAGCTAAAATAACTAGACTTAAATTTATTTTTCAACTACGTCTAAGACTTGACTGTGTCAACTTTGTAAGTTTTAGTGGAAATAAAATCTGTAGCAAGCTGAAGAATTTATTATGTAAGTAAGTAAGATTGTGAAGTTACTGGAATAACTTTCAGCAAATACTCTGTTTACAAGTTACGCCGTGTTTATCGTTGCGTAGGCTGTAATGTTTTTAAATAAGTTAAGGCTTCTTGTGGGAGTCAAATATCATAAGATTGTTGTAAAGTTCTTGGTTGATTGAAATAAATAAATACCTGGGTCAATTCCACACAAATTGACCTAGTCCCAAATTAAGCAAAGCTTGTGTTATGGTAACTAGACAACGATATATTTACTTATATAGATAGATATATACATAAATACATAAGACATCCAAGACTAAGGTACAAATATTCGTGTTCATCACACAAATATCACAAAAATAATAGACGAAAAAAAAAGAAATCGAATTTTAAATTCCGAAATGATTAGTAAAATTTCGAAAAAAGATTTCCACCATGTACTGACTATTAGATATGACGTTTATGCGACCATATAAATTTATTCATACCTTTTTCTGCTTTCGACTTTGACCACGAACAAGGAATATCTAAGGGTGAATCGTGGAACGACTGTGAGTGTGAGATTGGAGTATAAATCTAGCTTTGAGCTTTATGTTATGTGAGTCTCTATTATAATTACTTACAATGTCACAACTTGGACAGGCTATTTTATTGAGTATTTGATGACCGATATTGAGTATGACGACCGTCTGGTCTAGTGGTTAGAGCTCCTGACTGCAAAACTTGAGGTCGCGGGTTCGAATCCCGCTGAGGGCAAATATTTGTGTGATGAACACGAGTATTTGTACCTTAGTCTTGGATGTCCTATGTATTTGTGTATATATCTATCTATATAAGTAAATATATCGTTGTCTAGTTACCATAACACAAGCTTCGCTTAATTTGGGACTACTAGGTCAATTTGCGTGGAATTGTCCCAGGTATTTATTTATTATTATTTAAAAGCCGTGGTAGCCGAGTGGTTAGAGTAGTTGCCTGCAACACAAAGATTGCAAGGTTTTCTGACCAGTACAGTGATTAGTCGTACCGCAAGCTTTACGCTTACGGAAAACATCGGGAGGAAACCTGCATCCTGCAACCAGCAACCCTGCACCGTTTGAGAAAAAATTCAAAGGCACATAAGGCTAAAATATATCTCTGGTGGAACGTGGGTGTGTGGGCACTAACTTTACCCCTCTGCCTACCCTCCGGGACTCTTGTGGGAAGGCTTGAGGATATATTATACTTTTATTATTTTTTTTATTTCTTTTGAACAAAAATGAACGTTATAACTTCTGAACCGATCATTACAAATTCTTTCACCGATGTATGGATTATTCGGGAGCAACATTAACAATTTAACGCGGGTGAAATCACGATGAACATCTATTACTTACTTGTGCTGACGGGTTGCATAATAGTTGAAAAACTATTATGCAACCGTCAGTTGCATTGAAAATATGACATTCACCCATAATGACAATCACGCAACGTCATCCTAAAACTACAGCGTTGCAGAAAACTTAATAAAATTATGCTAATATATCCTCACGCCTTCCCACAAGGGTCCCCGAAGGGGCAGGCAGAGGTGAATAGGTAATGCCCACACACCCACTTTCCGCCAGAGGTATATTAGGTGCCAACGTGACAGATGGCGAGTCCATCGCCGTTACTCAAGCACGACTATTAAATACGCTTTTTGAATTTCTTCTCAGACGTATGCAGGTTTCCTCACGATGTTTTCCTTCACCGTAAAGCTCGTGGTGTGACTAATCACTGTACTTAAGTTCAGAAAAACTCATTGGTACAGTCGGGATTCGAACTTGCGACCTTTGCGTCGCAGGCAACTGCTCGAACCACTCGGCCAAACATATTTATTTTGATCTCATTTCATTATCATAATTTACATTACATCTGTTAGTTTGTGGAGCAAATACTTGTTTACTTAAGCCCGTCTTGAGATCCCAAAGTAACTTTGATTGAACACACTCCTTTGAATGTAATGTTATGAATTAGGTATTTATTTAGGTTTCCTCAGTTACTGAAACTATCAAATATATCATTTAAATTACAGACGCAATTTTGCATACCATTGTTTGACTTGAGAGCTGACGGTTGAGTAAGAGGGATTTTCTTTTTGTAGGCGTAGGAAGATTTGTGACCAACCTCTATTCACACACCCACTTTCTGCCAGAGATACATTTTAGGTGCTAACGTGATGGCAGATCCATCGCCGTTACTCAAAAACATAGTGACGACTATGTGCTTGAGTAACACACGTCTTTGAATTGCTTCTCACACGTATGCTGGTTTCCTCTCGATGTTTTCCTTCAAACCTCTATTCAGAGGAAATATTATACGGTGCTAACTTGTCACTCTACAAATAGCAATGGATTTCTCCTAAAAAGTATGAAGGCGTTGCAGGCATCCTAAAAATGCTATACATCTTGACTGTACAAATTACTTCTTGTTGTTATTTATGTAGAAGAAATGAGAGAGATTAACTATTAATAAAAAATATCGATGTATGTACAAAGACTTATATAAAACTAGCTGTGCCCGCGACTTCGTTCGCGTGGTTGTCGAAAACTAAAATGCGTCGCTTAGATAATAGTGCAATATCCACGTTTCCTTCAATAAAAAGGGGGTAATGCAAGCTACGAACTAATTAAGAATTTGCGAATAAAGCACAAAACTTTATTTAATGAGACATTTGATTATGTTAATGCTTCTCATATACTATGTAAGCGATAGCATCACTCGGAGCATATAGAAAAAGGTAGTTTGGGTTGCTAAAACGATAAAAAGTTAAATTTGAAAAGCAATGAAAAGTGGGGTCTACCCCCGCAACGGATAATGTTTGCCCTTGTTAATAGTTATAACGTAACGGAGGCCAACTGGGAATTGCACACGTTTGAATCAAAAAGGAAAGTTATTGGGAATAATAAGGATTCTGAGAATGAAAACTACGGCACCGGTGCCGCAACCTGTTAAGATTTCGGTTTCGTTGAAGATTTGTTACTTTTAGCGGTGCCTAGGTCTTGACGTGACATACATTCAGGGTAGGATGAGTGAGATAAGTTCTCTCTAGACCTTTTTCGTTTCATCCACATTCGTCTCTCTTCATACATGCCCGTCGGTTTCGAGTATTCTTGACGTTCCCGTCCTTGAGCGTCAGATCAATTTCATCTAGGTAGTTGAAACGTGGTCTTCCTCTGCCTCTTCTTGCACACAATTTTGCTTTGTAGGTGTATATGTTTCGTTAATCTTTCTTTACTCATCCTTTCTATGTGTCCAAACCAACCAAAAATGTCTTTCTTCATCTTTACAATCACGCCCTCATTCACACCAGTTGATTTGCGAATCTCTTCATAACGGATTCAATCTACGATCGTTACTCCGGACATTTTTCGAAGAGATCGCATCTCAACTGCATTTTAGCTAATTTCATACTTCCATGACATACCCAGGTTTAGCTGCCATACAATAAAGTAGCCACCAGTAGGTAGGTATTGCATTGTGGACAGCAACTCGAGCATACTTGCTCAGACTTTAACTGCCTATCAACGTCGACATGGCCTCATTTACCTTGTTACCGGCAGTTATCCTTCCTTCAATATCTTTTTCATACTTTCCATGTTGTATTAACATGCTTCCTAGATGTAAAAATTCATTCACTTGCTCTGATTTGCTTGACTCTCTTTTAATTTGTTCCCCATCAACTGTCGATGTTAGCAAGACGTAATAAGTGAGCGGGTTTATTCCTCTACTCATAACTATATCTTCTATGGCCAACAGATACCACTTCTTGCGTGAGAGGGCGCAACGCTCTCGATGAGCTGATAACTGCACTTCGCGTTCCTCGATGCTCTCTTGGGAGGGCAAAGTCGCGGTCAGAGTTTTTTGCGAACATAAGCGCGACTCCCTTTCCGTGATGTTTCAGATTCACGTGAATTCAGAGTGCCTGGTAAAGCACCATGCCGGTCAGCCAATAACTGCGCTTCTTCTGATTCCTGAGACCTACTTAGTCTCATCCATTTCGCATTCCGGCTGCGCAGCGAAAGTTTTTTTTTTATAGAAGGTATTTTCAAGGAAAATCTCAACATACATACATACATATAATCACGCCTCTTTCCCGTAGGGGTAGGCAGAGACCACTTCTTTCCACATGCTACGATCCTTACATAAATATAAAACCAATAATAAATCAAATAAATTCAATCAAAACAGTTGGGTGAAAACCAACACCATAGAAATTACCGAAAAACTATTTATATACAAATTTAAAAACACAACAATTCAAATCGTTTGTACATGTTGCGATAAAAAAGGGTCGAAATCTCAAACTTTCTAATGAATGACATTGTTCTAACTACGAAGAAATTATATCTACCTACTCGATTCAATTTCGTTACTTCAAAATAATGACCAAAACTATGGATACAAATTTTGTAGAATAATAAACTTCCAGACAACCAATACCTTATTTCTAAGCAAATCGGAACTCACAACGCCATCTATCGAATATGAAGTCAACATTCGTTCTATTTTGCTGTAACTGAATTGCGTGCGTGATAAAAATTTAAATACATATTATCTAATATCTCTTGATAGAGTTAACCGATTGCGATGAAACAAAAAGTAAGTAATACCTCCAATTGCGTACAATTTACGCATAAAAGTTATCTACATTGGTTTCGTATATTTTACGTGATACGTGAACATGCTCACAGACAAACAGACAAAAATTCCAAAAATGCTGGAAATGGGTTCTGTTGGTTATCCTTAAACAACCTAGCAATTTTTTTTTAAATATATTCGATGTACAAAACCTACTTTTCTACACATTTATTATATGTATAGATGTTACTGAAAATATCTATAGGCACGTAAATATACCTGCGGTGAAGTTAATATAATGATTACTCTGCGTACCCTTAGTGACCTAAGAAGGCGTTAAGAAATGTATGCACTATCTATTTCTAATATTAATAAGATGTATACGAGTACAAAGTAGAGGTTAGTAATCAAAGAAGATATTTTTCTTTTCATATTTCCCTACACTTATGTCACCCAACTAAAATAAATTGTGAAAGAGATACGAGATTTGAAATGCGCACGACAACCGACGACGTGGTGTACCCGTTTTCTGTTGTTGTTTCCTCGAGCGTTAGTTCGTACGCTTTGTTTGCGTTCATTGCAGCATATGAAGACAGATTTCAAAGGATTATGTGTTCTAAATGTATACCGGTCAAAGCTCTAAATACGTTAAAGAAACATTCTCTGGATATTATAAACGCGAGAGTTTGTGAGGATATCTGTTCCTATTTCAAACAAAAACTATTAAATGGAATTGGATGAAATTTGGCACAGAATAAATATAATTAGCTGGTTTAAGACATGACGAGTGTATTATAGAAAAAAAGGTGACAAATTGTACGCGGATGATACCGCGGGGCGTAGCTAGTAAAATAAATAAATACCTTGGTACAATTCGCACAAATTGACATAGCCCCAAATTAAGAAAAGCTTGTGTTATGCTAACTGGACAAGGATATTATATTTACTTGTATAGATAGATACATAAATACATAAGACATGCAAGACTAAGGTATATAAATACTCGTATTCATCGCACAAATATCTGCCGTCAGCGGAAATCGAACGACCTCAAGTTTTGCAGTCAGGAGCTCTAACCACTAGACCAGACGTCAAAAATATACGTATATTAAACGTTTTTTTTTAATTACGAATTACTTAGACTTAATGAATTGTTATCAAACTATGTATTCTATGACTAGCTATGGCTGGCTGGCTATAAAATACATGGGAAATGCATCAAAAAATCATTAGTTTATATAAATTCACCACTGATTTTGTAAGCTCTCATTTAAACCTCATTTGATCATCAAGAAAGCAGTAGTAATCACTGTAATATGTGGTCCCGGGAACGTTAAACGCGCAACTAAACAATACATGTGGATTTTAAATGTTATTCCCAGCTGGAACAGACGAAGTGAAAAGGTCACAATGGGTGGCAACCAAAACGTCGGAAGGAAAATTAAAAATATTTTCGGGCTTTGGGTTTTCCACTAACGAGGCCGTGCTGGACTATCTGCATTTTTGAACAAACTAAATTGGATTTATTTTGCGTATTTTTAAATTGTCTAGATATTCGGCAGTTTTTCCACCATATTAATTTATTTTTTATCCAACTGAGTAATATGCAAACTATTCATTAGTGAGATGGCGCTGCTGAGTGGATGATTTATGGCGCTGATGAGTGGAAGATTTTAATGCAGCTTTCATCAATAGATGGAGCTATTTAGGAGAAAATTTTATATACATCGAAATAGCTTAATATTGTACTACCCAAGGAAACAGAGCAGAAATCATATATTATGGAATTGTAGCCACAGCACGCAGCAATACTTACCGTTACCTTACAACCACAAGACTAACTCAGGGAAATAAAACAACAACGCTCAGAATGAATATATTTACCACCACCATAGAAACAAGAATATGTTTGTTGTTTTGTCAAATAAGCCACGAGTGGTATCAAACAGATCTAGTCTCCATTCTGCACTCAAGAAATACTAGTTTCTTTATTCTTTAGATACTCCTGCACGGCAGTACCTAAAGAATTAAATGAATGAAATAAATTACCTTTTATTTCATTTCCTAAATAATTTCCTTTTGAAACATACATATCATCACGCCAAGTCCCTAACGGGGTAGGCAGGGAGTATAGAGCGCCAGTTCTCTCTAGACTTACATACTTCTTTCGCTTCGTCCACATTCATCAGTCTCTTCATACATGCTCGTCGGTTTCGAGTACTCTTAACGTTCCCGTCCTTGAGAGTCCGATCTATTTGATCCAGGTAGTTGGAACGTGGCCTTCCTCTGCCTCTTTTTGCACACACTTTTGCTTTGTATATCTGTTTCGTCAATCTTTCTTCACTCATCCTTTCTATGTGTCCAAACCAACGTAACATGCCTTTCTTCATCTTTACAATCACGCCCTCATTCACGCCAGTTGATTTACGAATCTCTTCATTGCGGATTCGATCTAATATCGTTACGCCGCACATTTTTCGAAGAGATCGCATCTCGACTTCATTCAAGCTATTTTCATACTTCCTCTGACATACCCAGGATTCGCTGCCATAATTCGCTTTTGAAACAAATGAATAATAATAAAATGAAATATGAAAAGGGTTTCATATGTTAGTAAACGTTTTAACACTCAGTTCAAACGTTTCAGGGAACTCAAAGAAGACAAATTTGGCCTTTATATCACAAGGTATATCACACCATTGTAGTGATGACCAACGCTTAGATTTCTTCAATATGAATACATAGCGCGAACGTCGTATAATTAAAGAGAGTTTTTTTGTTTAAATTTTTTAACAATGACTGCTGCATTGACGATATTCTTCTTCGTATGGCCCTCACCGTTCCCCGCATTGTTCCTCGCATGGCTATCACTAGAGTTTTCCACACTCCAACCTCGAGAACTAATGTTGGTCTTAATTCTCCAGTCGTTAGAATGTGCACTGAATACAATAGACTGAATGCTACTATAGAACATTTGGACATATTTCACGACAAGTTACCCTTATTCAGACGTAGGATTTTGGAATAATTTGCAAGATAGATAATAAATACATTGTATAATATATTTTTTACTATTTTTCCTTCCCTACTTCATCAATTGTTGTTGTGATTGTAAATTAAGGTGCATACATATACAAAATTGATACTTTTGTAATTTGTTTTTTAAAATTGTATTTGCATACCGTAACTGCCTAATGGCACAACTACTATGAGAATTATGAACACGCCTTTCATAGGTGTACACATCTGATACAAATTGTTATTCTTTTACTTATAAGCTTTAATGTGTATACTGTTGGTGTGTCTTTAAATAAATAAAAAAAACACTTATACAATAGAAGACATATCTCTCAAGCACTGCTACCCATTTTTCGGTGGAGTAAGTGTATTAGTAGCATATCGGAGAACGGATTCAAAACGAACGGATCCTCTACATCATCCATTGCGTCCTACCTCTCACCAGCTGCATCCTCAACGCTATGAAAATCGCCATGAGGACGCTGAGGATCGGATCTAAGGTATCATGTCTACGGACGCTAGAAAATTAAATTTCAATATTATCGTTACACGTCTTTATCGTTTCCATACAATGTTTCAGTACGATGCTATGTATCGAATTATTTGTAAAAGGTATATATAAAATACGAAAGCTGTATTACTATTAATAATCTCCCAATTAAACCAAAGCCAACATGATACAAGATAAACAAACTAGCAAACATAACCCAAGTCGTTAAGTCTTTGTAGACTATGACTTGTGACGTAGATCCAATCTAGATACACCGCAGGTACAATGGGCTCCATATTTGCGGTTCGGCGGCTTGTGGTATACGATCACAAATCACCTCTATTGTTGGACGCGTTAACCTTTGATATTACTTTACACCTTGTAACTGGTGTTTCGGTTGATATAAGGTTCATTTAGAGTTTGTATTGTGGGGAGTGTAGGTGCTTGGTATTAGCGAGTTAAGGGTTTACACGGTCCAGATGAATTAATATTGCCCTAGTGACCGAGAGGTTAGAGTAGTTGCCTACGACACAAAGATCACAAGTTGGAATCCCGACTGAGCTTTTCCTAATTTAAATACAGTGCTTAGACACACCACGGGCTTTACTGTGAAGGAAAACATCGACCAACCTAATGAGAGACTCAGTTTAATGATACATATTATGTGAATGTATTTATAAGTATGCAACAAAAACGTATAGGTACATTGTGTATTTTCAAAATACATAAGCAAATTCGTCACGATAGAAGTTTCAATATGGTAGCGCAAATTTAATTTCCGGCTTATCCTACACAGGAAACCTTTGCTTCGTATATCCGCGGCACAATTGATTGTTATAATATACTCTGAATTCCTTTTTTTTAAAGGTGGTGTAAAAATACACATACAATTATGGGCTTTACATATCAAAATAACATGGCGTCAAAAGGTAGAGAACTATGTATAAACTAAATTCATACTTATTCGCAGGTATTTTTAATGTACCTCGATTTTATTCTCATTCAACTGCCGAGTACAGATTTTACAAATACATATCATCACTCCGAGTTTCCCACGGGAGGCGTTGAGAGAGACTACAATATCTTCCTAGACATTTGTAGACAAGTCTCTTTCAAACAGCTCATTCTTAATCTCCCTCTCGTCTTCTCTGAAATGTTATTTGCACTGGTATATAATAATAAACATGAATGATTCTTCGTGATCATTTCAATATTGATTTCAATTCTACATATTTTCCATAATTTATTAGGATTAGATCAATAATTTGAACTTTTTGTAAATCCTTTATTTTCGTCAAATGCATTTGAAATTAGAATTTTATATACATCCTTCCATTTTAATCTCAATACTTCGTTTATTTAAAGGGAAGAAATAATATATTGATACGTGGCCAGTGCTTGGATTTTTTATTTTGAAGGGAAATAATACTTCTAAGGGTACCCGACACCGGAAAAAATCGTCAGATGAGGTAGGATCAAGGGTAACACTGTCGGTGAGGGCGGGTTCAAAGAACGCTTCGTGGTCATATATTTCGCTTTGGGTTTTGCCTTAGTAATTTCATTAATCGATTTTAGCAAAAACATTAATCCCCTAAATAAGGGGATATTTGGGTCAAATATTTAATCGGTAAGTAGTTAGTTATACAGTTATTTTACAGTATAACACTGTTATACAGTTACATAGTGTAAATTGTTGTTGTTGTATAATATACTTACGCCTTTCCACAACAGGTTTCCTCTCGAGATCTTACTTCACCGTAATCTCGTGGTGTGACTAATCCTGTGTAGTCGGGATTTGAACTTACGATCTTTTTGTCGAACTCGAAAAACTCAGCCACCACGGCTTTATTGTAAATAAAGTTCAATCCCCAAAAACGTGTCGCATATATAAAAAAGCAATTGAATATTCCATGAATACTGCACGGCTGTCACACAGTCCACAAAGGTATGAGTTATATCATTACAGGCCACTGGGCCGAAATTATCATGAACCTAGATTTAGCCGTAATATTTTGTACAAGAGGGCAATAGAATTCATTCCGTGTGCCATTAGCCCTGATCTTACACACAGATGGACTGATTCAAATATATAATATCAAAATATAATTTTTATTGTACATCTCATAATAAACAATCAAAATATAACAATATAAGTGAGGAAGTAAGAAAAGAAGGAAAACAGAAGAGAGGCAGTCTGCCCGTTTGAGAAAAAGTACAAAAAATATATAAAGTTGACAAAAGACAAATGCACTGGAGAGGACAAGAGACAAGCCATTTATTTATGTTGTTCGCACATAAATATATCTGCAGAAAAAAAGAGGGTAACATGATGATACACCTTTGTGGAAGTCGCTAAGGCATAATAATAAAAATAATAAAATTCTTAAGTACATTTATATGTATCTTCTATTTTTGGTCAGACTCAAATATCATTCACGTGTGGTTAAATAGCTTATCCAGAATAAATAGAATATTTAGAAAATATCTCCTTCAACAGAATAAAACAGAAGGATCTTGGCTTAAACAGATTGGGCAGTCTGCATTTTCTTTTGGACTTTTGCCAATTGAGGTCAGAATGCCGGAGAAAATCTCTGATTACGCCAAGGTCGTAAGAAAATACGACCTCTGCGGTTTTGTTGAACACGCGACATTGAACTTTATCTTGCGTGATTTCAATAACATACGTGTTTATTTTCTTTCATCTATTTCTAAAGGAGAGGGGGTGGAATGGATTTCTTAGTTAGATAGATGAAACAATAATTTTTGAACATAGGGCTTTATTCAGCGGCGAGTAGTGTCCAGAGATTATCGATGCATTATATTGCGCTCTTAGATAGCCCTCTAGTACAATATCACCAGCATAATTGTAGGATATCGTTGATTGTAGGATATTTTACCTAATAAGTCTTGTCTTTGGATCTTTCCTGCACCGTGCTTTTATAAATTCTACAAGCATCGGATCACTTGTGGCTCTGATTATGGAATCCGTGACAATGATAATAATACAAGTAACAATGTGAAAATGTATCCCCAGGTGCTTAATAAAGGAACCAGGCCTTTTATGGGATCCGAATTTCGGACACAATAATAATAAGTGTATATCTATTCAAGATTTATATTAAATAAGTGTATATCTAACCTCAATCACAATGCGGGAACATGACTACGACTTCGCTATAGACGCGTAATATGAAGTAATATACAAGAAACAATAAAATACTGTGGTGAAATTTATAGATATCAAATGTAGGCACTCGCAATCGGAAAAAGTAAATTATATTTTTTCTGGTTTCCGATTTCCCGAGCGTCCCGAAATAGTTTTATGAACATCGACACCGAATGATATTCTATTTTGTAGGTACAGTTTTACCCAAGCAACTACAGGACAGGTTTTAAGCAATTTATTTTTGAAGCTGAAATGTTACATCCAGTTTGTCAAACGTACACCTGCTTCGATATTTTTATTGCAAGCAAAGCCACATTTGAAGCGGAAATTGCTAAATGACTCATTTTTTTTACCGTTAGCGAATAGGTACGACGAGTATTAAATGTTTTAACACATTGCGGGAACAGTTAGTTTTAAACATTTTAATGCCTTTTTTTTGTAAAAGATATAAAATTTAAATAAGGATGGGAGTAATATAACTGAGGCTGGTGAGAATGATGACGATAGTAGATTGAAGAAAAAAGACACTAATTCCGGGATATGAATTGAGCTAGCGCTGATTAAGGCTACCAGAAAGATCCATTGACCCAGATGCTGATAGCACAGCAGCATCATATAGATATATATATATTGTAAGGAAGGGTTAGTTTATTTGAATGCGCCAATCTCAGGTACTGTTAATATGTTTAATTAATAGCTTACAAACTCATATATAGTCTCAACGGAACAGTTATAATTTATTATATATAATCAATAATCATATAAACTCAAATTTAACACACCTAACCAATCAATTTTGTTACAAATTAAATCGGGACGTTAGCTGAGTTCGAGATAACCGGGTCACTTCGTGTGATCCTAGTTATCCAGGGTGTAGATTGTCGTAGTTTTATACTCTCGATTTAGACTTACCCTCCCTATACTGAAGTGAGGTGTTTGAAACTAATTCCATGGTTGTACGGTAATAAAAAAAACCTTAGAAGTTGGTAAATGTATTAATTTCATGATATGAAAAAAATTCGTGGTTTCTCAAAAAATGCAATAACATTTTGCTTTATTAATATTATTAACAGTAAGTATGCAGAATAAAAAAGACGATTAATCGACGGTCAAACATTGTTGTTTGTGGTGTTGAAATAAGTCAGTAATTTCGTATTTATTTTAGACTAGTCTAGTGCTCAGAGCTCCTGACTGCGAAGTTTGATATCGCGGGTTCGATTCCCGCTGAAGGTAGATATTAGTGTGATGAACAGAAGTAGTTGTACCGTAGTCTTGGATGTCCAACGTATTTACGTATATATGTATAAGTAAATATATCGCTGTCTAGTAACCACAATACAAGCTTTGCTTAATTTGTGGCAAGGTCAATTTGTGTGGAATTGTATCAAGGTATTTATTTATTTACTCCGGCAGAGAGTGAGTCTATGGGTACTACCTACACACCTCCACCTACGACTAATAAGGACCCTTGTGGAAGGCGTGAGGATATATATATATATATATATATATATATTTTTTAATTTATTACCACACCTCACTGTTCGGACTAAGTATAGGGCTTAATTTAATTCTTTCTTTTTACAAGTGTGTTAGGCCACGATTAGCATACAAGAAATCAAAAGAAAAAGTGTCTACTATTAATAGGGAGGATAAAGGAATTGGATTGAATTACATCAGGGACGCCGACGAGAGCTCAGCACTTTAATGATATGATGACACGTGTCTATTGTGCTTAAATATAATAGTGATTTTAATAATTTCTAGGTCTTACACCAACGTGATTGTCCTAATGTTGATTGTTACTTGTCTAACATTGTCTAATAACCTCTAGAGGGTATTTTGCTAAGCCTTAATTAAAGCTCCTGACGGTGAAGTTTTCAAAGTTTTATAGAACCTGATTAAATTTTCCAACCGACATGAATAAAATAGCTGGAGGAAGAATTCTTTTGATAACTATTTCCAGCTTATAAATAAGAGATAGTTTTCAAGAAACGTATGAGAAAGTTTAGTCGTACCTCAGAGAAGTTGAAATATGCCAATGCATTAAGGGTTAGATTACTAGCCAAAAGCGGATACTGTAAGAAAAAATAAGTGTAGTGATTATTTAGATTTAGTTCGCCGAGCGATACATCTATACAAATAAATAAAATTGAAGTGTCTGTTTGTAATATTAAAATAACCGCTTTTTACTAAATGCATATGGATGTATACTCGGTACATATAGCAAAATCTCATTTTTTAAATGTTTTGTCTGTCTGTTTGTTCCGACTAATCTCTGAATAGGCTGGACCGATTTTGACGGGACTTTCACTGGCAGATAGCTGATATAATAAGGAGTCACTTAGGCTCCTTTTATTGTAAGAAATGGAACAATAACTTTTGAGTTAAATTCCACGCGGACGAAGTCGCAGGTACAGCTAGTTGGCAATATAATTGATCCCATGGGAATATTGTTATTTCTGGTGATAAAGGTTTAGTGATAAAGGATGCGTCAATCCTTATTATCCATTCCATTTGCTGTCACATACGTGCTGTTATTGACGTGTTGTGTAACAAAGAAACATTAAAACTTTCATAAATTCGTACTATCAATCTCAAAATTATTTCACCTGAAGAAAATCAAAGATGCAAAAAATTTACATTCATGAGAAGAACATAAATAAAGAAGATAGTTTGTTGCTATCCGAGTGCGGCATTAGATTAATGATTATAGTATATATTATTATAGTATATATTATTATAGTATATATTATTATATATATATATATATATATATATATAATAATTATAGAAGTATTCGATGTTTTCATTGTACAGTTTTATTTATGAAGTACAGTTATTAGTCACACCACGAGCTTAATGGCGCTAAGGCGTCAGAATATATTTAGGAAGGGTCGGCAACGTGCGAGTGATACCCCTGGTGTTGCAAGCGTCCATAGGCGGCGGTAACCGTTTACCATCCGGCGGACCGCATGCTTGTTTGCCACCCAAGTGGTATACAAAAAATAAGAAATATTATATTATTATTATAGCACTATTACACAAGTATAATTTTATGTTATTTGTACTTTTTTCTACTAATAATCAGTTCTTGCTGAAAGAGGAACACCCATTCACATTTGTAATATTAGTGGAATTATTAATATGGAATTATATATACTAATAATAATAATATATCCTCACGCCTTCCCATAAGGGTCCCCGAAGGGGTAGTCAGAGGTGTATAGGTAATACCCACACACCCACTTTCCGCCAGAGGTATATTAGGTGCCAACGTGACAGATGGCGAGTCCATCGCCGTTACTCCAGCACGACTATACATACGCCTTTGAATTTCTTCTCAGACGTATGCAGGTTTCCTCTCGATGTTTTCCTTCACCGTTCAGCTCGTTGTGTGACTAATCACTGTACTTAAGTTCAGAAAAACTCATTGGTACAGTCGGGATTCGAACTGGCGACCATTGCGTCGCAGGCAACTGCTTGAACCACTCGGCCACCACGGCTATTTGTGTGAAAGCTTAAGATTTTATAATTATTGTAATCTGTACATCTATCCAGTTCTTTTTGAATTCCATCAATGTCTTAATAGATACAGAGCTAATTATAGATATATCAAAGAACAAAGTCTTGAAATAAAATGCCCTTGGAAGATATTAATTACTCAAGTCAGACGACGGAGGGCAATTAAAACTTCCGCACAGAAATGTGGATTGTAGGGGAGAGTTGCGATTCTTTCATTCAATTTCATCTTTGGATCGTTGATAATACATTTTGAACCACTTTGGGTATGTGCTGATTTGGTTTCCCACGATTAGCTACATATATATATATAATATCCTCACGCCTTCCCCGAAGGGGTAGGCAGAGGTGTATATGTAATACCCACACACCCACTTTCCGCCAGAGGTATATTAGGTGTAAAGCTAAAGTAAAAGCTAAGCTAAAGTAAAGCTCGTAGTGTGACTAATCACTTTACTTAAGTTCAGAAAAACTCATTGGTACAGTCGGGATTCGAACTTGCGATGTTTGTGTCGCAGGCAACTGCTCGAACCACTCGGCTCAATCTCTCTCTCTCATTTGTCACATTGGCTTTTTTTTTTTTTTTTTTTTTTTTTTTTTTGTATTGTCTCTCGTAGCGTGAGTTCCGGGAACTTTTGCTACTTAACCGGTCAATGGCGAGACCTAGGCCTCCAGCCATGCACTTTATTTCTAAGCAACACAGCTAAGGGCACCCCCTGTGGGGTACGAACCTCGGCTTAGGGCGTTGCTGGATCGCGAGCAAGGGAGCTGGGCTGGACTGGTAATTTTATTTAAATATTATTTGGGGGCGGGATTTGCGCGTCAGGCTCGGCGCGGGCCGGCGTTTGCGGCGGGAGTCGGGGGGGAACATTACGGCTTATTCGCGTCGAGCCTCGTCGGCGAGGACGGAACAGTGGTCGGTTTTGTGTAGTGTTGGTATGTTTTTGTCGGGCGTCCTGGAGGACCGTTATGTCGTCATCCGGTTCGATGATGGCATGTCTTGGACGCCTTATCTTCGAGATAAGGGAAGGAGTGTATCGGGCGGCCGATACGACGAGGGGGTTGGGGTGATTTACAGCAGAATCGAAATGGCGTTTGGACAGTTTTTTCAAAAACTGTTTTATAGTGGGGACTTTGAGGTCAACGTGGAGTTGACTATTACGCATGTACCACGGGGCACCTGTGGCTCTCCGGAGAAACCGGCTTTGGAGCACTTGCAAGGGGTTAAGTGTTGACTTGCTAGTGTGTGCGAACACTACACCCGCGTATGTCATGATTGGTCGAATGCACGTCGTGTAAATCCTCACCTTGGATTTCAATGAGAGTTTACTTCGCGCATTCAACATGCTGTGAAGTCTACCGAGCGCGAAGGCGGCTCGCGCGCGTACCGCCTTTACGTGGTGACGGAAAGAAAGGCGTTGATCGAGGATCACACCCAGGTATTTGGCTTTTTCTTCCCATGGAATGGGTTTGCCGAAGAGGGTGATGGGGGCTACCCGTGGGCGTTCGAGGCCTTTCCAGAATAGAATGGCTGCGCTTTTAGTGGGGTTCACTTCAATTCTCCATTTCCGGAACCACCGCCCCAGGGCTGTGACCGCGGATTGGAGGTTGTCGTGAATTCCCTCGGGAGTTCTACCTTTGTAGTAGATAGCCGTATCATCGGCGAATAGAGCGCTTTTAACTCGTCTATGGAGGGGAATGTCGCTAGTATAAAGCGTGAATAGGAGTGGCGAGAGCACTGAGCCTTGCGGGACTCCTGCTCGTATGGAATGGGGGGAAGAGAGTGTGCCCTCGACTCTGTAGCGGAAGGAGCGGTTCGACAAAAAGTCCCGTACTATGCGTACTAGACGGTCCGGCACTCCCAACTGGTACAGCTTGTATATTAAGCCGTTGTGCCAGACCTTGTCGAATGCCTTCGCCACGTCGAAGAGGAGCATACCCGTGGTATAACCGAGTTGGAAGCCGCTACTGACGTCTTCCACTATACGGTGGACTTGTTGGACACAAGAGTGTTTGGTTCGAAAACCGAACTGTTGGTCAGGTATGACTTTCTTAGAGTCTGCAAAACTCTTTAATCTATTGTAGATAAGTCTCTCGTAAATCTTGCCAAGGACATTGAGGAGACTGATGGGGCGATAACTGGAGGCTTCGGTCTTGGGTTTCCCTGGCTTGGGAATACCTATGACCGTTGCACTTTTCCAGGATTGGGGGAAAAAGTTGTTGCTCAGTGCTGCATTGAAGATGGCAGTGAGCAAAACTATGAGATAAGGAGAGAAGAGTTTGATAACTCTATTAGCGATCCCGTCGGGACCTGGGGCTTTCCTGGGGTGAAGATCCTTGATCACTTTCCGGACTTCGTCCACCGTGATTGGGGCGATAGGGTGGTCTGGGTGTTCGGAGGGTGGGTGGGATAGTTTGCTTTCGACCTCGGCGTCCACCTTCTTGAGGTGGCGCTGGTCTACTGGCAAGGTGCTGGGCGTACATTGAGCCTCGAGACTGTCGGCCAGGCACTCGGACTTCTCGTCGTCGTCAAAGGCGGGCCCTTGATTTGGACGAGTGAGTGGAGGCATAGACGAGATTTTGTCTGATTTAAGTTTCCGTTGGAGATGCCAAAAGGCCAAGTGACTCGGTTCAAGTTCCCCTAGGAACTTGTTCCAGCGAGCGTCTCGCAGGTCTTTCATGCGGTATCTCAGATTGCGCTGGAGTGACCTCAGAAAGGTGCGGTTCGCTTCAGTCGGGTGAGCTCTATGCGCTCGGAGGGCGGCGTTCTTTTCCGTCACCATTACACGCACGTCATCGGGAAGTTTCCAGCGATGGTCTTCCATCACCGGAACTTGTCGTGAACAGGCGTCCACGGCTGACTGTACGTGAGCTGTGAGGGAATCGACCGCCTTTTGAGTGTCGGCTGCCGACTCTATGAGGGGCGGGATACTATCTAAGTGAACAGATGAAGAGGACTTGAGGAGTTCCTCCAGTTTTCTCCAGTCTGTTATCTTTTTCTGAGGCGGGGGCTGACCTGAGTCCGGGGGGCCTAGTCGGGGGGAGAGCGCTAAGGTAACAGGTCGGTGGTCGGAATCTAATTCGTCGTGCGACCTCAACGAGTGCAAACGGAGGTTTACATTCTTGATGATCACAATGTCTAGTACGTCCGGTCGGTGGTTGATATTCTCGGGGTAGTGGGTGGGGTGCATAGGCGCAATGACGTCGAATTGGAGGAGCCCACTGAGGTCCTCCAATTGGCGTCCTCTGTTATTTCGTGAGTGGCTGTTCCAAGCATCGCTCTTGGCATTCAGGTCACCCGCGATAATAACTGAGCTACTGAGGTTGATGAGGACTTTGATATCAGCTTTGATATCGGCCGTTGAGTTAACAGGGGAACAGTATGCAGAGACTATCGTGATCGGCTGATGGCCGGTCATTCCTAATCGACAGATCGAGGTCTCTATGTGGGAGAGGGTTGGTGGTTGGATCGGGATACAGTGCAGGGACCTCTTGTAATAGATCAAAGTACCGCCGAGGGCGGATCGAGATCTATCATTGCGAACCACGCAGTAGTTTGCAATTCTAGGGTCTCGGTGTGATGGTTTCAAGAAGGTTTCCTGCACTAAGAAAACGTCGATATTGTTGTCGCGGAGGAACGCGGCGATCTCTTCCTTTTGGCTGTGAATGCCGTTGGCATTAAAGTAGCCAATTGAAAGTGATCGGGGTTTGATTCTGCTGCTTACGTTTGAGTCCATTATTGGTTGGACGAGAAGGTAGCCAGGGACTCTGATACATCGGCGTAGTCGCCGAGCACTTTGAGGAGTGCCAGAGGGTCCTTCCGGACGGCCCTGAGGCTTCGTGCCATCTCGTTAACCCTTGAGAGGTTGACGGTGGAGAAAAGATCCGCCAGGAATGCCATGTTGGCGGAAGTTTCAGAGGGGGAGGAAGTGGGCTGGACCGCCTGGGGTCTACGCGGGGGAGTAGCAGCCTGGGGCTGGGGCTGTTGAGGTTTGGCGGTGGAGAGCGACGGCAGAGGTGTACTCTGCGGGCTCGGGGCCGCTGAGGGGACAGGGGGTGACGCTTGTGGGAGGGGTGGAAAGTCCCTCGGAGGGAGGGCCCTCCACGGGGAAGGTCGGGGTGGGGCGGGTTGCGCGGGGGGGGCGTTACGCCATTCGCGGGCCGCTGCCCTCTTGACCACGACCGGTCTGGGTTTGGGGGCTTTGGGGCATCCCCTGTAATTGGCCGGGTGGCCTTCTTGGCGGCACAGCACGCAACTAGGGGGCGAGTCGGCGAGTGTGCGGTCCTTAGGGCGCGAGCAGTCGCTCGTCCCATGATCGCCCAGGCACTTGACGCACCTGGGTTTCGCGTTGCAGTTACGCGAAGCGTGCCCGTATAGTTGGCAGTTGTGACACTGCCCTATAGGGCCGCCCTTGTGGGGGGTTTCAACCCTTATGCCAGACAGGTGGCATAAGGTTTTTATCTTAAAGACGGCTTTGCCGTCGGGGGAGTTCTCGCAGATGGCGAGAACCATGTTGAATGCCTCTCCGGCATTTTGTCGGTGCATGCGGTGCACCTCCTTCACCGCGACATTCTGAGCCTTCAGATCATCTTTGATCGACTCGGTATCGATTTCGCGTGGGACCCCGCGGATGACGACCCGGAGTAAACGGTCCTCCGGCAGATCATAAGTGTGGTATTCCACACTTCTGGCCTGCAGGAGCCTCGTGAAGGCTCTGAATTCGGTCGAATTCGGGAGGTGCACCTTAATGCCTTCGGCTGTGGCCGTGGCACGGGTGAAGGTGATTCGGTTGGTTTTACACCAACCGGAGATTTCCGTCCACTTGGACTTAGTGTGGACGAAAACGGGGGGGCAAGAGCGCTCCTTCGTCGAGGAAGGCCGCGTAGGTCGCGGGACGGGGGAGAGCCGGCTAGCCTGAGGGGCTTCGGCTTCCGGAGAGGCGAGGGGGGCGGGGGAGGGGGGTGCCGGGGAGGGGGCTACCGGGGAGGACTGTGCAGAAGGCACGGGCACGGTCTTGGGGGCTTTAGTGGGGGGAGAAGGTGAGGTTGAAGCCTCCTTCTTTTTAGCGCGTCTGGCGCGCTTCTTGGAGCCCGTGACGGGCGTAAATTCGTCCGAGGAGCCCTCGGACGACTCGGATTGCAGTGACTCCATTTCGGAGTCCACAATGACAGATTCGGGGGACAAGGGGGAGTCTTGAGACTTGTTGGCCTCATTTGCGCTCCGTTGCGCTCTTAGCCTTACCCTGAAGGGGCAAGGCTAAGAGCGCAACGGGTCAGCGCCCCACTCGGTTTCGTTGGCACCGTTTGGTTTCCACCGAATGACCACGAAACTGTGGATTTTCCCGGAAGGGGACAAATATTATTGTCGAGAAACAAGAATTGTGATTGTTGTTGCCTTGAAAAAGGCGACCAACAATCACCACGTGCGGTGCGTAGCGGCTAGCTAACGCGTGGCGATTTGCGTAGCGGCGGGTGTGGCTTCTGCCGGTCGTAGCGGGCGCAGAGCGCGGGAGCGGTGGGAGCACACGTCTGCTCGGTACGGCGGCCGGAGCGAGAGTAGTTGTCACATTGGCGCTATAATACATGCATATATATATCCCCTGCTAAAACAGAACACTTAAACAGATCTGCTTACCCGTTCAGGTATATTTCAGAGTAGGCCTAAAGAAATACCATTGTCAATACAACTCAGCAACAAATAATGTTATAAGTTTCTTCACATAATATACCTTGGTATTTAAGGCTTTAACTTTTTTTTTTTTTTTTTTTTTTTTTTTTTTTTTTTTTTTTTATACCACTTGGGTGGCAAACAAGCATGCGGTCCGCCTGATGGTAAGCGGTTACCGCCGCCTATGGACGCTTGCAACACCAGGGGTATCACTCGCGCGTTGCCGACCCTGCAGGAATCTTTTCACACCCTTCTTGAAGAACTCCATGCTGTACTCTCCAGGGAAAACCTCAACGGGGAGCTCATTCCACAGCCTGAGCGTTCGCGGAAGAAAACTTCTTTGGAAGCGCACAGTGCGAGACCTTTGTGGTTCCAAGGTATGGGGATGAATTCCCCGTCGATGGCGAGAGGTGCGGTGGTAGAAGGTGGAAGTGGGCATCATATCGAACAATTCTGCAGAACACTCCCCGTTATACAAGCGGTAGAACACACACAGGGAGGCAAAGTCTCTCCTCACACTTAGTGATTCCAAGCCGCTTGTGAGCATGGGATCGTCGACAATTCTAGCGGCGCGTTTCTGAACCGCGTCAAAAGGCCCAAGCTGGTATCCAGGGGCTCCAGCCCACAGGTGGCAGCAGTACTCCATATGTGGCCGAACTTGCGACTTATAAAGTTGCAGCCTTTGTTGCGGTGTGAAGTACTGCTTAGCTCTGTTGAGCACACCGAGCTTCCTCGACGCCAGCTTAGCCTTGTCCTCTAAATGACCACGGAACTGAACGTCGCTAGAAATATCGACCCCAAGGATCCTAATGCTCTCCGAGATGTTCAGGGGAGTGTTCTGGAATTGTGGAGCCACAGCGAATGGAGTTTTTTTTGCGGTGAACGCGCAAACTTGTGTCTTAGTGGGGTTGAAGTGAACTAGGTTTAGTCGACCCCAATCGGAGACACTGCGAAGTGTACTCTCGATTTCAGACACAAGTCGTTCGCGACTTTCCTCCACAGTGGAACGAGGGAGATTAGCACGGCCCGTGTAGTAAGTGTCCCCAGTGCTGTCGTCTGCATAGCAATGAATGCCTTCAATAGAAAGCATGTCATTAATATGCAGAAGAAACAGAGTCGGGGACAACACAGAGCCTTGCGGGACGCCAGCATTAATTTCCATGCTTTCGGAGCAGCTACCGTCAACGACGGCTCTTATGCATCTGCTGGACAGAAAGCTGGCGACCCATTTGCATAATCCCTCTGGCAGTCCGTAGGATGGAAGCTTCGATAGAAGACCGCGATGCCAGACCCGATCGAACGCTTTCGCCACATCCAAGCTAACAGCTAATGCCTCACCTTGACTCTCAATGGCGAGTGACCAACGGTGCGTGAGATATACTAGAAGGTCACCCGTTGAGCGACTGTGGCGGAAGCCATACTGTTGGTCACTCAACAAACCGTGACCCTCTAGATATCGCAGGAGTTGCGTGTTAATCACTCGCTCCATAATTTTGGAGAGGAGGGAGGTGATGGCGATCGGCCTGTAATTCGATGGGTCTGATCTATCGCCCTTTTTGGGCACTGGGTGCACGTGGGCGGTCTTCCACGAAGTTGGGACTTTTTGGGTGGAGTAGGAAAGCGCGAATAGGCGCGTCAAAACAGGACACAGTTCAGGAGCACACTGCTTAAGCACCACTGCCGGAATACCGTCTGGCCCGCTCGACTTATGGACGTCCAGAGACAGCATCTCCCGCCGGACCTCCCGTTGGGTTATGCTTATCTCCGGCATAGAGTTCTCACACCGCAGGATAGTGGGCGGTGTGGCGCCTCCGTCATCCATAGTCGAGTTCGAGGCAAAGAGAGAGCCCAATAGATCCGCTTTCTCTTTGGCACTGTGGGCCAAGTTACCATCCGGCTTACGGAGTGGTGGTAGGGACGACTGGCAAAAGTTTCCCTCAGCAGCCTTGGCAAGGGACCAAAAAGCACGGCTGCCAGAAGGGTAGCTAGCGAGTCTCTTACCAATTCTGCCGACGAAATCGAATTTCGCCCTGGCAATCGCTCGCTTACAGTGCCTCGAGGCAGCATTAAGTTTCCGCTTTGCATCAGATATGTTGGGGTCCAGATTGGATCGAGCCGTGGTCCACGCCTCATACAAGGCTTGCTTGGATAATTTAGCTTCCTTGCAGGGCTTATTAAACCACGGCTGTTTCTTTACCCCTGTAGCTACTAGCGAGTTTGGGATGTAGCATTCCATTCCCGCCAGTATCGTCTCAGCGACGGCTGCTGCACAGGGGTCTGGATCTTCTGATGCAAAGCAGATCTGCCTCCACGGGTACGATGCGTAAAACTCACGCAATCCATCCCAGTCTGCTGCCTTGTAGTGCCACATGCGCCGCCGCCCCGGGGGTCGGGGCACTTCGGCCTTTGCGCACGGCACTTGCGTCCGGACCAGACAGTGGTCGGATGTGCCAAGCGGCGCACCCACCGAGATGGAATAGCTGTCCGGTCGCGTGGTCAGCAGAAGGTCCAGTAAAGAGCTTGTATGGCCCTCGATATCAGGTATTCTGGTTGGTTCGTGTACCAGCTGCGAGAAGCCATAAGCCAGGGCAAGGTCGTAAGCAGCCCTCCCCGCGCAGTCAGTGGACCGAGAGCCAAGCCACTCAACATGGTGAGCGTTAAAATCTCCTAAAACCACCAACTCCGCGGAGGGGTACTGCTCAAGTACTTTGTCCGTTGTCGATTGCAGGTGCTCAAATAGGCGAACTGTGTCTGTGTCACCGCTATGGGACCTGTAAAGGCACGCGTAGATTCGGGTGTTGCCACCATAGTCTACGCGCACCCACAAAATTGACAGGTCTCTGTCTTCAAGGCCGTGGAGACGTCGACAGCAAATATCCTCCCGGAAGTACATACATACCCCGGCGCGGCGCACAAAATTGTGTTCCATCTTGTACCCGGGGTAGTTCAGGTACGATGTATCATCAGGGCAGGATATCTGCGTCTCCGTCAGAAATAGCAGAGTCGGCTGTGTCGTCTCAAGGTGTTGGTGGACTGCATTTAGATTAGAATGAAGTCCCCTGATGTTGCAAAAGTCCATTTTTAATATGGAAGGGGAGGCCGCTGGGAAACTTCTACTATTTTTAAATTTGGCCATTTTAGATTTCTAAGGGTGCTGAAAAGGAAGAAGAGGAATCGTTGTGTCGGCATCAAAGAGGACAAAGCGCAGTCTCAATCCGCCGCAGTGATGTACAGGTAGTGCGGATTGCCGGAGCGGAAGTCGGAAGGGCCCCCGATCCCCCCCTGATGCAGCGGCCGGGTCCACTCCGGTCTCCTCCTCCGGCACGACCACTACACCAAGGACTTTACACACATGTGCGGGTCAGCCTCCCAGGGCGGAGATTAGGTGATCCCTGGGTTCGGGACCCCTACTATATGCGGGCGGCCAGCGGACAGCCGTTTCACCGGGTCTCCCTAACAACCGCACCGACATGCCGCGCCTGGTCACCACCACGGCGGAATTGCACCACTGGTCCTGTGCTGCCGACACACCGCTTCCTCTTGGAGCCTGGCGACCTTACTCACCACAGGAACACGACACACCCGAGGGTAATGCCATTTAGCTGCGATCTTCTGTAAGGTGGAGGTAATGGTACCAGTCGGGCTGCTCCGAATTCGAACGGCAATTAACCGTTGTGCCCTCCCTCCCTTATTTTCCAATATTTATTCTAACTATTTTCCAATAACTAATAAGGCATTTAGGCGGTACGGGGTTTCGGGTTCTCTTTCAAATATGAGGGAACTATTAAGAATATTGACAAATGTGCCAGTAACACCGAATAATTATAATATTGTAAGCATCTGTACGGTATGCTAGACGGTAAATAAAGTCTAGTAATAGAAGTAAAAAGAAAATTGCTTTTTTTTAATAATATACATATCATCCCGCCGGATCCCTAACGGGGTAGGCAGAGAGTATAGAGCGCCAGTTCTCTCTAGACTTAGGTACATACCTTTTTCGCTTCGTCCACATTCATCTGTCTCTTCATACATGCTTCATGCATGCCACAAAAAATTAATATCATAGCATATTTTCAGTCACAGGTTTTGTCCATCCCAATATGTTATCGTCAAATAATCGAAAACATGCTGCGTCACAAGTTAATACAATCATATTTTCCTTTATTTCATCATTTATGGATAGGATCAGGATATAATCCACAAATTAAATACCTCTTATATACATGAGTAGTACATAAAACTACGTTAGCCAGCTCACCTGTTTCAATTCATGTACGACTGAAATTTCACAAACAAATATCACCCCTACGTCAGCCGCACACATCGCGTGAAAAGTTGAAAACAAACTACATCCCGCTAGCAAACTTTTCTATGCAGCGGTGCTCGTATATAATAGTTGAAAGTATCTACAATTACATAGTTGGAATTGGGAATCTAAAGCCAACAGTGTACCTCAGAGCTATCTAGGGTAATAGCGCATAACTCAATGCTCCGGAGGGGTAGGCAAAGGTGTTATTACACCCTATTATCCGGAGATATATTAGAGTGCCAAAATGACAGTTGGCGAGGTAATCGCCTCTCCTCCCTCAAGTACGACTATTCACGCGTCTTTAAATTTCTTCTGAAACGTTTTTTTTTTCTTTTTTGTATTGTCTCTCGTAGCGTGAGTTCCGGGAACTTTTGCTACTTAACCGGTCAATGGCGAGACCTAGGCCTCCAGCCACGCCTTCTGAAATGTATGCAGGCTTCCTATTTATGTCGCTCGTAATCGTAAGACAACTAATGTGATTAATCTCTGTTCTTAAGTTCTAAAAAAACCTATTCATTGCAGTGTCAAAAACCTATTCAGTATAAGAGTTGGAGACTCAAAATCTCGGCTGCGGTTAAAAATGGGTGCAATTAGACGAATGAAGGTATTCACGTAGATTATTACATAATATTTAAATTAAACTATTTTAGTACAGAGACATCTAAATCAAATGGACTTAGAAATCATTAATGTATAACATCAAATAACGGCAAGGCCTTTGAACAATGAAACTGCGTACAACATAGTTCAGTGGTTATGTTATCTTAAAAGTTTATGTTTTGCGTTTTTTACTTACATTTGTTCTATTTTGTATTCGGAAAATCATAAAAGAAGGCAAATTAAAACAAGTATTGAGCAATACTCGTATAACAAAAGTTGTGTAGATATAAGTTCGCTTTTACTGCGTATACTTACTTAGATATTCTGACAGCATAGACCCTTTTATCACTAGTCTCTGCAATCTCTTTGACCTTCCCAAGTGACTCGCACATAACAATATGTAGCCTCCAGCGCGATATGAAGCCGAAAAACATGTGACTGTGTATAGCGTTAGCTTTATGCTACTTAGTAACAAGAGTAATAAGCTAACTGATAATTTTATATGGGAATTGAATATCTTGTATCTTTGTTGTTTTGTTTTGTATCGTTACATATATTTTATGTATATTTGTGTCAAGAACTATTATTATTTAAATGACAATTTCAGCTCATTACATGTTCAGTTTTTTTTTGTGAATAAAATAAGATGTTATTTGCGGAAATTCATATTCATATTGTAATAGTAGTGAAAGGAAGTTGATAATTTTTTTTACCCTAAATGTATTTAACATTTTAAGTAGAAAAAATGCTGACCTTATTTTCGCATAAAAATCTGCTGCAACGATAGATCTATTCATGTACACCAATAACAAAGTTTTTATTTTTATTGATTCTTTTGATAGTTTCTGGAATAACCCAAAACAAAAATTTTCGGAGTAAGTAATACTTAATATTGTAGTTATTTTCTTGTTTTAGAGATATTTGTAGTATTGTATCGTCGTCATATGCATCTGAACCATCGTGTTTGAGAGATCATTCAAACACTTTCCTATTATATCGTAATCTATACTAATATAATATAGAGGAAAGATTTGTATGTAAGTATGTTTGTATTGAATTGGCTCCGAAACTACTGGACCGATTTGAAAAATTATTTCACCATTGGAAAGCTACATTCACCTTGAGTGACATAGGCTATATTTTATTTTATAAAAAAATCTTATGTCTGCCCGTGCGAAGCCGGGACGGACCGCTAGTTAAATATAAATGGTTGATTTGTGGGAAAGGGCAAAGCGATAATTGCGTGTGGCAAGCGGTGGTGTCTATCGTCAGTGGTTTAGTCTTGTTCTATTATAGACATAACGACTTTACATTGTTGTAGGATATTAATAACTAATTTAATATACAACTCAATTATATTAAGTAGAGATTAGATAACGTCGAGGTGTCGGATGAAGATACATTGGATGGAATCGACAGGTGGGCACTATGATTGATTCATAGCATCACCGTGTTCACAGCATCCGGCATAGAATAAGTAACGAGACAGGCCATTCCGTATAAGATATTAATTGGTGCAGTTTCGAATGATAGATTGCGAGTATGGTGGATATGATAAAGCCACATATCCATGATATTCCTCACGTTAAAATGTCTCAGAAAATAGTATAGTTGTCTTTTAGACTGTAACTCGTAAAACTATAAGAGCTGAACTTTGTATTTTCATAAAGCTGAATCTTTCCCTTTAATACACAATTTATTGGGCAAACGTGATATGCTTTATAGAAAACTGAGATTAATACTCTATGGGAATGTTATGTAAATTTTTGATAGGAATACGTTTTATGTTTTTATGTATTTATGGCTATCTAACACGTTGGCCCTTAATATATATCTTCGCCGAAATATGGGTGTACACACTTCACACCTCTGCCGACCCCGTAAGGGACCCTTGTGGGAAGGCGTGAGGATATATTATTATTATTATTATAAAAAGATTAATATACCACTGGCATTGTGGCTGAGTGATTGGAGCTTTCACCCGCAACGCAAAGATTGCAAGCTCGAATTCCAGCCGTATCTATGAGTTTTGCTGAACTCAATCACACCTGCAGCTTAACGGTGAATATCATCAGAAAACGGTTTGGAATACCTTCAAAGTTTGTATAGTCGGGCTTAGGAAACGGTGACAGACTCGCCATTTGTCACGATGACACGTCAAGAATAAATAGCGGGAAGGAATGGTTTATTTTTATTTTCACTACTGATCTGAAGTGATTTCTAAGTAAGTCGATCTAGTCTATCTTAATAATGTAATGTTATTCTATGACACTAAGTAATGTACTTGTTGTGACAAGCAATTATGCATATCAATTAAGTATAACACTATATTACAGTGAAACGATACACCGCTATGCGTACTAAAATCCTACTGGAACACCGTAATCTTAATTGTTTGATATGATGCCTGCGGGTACTTCCAGCGTAGATTCAGCTTCCAGCTCTCGCAATAGACAAGGAATTGATTCCAATACGTAACCAATCCGGTTTCGCACTGTAATTCTGTATTCTCAAAATAGTTTCTTACACTTAAATGGTAGAATTCGCTCTTAGATGATTCCCAAGAGAGTTCAGGTAGATGTGTGAGCCGTGGTGGCCGAGTGGTTCGAGTAGTTGCTTCCAACACAAAGATTACAAGTTCGAATCCCAACGGTAGCATTGAGTTTTTCTCAAATCAAATCAAATCAAAATATTTTATTTCACATAGGCCTAGATGCGCACTTTTAAAACGCCCAAAAACTTGCTCACTTGCTATTTTGATAATAATTTTAACACGGGTTGGTCGTTTCCTTGGGGAAGAACCGGCAAGAAACTCAACTTAAGTACAGTGATTAGTCACAATATGAGCCGCGAGCGATACTCTTAAGATTGCCGACGCAATTACAGCCTTCGGTAGTTTTTTTTTTTATCCTACTAATGTGGTAATGCCTGATGATAAGAGGCTACCGGCGCCTATCGATGCTTGCAATACCAGGGGTAACGTTCGTGAGTTGCCAACCCTAAAATCTAGACACATTAAAGATCGCGTTCCGTCATCCTGCCAGCCTTTTTATTAAATTAACGTTTTCCTATAGTAGCAGAACTACGAGTATGTCAAGTTAGTTCAATTCAACATGTGTTATTTTGCGTGTCATGAAGTGGTGGTAGGGTAATATAATGTCGTGCTATTGTAATAATTATTCAACAAGATTGAATTCAAAGAAATGATATCTGTATACCTGATTAGAAACAAATCCTTGTTAATGGAATTGTCTTAGCATATTGTCTAACTTTCCTTCAAAGAGATTTTCGAAAAGGAGCAATTTGAGCTCGAGTCAAAGTAAATGAATTAAGTTAATAGTATTTGGTCCCAGAATAGAGAACTTCAGTAGTCTCATGTAAGTAGCATTTAAAATCAATAAAATAAACTAATACGCCGGTAATAAGTACTCCCACGACTACCTGACTTACCTCCATATAGGACATTAACGTTCGAATAGTCCTTTATATTCCCGCTGCGAGGCCATTCAATTGAGCACATAGTGCTGGGAGGTATTATAGAAAATTGTATGTTTTCGTGAATGTATTTGAACGCTCCATGGAATTACCTTATGGGGTTATATTCATTGTTACAAATAATCCCTATTGCTTTGGAATTTCTCTTAATATTCTCGGGACTAGTTTTTACAGGCGTACAGAATATTAGCATAGCAATTATAATACACCAACGTTATAATTTTACCCGACAATGAAAATTAAACATAATTTTATTTGAAAATAGTTTAGAAAGACCAGTAGCCAACTACACTAAATGGAGCAGTGTATAATATATACCTACCTACAGTACGCAATACATATAATTATATATTAACACCAAAAAACGAGCATGTATTAAGAGACTGATGAATGTAAACGAAGCGAAAGAGGTATGTAAGTCTAGAGAGAACTGGCGCTCTATAACGGTCTGCCTACCTCGTTAGGCACACCTTTTTTTTATTTAACACCAAAAGAACAACAACATTCATACTTTCGCTTCGCAATACTCTAGACATGACATGATAGTCTGCCATCCATCCGCAAACAAATCGCAATCAGAGTTGGACTTCAAGAGAGCGTTGAACGCAGAGAGAGTGCGAGGGAAAACGGGAACGTATCATAAAATCACGAACTCATACCACAGTATAAATAGGTATGCACAGTATATATATTTAAGGTCGGCCACACGCAAGTGATACCCCTGGTGTAGCAAGCGTCCATAGGCGGCGGTAACCGCTTACCATCAGGCGTTACAAGTAGTATTAAAAAATAGTTTAAAGCTTTAGTTTACACGTATACTGTGCTTATAGTGAGTGTAGCAACAAAAACTGTCATATTTATGAGTTTTGAAATCGTTGTCACAATTTATATTATATATTAGTGCGGTGAAACTCTCATTTACAACGTAACTGAAATAAATGCACACAAAATGTTATATAGCGAGATACCTTTTTAGATAAAGCGAGGTCTGTTTACAGGGTGGCTATAATTAAGAATTTTACATCGCAATAGAGTCTGGCTTCGTGAGCTCATTTACGCCTCAGAAGGCATCGTCGCAATCTTAAACTTTTCTTTAAATTTCTCTATTGTAGGAAATATCTAAGGAGCTAAGTGTTTGAAATTAAAACGTACAGATTGTATTCATTTTTTTAATGCATAGGACTCGTGGTATGAGGGAGCGTCGTATTCGGCGATGTGTACAAGGTTTGTTCGGTTTGTGTTTCTTTACTCAGCGAATGTGTAGTATGTGTAGTAATGAGCAGTATGGTGTATGAAAACAACTACACCAAACAAACACCTATATTAATTTGGGAAGATATTTAAATTTCTTTTCAAACGGGAAAAAAATGCGACTGTTATCATCTTACCTTTGCCTACCCCTTCGGGGACATAACGGGAAAAGTACTGATATTTAATGAAACTGTACAGAATATATGTATGGTATAATAATCATCCACAAAAATATACCTACATATTATCATTACGTCGAGTCTCTCTCGGAGGGAGGAAGCAAAGAGAGTAGGGCGTCATTTCTCTAGACTTACGAATCTTATCTGTTCATACAATCTCTCCGCTTTCTAATACCAGAGGATGAATAGAAGTTAATACACGTTGAGGTCTTCTTCCGTTAACACGCCACGGTCCGTCACCCCGGAATATTAATCTTAAATTTCAATTGAGCTTCATTATGATCCGTTAATGAAATGATTGTAGGTACTATATTTATATAAATAGGTCGCTGACCTGACGTAGGTACAACTGTACCGCACGTAGCCAACTCGTACCAATTATACAACTCTTATGTTTATTCAATCCAATCTACTGGAGGCATTTTCAAACACCTATTTTTTTATTATAAACACGGAATTTTCATTTACCCATACGAAAAGTAATTTAATACCAAATATTTCTTTGTCGGTGATCGGACTCTCGAGGACGGGAACGTTAAGAGTAATCAAAACCGACGAGCATGTATGAAGAGACTGATGAATGTGGACGAAGCGAAAGGGGTATAAAAGTCTAGAGAGAACTGGCGCTCTCTCACTCTCACTCTCTGCCTACCCCGTTAAGGACTTGGCGCGATGATATGTATGTATGTACCTATGTACATTTTTGAATTCGATAAAACATTTAACAAGTTCCAATTATCATTAATTGTTTCTTCAATACCTGTGATAAAGTGGTTACCAAAAGGCTGAAGTCGGATTAAACCATCGACTATTTATACCACAAATAGGTATCAGCAACATCATATAGTTTGGATTGAACTTATTTACTTTCCACATTGAAATTATTTTACAGGAAGAACGTAGTTTGGGCGGATGTAAAAAACATTTGAGAATCAATTAATTCTAACAACCTTTTTTGATCGCGGCGATTGCGAATAGTACACCCTAGAACAATGTGATATCATCCTCTTTTTGTAATGTGTGTATAATGTTATATTCAACAAATGGTTGATATTGAAACTGACAACATCAATAATGTCTGCCAAAAAGTAATCTTAAATAACAATAATATATCCTCACGCCTTCTCACAGGGGTCCGTGAAAGAGTAGGCATAGGTGTATAGGTACCCACACACCCACTTTCCGCCAGAGATATATTTTAGGTGCCAACGTGACAAATGGCGAGTCCATCGCCATCGCCGACTAAGTATACATTCGCCTTAGAGTTGCTTCTCAGGCGTATGCAGGTTTCCCTTCGATGTTTTCCTTCATCGTAAAGCTCGTGATGTGACTAATCACTGTACTTCAGTTCAGAAACTCATTGGTACAGTCGGGATTCGAACTTGCGATCTTTGTGTCAGTGCAGGCAACTACTCGAACCACTCGGCCACCACGGCACAAGTAAATGACTAAATATTTGAACGATTGAAATATTAAAAATAACTTAGTCCTATGAAAAAGTCAGTTAATCGTTAAATAAATACCAAAGTGCGGAGTGAGATTATTTAAAATTCTTTTGGCATATTAAAGTCGGTTCATCACAGGGCCGTATTTGGGACCGTCGCAATGACGTCATAAAGGGCCCACACCTGAATTGCGTATTTTGTACAGTAATAAAAGAGAGCTTTGTGTAACATTTTACTCACACTGGCTCGCACTAGACGTATAACATTATGTCCATTGTGTTTCATGTTTTGTCATTTGCTTTTGAATTTTTGCTGTGATTTTATAGAGCAGTTTTTTTTTTTTTTTTTATACCACTTGGGTGGCAAACAAGCATGCGGTCCGCCTGATGGTAAGCGGTTACCGCCGCCTATGGACGCTTGCAACACCAGGGGTATCACTCGCGCGTTGCCGACCCTGCAGGAATCTTTTCACACCCTTCTTGAAGAACTCCATGCTGTACTCTCCAGGGAAAACCTCAACGGGGAGCTCATTCCACAGCCTGAGCGTTCGCGGAAGAAAACTTCTTTGGAAGCGCACAGTGCGAGACCTTTGTGGTTCCAAGGTATGGGGATGAATTCCCCGTCGATGGCGAGAGGTGCGGTGGTAGAAGGTGGAAGTGGGCATCATATCGAACAATTCTGCAGAACACTCCCCGTTATACAAGCGGTAGAACACACACAGGGAGGCAAAGTCTCTCCTCAGACTTAGTGATTCCAAGCCGCTTGTGAGCATGGGATCGTCGACAATTCTAGCGGCGCGTTTCTGAACCGCGTCAAAAGGCCCAAGCTGGTATCCAGGGGCTCCAGCCCACAGGTGGCAGCAGTACTCCATATGTGGCCGAACTTGCGACTTATAAAGTTGCAGTCTTTGTTGCGGTGTGAAGTACTGCTTAGCTCTGTTGAGCACACCGAGCTTCCTCGACGCCAGCTTAGCCTTGTCCTCTAAATGACCACGGAACTGAACGTCGCTAATTTCGCATTTGGAAAATGTATTCATTGTATATAAAGGTAGTGTATATATATATAGATCAGGACAATTACTTTTGACGAATGTTAAATAATTTTGTTGTAAACTGAGGTAGTTAGAGAAAGAGTGCCAGTAAAGTTATTTCTAGACTTACATATGTCTTTCGCTTTATCTACATTTATAAATTTCCTCATACATGCTCGCCGGTTTCGACTTCTGCTTACGTTCTCATCCCAGAGTATCCAATCGATGCTTACATATTATTTATATTAAATTTAAATCCTACATACATACATTATCATCACGCCGAGTCGGGGTAGGCAGAGAGAATAGAGCGCCAGTTCTCTCTATACTAACATACCTCTTTCGCTTCGTCCACATTCATCAATCTCGTCATACATACTCGCTGGTTTCGAGTCCTCTTGACGTTCTCGTCTTTGAGTGTCCGTTCGATATGATCTAGGTAGTTGGAGCGTGGTCTTCCTCCGCCTTGCCTTGCACACACTTTTGCTTTGTATATCTCTTTCTATCTTTCTTTGTAAATGAATCTTTATCTTATCTATCTTTATAATTCAATTCATATATATTTTATATAAATGATAATTTTTACGGCTTCTTCCCCTTTTCCTAACTTCCGGGTTGGTGTGGATATGTAGGTGATTTTGTAAATACCTACCTACACTGTTCTACCCTCAACAGTTAAGCGTAGAACAATGTACGAAATACCTACGCTGTATCATTATACGGCTGGGTGGCATGGGAGTTTATTATCTATATATTTTATTAATTAAGATACAGTTGTCGACCGTAAGAATTACGCATCGGGATTCAAAGGACTAACGCCCGCATTCGAGAGCTTCCAGGTTTTATTCAATGGTGTCATTTATACCTTTAAGCTTCTTTGACAGAGAATAGGCTTTACATACCAACGGTAGCTCGATTACTATTTCGATAATTATGATATGTGTGTCATAAATATCGAGATATCTTGTAAGATCTGATGCTGATCAGTCTGATGTTGGCCGATTTACATAGCTTATGACGCATTAAAACTGGTTTTGAAATAAGAATTGATTTAAAACCGTTCATCCTGGTAAAATTAACTAGTACTTAAATTGTTTAGTTAATTTTAGTTATGTAACATTCAACGAAACTGTATATTATAAAAATAGCAAAACATCACTTACTCGCAGCTACATGGATATACATTATATGAAGAGGCCGACACCGTCACGTGATAGGCAAACAGAGAAAAGAGTAGAGTTGATATATTTGTTTTAAGTGTTTGTTAATAGATATTACCCGGATATGGGAAATCTTATTCTATTATAAAAATACGTAGTTTACTCAGAAGGGTGTACATTAAAAAGCTATTTTACGGGTTGTGGCTGAGCGTGGGATAAATAGAGAAGTTTATATCCGCATTGCCTTTTTACGAAAGCATCCTAAATCGTTGCTGGCTGAAACGGTTATCACATTTATCTAATGCGTGTGACGTAAGCCTTACTAGACTTTTCCTTAAAAATAATCCAAGTACCTGAAATTATTCATATTTGATAGCATTAAGTTTGTATGCAATATTTACATAACACCAGCGCATACAACAGCTAAGATTTTAAAACAAATTTAAAAGTTGGCGGGTTAAAATCCAGTCAAGAAATTACTGAATTCGAGGAAAAATGCCTAATAACTCTTAAATGTACTATTTTTACCATATTTTTACGCCTTCCCAGTTAGTAATTTCCGATTTTCTATAAATTCACCGTTAAGCTCGTAGTGTGATTAATCCATATACCTACTTATGTTCACAAAAACGTACGTGTCGGGTTTAAACTAGCAACCTTTGCGTTTCAGGTCATGGCTCAAACCACTTGGCCACCACGGCTTCAATAAATCTTTAATTAATCAAATTCCCAAACAGATATATCGTACAAATGACGTTTTCATTCGCCCATCATTGAAACGGGCGCAACGATCATCGAGAACACACGAAACAATTAACCCATATAAAAGGCTATTGATTTCCGTCCAACCGCAGAACAGAAGGCTGTCCCCGTTAATTCTTATTGGTATTGTTTGCTAATTGAACGAAATCAATCAACTTTACCGCATTCACTTACAAACGCTCTATGTGAACGAAATTAGGTGTCCATTCACCAAAGCTTTTGTGTTGTTCTCGACACATACATATATGTACACTCATATGTAATGTTTAATGTCACTAGGGTTTTTGGGTAAGGTGGAGGTGAAACATAATGTCTAGTCTAGAGGTGAGAGCTCCTAACTGTAAAAGTGGTCGCAGGTTTGATTCCCGCCCGCATAATTTAATAGTAGTAGCAACCATGGAGTTTCTTGCCGGTTCTTCTCAATGGAAACGACCAACCCGAACCGTGCACTTTTTTCGACGTTTTATAAGTATATATTGATTTTGATTTTAGTAGCATGAATATTTGTATGTATTTAAATTTACCTATTTATATAAGTAATTATTTTGCTGTTTAGTCTACATAGCTTTGCTTAGTGTTGGACTTGTCAGTTTGTGGGGAATTGTTTTTCGTCAAGTATCTATTAGGTCGCTTGACCTATAGGGCAGAACCTTATACCGTAACAAAACCTACAAGATATGTAGGGAATGCACTTGTCTTTGTACTCGCTATCCGTCATGCTGGCACCTAAAATATATCGCTGGCGAAAAATGGGTGTGTAGATACCTACACATCCCTGCCTACCCCTGCATTATTTTTGATAATAATCACTCAATATTTAAAATATGTCTGTCAGCTTATTTTAATCTTTATTAAAAATGTTGTATGTTACTTTTATATATATATATATATATATATATATATATATATTTATACAAATTAGGTAGCTGCTTTGATTGTATTTTGATATTCGGTACCTCATCTGTGATAAGCAAAAATACTACCGACTCGCTGTTACACTGCGGCGCTTTCACGTGGTAAATTTGATTTTATTCGTAGTTATTTTTTCATCAGCAAATTTTATTATATTCTGCGCTCATCCAGCTAATAATATTTGTGCCAAATTTCTTCCAATTCCGATCAGCTGTAATAGCAAGATTGAGTAACAAATATCCAGATGTATACAAACATTTTCGCTTTCATATCAGTAGGATACATTTGACGGATATGCTTCGACTGGGTTGAAAATTATCGCCTATATCCTCACGCCTTCCCACAAGGGTCCCGGAAGGGGTAGGCAGAGGTGTATAGGTAATACCCACACACCCACTTTCCGCCAGAGGTACATTAGGTGCCAACGTGATAGATGGCGAGTCCATCGCCGTTACTCAAGCACAACTATACATACGCCTTTGAATTTTCAGACGTATGCAGGTTTCCTCTCGATGTTTTCCTTCACCGTAAAGCTCGTGGTGTGACTAATCACTGTACTTAAGTTCAGAAAAACTCATTGGTACAGTCGGGATTCAAACTTGCTTTCTTTGTGTCGCAGGCAACTGCTCGAACCACTCGGCCACCACGGCCTAATATCCTAATATGCCTTATACATTATATGTCAAAGTGGACGTATCTCGTGTATTTAAAGTTTCGCATATACCAAAATAGCATCGGAGTGATTAGGTAGCTCGGGGCAATGTTAATGCATCGAGAACATTTCCGACAAACGTGAATAGATGGTGCAATTACGGCGAGTGAGGACACCTAGCTAGTTGCGATTAGGCTAGGAGCTGGTCCCAATACTGTTATGTATTTATGTATAAATATGTACATTTTACGAACACGTTAAGAAGCGTACCAACTTTTGTCGCATCAAAAATCATTCGATAAACTGAATCGAATAACACGAAACAAATTGATAAATATATCATAAATATCACTACTTATTTTGGGGTCGACTTATCGAGTCGATTATGACAAAGTATTGAATACTTTGAATTGAAATGTTAACTGAAGTGTCTGGAATTTGATTATTCAGTACCGAGCTCCTACGTTAGAATATTATTTGGATTCGAATTTATTATCAGTTCACGTAGGTAGTAACTAATGACAGAATTAAGGATTATATATTTCAATGCTTAAACAGTTCAGTTCTTGTCATTAAATAAACCATTGACTCTATAATACCAATATTAGACAATGTAGACAGTAATAAGCTTCATGGCTTGCGATATCTATCTATAATATACCGAACAAAATCCGGTGTTTGAAACTGCCTGAAAACCTTTCAAACATAATCATCCAACTCTTTATCTAATTACTTTGTTTTTATTTTACAAACGCCTTATATAGCACAAAATATTATAAAACCTAAAATAACAATTAGAAATGAAAACAATAAATTATGAAATTTTTCTTTGTTGTATTGTTCATTATTGGAAATAATACAAGTTAAGACTTTCTCAAAGGTTAAATTAAGTTACTCTATACGATGCTTACTAAAGTTTGATAACGTATGAAACAAATGCCTCCAGCTTTTAAACTACTTAGCGTAGGGATGTGCAAATGGCACTCAAATACATTGGAAATGTTTCCTAACCTCGCTTCATAATGTAATTGTCAATTTCGCTTTCACTTTGCCGTGTAAAGTGTAGAAATGGTATCATTATGACAGTTAAAATTCAATATGGCGAGCAATTGAACTCGAACAGAATGAAATCGTCGAGATTAGTGAGTTTTCAGCGAGAAAGTTGGTACTGTGTTCAGTGTACATTCTACCAGTGCCAAAAACAGAGACAGTAAGCGCAACATGAGTATCCGTGTTAATTAAAGAGAGAAGCAAATGAGTATATGAGTATTATAAATGGAAACAAACTTTTCAAATTTCCCCTTTATCGAACATTATGCATGTAAGTCTTAATTGAATGACTTACCAAAATTATCTTAGAAACGGCCACTTTTTCACCGGAGAAACCATCCGTGGGAGAAACAGTTACGTGGCGTCTAATCTTCGATCTTTCCAATCGTATGCAAGTTTGCCGGGAATGGTTTTCTTCATCTTCATCCATATACAAATCTTCTTTGTTATTCGTTTTACATTGTATTTATAATCAATATTTATTAATCAATGAAACGATCGAAGACTGACCAATAGATCTAATGAAAAGCTACACTCGAATATGAATAAGGTTGCTTAAAGCAATACGTATCTTAATTCAGTAAAACTAATTAGAAAACAAGCGGACCACCAGTCTCGGAGTAGATCTGACGTAACGCAAGGGCAAGGATTTACTTACGCTCAGTCAGCGCAAGGATTGGACCCGATGTGATTTGCGGTCCGGGCCAGTAAGCAGAATTTGATTGAAACCCGTCGTGCTGACAAGGTTCGGTCAGTATATAGATAAAGGGACCCATCGCGGTTAAACTTACTAATTGATTGAAGATACACTATATGATTGTAGATGACACTTACTCACCTATTAAAGCAATTATCTCTTGTGATAAATTTAATAAACATTTGAGTTATTTTGTTTAATATTATAAAGGTGTCAAGCAATAATACTCCTTGCCTGATGATAAGCGGTTCCCGCTGCTTATGAACGTTAATAAAACAAGGACATAAGTCGCGCGCTGCCGACCCCGCAAGATTCTTTTCATAACTTTCTTGAAGACCTCTTGTGACTAAATATTTGAACATGAACAACAACACACATGTTTTTTTTTAAAGAGAGAAATAATCTATATATATATATATATATATATATATATATATATAAAAGAAAGTCGTGTTAGTTACACTATTTATAACTCAAGAGCGGCTGAACCGATTTGGCTGAAAATTGGTAGGGAGGTAGCTAAGAACTGGGAGAAGGACATAGGAATTTTATGTTCCCGTTCCCGTCGTTCCCGTGTGACGTGACATAAAACGTGGTTTAACAAAATGCAACCGACATGGAATAACAAAACAACTCAGTCAAAATATAAGTCAGCGGTTCATTTGTTAAAAATGGTATAACAAAACGCAACTGACAGCTGAGCATATTTAAAAAAAAAGTCCTAACGGTTGATGCATTCATTTAAAGCAAGGTATATAAATACTCTCTGCCGGCTTTAAGTTTCTAATAAAAAGCCACAAAGCAAACTTCAACTTCAAAATTTCAAATATTATACTGCTGTGCCGTTTATCATCAATAAAAATACCATGCGGCGACCAAGACGATCAAATCTTTCTCGACAAAGCCGTAATGCAAGAGTAAATCGAAACATTGCGAATGAAAGCACTGAAGAAGAGCAAGAAATTGCACGTGAAGAGCGCCGCCTTAGCATGGCTCGACTTCGTGCTTCTCACTCACAAGAGCAAAGGGAGGCAGCCCGTGAAACGGCTCGGTTGGCAATGCGAAATCGTCGAGCATACCTCAGAGATGAACAGAAGAAATTAATCAAATACTGATTTGAATGTGCATGTGAAGAACTCAAGTTACTAGAAAACGATACCCATTGGGATACGACAATCGTTGAAGCAATTATCTCTGCATCTCCAAGTCAGATACTAACATTATTTGCTATCATCATTTCGACATGATTTCCATCGAGCCCATCTAACCTGTGGCACAAATACAAGTATAAAATGGCTGAAGACAATTTACATCAAATTCGTGTCCGTTCAAGAAATTCCGATCTTGAAATGAAGAAGGAGATACATAATCGGGCCTTGCTCTTGATCGAAGACATGTGTTATCTCATGTGCGGTAGTTTATTAGTCAGATTAGGAATACCAGCGCCAAATCGTGAAATGAATGACGCATTTAATCGAGAATTGGAACGGGAACGTGAATATGATGATTGAACCAGGAATTAGATTTAGTAGTTCAAACGAATGTACCCCTGATGAATCTCCAACAAAAGAAAATTAAAATTAATGGAGGCTATTGATGATGGAAACGGTGGTTTATATTTCCTAGATGCCCCTGGTGGAACTGGTAAGACATTCCTCATGTCAGTAGGTTTAGCCACTGTTCGTGCAAGATCCAACAATGCGGTTAATCAAAATCAAAATCAAAATCAAAATCAAAATCTTTTTATTTCACATAGGCCCAGGTGGGCACTTATAAAACGTCGACAAAAAAGTCGAAAAGATACAGTTGCTTCTTATGGAATAGCAGCCACATTGCTAGAAGGATGTCGTACGGCACATTCTGCATTAAAATTGCCGTTAAATCTTCAATCTATTGAAGAACCAACATGCAACATTACAAAGTGCTCCGCTATGGCCAAAGTTTTATCCGAATCGAAGATCATCATCTGGGACGAATGCACAACCGAACATTGCAAGATCTACGTAATGACTCGAGATGTTTTGGAGTCGCAATGATTTTACTGTCTGGCGATTTTCGCCAGTTTAACATTGCCAATAATTCCCAGATCGACTGCTGCCGACGAAATAAACAGTTGCCTCAAATCATCGAATCTATGGCGCTATGTAAAGAAACTTCAGCTGACAACTAACATGAGAGTTGCATTGCTGAAAGATACATCTGCTGAAGATTTCTCTGAGCAATTGCTGACTATCGGTAATGGTCGAGTACCTGTCGACGAATCGAGCGGATTGATTTCATTTCCTCTGAATTTCTGTAACTTTGTCTCATCGAAAGACGAACTTATCAACAAAGTATTCCCAAACATCATTACTGACCTCAAAAATAATGAATGGTTGAGTGAGCGAGCAATTTTGGCAGCTAAGAATAACGATGTAGATGACTTAAACTATATAATTCAAAATGAATTATGTAGTTTAAGTCAAAGTTATGAGAATTCAGAATTCAACGGAACACGTTTGGTGGTAAGTAAATTGATGACCAATTTGATTTACGCCACAATACTCAAAGGAAAATTCAAAGGTGAGGAAGTTCTCATTCCCAGGATCCCAATGATCCCAAACGACATGCCATTTGAGTTTAAACGACTTCAATTTCCGATCCGTCTTGCATTCACCATGACTGTAAATAAGTCACAAGGCCAATCGTTGAAAGTTTGTGGTCTTAATCTCGAACATGCTTTTCCCATGGCCAATTATAAATGTGGCATGTTCACGGGTCACCTGATAAAAAAACAAAAAATGATATTTATCACAAGGTGCTACAATAAATGGCAAATAAAGAATCATTGAATAATTATATTTTTTTTATTTATAAGGCCGTGGTGGCCGAGTGGTTCGAGCAGTTGCCTGCGACGCAAAGGTCACAAGTTCGAATCCCGACTGTACCAATGAGTTTTTCTGAACTTAAGTACAGTGATTAGTCACACCACGAGCTTTACGGTGAAGGAAAACATCGTGAGGAAACCTGCATACGTCTGAGAAGAAAATCAAAGGCGTATGTATAGTCGTGCTTGAGTAACGGCGATGGACTCGCCATCTGTCACGTTGGCACCTAATATACCTCTGGCGGAAAGTGGGTGTGTGGGTATTACCTATACACCTCTGCCTACCCCTTCGGGGACCCTTGTGGGAAGGCGTGAGGATATATATATATATAAAAAATGTGATCATGTGATATTGGCTTTAAGGCGGAACAAAGTTCGCCGGGTCAGCTAGTTAAATATACAATGCGAAAGTATCTGGAAGGCAGAGGAAAACAAAGTTTTAACAACGTAGAATGGATCGATCAAAGATGGGAACGTAAAGAGTAATCTAATAAAAAATGTAATCGATGCATGTCTTTTCAGTCATGCATCGACAAATATAGGTGAAACAAAAGTGGTCTGTTTGTGAAGAGAGAACTGGCGTTCAAGTCCCTCTGCCTACTTCTGTAGGGACTTGCCGTAATTATATGTACGTGCGTGTATTATATTAATTCGTTTAGAGTACCATCATCCACCTCGGTACATAATATTTATATTTATTATTTTATGTTTTTTATTATTATATTTATTAATTTATTGCTTGATTTATAAACAATACCCTTTAAATTCATAGTAAAAGTTATATTATGGCTGCCAAAAGTTTGGTAATTGCAAATTTGTGATCAGACTGGCGTTGTGCCCAGACCATGATTGCGAGCTAGATTTTACTTAAATCCAAAATATAATGAATTTTCAAAGTTCCTTAGAAATATTCTCCTTAGTTATCCAATGCGGCAAAACTACGTAACACTGCGGATTTTGATGTAATTGCATAAAGTCACGTTCTTTCATTAAACAAAATATACTGAAATTGCATATAATTATGGCTGTTTTCTGGTTTTTATCCCGAGCTCTCGTTTGCTTTACTTTATTTTAGAAATTACCGCCTTTGTAGCATTTTCTTGGGAAGAAACAGAAATTGTTCAATTCCACGAAAATATATCATAGAATTATCGACTTACAAAGTATTATTAACAGTATCTCTTGGGAGTCAGACCAAATAAAATTGTGGCCAACAATATAATCAATAAACCCTTGAATGTAAGTGTTCTTTACATTACCTATGTATGTTAGTAACGTATTGTTATGGGTTGCCATTATGAATAAAATAATAGAAGAGAGTTCGAAAAGAAAGCATTTAACCTTTAACCTCTCCCAAAGTACGTTATCTGGCATAGTACACCCACTGTACTATACATTAGAATGTTAAAGTGAGTCCAAATAAACGTATAATGTCCTACGCCATCGTAACAATCACACCCTTTTTCACGCCAGTTGCTTGCGGATACCTTTATACGGATTAATGTCTTTACGCCACACAGCCTTTCGAAGGCAGCGCATCTGAACTGCATTCATACTATTCTCACGCTTCCTCTGACATATCCAGGCTAGACGCCTGGCCGTTTAATTAAGTATAATTTAATTTTGCAGATGCAGATATTTTATAAATTTGAGCTAAAAATTACAAATTCAAAATAAATGGTTGCGTTTCAAACAATTCGGGTACTTCAATATCGAATCATAACATACAGTAAATTTAGAACAGCTTTATACTCCTGTCCTTGTGTTGATAATTATCCTTTGTTGTAAATTTCCCAACGCAAATCGTCTATTGTTCTTTAATTACCTGGTTAAATAAACATGTTACCCTTAGAAAGGTTCCATTATAATCTATCTCTAAATAAATGTATCATTAATAATTCTAATGAGTGTAGGCAGATGTTTATAAATACGAATTCTTCGCCAAAGATATATTTAGATGCCAAAGCCAACTAATGGCGAGTCCATACATGCGTCTTTGAAATACTTCTCAAACATATATAGGTAAATTCTCGATGTTTTTCTTCGTCGTAATGCTCATCGTGTGATTAACACTGTAGCTAAAATTATCTTTTGTGCATTCGGTATTCGAACTTCCAATCTTTCAAGCAGGCAACTATTCGAACTGCTCGGCCTCCACGACTCCAAATGTCACCTTATAATAGGGTTACGGTGGTCGTGTTTAGCAGTCGTACGTAAAGTAAAAATAAATTACCGTCAATAAAAGTTTCTTGTACACATCTACAGTCACTAGATCGGAACTTTACATGGGGAATGCAATTTCCTTCGTATTCAATTACACACATAGCGTGCGATCCGACGTTTTGCACGCTACGTTATAGGGATGTCGCCATTTGCATGGATATGTCTTTGTTGTGGGGCGATTTGGCAAAAAAGTTACGCACGTAAAGGTATGTTTTGTATGAATTGTGTCTCGACAAGATGGACTAAGTTTCTAACAAAGAGCTATTCCTTTAAAATACAAATGCAGACATTTGTTCAACATAAGCCGGTTCAGCATTTCTTTATTTACAACTAGTTGTGTCCGCGACGGTCCGGCGTCCGCGTGTTGCTAAAATAAAAATAGCCTCCTATGTTACTCCTATTTATATCAGTTATCTTCCAGTGAAAGTTCCATCAAAATCGATCCAGCCGTTTCAGAGATTAGCCGGAACAAACAGACAGACAGACGGACACACAGACATTTTAAAAAATATTTGCAATTATGCCATACCATATGCATTCAGTAAAAAGCGATTATTTTAATATTACAAATAGACACTCCAATTTTATTATATTTATTGATAACAACAATTATTAATATTTACAAAAAACATTTTTATAACTAACTACTAACAGATAAAAAAAATTACCCAAATCGATATCCCGAGGCAACGTGCCAAGAACATAGCAGCTATTATAATCAACTTGTTCTTGTCCATTGCTAAGGAGGTCTTATACCTACATACGTCCTTGTACTCTGTCCTCCCGACTCCCTCAGATTACTCAACCTGGCTACTTGTTCACTCACACCCTAATATGTTGCTTATCCAAGTCAATCTATATAATATAAAAAAAAACTAAAAAAACACGCTTTTTACAGAAAACTAAACTAAAAAATAAAAAATAAATTTTAATAAATTTGAATTAATACATACATACATACATATCATCACGCCGAGTCCCTAACGGGGTAGGCAGAGAGTATAGAGCGCCAGTTCTCTCTAGACTTACATACCTCTTTCGCTTCGTCCACATTCATCAGTCTCTTCATACATGCTCGTCGGTTTCGAGTACTCTTAACGTTCCCGTCCTTGAGAGTCCGATCTATTTGGTCCAGGTAGTTGGAACGTGGCCTTCCTCTGCCTCTTCTTGCACACACTTTTGCTTTGTATATCTGTTTCGTCAATCTTTCTTCACTCATCCTTTCTATGTGTCCAAACCAACGTAACATGCCTTTCTTCATCTTTACAATCACGCCCTCATTCACGCCAGTTGATTTGCGAATCTCTTCATTGCGGATTCGATCTAATATCGTTACGCCGCACATTTTTCGAAGAGATCGCATCTCGACTGCATTCAAGCTATTTTCATACTTCCTCTGACATACCCAGGATTCGCTGCCATACAATAAGGTAGGTACCAATATCGCGTTGTGGACAGCAACTCGAGCATTCTTGCTCAGACTTTTACTGCCCATCAACGGCGACATGGCTCCATTCACCTTATTTCCGGCAGTTATCCTTCTTTCAATATCTTTTTCATACTTTCCATCTCGTGTGAACATGCTTCCAAGATATACAAATTCATTCACTTGCTCTAGAATTTGCCCATTTACCGATATTGCACACTCGGTCACTTGTTCATCTCTTTCGAATACCAGAACCTTAGTCTTGCCAGCGTTTAGGCGCAGCCCCTTCTTTTCACATTCTTCTTTCATTATTAATAGTGTAAAAATTCTTAATAAATAATTTAAAAAAAGCGTGGGTGCATGGTGTCAATAGTTCTAAATATTTTATTGATATCTGTCAATAAAATACTTATATCTATAAGAATAGAAGATTTATTATTTCGACAATATCTTAAAAAGCACCCCACGCTTTTTTAAAATTATTTATTAAGAATTTTTACACTATTATTAATTCAAATTTATTAAAATTTATTTTTTATTTTTTAGTTTAGTTTTCTGTAAAAAGCGTGTTCTTTTAGTTTTTTTTTTAAACTATATTTATTATTAACTTTTTAGTTCGATATTTTTCAAAAGGGAGCCAGAGAAACGGCTACGAGAACCAAGAAAGGCCGCAGGCGCGCTAATTACCCACGGAGAGTTACATACTGACGTACTGACATACTGACATACTGACATACTGACATACAAGTGAAGCTAATAAAAAGCGTGTAATAAAAATGAATCACTAAATGTGTTGCTAAACGCAAAACTCTAAAACGGCTGACCGATTTAGAAGATTTATTTTTTGTTGTGTTTGATGAAGTCTGAGGAAGGTACTTTTGGGATAACTTTTTTTTTAAATACGAGAAAATAAGAAAAAACAAAAATTTTCTTGACTTTTTAGGTGGTACGAAGTTAAGCCGGGGCAACTAGTATTGAATAAATGATACTCTCATTGGTGGTCAATCGATATTATAAAAAATAAACTTAAAATATATCTCGGGCGAAAAGGTAGTACCTAGAAACCTCTGCCTACCCCCTCGTCATCCTTATCATGAGCAAGTCTTATTCCATCTGTATTGAAATAAAAACTTGCATCCACAACAATTCAGAGCAGTGTGGTCGTCGTAATCCGTAGTTGATCAACGAGGCGGGTACGTGACGTCATTGTACAGTTTAATGGCCAATCCGGTAGATGCGATCAAATTAAGCTGGATTAATTGAGACTGAAGTTACATTTGTATGTGATATGATTGTCGAACTACACTGCTTTGTACTTGATATGATTGTATTATGTCACTAGGTATACAAATTATAATAAAATATATATAATATATCCTCACGCCTTCCCACAAGGGTCCCCGAAGGGGTAGGCAGAGGTGTATAGGTAATACCCACACAAATTAAGTATACAAATTAAACTAAAAAATAATAATAATGAGTCGTTTGTTAAGAAAAAAGAGGGGCTGCGCCTAAACGCAGGCAAGACTAAGGTTCTGGTATTCAATTAGAGATGACTACAGATGAACAGATACATCGGTAAATAGGTAAATCTTAAAGTAAATTAATGAAATGATACATCTCGGAAGCACTTTCGCAAACTATCAAAAACATATCGAAAGAAAGAGAAATGCCAGTAATACGAGGTAGTAAAAGTTTGTGCAAGAAGCTATACCTACATTAAACGAAATTGGTGCCTGCTTTATTATCTTTCTAATATTATAAATGTGAAAGTTTGTAAGTTTGGATGTTTGCGGTTCTTTCACGGCAAAACGGCTGAACAGATTTGGCTGAAAGTTGAAATCGTGATGGCTTATACCTAGGAATAGGACATAGGCTACTTTTTTTTGTGATCTCGTAAATTCAAATTTCTAATATTATAAAGTATGATGCTCTTTCACGGCATAGCGGCTGAACCGATTCTAGCAGGAAAATACATAAGCTACTTTTTCGAAATCACGCGGGCGAGGCCGCTGGCATAAGCTAGAGGAAGCATGAAAATAGCATAAATGCAGTTGATATTCCGTCCCTTCGCAAAATGTGCAGCGTAGCGATTTTAGATCGAATCTGCAATGACGAGATTCGCAAAGCAACGGGCGTGAACTAGGGTTAAATTATAAAGATGAAGAAAGCATATTTCCCTAGTTTGGAAACAAAGAAAAGATACGTGAAGAAACATTGACGAAACAAATACCTATACGATACAAAAGTGTTTGTAAGAAGAGGCATAAAAACCAAGTTCCAACTACCAATATCAAAAAGATCGGCCACTCAAGGCTGGGAACGTCAAGAATACTCGATTCCAGCGAATATGAGCAGACTGATGAATGATGACGAAGCTACATAGGTATGTGTAAGTCTAGAGAGAACTGGCGCTCTACCCTCTCTCCGTAACCGTTGCGCTATCCTGCGTACTGCGATGAAATTGATAATTTGGTTTTGTTTAATGAAATATTTGCTGTTTAAAAATATATTTATTAATATTTACTTATCTACCGGCATTTAGGTACACAGTGTATTCCTGTTTTAACAAATTTCACATATTATGATAGCCACGGGTATGGTCTACAGGGCACATTCGCCCCATAAAGGACAAAGGAACGATCGCAATTGTTCGGGGTTCGGTTAATGAAAGCGGGTGGATATGACATCAAAGATATCGCTCATGAGTTATCGTCCAACAAGATAATATCTATAACATTTTCGACTTTTTGAAAAAGTGTCGTAGAACCGAGTACTGCAAAGACAGTCGAAATGGTGATATACCGTCTTATAAGACATGACTAGCTGAGCCACACTTTAACTTTTGCAATGTTAGCTGGGAAGGTAGAAGGAAAGATACGAAGGAACACGACGAAGATATATAAGTTGTTGTCATTAGTTATAGGGATTACATTATAATATTAAATTCTAGCTAGCCTTGATCTCAAAACATTTTAAATTGTAATGGTATAAATGTTATCATAATTTTAATTATTTTAAGTATGTATTATTTTAAGGAATAAGAAAATTATTGTGTTGCTACGGCCATCAAGGTATATTGTCAGTTTATAAAAATTGTAAGCTGTTGCAAAATATTAAATAAATAAATAAATATGAATCAGATTGAAGAAAAGTCATCATTGTATCAGATATTGTATTGAACAGAGGCAAAAAAAAAATTGCTTTAGAGATGCCAACAAGGGCTTTTAACTTCATGATAATGAATATGAAGATACTGCTACGCATAGTTGGATAGGAAATCTAATAATATAAATTGTGACAGATATGCCCTATGATTAAAATAGCAGCCATTAGGATGACTTCTTATTTGTATCTTTATGTTGTACGGTGAAGTAAAACATGGGAAGAGACCTGCATACTTTTGAGAAGAAAAAAAAGTTAGTAATAAAGAGTACGTTTCAAAGTCGTATGTATAGTCGTGCTGGGGTATCAGCGATGGACTCGCCATCAGTCACGTTGGCACCTGAAATATATCGCAGTCGGAAAGTTGATGTGTAAGTACTACCTACGTCTGCCAACGCCTTCGGGGACCCTTGTGGAAAAAATATATAGTATTTAATTGTGTTTTTCTAACTTGTGGTTATAATAGATCTCGACTCTCGACTTAACCATTCAAGTGGATTGACATGGAAACGGAAAATTTATTGTTGAAACTAAAGCCTACCCCCGTTCTAACAAGTCATTGTTATATGAATTTACTGTATAATGGGAATATCCATGTATATTAATAGCTAGCAGTGTCCCGCGATATCACCTATGTATGAATTAAATGGTAGATGGGACACTAGCAAAGTATTTATATATGTGCCAAAAATAATCAATAATCCTCACAAACTTGCGCATAATTTACATTATGTGTAAAAAACAAAGCCTTCCGATAAGGGTCACGCTGGGGTAGGCAAAGGTGAATAGGTAGTACCCACACACCCACTTTCCGCCCGAGATATATTTTAGGTGCCAACGTGACAGATGGCGAGCCCGTCTATAGGACTTTTAATTGCTTTCGAACGTATGCAGGTTTCCTCTCGATGTTTTCCTTCACCGTAAAGCTCGTGGTGTGACTAATCACTGTACTTAAGTTTAGGAAAACTCATTGGTACAGTCGGGATTCGAACATGCAATCTTTGTGTCTCAGGCAACTACTCGAACCACTCGGCCACCACGGCTCTTTGTAGTGTAACACAATTTTATTGTGTTAGTAATATAATATACAATACATTAATCAAAGTATCTTTATTTCTACGTATTGTTTGACTGGGCGATCGATCGCCAAAGCTCATGTACGTCCCTTCAGTAAACAAAATGACAAACGACAGTTCGTCAAAGTAACAACGCAGGCGAGTCACGATCGCAAGTGACGGACCTCCGAACTAAGGTTGGCGAAGGCCTGTGGCTATTAAATTAATGATAATGTACCGAGTCTCAGTGAACTGTTGTCGTTATTCGCACGTGTTCACCGTCGTACCGCACGTGCTGCGAATCAGAACCAACCGCTTTTATATTAGCTTAAGTAGTCATTAAATACCTTATGCATGTGTATTCTTGAGAGCAGTGCTTTATATTTTTTAGGAAATTCGATGTGTAATACTCTCTGTATAATCTGCAGCCAGCTATATTTGATTTGAAGCCTAGCTTAAATTAATCTCTAAGACTACAAACTAAATTATTAGTAAGCGAAAATTTCTTATTTAAAGAAACTAATAATAATAAAAATAAATAAGTACCTTGGGAAAATTCCACACAGAAAATCTTGTGATATGGTAACTAGATAACTAGAAGAAATATATATTTATAGGCCGTCATTTAATTTACATATATACATATCCTCACGCCTTCCCACAAGGGTCCCCGAAGGGGTAGGCAGAGGTGTATAGGTAATACCCACACACCCACTTTCCGCCAGAGGTATATTAGGTGCCAACGTGACAGATGGCGAGTCCATCGCCGTTACTCCAGCACGACTATATATACGCCTTTGAATTTCTTCTCAGACGTATGCAGGTTTCCTCTCGATGTTTTCCTTCACCGTTAAGCTCGTGGTGTGACTAATCACTGTACTTAAGTTAGTTAGTTAATTTACATATGAAAGTGAATAAATACTCAGGGTACCAATCTGTCTTTATCTGGAGTAGGTAATGATTTACTAACTTAGGCCGCTAATCAAATGAAGATGAACACTAATGAAGAAACGCGATATTAGCAATCCTTATCGAGAAGTCGAATACATTGTAATACAACACCTCACGCAGGCACGTTCGTGAGCAATTAAAAGCTAAACTTTCAAAATGAATGAGGACTTGAGAATATATTTTAAAATAGTACTGAGTCGTTTAACTTATTGGTTTAAAGGTAATGTCACCTCAGTCTGCCAGCCATCGACTGAATAAACTCCGCGAACACAATCAACGTGAATTCAGTACATTTGCAGCGCTTACCTTACCTGGAAATTGGATAAGCTTTCGAATGTTCTTCATTTACGTTATTTAATTGAATACTGAAATGGAATTTAGGTTTTTTAAAATAAGACTTCAATTACTAAATAATTATTTACAATGGGCTAATGAAATAAAGAATATACATTAATTCAAGAGTTGTGGTGGCCGAGGGTTCGAGTTGCAACACGAAGATTGTAAGTTTGGATACCGACTGTTACCAATGAGTTTTTCTAAACTTAAGTACAGTGATAAGTCACACCACGAGCTTTACTGTGTAGGAAAGCATCGAAAGGCAGGTCTGAGCGCCACCCGATCCCGCCTAAACAAGATGTAGGTACGAGCTTGCTTTAGAACTCGTGTCTATGGCATTCTGCTTGTTCTCGGGTAATATTTGGTAACAATATATATAGAGCCGTGGTGGTATATATAAGAGCCGTGGTGGCCGAGTGGTTTGAGCAGTTGCCTGCGACGCAAAGGTCGCAAGTTCGAATCCCGACTGTACCAATGAGTTTTTTTGAACTTAAGTACAGTGATTAGTCACACCACGAGCTTAACGGTGAAGAAAAACATCGAGAGGAAACCTGCATACGTCTGAGAAGAAATTCAAAGGCGTATGTATAGTCGTGCTGGAGTAACGGCGATGGACTCGCCATCTGTCACGTTGGTACCTAATATACCTCTGGCGGAAAGTGGGTGTGTGGGTATTACCTATACACCTCTGCCTACCCCTTCGGGGACCCTTGTGGGAAGGCGTGAGGATATATTTTATTATTATTATATAATATATATAGTTAATATGACATATTTTTTTTGTTTATACAAATGTATGTATGTATTATGTTAACAAATCGGTAACCACAACAAATGGTAAATTAGATTACCGACTACGTATGGACTATACAGAAATTGTTATACCCAACATGGAATACCTATTTCACAGGCAATTTGGCTGAGTTCACAATACAATTCAGAGCATACACAGTATTTGTGTGTCCTCCGTGACATTTCGCAACCCCTGTTTCATATTATATGCAATAGGCTAAAAGAAATTTCTCACAATACTGAAAAAAGGTTGCTTATACCTGAGGTACCATTGATTTCAAATATTTCAATAAGATTCGAAATTTATATTTATATAATAATTATTTGTATGTATTATTATATTATTATTTTTACATTTATATTTCCATAAAACAATGTCTGAATGTACATAATGTAAGTTTAGTTATGAACCGTCTCATTTATTAATATTAAATTACAAAAATTTCTATGGATTCACTATCTGTTACAATGGCACCTATTTATATTTCCAGCGAATAAAGAGTGTGGTATGGCTGAAAACACCACTGCCTTCCCCTTCGGGGACCCTCGTGGAAAGGCACCAATATAATGCATATTTTTAATATCTTGTATCTAAGATTTTTTATACCACTAAGGTTACGGGTACATCAGGTAAGGCGGTTACCGCCGCTTATGGAGGCTTCCAAGACCAGGGTCATTGCTGTTTTTAAAGAATGACGTGCAATTTCAAAACATAACAAACCCTTCCTTATCATGCTACCTGTGCGGAAAAGAAAACCAAAAAGCATGTAGTGGCTTGGAAAATACTCACATTCTGACTTTTTTCCTTTCATCGTTGCAATGTTTTATTATTCAATATTATTCAAAGGAGAAGATATCTCTTAAATAAATGAAATGTAATTAAAAACGATAGGAGATATAAAATGCAATCCCAAGGGCTATGTCGAATAAAGAGGAAAGTGCGAATTCTTTTGCCCCTTGATCCCCATTTTATTTTGAGTCAAACGCCGTTTTGACACCCAACCTACATCATCCTCAGCCGACAGATTTGACAGGCGAAAATGTCTTCATTGTGCCTGCAGATATGATTGAACTCCCTGCGTTAATGGGAAAAGGTGTTTGTCTCTTTGTTAGCCAGTCACGCTTTTAGGAAGACTTGATAGTTTTTCGATTCTTAGGAATGGCCGTTCAAATCTACTGAAGTGATTTTATTTATTGAAATACGTAATAACAAAAATTAAAGCCGTGGTGGCCGAGTGGTTAGAGTAGTTGCCTGTGATACAAAGACCGCAAGTTCGAAAACTTCTAAGTTTTTCTGAACATAAGTACAGTGATTAGTCACACCACTAGATTTACAGTGAAGGAAAAGATTGAGGGGAAACCTGCATACGTCTGAGAAGCAATTAAAAGGCGTATGTATAGTCGTGTTTAAGGAACGGCGATGGACTCGCCATCTGTCACATTGGCACCTTAAATATATATCTCATCCGGCTTACGGAGTGTAAGTCGAGAAAAAAACTGACATTCTACTCTGTCTGCCTACCCCTTAGGTGCACTGATTGACGATATGTATGTCATAACAACAACAGCATAACATTATATTTTAATTTATACATTACCGGAGGCATTTCGTCGTGTAAACCAGAGTAAGCAAAATACTCATATTATATAGAGTTTTACGTAAATAGGAACACCGTGCACTATTTAATTAAGTCTGGGGAAGGTTTCACCCGGTGCTTTATTTATTTTAGCTCAACCAAGTTTATTTGTTAGGGTCTTATTTGAGCAGTGTTTATTGGAATCTGTGACGTCTGTACTATATTTATTATTATTATTATTCACATTGCAGGCTTTTTTTGTTGTTCGCCTAATTAGCACTTATTTATGTGTGTGTATGTTAATATGGAAAATTTTACGATCGAAAATTAAGTCCATCTGAGTGTTAGTGAATATAAATAAGTTTGAATTTTAACGTGTTTGAAACCATCGTATGCAATTATTATTTGTATATGAATCTTGTACATCCAACATTAACCACACATGAAGAAAATAGTATTTTTTATTTTTACTTTATCACGATAGAAAAAAAATGCACTACGCGGTTTCAAAGTTACGAGCGAGTAAGCGAGCGATACTCCTGGCTAACCAGCTAGTTTGCCAACCCGATGGTATAAAAATAGAACATGTGGTTTTTATACCACTTGGGTGGCAATCAAGTTTACGGTCCGCTTGATGGTAATCAGGTGCCGGCGTATCGCTTACGTTTACCGTCGACCCTGCAAACAAAAAAAATTACTAGATTGAATAACAGAACAATAGCATTCCTTTAGAGACGTCGGATTTTGTACATAACTATGAATCAATATATATATATAATATGGATGTTATACAATAAGCTTCCATGACAAGAATTCAGCCAAAATTCGTTTTCTATAGTATGCTCAATTAGAGTAACGAGATGTAAGTATATAATAAATACATAATAATCCCATTGAATGGAAAATAAAATATTCTACCATTAGTCTCTTTCTCTGATGCCTCATATAACATTATTATCAAAATATTCAAAGGCGTATGTATAGTCGTGCTTGAGTAACGGCGATGGACTCGCCATCTGTCACGTTGGCACCAAATATACCTCTGGCGGAAAGTGGGTGTGTGGGTATTACCTATACACCTCTGCCTACCCCTTCGGGGACCCTTGTGGGAAGGCGTGAGGATATATTATATCAAAATATTTCTATAGCAGAAATAACTGATTCGAGATCCCGATATTATATTTAATAAGCCTATTCAAGTTATTCAATGAACAAGTGGAAATAAAGGGAAAAATATCTCCTAATCCGTAATACATAATAAACTTTATAAAAAGTCGCCTCGTCGTTCGCCTACAGCTAACAAAAACTTTCCTTGTTACGGCGTTCATTAGCAAATCTTTCGAGAGTCTCGGAAGGGGCCCTTTGATTATCGACATGATAATAAGAACGTATTTTATTAAGGAGACGAGAAGTTCGTATTTTTCAGCTGTACAGTAAACTTCAGGAATTTTTAGGGACTGATTGGTATCGGGAAATTGAGTTCAATGACCGTTAATTATTCTGATAGTTAAATACCGACTTACATTATATAAGTACATATCCCGCGGAGTCCATCACAGGGTAGGCAGTATAGCATATTATTCTCGTAGTAGGGCTGCATCAGCACATTTCAATCAATTTTAAATAAAACTGTAGTAAATCGTACACCTAAACTTTCCTTACAAATATTTTTTTATATCCTCATGCCTTCCTACAAGAGTCCCTATAGGGCTAGGCACATGTGTATAAGTAGTACCCACACACCCCTTCCCGCAGTTATTTAATATACCGGCACGTTTATATGGAGTGGCGACATACTGTATTTTTTCTCCGTCACCAGTATAATTTACCATTATTATTTATATTTAAACATTATATATATTGCCACAGGCCACTAGTAACGGGAAAACCTGACAGACACATTTATATTTTTCTTCATAATTTAATGATGATATACTTATAGGTATAATAGTTAAATTCGTCTTCCTTCGCGAGTCCTTGAAGGAGTAGAGAGAGGTGTAACAACCTCCCTATTTGGCTTCCTGTGGTGCCAAGGAGACAGAATTAAAAATACAAAAAATTGCCATTTCTCAAAAACCATTGACCAACTAGGGTCAGTAATGCGCGACTTATACTCCTGGTATTGCAAAAGTCTTACCATTAAGCGTGTGCTTGTTTCCCAGTGGTGTATAAAAAAAACAAATTACTTCGAATCGTTTCATCAAACTCATTGATTTCTTCAAGACATTCTTCTTCAATTTAATGCTCGAAGGATTAACCAGTAGTGGTTGTGCTCATAAAAAAGAAGCAATGGTTACGTCATTAGCCTGTAGTGTTTGCCAAATGCTATAATTAATCAATGGCTACACAGAGGTCTGCCACCTAGAGTATGTTAACTAAATGTGTACTCAATCGAAAAAGGCTATTGACCGCTTCAATCAATTGAACTGAACAAACAGACCGAACAATATAGAGGCTGCAAGCAAAACAAAAACAATCCAAAAATAAACAATCAATTCGAAAAACAATTCGTTTAGATTCGTTAGCAACAAATAGTTGAGCAGAACGTAGTATGATGGAATGATTTATTTTGGCAATAAGTGTCGTGTTAGCTTCGGTGTTATTGGTGAAAGTAAACTGACTTCGAGTAGGACAAGGTGTGAGCGTAGAACTTTGAATAATGTCGTTTAAGGATACGGATGATGTTAATCCTTTATTGTCAACACTTTTCAAAGTATATTGTATGTGTATATACTTACCTGCTATTTAATTTGAATTTGAGTTAATCGTATTGATTAACTTTACGACTTAGCAATATAGCAGAATGTGGTTAAAGTTGTTACCTAAAGTAATTAATTTTAAGAAAATATTGTCGGCACCAATTAGTTTTTAGCCGTAACTACAATGCTTCATACTTAAAATAATATCGTTAGGAAACCTATTTGAGTAGACATTAAAATTCATGTGAAGTTCTTGAGTAAGGTTAAAAATATTTATAATTAAATAAGTTACCCTTTTGATCCTTGCTCACATGCTCTCTCTCGTACTGTTAGGTTGTGGGTGTTAGGGTGTTATAACTCATATATATATATATATATATATATATATATGAGTTGATAATTGACTGTACTTGCTGTTATCCGGGTTTCAATCGGGTTGAAATTTATTATTATATATCTATACTTATATATATATATATATATATACTTATAATATATCCGGTTCCTTGGGTTGCACATATAGCACATATTAACTGCCTCAATGAACTTATGCATGTATATAAACATATTGTTTCAAATCGGTATTGTAGTTCCTGAGATTAGCGCTTTCTATAACTCTGCCTTTTTTACATATACGAGGTAGAGAATTCGAATACTATTAGAATATTTCAATTCAGACTAAAACTTAGACCATCGCCAGAGGAAGTCAAGGGAAACAATGTTGATAAAACGTTTATTTAGCAAGCGGCTATGATGGACGTCTGTTTAATGAAATCCAAGAAAATACCATGGGTTTCTTGTTTATGTTTACGTTACCAGTTCCAGTTCTAAGAACTCGCTGGTAACATCAATGCTTAGCTCCTAGCATACATTTACAGTAATATTCAAGCTTTTGGTGGCGACTTCTTCCGCTTGGAGCCTTTTAAATAAATCTATCATATCGTATTTTCACGTCTTCAAGGTGTAGACAGAGGGTAAGGTAGTCCCACACGGCCACTTTTCCGCCGGAGATATATTTGAAGTGCCAACGTGATAGATGGCGAGTCCATCGCGTAACTCAAGCACGAGTATAGATGCTACTTTGAATTTCTTCTCGAACGTACGAAGGTTTCCTTTCGACGTTTTCCTTCACCGTAAAGCATAGTGTGACTAACCACAGTTTTTATGTTCAGAAAAACTTAATAATATAGTCGGGTTTCGAACTTGCAATCTCTGTGTTGCAGACACTACTCGAACCACTGGACTTTACATATTACTCTCAATAAAATTGAATTGAAAAATAGCTTCTATAGAAGCAACAAAATCCATTTTAAATTGCATCTGATTTCAATAAAGGAAATGGAATACACTCCACATCATGTGCGCTAGCTTGTAATGATATAAAAAGATAATTCTCATTTTATTTTCCAGCAATATCTTGCTACAGAGGCGGATGTAATCCTCGATGCACTTCGCATCAAAAAACATTGGCGGATAAAAAGCAATTTACGTAGCAAGCAATATTAATGTGTGCGTGTGTAAATTGTTGACACCTACTGTTTTAATATTGTTAAGGGATTTGAGAGACTTTCATACACTGATTGAGAGAATTTTCATACACTGTTTGCGAGTAGTTTCATTAATGTACCCTGCATTAAGCGAAACGTTTATGCACAAATGTAAGTACTAACTTTTCGATCTTATGTAAATGCCGTGCTTCCTAGAACTATTCCGAAGATAACATTCCTATTCAAGTTCCAATTAGTACTGCTATCGGGTCGAATGTACGCCGAGCGGAGATTGCTTTTCTAATTATGCAAGATGCGCCATCGAGTGCCACGTGTATCCAGCCTACCTTCCCGATAACACGATTCTTGACAGCCTAATAAAGCAGGCTAAGCAGAGACGTGAATGTATTACACTGTAGATAGAAAAGTTAATTGGTTCTTTTTAAATCACTTATACTGTGGTTGCGAATAAGGAAATAAATAATTCTGATATTTATTTTATATACAAATTTGAGTATAGGTAGACTAATAGGCAATGGTTGCGTTTGGTGAACAGAGAAGCGTGGCAAATTTGAGAGAAGGTATATATCCATGGTTAACGAGGGCTGCTTTGATTGACGAATGAGTATACCTATTTACCTAATTATGTGTACTTTTTCAAAGCTAAACTGAGAGGTACTTCTAGTTAAGAAGTTTATAGACAATCAAGCACACTATATGGATAATAAAACCATTTTTTTAATAACAGGGATAGTAAAGTCTAACTAGCTGCTCGCTATTGGCGTTTATTGGCATTCGGATTACTATTAGCTTGACAGCATTTTGCTTTGCTTGAAGCTTGAGGTGGTGGGTTATGTATTGATGTATGTATCTACCTATATAAATATATATAAGGATTTGTATATAAGGATATATACATCTATAGATCCTAGCCTATTGCCTAGTTACCATAGTATAAGCTTTGCTTAATTTTGGGCTATATCAATTTCTGCGGAACTGTCCAAAGGAATATTTATTAAAGCTTTATAATAAATAATAATATCCTCACGCCTTCCCACAAGGGTCCCCGAAGGGGTAGGCAGAGGTGTATGGGTAATACCCACACACCCACTTTCCGGCAGAGGTATATTAAGTGCCAACGTGACAGATGGCGAGTCCATCGCCGTACTCAAGCACGACTATACATACGCCTTTGAATTTCTTCCCAGACGTATGCAGGTTTCCTCACGATGTTTTCCTTCACCGTAAAGCTCGTGGTGTGACTAATCACTGTACTTAAATTCAGAAAAACTCATTAGTACAGTCGGGATTCGAACTTGCGATTTTTGTGTCGCAGGCAACTGCTCGAACCACTCGGCCACCACGGCTCTATTATTATATTTTAAATTTAAAATTAAAGCTTTATTATTATATTAATTTACTCAACTGCAATTTTATATACAACTTAAACTAGCTGGCACAGACATTTACACAGTCTTCTCACAGCACTACAAGTACACTGACAAGATATCCTTCCATTCGTCCGAAGACAAATCTCATTCTGGATAGGTGTAAGGAGATATACATTCTGGATAGAGTGAGATATGTGTAGGACGGGGGATATACAAGTACAAGTAATAAATAAAGTTTTTTCTTGCATTCTTTCTTAAATAGGATATGGCGGCAAATAAAGTACATTAAAATTATAGAGGCATACACGCGATGCCGGGCATAAAACTGAGCTATTAAGAAGGGCAGTCAAGTAGTAGAACGCAAAGCCACAAAGAGAGCAGCCCACTTAGCGTCCACTTACTTGTACGCTTTCTTGGCGTTCTTTCAGGTCTATTTGATCCCACTCACTTAGGCCGAGTTAACCATGAGCTGAACTATTTTCAGAATTAAACCGTAATAATTAAAATTAGAACAAAATTACGAGCAAGCCGTTATTTCATTTTCATAAAACAAAATATTCTTGTTTCGTGTTTGATATTTTTGAACAGTTTTATATCGATGAAGGAAAACATCAAGAGGAAACCTGCATACTTTTGAGAAGCAATCAAAGGCGTATGTATAGTCGTGCTTAAGTAATGGCGATGGACTCGCCATCTGTCACGTTGGTACCCAATATATATATAGAAATTCAAACAATTAAGTATAGGTTGTGCTTGAGAAGCAGCAGTGTTATTGCCATCTGTCACGTTGGTATCCAAACATATATTTCTAGTCAAAATACATAGTTGTTACACCTCTGCCTACTCCTTCGGAAACGTATGTGAGAACGTCTGAAGGTAAAAAAATATACATACGTACCTAATTAATATAGTTCGTGTATTGTTTGTTAATAAAAATTATTATAAACTAGCTGTGCCCGCGACTACGTCCGTGTGGAATTTCACTAAAAAGTTATTACACAATATATTACTCCTCATTACATGAGCTACCTGCCAAAAAGTCCCGTCAAAATCGGTCGAGCCATTTCACAGTTTAGCCGGAATAAACAGACAGACAGACAAAAATTGTGGAAAATTTTTTTTTGGTGTATGTACCGTATATATTCATACGCATGTAGTAAAAAGCGGTTATTTCAATATGACAAACAGGCACTCCAATTTTATTTATATGTGTGTATTCACGAAACTAATAAATGTAAGAATTTTTTTATGTAGAAGATCCGTATGCATCACACATACGTACTTAAAGCGCCCGTTCGGTGTATTGTTACCGAACACGTCTATGAAGCGCACCGATCTAAACAATCGTCAAGCAATTTTGTGCAATTAACGCAGCCACGGCGATTGCGTGCATTCATAACATTCATCAACATTTCTAACATTTAACATAACATCATAAAGTATTGTGGGACTCTAATAAACATTTAAAACAACATTCCTTAGACTTCTACTCAAGTGCAACCTCATACATAGCACCCAAAACAGCGCCAAATCCAATATACATAAACGAAATGATCTTGAGGTTTATTGTAACCAAATTGTATGTCGGTTTTATAGGAAAATCTTATTGCGCGTAGTTCCTATCGTAGAATCAGGATAGTTAATCTGATCCGGTTGTCCTCTTGCCCCGATAAGACTGGGTTTGACCAATCTTTAAATGGACGTACCTACTGTTTGTTGTACTGAAGCTCAATGTGTGTCAAGATAAGATTTTAAAACAAAATATCTTTCAAATTACTTTAGGAGTTAAAACCTAGTGAAAGATTTTTGTAGCAAAGGCACTTTTCCCAATAACCAAATATGTACATATTAAAACGCTCAGTCCACGCAACCACTGGGTAGGCAGATAATAGAGCGCCAGTTCTTTCTAGACTTACAGATCTCTTTCGCATATTCACATTTATCATTTATCTTTTCATACCCGCTCGTTGGTTTCGTTTTGTAATTTAACTATAATAATTATTAGGGACGAGTCCAAAAAAACGGTCAAAATTAAAACAAAATGAAGCTTGTATTGTGGAAACCAGACTGTGCTACACATTTAGATAGGACAGCTAAAACCAAGGTACGAATACTTTAGTTGTTCACACCATCCGTTCTCAGATTAAGTTGAATCCACGCCCTCGTTTCGTTGCCAGGCCCACTGACTACTAAACTACACGGCCTTCTTGAAACTCTATGAATATCTTACAACGCGTGTTATTCCAACTCAAAACAAAGTCTCAATTAAATGCGATTCGGTGAACAATCGTCAGCAAGAACACTTAAGAAACCCCGGCAAAGAAATAAGTGCAATTGTGCAAATGCAATTTGCTTCGTGTTTTACTTCTGCCGGATAAGGTTGGATCCAAGGCACTTATCTCTTTTCGTAGAGTGCATTCTGGTTCCTCACAAGCTATTCTCGCAGCGACTATTGGATTACATTCCATTCTATTACTTCTGGTTTTGTAAATAATACAACGTTGCGGAAAATGTGTTTGTTTTGAATTTTGATGCTCTCAACACTATTGCTGCATAATGTGCACTGAAATACTTTATTTCAATTCTGTTGAATTGATTATTCTGTTAACTTAGTATATAAGAGACCAAAGAAGTATCGTTTAAAATTAAAGGACTAAAAAATGTTTTTTGTGTCTAATCTGGGTAAATTTCAAATGTTAATATTATATTTTTCCCAACTCGTTAATCAAAAAACAAGATTTGTTTTCAAGGTAATAAAGTATAATTCCCTTAAAATTTTACGTATTTCACTTTGTACTAAGGCTTTGTAAAGGAACTAGCTTAAGCTAGTTATGAATTTTGCTATGAATCGAATTATTTATTGTTATAAAAAGTTGTCTAATTTTTGTATCATGTCGAAGTAAAATTTCGTAGTCGGACAACTTTACAACAAAGTTCCTTGTATTGTCTTCGAAATATCTTTCATTCTTAATCTATAATTATTTGTTCCAGTTCTTTCATGAAAATATACCTCACAAATGTAAAATTTCTAACAAGCCAATTATTTGTTAATTGGAATGCTTCATGACGTCGACGGATGGCGACGGACTCGCCATCCGACACGTTGGCACCTAAATATATCTCAGGTGGAAAGTGGGTGTGTGGGTTCTACCTAATACACCTCTGCCTACCCCTTCGGGGACCCTTTTGGGAAGGCGTGAAGATATGAGGAATGCTTCATTCACCCATAAATTTATTTTAAAACGTCTCAACACCACGTGTTCTGAATGAATTTGTTTCGTTTCGTCATGAATTGAATGACATACAGACTAACAAAGAATTAAAAACAACACAGTACTTTGTTTAATCATGAAACTATTTTCTTAACTCAAGATCCTACACGTTTAAACCTCTCTCTTGTTTTCGAACTACCGTCGCAAAGCTTTCAAAGAATTAGTTCTTTTAATTGCTGAGCAGTTTGGTCCATATTGCATCTGTCAAACTTCATTAGCTAAATAACATCGTTTTTATTTCTATGGTTCTAAGAAAAAGAGCTTTATGCACAAGAGTTTTATCTATTGTTCATTGGCGCTATGTATATATATATATATATATATATTTTTTTTTAATACAACAAGAGTGGCAAACAAGCATACGGCCCACCTGGGAAACGGTTACCGTAGCCTATTTACGCTCACGATATCGAAGTATCACTTGCGAGTTGCCACTCTGTGTTCGGAGAGTTATAGTGTGTTGGCAGCATAAGGTTTAATCCCTCTGCTTCCAACACAATGTAACAATCCTCCCCCCTCCCCAAGGAGCTCATTACTGGAATCCTTATTCACCACGTAGGAACACAACACAATAAATTGTGTTATATGGCTACGGACTTCTATAAGGTGGAGGTCCTGCCCCAGTCGGGCAGCTCCAAATTCGAAAGGGAAACCCGTTATGCCCTACCTCTCTTCAAATATACATACATACATACATACATATCACGCCAAGTCCCTAACGGGGTAGGCAGAGAGTATAGAGCGCCAGTTCTCCCTAGACTTACATACCTCTTTCGCTTCGTCCACATTCATCAGTCTCTTCATATATGCTCGTCGGTTTCGAGTACTCTTAACGTTCCCGTCCTTGAGAGTCCGATCGATTTGATCCAGGTAGTTGGAACGTGGCCTTCCTCTGCCTCTTCTTGCACACACTTTTGCTTTGTATATCTGTTTCGTCAATCTTTCTTCACTCATCCTTTCTATGTGTCCAAACCAACTTAACATGCCTTTCTTCATCTTTACAATCACGTCCTCTTTCACGCCAGTTGATTTGCGAATCTCTTCATTGCGGATTCGATCTAAAATCGTTACTCCGCACATTTTTCGAAGAGATCGCATCTCAACTGCATTCAAGCTATTTTCATACTTCCTCTGACATACCCAGGATTCGCCGCCATACAATAAGGTAGGTACCAATATCGCGTTGTGGACAGCAACTCGAGCATTCTTGCTCAGACTTTTACTGCCCATCAACGCTGACATGGCTCCATTCACTTATTTCCGGCAGTTATCCTTCTTTCAATATCTTTTTCATACTTTCCATCTCGTGTGAACATGCTTCCAAGATATACAAATTCATTCACTTGCTCTAGAATTTGCCCATTTACCGATATTGCACACTCGGTCACTTGTTCATCTCTTTCGAATACCAGAACCTTAGTCTCGCCAGCGTTTAGGCGCAGCCCCTTCTTTTCACATTCTTCTTTCATTATGGTAACTAGTGACTGCAGTTCGCCCTCTGATGATGCCAGTAAAACCGCATCATCGGCGTAAAGTAGGCAGTTGACCACTAAGTTTCCCATTTTCACTCCACATCCGTTCGTTCTTAGTGCTCTCAGACAGTTATCTAGATATATAATGAACAGCCAGGCAGACATGATACACCCTTGTTTGACCCCCGACTTCACATCAAACCAGGGTGACATCTCACCGTTGTACGTTGTTGTACAATATATATACATTCTGGTGTATTTAACATATATATCATCACGTCAAGTTCCTCAAGGCAGACCTTCAGCAGCTTGAGCTAGAGGAAATAAAATACTCCTGAAGAGTAACAGACAAGGCCGGCTAATCAAGAAGAAAAACTTACATACAGACATGCAAAAATACGACTATATATCTTTTGTATGCATTACACAGACTTGCTACGGTGTTTTCATCCTGCGTTGCTTAAGTAAATTAGAGCTATCAGCAGTTTTTTTATACTCTAAAGAAAAGTGTTGCTTTTATGATGTTGTTATGTTAGAAATGGAATTGGAACTGAAAATAGTATATTCTGTTAATGTACTAATGTACTTTTAAAAAGTTTACTTAAAAATTGAAATTGTTAAATAAATGTTATATAATATATAATAATAATATTATATCTTCATGCCTTCCCACAAGGGATAGGCAAACGTACACCAACATTCCGCCAGAGCTATATTTTAGGTACCAACTTGAGAGATAACGAGTCCACCGCCGTTATGTCAATAAATTACAGGAAGGTTTTCGGTAGATATTTATAGCATTATTCGATCGGATAAAGACTATTTTTAGACGTATTCAATAACGTAAAATTGGTTTTATATTATTTCTTTCTTACATAATTATCAAATATTCAGTACATGTAAGATTTTGCCGCTGTATCGTAATACATTTTGAGTCAGTTCAGTAGTTAATTAACAGAAACCTCATCTCTCTTTGTCTTGCTTTAGGTTGAGATTTGGTATTCTAAGCGTTAGCGGAACACATTCATGAAGATATAGTGAGCCTTCCCCTTGGCCACAAGAAACAATGATTTTAATGAATGGTTGACATTTTTAATCAAATATATTTTACTATGTAAATATACCTCTCTACAAACATACAAACCTCTTTCGCTTCATCCACACTCTTCCATCTGTTCATATAAGTTCACAGGTTTACTACACTATTACTACAGTACTCTTCGTCGTCTGGACTCTCAAGTAGTATTGGGTGTTCTCCCCTCCTTGAGTGCTTTATCGATTTGATTTCATTTACTCAAATGAAAAAGCCAACTAGCGTGACTATTAACATTTATATAAACTCAAACAAAACATTTTATATAAAAAAAACGAAAAACTTTTGAGAGCTTATTATTACTCGTATTTGTAATTCTTGTTATAAATAAGTCAACTTTTTTCATAATATTCATATAATATAATTGAATAAAAATATTTAAAATTGATGGCTTAAGTTTTACTTGCACCGCTACGAATAGAAGGTGTAAAACCAAAAAATATATAACACTTTTAAAACCGCAACAACCACTCACTTGGAACACACAAAAGCAATGAGCATTCGCGTGGGAGAACACTACGGTTCACAAACAACTCGGCAAGTAAAGGGGTTACGTATACAGCGTCGTTCCTGCACAAATTATCATCTTTATTGCACTTGCTACAAGATTCAATATACCTTAACCCAATTATCCTGGTGATAATAAGAGAGTATGTTCAAATCCAGAGATAACCCCGCTGATGGTGGATGAACTTGAAAATTGTGTTTGTGTGAAGATTTATTATTTGGCTAATGATGCTCCTGTTTGTTTTGTGCTCAGTGACGTACTGATACTTGGCAAAGTACTTTAGAGGTGATTGGTATTTCACGAGAGCTATTTAATTTGTGGTGCGGCATTGTAATTCATCTTATTGCAAAGGCGTAATTGCGTGATTTATCCCGGTTGATGGATCATAAAGATGTCCATGTACGTACATACTTAATAAATTACATGCACTATTATTTTAAAACCTTTTATAAGTGCCATTGAAGCCGTATAGCAATACATATATTATGCTCAATATTTCATGGTAGACTGCATTCGCAGTCATGTAGCAAAAATTCTAAGCTAGCGTTAACAATCTGATTTACATAAAATACGCGTTTTATATATAAGTTGACTTCATTATATATTTTTTTACAAATTACTGGCCTACTTTTGAATTAAATATCAAAGATTTTGAACAAAATATTCTAAAGGACGTTACGTAACAACTAAATATACTTCCCCCGTTATTTCTAACTTCTAACACCGCACCTCGCAAACGGGGACACTTCCATACCTTGGAAATATACATATCTCACACTGTGCGATAAAAAATAACCTATAGTGAATGCTCAGCCTGTGGAATGAACTCCTTGTTGAGCTTTTCTTAGAGATATAGAGTATGGAGTTCTTTAAGAAAGGCGTGAGGTTCCTGCAGGATTGGCAGTGCTAATGGTTCCCTCAGTGTTGCAAGCATACATAGGCGGTGAGAATAGCGTACCATTATTAAGGCCGCATACTTTGAAGAAGAAACAAAAGAAGACCACATAGATACTTCTTCCTACTGGACTTTTAGGTCATAAAATCAAAAATTCTCTTGAAGGCTTCTTTTTGAGTTTTATCGTCTCGTCTGTTGACCTTCGACCATAGTGGCACCAGGCAAGCGCTTACGCTTGTTCAAAGGATATATTTAGACTAAATTTTTTTCTCAATTCCCTTTACCTAGTCATTACGTAGTTTACATAGTTTTTTATCTTTGTAGCTATATTGTTAAACGCTGTATTTTACAATAAAGCTACAAAGATTGAAAAACTTACTTACACTTGAACTATTTGTTGCATACCAACCGTAATGTCGGTAAAATCCAAGCATCTATCACATGCTTTGAATACTGAATTTTACGTACATGTAAGAAATGTTACGATTAATAAAGCGGCTTATTTGTACAATTATAATTTTTTTGTCAGCCATTTTACAACATGCATACGATATATCTTTGTTTTAAATAAAAAACGAAGCTCTAGCAGAACAAATGTAATTACAATTTTCTAAGCACGCTAAGCCGCGCGTAGTTAATTAGGGCTAATTATAATTCTAACTGTGCACGTCGGTTTCGCCTGCGTTAAAGCGTATTATAAAATTTCATAAGACGCTCCCTTGGATATAACTATATACCATATAGCCTTCCTCAATAAACGGGCCATATAGTGCAAAAGTATTTTTCAAATTACATACATCAGTTGTACAGATTGCAGTTCAGTTGCTGAGAACTCATGAACAAAGTAACTGTAGCTCGTTATAATATCATATAACACGCGCGTCGTGGACGATTTATCAAAATCTAAAATATTTTATTCAACGTAAGGGACACAGGAATCACCTTTTGAATGTTACATGCTAAATATATTTTTATAAATATAATAATACATACATATCATCACGCCGAGTCGCTAACGGGGTAGGTAGAGTGAATAGAGCGCCAGTTCTCTCTAAACTTGCATTACCTCTTTCATTTCGTCCACAATCCACATTCATCGGTCTCCTCATACCTACATGCTCGCCGGTTCACCTACACGTTCCCGTCCTTGATTGTCCGATCGATTATAATACCTTGATTGTCCGATCGAGTGTTTTGTCTTGCTGTTGTCGTTTTAGGGCGTAGAGAAAGATTTGTTACTGATATTAACATATGCTTGTTTGCAAAAAGTGAATTTCTTGTCACGCCATTGCATATTTTACCTTTCAATGTGACATAAGGCGAGTTCGCTGCCGTTTATCAAACACGACTATACTCGTACTTACATCTTTAAATTGTCTCTGAAACATATGCAAGTGTCCTTATGATGATATTATACGCTCAAGCTCGTGGTATGAGGAAGACTCTGTTTTCGAATGCACATTGTTTGTACAATAAAGATGAGATATAAATCTTTATAATAAAAGCCAAAGAATGTCGGTGTTTCGAGCAGTGAATCAGACGAAATTCCATCACTTTGCCAGAGAGTATTTATGTCCTTGCTTTATGCTTTAGATTTTTTGATGCGGAGTGAAATCAATCATACTTTTTTACGTCAACGTGTATTTCGTGCAAAAATATTTTATCTTTACATTGAACGAACCCTTGTGGTAGAGATTAAGTAGGCGTATGCAAACTTTATTTATAAAATTTCCCGCAGTATTTTTTTATTATAGGTGAACCTGGAATAAAAAAATAAACTGCAGAAATAATAATAATTATTATTATAATTTATTGAGCTTAAAATTGGTTACATGTTATGCACACATATAAAACAAATAAGATAATTTAAAGGCAAGTTAAAGGAACGACAAAATAACAGGAACAAAAAATTAATTCTTCATTATGTTAGAGTACATATATTTGTAGGTTCAACAGTGTAGGCGACTATTATTATACATTATCAATTATTATTAAAACAGTAGTATAAAATGTACAACACAGTACAACACGAATAACGATAAAATTACAACCGCATCGATTATCATTTCTGAATTCAAATATATAGATTTTTCAGATCACGTTCTTAACACTAAATGTGAATCTAAAGACGAGTTATTTCGTATCTGAGGGATGGAGATAGACACATCTGTCATGTTTATACGTGGGTACTATTATAACCTGTCCTAATGAAACCTTGATTTGTAAAGATTTTCCTTTGAAACCTTGATACTATCTAATTTCAGAATATAGCTTTTTTCGCAAAAGCAATAACGTTTACTCATTTTGTATTAAGTTCTCTAGCGATTGGTCCGATTATCAATAATATTGTTCACAGTGTTATCGATCATAACTCAAATATATAATGGACGTTCAATTCTGAACAACGTAAATATTGATCACAAGTGTCCGACCGTAAATGGGCATCATTTTTTCTATAACCATCAACCTTACTGCACTGTGGATAAAGGTCAGTATTGAAAAACGGTGAATGATATGTGTCCAACATCAGCACGGCACTTTGCGAGCATGTTTCAAAGGGTCCATTCCAATTTGTTCCTGTCACAAAATAGAAATTTACCTAAATTCATCTAGAAAGCCGAAGGTCGCACTGGAAACGTACTCTGCTTATTCACTCGCGATTCCCTCTACTTTATTGGAATTGTACCTCTAAACCCTTTCGTATCGAGTCCCTTACTTGTATGCCTATTGGAAACCTTTCCTTTGTGTTGGAAAGCGTGACGTCTTGTATAAGCTCTTTTTGTACTCTTTCAGCAAGTGTTTACCGAGCCCCAATAATATATGTTCGTAAACATATTGTCACATTCCTATTCGAATTGGAGGAAATAACTTTTATTGACTACCTGCTATTAGGTGTTGCAGATATAATTGCATTTGGACTTTTTATGCACATATAATGGACTCGCCATATGTCACGTTGGCACCTAATATACCTCTAGCGGAAAGTGGGTGTGTGGGTATTACCTATAGACCTCTGCCTACCCCTTCGGGGAGCCTTGTGGGAAGGCGTGAGGATATATTATATTGTTATATTTACATATTCAAATATATCTATAAAATTATATAAATAACCAAAGAATAGCCGTGGTGGCCGAGTGGTTCGAGCAGTTGCCTGCGACACAAAGATCGCAAGTTCGAATCCCGACTGTACCAATGAGTTTTTCTGAACTTAAGTACAGTGATTAGTCACACCACGAGCTTTACATCGAGAGGAAACCTGCATACGTCTGAGAAGAAATTCAAAGGCGTAGGTATGTATAGTTGTGCTCGAGTAACGGCGATGCACTCGCCATCTGTCACGTTGGCACCTTATTTACCTCTGGCGGAAAGTGCGTGTGTGTGGGTATTACCTATACACCTCTGCCTACCCCTTCGGGGACCCTTGTGGGAAAGCGTGAGGATATATTATTTATATTATTATATAATTTCGACTGCCATATGGCATTAGTCACAACACGAGCTTTACGGTTAAGCAAAATTTCGAGTGGAAGACTGGATACATTTGGAGAAGACATTCAAAGGCATATGTATAGTCCTGCGAGTTGAGTTAAGGCAATGGAGTGGCCATCTGTCACGTTTGCACCTAAAATATAAAAATTGTCGAAAACACCCTTGTGGAAAGGCGTGAAGATATAAAACAATGTATGTCAAGAGTGCTAGAAACCGGCGAGAATGTATGTAGAGACTGATAAATGTGGACGAAGCGAAAGAGGTATGTAAGTCTAGAGGAAACTGGCAATCTACTCGCTCTGCCTATCCCATTAGGGACTCGGCGTGATCATAAATAAATAAATAAATACCTGGGACAATTCCACACAAATTGACCTAGTCCCATGTTAAGCAAAGCTAGTGTTATGGTAACTGACAACGATATACTTATAAAGATAGATATATACATAAATAAATAGGGCATCCAAGACTAAGGTACAAATACTCGTGTTCATCACACAAATATTTGCCCTCATCGGGATTCGAACTCGCGACCTAAAGTTTCGCAGTCAGGAGCTCTAACCACTAGACCAGACGGTCGTCAAATCATATGTATGTATGAGTACTACTAGTTTCGTAATATTAAAACAATGTAACAAACCGGCATTTATTTCGTCAAATCACCCTAAGGTTCCATACTAAGCCCACCCTACGCACTAAAACATATTCAAATAGTCTATATATTTACGACAGCAATCACACAGAGGTGCGTTCCATAAATTTTACTGGCACTTAAAACGAATATATCGATGTGTCTCGACTCGAAGGTACCGCGTAACGGCCAACAAATTGCCCGTAGTTCACTCTTATTTACGTGATGTGGTTTTTGAACGCACCCACGTTAGTATTTGGGGGAAAGCCAACTTTTTAATTCCATATTATCGATCCTACGTGAAATAATTAAGGTTTATTTTAATGTTCTATTTGTAAATCTCTACTACATCAATAAAATAAACGTACTTTTATTCGTTTCGTTGTTGGTAGATTATAAAGTTATTTTTTCAGTACAAACACATTTTGACAAATAATAAATAATAATAATATATCCTCACGCCTTCCCACAAGGGTCCCCGAAGGGGTAGGCAGAGGTGTATAGGTAATACCCACACACCCACTTTCCGCCAGAGGTATATTAGGTGCCAACGTGACAGATGGCGAGTCCATCGCCGTTACTCAAGCACGACTATACATACGCCTTTGAATTTCTTCTTAGACGTATGCAGGTTTCCTCTCGATGTTTTCCTTCACCGTAAAGCTCGTGGTGTGACTAATCACTGTACTTAAGTTCAGAAAAACTCATTGGTACAGTCGGGATTCGAACTTGCGACCTTTGCGTCGCAGGCAACTGCTCGAACCACTCGGCCACCACGGCTCGTTCAAATAAAATGTTTTATCTTGTTTAATAATGTTTACAAATTCACATGTCCCAAATGTGTCGATTTAGAAAATTATTGGGTTATATATTTGCAATCATAAGCAGTGTTATTTAATTCCGATCGTGTGATTCTTTAATCATAATCTACTATAGAGTCGTAATGGAACAGTGATTTAAGGAAATACTTGCAAGGCAATATTGTTGGTTCAAACCTATTTGTATAACTTTATACCTAACGGTATATATATATATATATTTCTTAATTTTGATGCGGGGCCCGTTAGGAACCGTTGTGGGAAGGCGTGAAAATGCTGTGTGATTTTGATATACGCACAATTGAAAGAATATGTACCTACGACAAACATGAAATCAATAAATGTGTTTATTGTTTGTAAAAAGATTGACTAAGACAAAAAAATATTCATTATTGGAATGAATATGAAAGCATTATATGATTAAGATCTTATTGAAAGAGACATCATTTAAAAATGTAATAACTCTTTCTGTGTAATATTGCAGGCAAAAAAATGCATCGTGCATCATAAATACCCACTCGCGTGACTCAACATTGCGCTTAGTTTTATTGGTTGGCAACCGCATTTGTGGAAGTTGCACTAATGCTATGTACAGATTACATGCGACAGTGCTTCAAATTTACACGTCTTTTTCAAATGGATTATTTTATTTATCGCAGTAACTGTCCGTGAATCACTTTCATGCGATGTAATAGGTCGACATTGAAACTACATATTCCTTCTCATTTTAAAATTTGATGACATTGCTTCTTTGTTTTTTGTATTTAGTCTATATTTACCATAATATTTCTGAATTTCAAGCTACCTCTAGGTTTTATTTGTGGATCTGATGTTTTGTTCTAGTAACGCTTTTAAGTTCGAGTAAAAGTAGAACTTTTTCTTCACGTAACAAACTGTTTATAGCGTTTAATATGTATTTAGTGTGTATTTAGTGATACATCAATATGTCACATTAATATGTATCCAACGGTAATGTAATTGGAACTAAATAGAGGAAATTCCATGTAAGCCAATTTTTAGGCCATACAAAGTATAGTCTTACAACTAACAAAACCGTTTGCCCAACTTCGCTTGATACTTAACTAGCCTCGAATACCAAGTATTACAACACAGTAGTACAAAGTGCTAAACAACATTGAAATCGAGCTCGCACAATAATTATTTACGGATGAATTTTCATTTTGCTGGCCGAATTTCCATTGACCACGCGTAGTCACGCAAAGCGTCACTTAAGATTTTTTTCACAATTCGTTTCGTTCTTTCGACGAAGAAACGTATTTTTGCCGTATACATTTTATGGAATTCCTTTGACATGGCATCCGACCATTACCGCGGCTGATTGCTACGAATTCGTAGAGGGGTTACGGCGTAGACGCTCTACGTGCGTTAACTAAGTTCGCTATTGTTTCTATAGCCAATAATGATTAAGGCTTTATGATTTATCGAAGTTGTTTTATGTTAAACTATTTTACTAGACTTGTTTTTGTGTTGTAATGAAGAAGCTAGTTGTTGGAAGTTCAAGGTGAAAAATATTACCAGCTGAAGAAATTGTTATTTCGACAGACATATACTCTTTGCCCCTAAGCTAAGAAACGGTTAATTTACTGCTCGCCTAAAGCTAGAAACATAATGAGGATCGTAGGTTATGTTTAAAACACGAGGCGGTTTCAGACAAAGTACATAAATATACAGCATGTTCAAATAAATAGCCGCTCGTTTCAGCAGATGGTGCGACACAATAATATATGAGGTTAATAAACCTGCAACTATGAAATCCCAAGAGAAACCGAGTAAAAATATATAAAATATTTTAAGTTACAATTTAATAAAGGTTGTTTTACAATTTTGCCTACCTCTTTGGGGTCTCTTGTTGACACAAGAGGTGACATATAAGTCATAAAAAAAACAAAAACGTGTTTTTGTGACAGTGTATGACGTCACTCTCTCGATTTAATACATGTAGGTAAAAGCTTAGTAAATGCGAAAGTAAATTGATTAATTTTTTCACAACTTAACAGCTGAACAGATCGTAAGGAAAATTGGTAAGTAAATAGATAACAATAGTAGATAGACTATACTATGAAAGTGGACGAAGCGAAAGAAGTATGTAAGAATCGTAGCAAGTGGAAAGAAGTGGTCTCTGCCTACCCCTACGGGAAAGAGGCGTGATTATATGTATGTATAGACTATACTAAGGGGTAAAGAGTATAGGCTATTTTGCTTTTCCAAAAAATATTTTTAATTGCGTGAAATAGGGGTTATAAAGTTTGTATGGGCAACTCATAATTACTTAAGTACATATCTCGACTAAAAAAAAAATTAAGCTTACAACTTAATTCCAAAATTATCAAATATACGTGTTTCTTAAGCAGACGCAGTGGAGTGTAACAGCTACTGAAATGAAATGAATTTACAAACACATGATTTCGGCAAGACTCGATTACGAATATGTTTTAATAAAATGTGTTTAAAATATACGTACATAGCTCAACGACTACCCACATAATTCTCCGGAGGGCTAGGCGGAGATTTATATCGATTCTGTCGACGTCCCTCAGACACGACATAACATATGGTTATGAATTTCTTGCCAGACGTGGAGAGGGATTCTTCAAAATAATTTCCTTCACCGTAATATTTATCGTGTGTACAATAATAATGTATTTTTCCCCATTGCAACAGTGTCCCAGTCCATGTTATTCTGCACCCGTAACTGCAGCGATGACTTTTGAGGTACTTCTTAAAGAACTATGCTCTTTGATTTCATATTTATTTTACCAAAGGACAAGCTTTTGCCGTTTTTTAGCATACGGATTCAAATCCTTAAGACTAAGACGCATGATTCCTCCTTGGTAGTCATATGTATATACTAGCTGCCCGCCCCGGCTTCGCACGGGTGCAATATTAATACTAATACTATGTAAAAGATAAAAATGGTTATGGTGGTTTATCCTTTAGAGATAATTACATAGCATCGCGGACATTTTTATCGATCATTTTAAGATATACTATTCCGTAGTACATTTAATTGATCTATCTCTCTAACCAGTTTAACCGGTTTACCCAGCGTTTGCGATTTAAGCGCACAAAAATATGTTTCTATCATCACACTACAAATCTTTTAATATTTATTTATTCATTAACCATATAATATAAACCTTCCTCTCTAATCACTTTATGTATTGCTGATAACCGCATTGAAATCCGCGGAATAGCTTAAAAGATCTGAGCGAACAGACAGTGGAAGGGAATTTATTTCAATCGAATTCTTGCAACAAATTAAACGCAACTGAAGTACGACTCGATTTACGATTTACGATTGAAAAAACAAACAATTTTAACGAAAGATAAAAATGCCGTCCACGCCTACGAAGTCGCGGGCACAGCTAGTATGCAATAAATATTCTATACGAAGCTAATTGATAAATAGGCGAATTTCGAATAATCTTGGTTTCCGTTACATGATTGTTATTAATATTGTTTAATATTTGAGCATCGTCGATGTTTATGGGTTGAAACAATTTAAATTATCATGTAAGTCACAAATAACACCTGGTTAAATGTATAAATAATCGATTACTTTAACACAATAAATTGTGTTATTTGGCTACGGACTTCTATAAGGTGGAGGTCCTGCCCCAGTCGGGCAGCTCCAAATTCGAACGGGAAATCCGTTATGCCCTACCTCTCTTCGGTTGGACCCGATAGGTGGCGCCACTGGGTCCGTGGCTTTAATTTTTTCTCCCAAGCGAAGCTGGGCGGGACAACTAGTATATATATAGATTAGTGTAGTAGTTACTGTTGCTGTTACAAAATTGTTGCTGTTGCTCTCTATCTGTGACTTTAAAAGCGTTGCATTTGTGTTGCACTAGTAAGCTACCTGTTAGAAACTTTTGCCTGTAGGAGCTCCTTTAAAAGGTATCCAGGAATTACAAATCGGAGGACATAAGCCGAATAAGCCCTGTTGCATTCGCTCGTTTTCAGACCACTCGTCAATAACGCCTTACCTAACTTAATCATTTACTGACTGCATCAGCCTTTCCTCATTGGCATCTAGACAGACTTGTAAATGTAACACAGTAACCAAGTAATTTAGACATTACATTACATTATTTACTTTCTAGCATTTCGTTAGTGTAACTACCCTCGTCACGTCTGTACCAATGTAATACAATAAAATATTCAAATCATTGACAGGTCACATCAGACAAGACCTCGGCACGCGAGGAATAATAATAGTTAGGTACATCATGAATAATTTAGTTTTACCGACGTAATAATGGTTGAAAAACTGAATAACCTACTTTGTTATCTAAATAAGTCATGTTTTGTAACAATACAACACCTTTGACGCTCACACTCTCGTTATCCTAGTTTTTTTTCTTTATATCTATTTATTCCCGTGTCCCCAAAGAGGCAGACATAGGTGTGTAGCACCCACACATCCACATTTCGCCAGCGATATATTTTAAGTGCTAACGTGAGAAATGGCGAGTTCGTCGCCGATTCTCAAGAACGACTATACATAGGCCTTAGAATTTCTCTTCGAACGTAGGTATGTAGGTTTCTTCTCGATGTTTGCCTACACCGTAAAGCTCGTGGTGTGACTCATCACTGTACTAAGATTCTGAAAAACTTATTAATACAGTCGGGATTTGGATTTGAAGATAATTAAAACTAAAGATGATTAAAGCGCAAACTGTATTACCAGGAGCCAAAAACCCAGGTGCATAAGTGAATTTATGTACAATATATAGGTCAATGCCCTCTTAAATCAGCGGTAGCACGAAATACAATAATGCTGGCAACGGAAGGAAAGTGCTTACATCATTAACTACGGCTTGTTTGATGTCAAGCTAGGATAATAATTTAAGCTCGTTTTTATGCGATATAAGCATTTCGTAAAAACAATGCCTCATTATTTATGAATATATTTCAATTACTGTTTCATATTAAATCAATTTAATTTAATTATATAATAATTTAATTATTGAAATTAAAAATAGATTTGTCACGTTGGAACCTAAAATATATCTCTGGCGGATACCCACTATCCGAGTTATTCATATGAGTTTTACCTATACACCTCTGCCTACCTCTTCGAAGACCCTTGTTGGAATGCATGAGGATATAAAAATAGATAATTAATAATGAAATCATTACGCCTTCTCCTTAAGAATCTGATTTGATTGTCAATCTTAAAAAGTTTGACTGGTTCCGATACTGCGATCTTTTATGTATAGGATATAATTGAACTCTGCAACATTAAAAGTTATCAATTTAGCAAAGCCTCCTCTGCCTACCCCGTTAGGGATCCAGCGTGATGATAAGTATGTATATATGCAAAGGTGAACATCGGCGTGTGGAATGCCTGGGTTTTCTGCCGAAAATATTTGCGGTAGAGTCAGCCATGTGATAATAATTAGGGTTGAAAGGTCAAATCTTCTCATAATTATTATCCTAGCTATTCGGAGATGTTCGATTCCTTGAACATGTAATCTCGCATACAATTACTGATTTAACGAACTTACCTGTAAGTGAAGTTCTATCACAATTATAAGATTGCTTAGCCTGAAATATCTTCATTTAATCTCCATCTAGTGCGAATGAGTGGTGTCACGTAGGTATGATGTGATATATAATGTGATCTATCTTACAGGTTACTAATCTCGAGGACGAAGAACAGAGTCAGAATTCAGTTCAGAATTTTTTGAAGGTAGCTTTATTATATTTAGAATATATTTTTGTTAGAAGCAGGTCCTTGAAGCGTGTACAAAGCTATTGTATTGTTTTGTACCAGTTATTTTCTCTTGATATTGTAATTCAAAGGCTTTTTGGTAATTAATGGATAATCTAACACGGGCGGATAAGAGACTCAAAGGAATATCTAATTAGAAATATAAAGTCGTGAAGATAATTACTAATCTGCTACGACTAAGAACAATATTTAATAGAAAATAATGAACTCATTTTATTAATTTTTATAATTTGCTTTCGTAGAGCGAGCTCAGGGAAGTTTTTTTACTTAACCGAACAATGGCGAGACCACTGGCCTCTAGCAAGGTACTTCTTAGGTGCTAAGCAAACACAGCTAAATATATCCTCATCTATAGAGATAAAGATAGATTCCACTGATAGGGATAGCTCTATCTACCCCTAAGGGGTATGGACCTCAGCTTAGAGCGTTGCTGGTTCGCGAGGTAGGGATCTGGAGTATGGTAGATAAAAATTCAATAAATCAGTCCTTACCAGGGCTACATGAGTTTTTTTTTTTTTTGTGTTGTCTCTCATAGCGTGAGTACCGGGAACTTTTGCTACTTAGCCGGTCAATGGCGGACCTAGGCCTCCAACCAGGGCTACATGAGAATGTTTTTTTGAAAAAGACAGATATATATATTTGGTACATGTTTTGTCCCTTTCACACGCGCATGAATGATGGCAATAGCCTTTCATGGTATATGACCAGTACCATACCACAACTACAATAAAAACTACCAAAAGCTCGAATCGGACATGCCAATCATTCATGTTTGTAGGTACCTAAGCAGTTGGCTCCTGGTGTACCAGGAGCGCATACATTATGTAGATACTCGTATGTATGTGAGTAAGCTACTCATTAGTATCGAGGTACAGTTAGGGACATTTTGGTCTGTCGTACGCAACGTACTATTAAGTAATAATAAGGTTATGTAATAAATTATTAGTAACTAGATACTCGTTTTATGCATAATAATTACTAGGAGCTGTTCCTTAACCTAACATTTCACCATAAATATACGAGTATGTCTATAAGTCGACCCTTAAGATAAAGGATTTATTCCTGGCACATCTCTTTATTTATTTATTTATAAGGTACACCAACAATACACATATTAAACATTAAAGTACACTTAATCATAAAAATAAAGTCCTGATATGTGTATCAATGACAGGTATACACAACATTCACCTTATAAAGCTACATAATATTATAATGGATAATTATAAGAGAAGTATATTAAAATAAGCATTTATAGAGAATAATGACAAATTGTTTCAACTTAAATTAATATAAATGTAGAGGTTTTTTAGTACAGTTTTTAGATAACCCAATGGATGGTGGAATATATCTACATCACGCAAATTACCGCAGTACGAATTATACTCGTAACAAATGCGTGGTATGAATGCGAATTTTTGCCTACGTTTGTTTTGGAGAAGGGTATATGGAATGGTTTCCGGATAATATGACGTGGGATCTTCCTCGGTACCTCGATTTCGATTTTGTTCAGAATATGACTGCAGTCTACCCTACCACTGACTATCCCGTGCAGAAATACTATATCGTGGAGTAGGCGACGGTGATGGAGAGTATTCATCTTAAAATAATTTAGTCGTTGGTCGTATGTGTTTCTGTGCGAAATAAGTGATGATGTATACGCCAAATGCTTAGTAAAAGAGCGCTGAATACTTTCAATTCTCTGAGAATGGGACACAACGGATTCCAGACAACACTGGCATATCTCAATCGATAAGTTATTTTAAATGTCCTTTAACTATAACAGGCTTTATTGTAATGCCTTAAGGGCCTTCCACCCCTCAACACCGCGGTTGGGCTTAATCAAATTATTCAAATAGAGCAGATTCCACTCGCCGCCCCGGCGCCCGTCGACTATTCAACAAATACGAGTATTTACGAAGACAACTTTGTTAGCGATTGCAATCCGTTGTTTATTACGTACTGTAGCTATTTAAGTGGCAAGAAAATTGTTCGGTTAATTGAAGTTTTCTTTTAGATCGCTTGTTGGGAAATGAATGGTTTCCATTTGGGAGTTGTAAAGAAAGATTGGCGTCTTGGGTGTTTTTATTGAAGGGTGAATGTCGGATATCTAGTGGATTCGGTCTGCTTTCCAATGTGATAGCGCTATGGAACGAACCAGGAAAGTTGATCATATGGCAAACCAATTTTTTCCCTGCTATTTTCCGGGTTTTTCGAACGCGAATTTTGAAAGGCAATAAAAAAATGCTCCGTTAAAAACCTAAAATTCAGTCTATCGCGATATACGCGATCTGATTTATGAGAATATTCAGACACTTAAAAAGATTCAAACTTTTGAAAATGTTAAATTAAATCATTGGAATGTAATTCAACAAGATGCTTTACATGTGTAAATCCATTAAGTTAACTCACATAATGCCGGGACAAACATTCCGTTGCCGGGGAGAAAATAACTGAGAAATAAAGACGAATCTCATTACAGATTCATATTATTACTTTTGATCTGCTAAACTTTTTGTTTACATTCATAAATAAAGCAAAAAAAACGAGGAACAAAAACAGGGTACGCCTCTTGCCTTATGAATACCTAATCGGGATGAAAAACTGGTGAAAGATGTGTACAAAAATTTTGAGAAATCTGTGTTTGTAAAATATTGGACGTTTTTCTGAGCAGAAGTAACTAATATGATAAAGCTTATAATAAACAATACCCCGGATTAACAACAACAATAACAATAAGCTTATAATAAACAATACATTATTCATTATATACAAATATAATAAATAATGTTGCAAGCGTCCATAGGGAAGGATTCATAGGTGCTTACCACCAGATAAGCCACGTGCTTGTGTAGGTACCACCCTAGTAATAATATAAAATAAATAATAGTTTAAAAAAACTAAAAAACACGCTTTTTATAGAAAACCGAACTAAAAAATATAAAATAAATTTTAATAAATTTAAATTAAGAATAGTGTTAAAAATTTCAATAAATATAAATTAATAAAAGTGTGAATAAAAAAAAATATTTAAAAAAAAGTGTGGGGTGCATGGTGTCAATAGTTATATTTTATTGACAGATATGAGTAGAGTGATTATAATTTCGATAATATCTTAAAAAGCACCCCACGCTATTTTTTAAATAAAGTATATTATATATTTTTATTCAAATAAAAAAATTCAAATTTTAAAATCGATCGTTCACGTATCACTAAAAATCATCACGTGATAGCCAAAGAAAATCATGAGAAAGAAATGTATTATATGTACGTAAGTGAAGTTCCTAATGCACCAGCTAGCCAAGTAGAATGCAGTCATATGACCTAGTCAATCACACTTACTTACGATCACAAATACACTACACATTAATTATGTTCATTTATACGAGCAGTCAAAGATAAAATAATAAACTAGATATACATTGTGAATACAGCCATTAACAGTGTGCAATCAACAAACTGAATGAATTGCAACAAAAGACACCAGGGACGCGAAGAATATTCCAAATTCAAAATAAATAATCATTGAATACAGCACAGATAAAATATTAATTTTTCTCAAACCTATTGTCACAAAATCTTTTTATTATTAATTGCTCAAGTGATAAATATAACTCATAATCATTAAATTTATTTACATAATTTTTGAAAATAGATTTTTTTTTCTGTTTGCTCACTTACATAGATACTTGTTTCTTAGGCACATTTTAAATTTATTTTATAGCTTTGTATTTATATATTGGATAAAAATAGTAAGAGTTACGCATTTCAGTTATCTACGGAATTTCAGCTTCAGCAGAATATATTTGGCCTTTCGTTAGAGATAATATCCGTAGGTTAAAACGTATAAATTTATACATACATACATACATATCATCACGCCAAGTCCCTAACGGGGTAGGCAGAGAGTATAGAGCGCCAGTTCTCTCTAGACTTACATACCTCTTTCGCTTCGTCCACATTCATCAGCCTCTTCATACATGCTCGTCGGTTTCGAGTACTCTTAACGTTCCCGTCCTTGAGAGTCCGATCTATTTGATCCAGGTAGTTGGAACGTGGCCTTCCTCTGCCTCTTCTTGCACACACTTTTGCTTTGTATATCTGTTTCGTCAATCTTTCTTCACTCATCCTTTCTATGTGTCCAAACCAACGTAACATGCCTTTCTTCATCTTTACAATCACGCCCTCATTCACGCCAGTTGATTTGCGAATCTCTTCATTGCGGATTCGATCTAATATCGTTACGCCGCACATGTTTCGAAGAGATCGCATCTCGACTGCATTCAAGCTATTTTCATACTTCCTCTGACATACCCAGGATTCGCTGCCATACAATAAGGTAGGTACCAATATCGCATTGTGGACAGCAACTCGAGCATTCTTGCTCAGACTTTTACTGCCCATCAACGCCGACATGGCTCCATTCACCTTATTTCCGGCAGTTATCCTTCTTTCAATATCTTTTTCATACTTTCCATCTCGTGTGAACATGCTTCCAAGATATACAAATTCATTCACTTGCTCTAGAATTTGCCCATTTACCGATATTGCACACTCGGTCACTTGTTCATATCTTTCGAATACCAGAACCTTAGTCTTGCCAGCGTTTAGTAGTATAAATTTATAAGAATAGATAATATAATTATTTTTCATTCACCCGCATTTGAAGGGATTTAACTGAAATTTGAAACGCAAGTAGGTGTAACCTTTCACCTGGAACACAAAGGTTGCTCCGTTTTATCCCGAACCATTATTCCCTTGGAATCATAGCTGTTGCTATTTCATAACTGACGTGTAGCTATCCAATAGAGAATCTTATTGAGGCATTCACTTTAAACTCCCCTTAAATCGGTCACGCAATAGAACTCTACTGCCCACTTAATGATAGTTTAATAAAACACTATAAAGCGCAATAACACTTTTTACAAGGCTAAAATAGATGCAAATACAATTATGATATTTTTACAATTGAGAGATGTGGAATTACAAAAAAATTACATATTTATCCTCATTATATATATCCTCACGCCTTCCCAATCATGTCACGCCGTGCCAAAATGACAGATATCGAGTCCATCGCTGTTAATCAGAAACGACTATACGCATACGCCTTTGAAAAACAGAAATTCTTATGTAACAAATATTTATCCTTCTATAACTAATCGATATGCCCCGACATGTATAATGTATAAATGTACATGGCTTGGACAACATTTTAGTTTACAATGTCCAAACTTATTTTTCCCACGAACAAAGTTCAAAGTAGAATTGTCGTGACGGATATTTTATCATTATCGATTGTAACGTTCGACGCACGCACGTCACGTGAGAAATAAAATTACGAAGTTACTCACGATATTGGCGGTGTTAAAATGCGTCAGTCAAATCATAGTTTGGGGTTTATAAGCACGTAAAAGAGGGAATTGAGTTAACAACAATGATTGATCCATGACTCAACATAGCAAATCCAACAAAATGTTACGTTTAGGCGTCGTCAATAATGGTTTAGACCTTTTCAACCACAGCAGACTTTCTGGACGCAAAACACTAGCAAAAGTGTGTGCAAGAAGAGGCAGAGGAAGGCCACGTTCCAACTACCTGGATCAAATCGATCGGACGCTTAAGGACGGGAACGTTAAGAGTACTCGAAACCGACGAACATGTATGAAGAGACTGATGAATGTGGACGGAGCGAAAGAGGTATGTAAGTCTAGAGAGAACTGGCGCTCTATACTCTCTGCCTACCCCGTTAGGGACTTGGCGTGATGATATGTATGTATGTATATATATACCACAAGAGTGGCAAACAAGCATATGGCTCTATGACAGAAAGCGGTTACTGTAACCTATTTACGCTCACGAAGTATCACTTGCGCGTCGCCACATAATGTTCGGTGACTAATCCTTCTGCTGCCACCACAATAAAAACAATCCTTCCCCTTCTTTAAGAAGCTCATCATTAGAAACCTTATTTAGCGCGCAGGAACAGAAGACCAAAAATTGTGTTATTAGGCTACGGACTACTATAATAAGCCCTGCCCCAGTCGACCAGCTCTAAATTCAAACGGGAAACCCGTTATGCCCTACCTCTTTTATCTTGGATCTGCGTAAATATAGATCCAGGATTTGTTAAAACCCTTATTATTAAAATTACCCTTAAACTATTTTTCCATTTCTCTTGGTAAATAACATCGTATAGATAGTTACAAAATAACATTCAAAGACAAAGTTTTGATTAAGATAGATTACCTATACTGCGATGTAAAGGATTTTATTGTGTGGGAGTGAGGTGTTATTTGATTTGACCCTAATCAGTTTGATTGATTCTTTCTTTGAATTTACCCTTAAAAAGTCTACATGTTTTAGATACATACTTTCTGAGCCCCGCGATTTCCCCCGCGTTAAACTTGACCATACGCGCCATATAGACGTCGTCTTTATTCTTTAATTTAACTAAAACCGTGAATAGCCGTGGTGGCCGAGTGGTTCGAGCAGTTGCCTGCGACGCAAAAGGTCGCAAGTTCGAATCCCGACTGTACCAATGAGTTTTTCTGAACTTAAGTACAGTGATTAGTCACACCACGAGCTTTACGGTGAAGGAAAACATTGAGAGGAAACCTACATACGTCTGAGAAGAAATTCAAAGGCGTATGTATAGTCGTGCTTGAGTAACGGCGATGGACTCGCCATCTGTCACGTTGGCACCTAATATACCTCTGGCGGAAAGTGGGTGTGTGGGTATTACCTATACACCTCTGCCTACCCCTTCGGGGACCCTTGTGGGAAGGCGTGAGGATATATTATTTTTTTATATTATTATTAAATAAAACACTCACTTGTCTGGAATAATGTGGCTCTCCTTAAATGAAAGATTTTTTAAACGGTGGAAACGTTTGTTAGTTTTCCATTAAAAACCTGCAAATTTAATGCTTTTTATAATATTAGTAAAGGTATATTTATGCTTGTAAATGTGCATCAAAGACACCCACTTTGCGCCAGAGAAATGTTTTTTAGACAACATGACAGTCGCTTGCGTCTGTCGCCGATTTGAAATCTGAGATGTATTCAGATTCAGGCGCACTAGGTGTCAATCTGTGATAAGGTTTACCTGCGGACGGTCGCAAATTGCTTGGGCGATGAACGCAAATAAAATAACATTTATTTGGTAAATATTTATTTTATATCTTCTTAAATACGGGTGCGATTTCAATGGAATAAATGTGTAATTTTTTCTTTGCTATAATATTAAATACGTTAGCAATTCTGCATGCTGGTGACAGCAGAAAAAACAATTATGGATCCTATTATTCGGAATTCGATAATTAATATTTTTTTTGTTCTTTGCTTCAGGACCACTCTTCGGCATACAGAGCCTACCAAAGCCGTTTATGTTTTCATCTTACATACAATTTCAGCACTAGTGCAAAATGTGAGACCGTCAGATATAATGAACCGCGCCAACAACTCCGGGCTGCCTATTTCCTTATACCCACGAGTGGCGTTTCACCAAATTGGTCCGCGTGACTTGCTATACTAGTCATCATATTAGTTCTGGGTTACACTGGGATCCGGGACGAAGTAGTCAGCTTGTACATTATTAAAACATACATACATCATCATATCATCACGCCGAGTCCCTTACGGGGTAGGCAGAGAGTATAGAGCTCCAGATTTCCAGACATAAATACGTATTATTAAAACAATAAGTACACACTTAATGTGTGTGTTATATTTATCTGAAACTTTACCTTACCGTCATTTGTAAAGATTGTTGTTTTGTTCAGCCATGGTGGCCGAGGAGTAGGAGTACCTAGTTCTGGAACACAAAGATTGCAAGTTCGAAATCCGACTGAACCAATGAATTTTCCTGAACTTAATTACGGTGATTAATCACACCACGAGCTTTTCGGTGAAATAAAAAACATCAAGAGGAAACCTGCATACGTTTGAGAAGAAAATCTAAAAGATATTATCAGTTGTGCTTGGGTAATTTGCTCGCCATCTCTAACATATCTCCGGCGGGTGTGTGGATACTATACGCCTTTGACTACCCCTTCGGAGACCCTTGTGGGAAAGCGTGAGTATACTTGTCCAAATTACGGCTCTTCTATCTAATTTGAAGTGAATTAATAAAAATAATTTATACTTAATTAAGGTTACTGAACTCTACACTACAGACAATTCACTATTTTTAACTAATACATGATGAGAAAAGTCTTAATTTAACTTTATAAATACTAACGGAAAAAGGAAACTGCTAAGCGCAACGTAATGATACTGCAAATAATTTAACCAAGCCTCGTAGTTAAGGCTTTGAATCCTAATGGGTCGTTTCGCTAGACATTTTCCTCTCATTGTATCCAAAGTGTATAGAAGCGAGTCGAGGCCAAAGTAATAACACGAACCGATAGCATCCGCACACAAAGTATAAGTTGTTAGTTTAAAAATCCCCGTTTGGCCTGTGGTTATGGGCGATTTTTCATATTTTTTACGTCTTTGTACTACCAACAATGTAACTTTATAAATAGGCAAACAGACAAGACAGAGGCTAAATACTAAAAGATGTCGTTGAAGTTTAGTCATTGCCTACAAATGCAATTTTATTGTGTACGTTTATTTAACAGACGTAAATTTTTTATGTAGCTGAATTGTTCAGAATGAAATCATTCTACTAAGTATATGAAAAATACGGCGAAATTCAATCCTACAATGATTTTTGAAGACTTGAAACTGTACTGGAATTACTCCAGTACTAATTAGCAATTAGGAATTCGCTTTATTTTTACAACGGATTTAAGGCTACAGGGATAGCAGTGTGCTTGTTGTTGTATAAAATATAAAGGTTACTCATTCCTGAATAGAGCTCGAATCTCGAATGTACCAATGAGTTTTAAGGAACTTAAGTAGATTCCCACCACGAGCTTTATGGTGAAGGAAAACATCGAGAACTGTACCCTGTTACCATACGTGTTAATCCTGCTATTAAACTTTCTCTGTGCCAAATTAGGTACGATTCCATTTAGCTGTTTTGATGTGATTGAGTAAAAAACTCCATACATCCCTACAAACTGTCACATCTACATATAAATAAAATAATGTTTGTCTGTATGTCCTTTATAGAATCGTAAATGGCTGGACTGATTTTAATGAAATTTTCTCGGTGTCTGTAGGTGAGAATGGCTTAGATTTACAATTGGACCCGATTGGTAGCGCTGCGATCTTGCGAAGCTGGGCGGGACAGCTAGTTTATAATAAAATAAAGGTTTAAAATGAATTTCAAATAATGAAAACGATTACGTATTTTCACCGTTCACCTCACCATTCAAACTGTCCGCCGGTAAACTTTGAACCTAAAGCCCAGTCGTACAAAAAAAGGGGCAGATACTTAAAAGAGCATGAAATTGTTATTGTCACGAGGCTTGTTAAACAACAATTCGTTTCAAACCAAAGTCCCACTCCGTTATTGTACGAATGGTATAATTACACCGAGTAACAATTTGTTCAATGAAAGACCCAACTGGAACAAATCAGTTTTAATGGCCCTACTTATTGTGCTATTTGAAATATCGAATAATAATGTATTGATTAACGTGTGGTAGCAAGATTTATCTGATTGTTTGGAAGCTAAATTAGAGAAAAAACAATTATGAAATAAATTCACTGGCATATCGAATTGTGCTGGTGAGCGGCGGCCACTATACCTGCAAGCCTCTTATCATTAGCGGATCTGCAAAATTATTATTTTTATACTACTGGGGTGGCGGTAACCACCGCCTATGGATGATAATAAGGCACCACGCACGCTCAACCGACCCTGTAGAAATTGTATCACACCTTTCTTGAAGAACTCCATGCTTTACACCCTTGGGAAAACCCTAGTTCATTCCACAGGCGGAGCGTTCGTGGAAAGAAACTCTTTGAATCCATACCGTCCCCAGTCCCCATACCTTGGTTCCAAGGTTTGGGGACTGGCAAAAGATGCGGTGGTAGAAGATAGGCGTGGACATCATGTCGAATAATTCCCCAGAACACTCTCCGTTGCACAAGTGGATGAACACAATGAGGCAAAGTTAAAATACTCCCTCAATAATACTGAATTGATATCAGATCGAATCCGCAATGAACAGATTTACAAAGCAACTGGCATGAACGAGTTGAGAGTTGAGTTCACACAGACAGAAAGGGTGAGGGAAGGAAGTTTGAGGAAATATACATTGCGAAAGTACTTATAAGAAAAGGGAGAGGATGACCACGTTCTGACGAACTACATTATATCGATCAGACACTCAAAGATATTCTCAATAACTCGAAGCCAGAGAGCATGTATGAAAAGTCTAATAGATGAAGGGCAATGGGGCTGTAGACTGGTACTCTACTCTCCTTGCCTTTTCTATGAAGAATTAGTGAGGATATTCATGTAGCAATATTCAGATAAGTAACAAATCCTCATCTGAGATAACTTCCTTAACATAAAAATATCCGACACAAAAGATATTCAGTGGCGGATTAGATCGAGAAAAAGTTTCGATCCACTTAATCGAGTAAGCTCGACTAGCACTTTTGATTAGCACGTGGTGATTAAGGAAATTGCATGAAGAACCATCCCTTCAGCCAATCAACCCTCACGTACGCTCCTGTTGGGATTACAACAACTTTCTATCGGCTAGTTCTAACTAGTATTGGACCGTAATTCTACCTCTGGAATAATCTACTTCATTGCTGTAACTAAATAATGTCGATAAAACTATCGCATGCTCATGGAATATTTTTTTTGACACGAAAATGTGGCTTTTCCCACATTTTTGAAACCCTCAGGTTTCCTGGACCGGATAAGAACTACAAATGTATTAAGAAATTGCTGTGTCGTATTGTCTTTTTTGTGACTGGCTTTCAGTGGAAGACTCGACACACACGAGTATCGTGGATCTTCTTCGGCCGAACTCCAACTTCTGTATAATATTCATTTGTCTTTATTTGCAACATAATGAAAATATTTTTAAATTATTCTTTACTTTTTATTTTTTCTTAGTTTTTTATAATTTTTTTTTGTTATCTACACTGTGTCTTGAAAATTACTACTTGAAACTTAATAATGCAAGTGGTGTTTACCTGTAATTATTTGCTGCATTTAGCTCTAAGTTATGTGATAATTTAGATGTATTATCGATGTAAGGAAATGTTGGTAAACCTTTGAACAATAAATAAACATACCGTAATAAATTAATAAACACGACGCAGCTGCACGCATAAACATTGTATTTCCCCTTGATCAACAGTCGGGTAAATGTAAATTTTCTTGGATGCATTTTGTTTCAATTGAGAATGATTTATAGTCACGTGTAAAACTAGTTCATAATAATATTACCGTGAACAAAGCAAATCTTTGTAATCCACTTAATGCCGGGGGTGGAAAGCGACCAAGCAATGGATAGAAGGGGAAGATTATGACTTGAATGACACCGTGAATGTAGGGAAGAACTTCATAATAAAAGAAAAATCCGACCCTGTAAGATTACATTTTATAAATAAAGGGGAGCTACATGTTAAAATGATCGCAAGATCATTTCAAAGCAGAAAAACAGTTATATACGTATTTATCTCTACTTAATTTATTTATTATTTTTCTCAGCTTAAGGAAATTGGTGACGTTTTGAAGGTTTTTCTGAAATATATAATGACGTGAATTAAGTAGATACTTGTTTAACGTAATTCAAGTTCGATGCTTATTTTAAAGCGAAGAAATAAAAACATCTTTTGGTTTTATTTGCACTCATATTTGGATTATTCTATAGAATTTGTTATGTTCTAAAAAAAGTGTTTTATAATGTTTTTTGTCCGTTAATTTCTAGAAGGCGGATAGCAGTTTCTACTTAAAGAAAGGCAACGCGCAAGTAATACCCCTGCAGCCGTTAGAAGTATTTAATAAGCGACACCAAACAACAACACATTTAATGTAGTGCGCGTTTGTTATACATTTGTGCATTGCGTTATTTAACTAAATAATTCCAAACTATCAATGAATATTCATACCCACTCGCTACCCCAATATTTTTGATGCGACCCCTGTCTAGTGCGCTCGTATCGATTTATTGCATATCTACTGCAATAACAACCCCTGAACCCGTCGTCCCTTTTAGTAATTTGAAGGGTACACATCACCATTATCTAAGATTAGATTCTTAAGGAGATCTCGCTGACTACTTCTGCGAGGTCAGCGTTGATCAGAAGCAAACTATGTGTAATGTTTGTGTGGGTTTATTTGACCTAAAAAAGTATATCAAAGATATTTTGAAGTACAAAACAAAACAGTGGAAAATCGCGTTCCATCTATCCAAATCATAGTAATTGCACAATCAAAGATGAAAACCTTAGCAGAATTTGAGAGCAGGTACTTATATACGAAGAGATTGATCGATGTGGAAGAAAAAAATTTGTATAAGTAGAGAGTACACTAGCACTTTACTCTCGGTCTATTACTCAATTCGGTGATATTAATATTGTTTTTAAATCATGATAATAGTGCATAGTATTATGTACATAGTACATATATACATGTAAATAATAAAATAACAATAGCAGCCGACAGGCTCAAACAACTCCCTCCCTAAAGCCAAACGCTCCTACTTGTAACCGGATACAATCCGTTGGCGTCACGTGACCTCCGACTTCCGACTACGAACCGCTAAAACTGACGTGCCGTATTTGAACCAATATAGCGTTACCCTCCTCACCGCCCTCCTTCAGTTAGAAATAGAAGCAGACAGGGGTGAGCATATAAAGTGAGAGAGGTCAACTTAGATAAGACAATTGCAGCCAACCGACAAGCTATCCATCTGCCAAAGCAAATAAGTAGACAGTTCAATTTAGTTGGAGTAGACGTTATTTTCTCATGAAAGGGGTGTGGGTATTGGTAAATAATAAAGTATATACGCTAATTGAATAATACATAATTATAGACCCTTACTAATGGTTGACATAACTAGTCAAGTTGGCAAATCCTAGCCCCGGTCTGTACCAATAAGTTTTTTCAACCTCAGTACAATGGCTTGAGCGGGTCTTATGGCAGAGGAACCGCCGTAATTACGCCTGCATAAACCTTAGGTAATCATTCAAAAACATATCATATGTGAAGTCGACCCTGAGATACGGCGAAAGTCTCGCCATCTATCACGTTGGCAGGTAATATGTCACTGGCGAAAAGTTATTGTTATTCCGTCTCTGCATGCCCCTTCGAGACCCTTATGCGGAAACTCTAAAGATATATAAAAGTGCAAGTTAAGATTGTTATATAGATATAGGTTAAGAGATTATAAGAGGATGAATGAACCTGGGTGTTCATGCTGATCCCTTTCGAAAACTTGACACTCGATGACCTACACCACCAGTGCTGCTAAACGAACAGCTAGAATAGTAGAGCACAATTTCCTTTTAGCTATGGAGAGAGCTATGCTCGGAGTCTCTCTGAAGGATAAGATTCGCAACGAATACATCCGACAGAGAACCAAAGCTATCGACATAGCTCAAAGAATTAGCAAGCTGAAGTGGCAGTGGGCCGGCCATATCTCGCGAAGAACGGACAACCGCTGGGGTAAACGTGTTCTTCAGTGGAGACCGACTAGGCAAACGTAGTGTAGGACGCCCTTCGACCAGGTGGGATGACGATTGGCGGAGGACTGCTGGCAGATGCTGGATGCGGCAAGCTGAAGACAGGGCGCTATGGCGCTCATTAGGGGAGGCCTATGTCCAGCAGTGGACTAGAGTGGGCTGATGATGATGAATTTCCTGTAGATAATTGGAGGTGACAGACTAAGTCATTGTCTTCACCTTAACCTACCATACCTTAAAACTTACCATACACCTCTCAAGAAGTGTATGGTAAGCCTCTCGTGGATAATATTGTGGAAAATCGCAAAAATATGCGGTATGCGATATGGTGAATTGCAATTCCTCAAAGTGCAGGTAGTGTCCACACGCCAACTTTTCGCCGGAGTCCATAGTCGTTACAGAAGCACGACTATACATACGTCTTTGAATTTCTTCTCAATATAATGCAGGTTTCCTCTCAATGTTTTTCTTCACCGTAAAGCTCGATGTGTGACTAATTACTGTACTTAAGTTCAGGTATTCAATGGTACAGTTGGGATTCGAAATTACAATCTTTATGTTGCACGTTGCTCTTTAGTTTGCAATCTTTGTTTGAAATAAAAGTTATCAAAATCGGAAGCCTTACATATAATTATGGTTTTACCAACTGATTAGGTTCTGAGCTGAGATAATTGTTATTACTTACAGCAAAATGTACCCTTTAAGTTGTATTGTTTACTTGAACAGTTGTTATGTGAGTCACGTAGCGGGAAGGTCCCTTCGTCTCGAGAATAAGGCCTTATATTGCTTTTCTTCTTTCTCTTTAATTAGTCCCACTATTGGCGAGGAATAATGAAATATTAAAGTGATTTCTTAGTTTAATTTAGCCAGTAAAGTACAGTCTGAAATAAAAATGAGCCCTTAAAGTGTCGGCACTTTATTAAGGTTCCGTTGCTCGGGTTTTTAATAGAAATAAATGTTTCTTTTTAGACCCATGAAAAAATCACAATATTTGTATATTATTAAATGAATAATGTATTTAAATGAAACCTGCTAGCTATAAAACCAATCGGTGTTATAAGTCTTCTAAAAAGTCTAGTTTGCAAGTTTTCTTTGGGTTTTACTACAGTTATTTTTGTTTACGCCGAATTTCAGGTGAGGTTTTTTTGGCAGTGACGAAACCAAGATCTCAAGAATCAAGAAGAAATGAAATCAAGAACTCAAGAAACACATTTGTACAGTCTTTCTTGAGTGATGACACCCAGGAAACAGATTGGTGGGATACTACCAACCTGTTTCTTATATGCCATAAATCTACATCTCCGTCGCTGAGACGATACTGGCGGGAATGGAATGCTACATCCCAAACTCGCTAGTAGCTACAGGGGTAAAGAAACAGCCGTGGTTTAATAAGCCCTGCAAGGAAGCTAAATTATCCAAGCAAGCCTTGTATGAGGCGTGGACCACGGCTCGATCCAATCTGGACCCCAACATATCTGATGCAAAGCGGAAACTTAATGCTGCCTCGAGGCACTGTAAGCGAGCGATTGCCAGGGCGAAATTCGATTTCGTCGGCAGAATTGGTAAGAGACTCGCTAGCTACCCTTCTGGCAGCCGTGCTTTTTGGTCCCTTGCCAAGGCTGCTGAGGGAAACTTTTGCCAGTCGTCCCTACCACCACTCCGTAAGCCGGATGGTAACTTGGCCCACAGTGCCAAAGAGAAAGCGGATCTATTGGGCTCTCTCTTTGCCTCGAACTCGACTATGGATGACGGAGGCGCCACACCGCCCACTATCCTGCGGTGTGAGAACTCTATGCCGGAGATAAGCATAACCCAACGGGAGGTCCGGCGGGAGATGCTGTCTCTGGACGTCCATAAGTCGAGCGGGCCAGACGGTATTCCGGCAGTGGTGCTTAAGCAGTGTGCTCCTGAACTGTGTCCTGTTTTGACGCGCCTATTCGCGCTTTCCTACTCCACCCAAAAAGTCCCAACTTCGTGGAAGACCGCCCACGTGCACCCAGTGCCCAAAAAGGGCGATAGATCAGACCCATCGAATTACAGGCCGATCGCCATCACCTCCCTCCTCTCCAAAATTATGGAGCGAGTGATTAACACGCAACTCCTGCGATATCTAGAGGGTCACGGTTTGTTGAGTGACCAACAGTATGGCTTCCGCCACAGTCGCTCAACGGGTGACCTTCTAGTATATCTCACGCACCGTTGGTCACTCGCCATTGAGAGTCAAGGTGAGGCATTAGCTGTTAGCTTGGATGTGGCGAAAGCGTTCGATCGGGTCTGGCATCGCGGTCTTCTATCGAAGCTTCCATCCTACGGACTGCCAGAGGGATTATGCAAATGGGTCGCCAGCTTTCTGTCCAGCAGATGCATAAGAGCCGTCGTTGACGGTAGCTGCTCCGAAAGCATGGAAATTAATGCTGGCGTCCCGCAAGGCTCTGTGTTGTCCCCGACTCTGTTTCTTCTGCATATTAATGACATGCTTTCTATTGAAGGCATTCATTGCTATGCAGACGACAGCACTGGGGACACTTACTACACGGGCCGTGCTAATCTCCCTCGTTCCACTGTGGAGGAAAGTCGCGAACGACTTGTGTCTGAAATCGAGAGTACACTTCGCAGTGTCTCCGATTGGGGTCGACTAAACCTAGTTCACTTCAACCCCACTAAGACACAAGTTTGCGCGTTCACCGCAAAAAAAACTCCATTCGCTGTGGCTCCACAATTCCAGAACACTCCCCTGAACATCTCGGAGAGCATTAGGATCCTTGGGGTCGATATTTCTAGCGACGTTCAGTTCCGTGGTCATTTAGAGGACAAGGCTAAGCTGGCGTCGAGGAAGCTCGGTGTGCTCAACAGAGTTAAGCAGTACTTCACACCGCAACAAAGGCTGCAACTTTATAAGTCGCAAGTTCGGCCACATATGGAGTACTGCTGCCACCTGTGGGCTGGAGCCCCTGGATACCAGCTTGGGCCTTTTGACGCGGTTCAGAAACGCGCCGCTAGAATTGTCGACGATCCCATGCTCACAAGCGGCTTGGAATCACTAAGTCTGAGGAGAGACTTTGCCTCCCTGTGTGTGTTCTACCGCTTGTATAACGGGGAGTGTTCTGCAGAATTGTTCGATATGATGCCCACTTCCACCTTCTACCACCGCACCTCTCGCCATCGACGGGGAATTCATCCCCATACCTTGGAACCACAAAGGTCTCGCACTGTGCGCTTCCAAAGAAGTTTTCTTCCGCGAACGCTCAGGCTGTGGAATGAGCTCCCCGTTGAGGTTTTCCCTGGAGAGTACAGCATGGAGTTCTTCAAGAAGGGTGTGAAAAGATTCCTGCAGGGTCGGCAACGCGCGAGTGATACCCCTGGTGTTGCAAGCGTCCATAGGCGGCGGTAACCGCTTACCATCAGGCGGACCGCATGCTTGTTTGCCACCCAAGTGGTATAAAAAAAAAAAAAAAAAAAAAAAAAAAAAAAATCTCCGCCCAAATTGCTTGCAACACCAGGGGTATCACTCGCGCGCTGACGACCCTGCATGAATCTTTTCACATCCTTCTTGAAGAACTATTATTGATATTCTACTATACTTCTTATATTACTAAGTCGTAAAGTAAATTTAGGTCAGTACATTAAATCTATATATATGATATAGTAGCTGCTGGGCGTTGTAATTTTGCAACATCAAATAATTATGATCACAGGATACGTGCCATGCGATACATAGCGATCAAAACAGCCTTATAAACTATTCAGTTATTGGCCTCCGAAATGAGTACTTCAAAAGATCTATGAAATTCTGTTCGCATCCTACGAACGGAGTTTCTATGCCGTGGTGGCCGAGTGCTTCGAGTAGTTGTCTGCACCACAAAGATTGCAAGTTCGAATCCCGAACTTAAGTACAGTGATTAGTCACACTACGAGATTTACGGTAAAGAAAAACATCGAGAGGAAACCAGCATACGCTTGAGAAGAAATTCAAAGGTGTTTGAGTAACGGCGACGGACGTTGGTACCTAAAATATATCTCTGGCGGAAATTGTGTGTTACCGTACACCTCTGCTTACCCCTTCCGGGACCCTTGTGGGAAGGATTGGATATGAAGATTATTACATAACTTGTGCTTAACTTTACCAAATTGTTTATATGCAACGTTACCAACGCTTAGGTACATACTGATTTATCTTACAATAATTTACATATCGTCATATCAAATGTATCAAATATATTCCTATATTTAGTCATATCTATCTATTTGTCTGAATTAATTTTGAAATTGAATGAAATCGCATAACGCCTTTCACGTTGTGACAGTGACAGTTCAATATTTATACATACATACATATCATCACGCCAAGTCCCCAGCGGGGTAGGCAGAGAGTATAGAGTGCCAGTTCTCTCTAGACTTACATACCTCTTTCGCTTCGTCCACGTTCATCAGTCTCTTCATACATGCTCGTCGCTCGTGCAATATTTATTGTGAGTACATATTTATTTAGTGTGCGTCGAGTACACTGTTTTTAAAATAAATGTGGGTTTCATGTCTAGTAGTGTTTTTATACAAAATAGGTTTTAGTTAAGGTAACAAAGGGCCCGCCCGCTGTAATCCTTCCGTCATCTGCCGATGCAATCATTCATATTGTTGTAGAGATCTACCGCCAGTTTAGGACGCCGTCACAGAAATACAGCGTTAGCCAAGAGCAAAGCTATTTTGATGTGATCTTCTGCAAGGACGGGAACTTCAAGAAACCGGCGAGCATGTTTGAAGAGACTTAATGTGGTGCTCTACTCTCTCTCGAACCGTGAGGGACTCGATGTGATGATATTGTATAGCGTCAGAAGCATACCTGCTTCTGGCATCAATAACGCCTACGAAATTAACGCGAACTAGGTATTTCGGATAATCTGCTATCAAATATAATACATCATCCCTCGACCTCTTAAAAAAAGTGCGGCGTAACGATCTTAGATTGAATCCGCAATGAAGCGATTCGCAAAACAATTGGCGTGAACGACGGTGTGATTGTAAAGATGAAGAAGGGTATGCTACGTTGTTTTGGTCACATAGAAAGGATGAGCGAAGAAAGATTGACGAAACAGATATATGTACAAAGCAAAAATGTGTGCAAGACGAGGCAGAGGAAGACCACGTTCCCACTACCTAGATTAAATCGATCGGACATTCAAGGATGGGAACGTCAAGAGTACTCGAAACTGGCGAGCATGTATAAAAATACTGATGAATATGGACGAAGCGAAAAAGGTATGCAAGTTTAAGGAGAACTGGCACTCTCTTTCCTCTGCATATTCCGTTAGAGTTATTATGTAGTTTTATTTTATATCTATACCTAATAGAATGAATCCTCAAACGTGTAGGCCTAATTTCGTGTTGACACCAGTCAACACACATACATCAATTACTAACTGGTTTTAAATTAAGTTGAAACAAACATAAATAATTCTCATAGACATTTGATATATTTTATATTAACTATGTCAACTAGAATAACATCACTACACGCTGTGACATGAAAAACTTTATAGGTACTCTTGTTTGCGACTGCGTAGTACCGGCTTGGCACTGACAACTTTTAGTTGAGTCCAAAGTTGAAATATGACACGAGTCGATACAAATTTAAATATACGTATAACAATTATTATAATTTCATGTTTAATAGCTCTGTATGAACTGAAGAATGTTGCTTTGACACATCTAAAGTTTACGTGGAAGAAACTGAATAATATAAAAAAATGTGATATATCTTTACCCACCCATTTCAACAGTTCCTCCAGTAAGACAGCGTGATAATAAATGCAGAGGACTAATTAAGTATCAACAAAATTATATACAGGGTCAGTCTCATTTCTATAAGGTATATAGATATAAAAAAAAATGTAGACCCATATAAGATAATGCTAAGCGTCGTTTGAAATAAGTTCGAAAATATAGATGGCTACATTTCATATGTAATGAACCTTTTTTGTAGGTATGTTTTTGTTCTACACAGGATTTAAATAATGTTTGTTGCCAACGATATAAGTTCAAAATTTACATAATTAAATCACTACAAAAGGCCCAAGTATCAACCTGAAAGGGTTTTCGTCCAGAAATTTTTCACTCGAAAGGGTAAACTGATTACCTCAGCTCAGTCGCTGACAATGGTCGTCGGCTGCTGTAATCACATTTGCATAAAGTTCACAATCGTTTGGCACAATTGTCAAAATGAAGTTCACTAGATTAGGGAGCGTAAAATCTAATGAACCACACTGATAAATAGCTTTGCCTCATTAGGTACTATGGAAACGAATTGCAGTTTGAATATTCAAATGTATTTGAAGCCTTAACTTTTTATAACGTTTGTTAACTGATTTATAATAGAACTAGCTGTCCCGCCCAGCTTTGCTCGGGTGAAAAAGTTAAATTGCCCGTAACACGATCGCAGCGCCACCTATCGGGTCCAATTGTAAATCTAAACCATTCTCGAATCCACCTTAAGACACACAGGAAGGGATAGCTTCGCACGGGTGAAAATGTTAAAATTCCTAAAACTCGATCGCAGCGCCACCTATCGGGTCCAATTTAATATAGCCTATGTTACTCGGGGATAATGTAGCTTTCCAAAGGTGAAAGAATTTTTGAAATCGGTTCAGTAGTTTTGGAGCCTATTCATTACAAACAAACGAACAAACAAACAAACAAATCGTTCCTCTTTATAATATTAGTATAGAAAACACTTAGGATACTCACCTCCTATTGATTTTATTCTGGTAATCTCTCTCTTTCTCTACATTTCTTTAAGTAAACTTACTTTATTTTATCATCAAGTAAGCTGATCCATACTACAGGTATTACGGATATTTGCACATGTGTGTGTGTGTGTGTACAAGAAGAGGCAGAGGAAGACCATGTTCCAACTACCTTGATTATCTACACTTAAATAATCATATAACATTACTGTGCCCACATGCTCGTATTCTTTTTAACTCTTAGATCTCTAGATATTTGATGGGCAGAACGCTGGCTCATTGCTTATTATTATGCTATGTTAGGATTTGTAAATTTTTAAGGTCCAATATTTCACGTGAGAGCCGTGGTGGCCGAGTGGTTTGAGCAGTTGCCTGCGACGCAAAGGTCGTAAGTTCGAATCCCGACTGTACCAATGAGTTTTTTCTGAACTTAAGTACAGTGATTAGTCACACCACGAGCTTTACGGTAAAGGAAAACATCGAGAGGAAACCTGCATACATCTGAGAAGTAATTAAAAGGCGTATGTAAAGTGCTTGAGTAACGGCCATGGACTCGCCATCTGTCACGTTGGCACCTAATATACCTCTGGCGGAAAGTGGGTGTGTGGGTATTACCTATACACCTCTGCCTAGTATAGCATACCATACCATATATATAGCATACCATCAGCGAAGCGGTAACAGACCGTTTTATTTTTATGCGGGACTAAGATGTAACCATCTTAGTGGCATAAAAATAATCATAGGTAAATGTATTAAATCCCTATTGATATCCAAAAAATAAAAGCAACGGTTTTTTTTAAAACTTTATTGTTTTCTTTATAATGTTTATTACACGTGTAATTTATATTGTGCGCAGTACGCACAGTCAGGTATCATAATAATACATACAACAAGTTTAATACTATTGTTACTGTATAATAAACTTTGACATAATAATAACTGGTTATATTAATCGAGATCTGTCATTTATCCTAATTCAAGAAAAACACTTCAATGAAATATATTTTTTATTCGTTTTGTTTACATAGCTAATAGCTGGTATAGCAGGTTCAAAGTTGGACAGCTCATTTTATATACAATTTGGAAACAAATGAATGGATAATGTCCAGGGTTTAACGACAGTGTCTGTCAGTGAAGCACTAATATATCTTTAGCTTAAGGTACCCTATCCAAATTCTTGGGACGGGGATAAACACTACGTATATGCAATATTTTTTGCTAAGACACAAATAGTCGAATACAAAAATAAATTGCTAGCAGGATGTTAAAGAATTCTTAAGAAAACTACTCCTTGCTCGGACCCACTCAGTCAGCCCAATAAATAAAAGTATACATAAGTCACCAAATATTTTCTAACTAATTAGTTACCTGACACAAAGTATTGAAATTTATTTCAGAGGGTTCGAGAGGATTATATTTTTCTTAAACGTTCTACAACTTGTGAAGACCAAATAAAGTCGGATAGTTTTCGGTCAAATTATCCTAATCCCACAGGAAGAACGATTAGGTAATTACAAACAACTCGTTTATATTAAAATAAGAATTGTTTACTAACTATTCTGTAAAATTTATCATCTCCTAACATTATTTTTGGGTACAACACTATACTATTAATATTTTGTTTATAGTTATATTTGGGATTTATTTAATGGGTATCCTTTTATAATTTATTTATAATATTCCAATACAATTATGTTTCAATATAGAAATTGTACATTTATCGATTTTCAATTGTAGTTTACATAAAAGTTGTCAAGACGATTTCAACATGAAATTGCGTCGTGTGGGAGTGACGTAGATGTGATTTAGGAAATTTATTACAACAAGAACATATTTAGAAACATGAAATCCCTTTGTGCTTGAGTAAAAAGTATATTTGCGTAAATAAAGAAGTCTATATGAATGTAACTTTTCGAATTAATGACTATAATTTTTAATTGAAAAAAATTATTAGCCTAAAATAGTACGTTAGAAAACCACGTACAGGCTAACTTAGCAAAAGGAATAATAATAATTAAATTAAAAAAACGTTCTTATCAGAATACCCATTGAAATAAGCCCCGTATCACATAATATTTACAACACCATTAGTACATAATAAATCCACAAAATCACTAGAGATCTTACTTAAAATGTACACCACTTAACAGAGTTAAGTTAGATAGAATGATTCGTATAACTTTACATTTACTATTTACAAGTTTAGTAACATTTTTGTTTCACTTTTAACGTAGTATTGTCAGCTGTTTATACATTCCTGTGTTCCTCTAATATTTTTTGTCTCAATGGGATTTTTCTCATCTTGTTCTACGTCTGTTTTTAATGATAATTTAGTTTACACGCCAATAAAGTTAATGTACGTAATAAAGCAAAACAATTTATTTACATTACTGATCAAGTAATAAATATGTATTGAGATTGGGTTGACAATATTGAGATACTCGCGTATATTAAATCTATATCTGACCGGCAAGCGTCCAACCGTTTTAGAAAATAAAATTAAATTAAAATACAGATAAAAATAAAATTTTTATCTGTAGATAATCATAACAACTTTATTAGATAATCCATACAGCCAATCAAAATAGAGTCTTATTAGAGACGTATACACACATTATTTTACTAAAACGGGAAACTGACACAAAACAAAATCAACACTGACGTCTTACTACCAAAACTCAAACGACTTTAGCTTTATAATACACTATTTACAGTTCTATAACTTAACAAGCATCCAGCTATGCGGGGATTTATTTAACTTTATATTGTACATAACACAACCCACACTATAAAATAGCGATTTTGGTTAGCTGCTTACATTGACATACATCGAGCATGACGCTATAAACAGCCAAGGAATGAATATTTACATGAGTAGTGTGGTTGGTAGGTGTCAGGACAGAGTGAGCAGAAGGGACGCCACCAGTACCAGGCAGTGTGTGGGCGATGTTGGGGCGAACGCCTGCCCCCCTCTCTGCATCGCCGCGGGATACTCGCCTGATAAAGGGAAAATGGAATTTGCTTCTTTGGCAAACATTAAAACTGCTCTCAACAATATTACAACAAATATTATTATTAAGAGAGAACAACGAAAATGAAGAACATTACACAGTACTTTATAGAAGAAATTATTATTCAATTATCTCATGAAAATTCCTAAATCATAAAGATTCCACAACGTGTACGCTGGTTTCTTAAAGAAATGCTTAGTGGGTCTAATCATATACACTATTATACCTACTTTAAATGGTAGGTTTTGATTTGTTTTGTATCTCTGGTTGGGAGGTAAATTCGATTATCATAATATTTGTGCTTCTAAAAATGTATATATAGACTATTTGTCATAATTGCCGGTTGAAATAGATCCACAATTCCGAACTAAACGTACTCATCATTATTAATAAATAAAAATCTTAGTCTCCATTACAAAAATACCTGACGAGTGACGCTCTAACAAAATGAATAAATAACGAAGGCGGAAAAGTAAATGAAAACAAATTTATATTGCCTTTGTTAAGAACAGTGCTAATAATATCACGTTTTTAATTTCAATTTGTCAAAGTAAATGAGAAGGAGACACAAAGCCAAATAAAACACCGAGATTAATGTCACGAAAAACAGCTGTGAAATATAAAAGTATTATTTTCTTAGAACAGCCATCCCCTCGTGACAGGCGTAACATAATTGTATTCCTCTGGCTAATAAAAAAATATTAACGCACCCATTTCAAGGGGAGTTTCATTTCTCTGATTCATAGCTATCGTTGTTTTAATGATAATGGTCTTAGCCTGATTTTTTTCTCTGGGATTTTTAAATGTATTTTCTTTCCGCTATCTCATGGAGGTCGTTTGTCAACGAGATTGGGGTCCCTTCTGAACAAAGATTTCGTGATTTTTTTAAGATTACGGAAATTATCAATTTTCATTCAAAATTAACCCAGGCCTTTGTGAGAATCGGGTTCTTCGTTGATTTAGGCCTCCTCAGCATTGATACGCTGATAATGACGCGTTTTTTAATCGTGTGCTTTGAAATCATATAATAAATAATAAAAGTAAAAAACCCTGTTGGCTGAGTGGTTCGAGTTGCCTGCAACACATATATTGGAAGTGATAATTACTTTATCAGTCATACCACTTATATACTTCATTTACGGGGAAGGAAAAAATCAAGAGGAAACCTGCATATTTTGAGCAATTCTAGATGCATGTATCCATGCTTGAAAAACGGCGATTGGCCACCATCTATCACGTTGTAACCTAAAATGTATCTCTGATGGATTCACCGTAAGTGGTGTGACTAATCACAGGACTTAAGTTCAGATAAACGCATGGGTACAGTCGGTATTCCAACTTGCAATCTCTGTATTACAGGGAATTACTAGACCCACTCAGGCACCACGGCTATTCTATATAATTAATCTGTATTTAATCATTAATGCCGTTCAAATATTTATTTCAAACCAGTGTACTGAAAGCTATCATAAAGAACATACTATTGAATTGGTACCTTGTTTGGCATTACATGAAACAGCTATAAGTTCACTTCAGGACAAAGATGTTAACAATACTCACCGTTCAACACGTGCACCACAATGCTCTTAGATTGGGCATTGCTTGGGTTGCACTGGTAAGTACCAGAGTCCGAAGGTCTGGCTTGCTGGATGAGGAGGAATGATGTGGTCGTCTCCCCCTTCTCAGTAACCACCGACACACCTCCTCGAGGTGAATCGTAGCTTATAATCTATTGAGTGATATATTAAATCGTTAATGCACAAAAAACAGGTAATACACACACAAATACATAATTACTTTACATACTCAACAAAAATACATTGACACGCCGACACAATAATTTTCGCAAAGTTTTTCTTTATCGAAAATTTCAAATAATTGTTATGGGCTATTCACTCATACATTTTGTCGCAACGCTATTTACGAGACTTATTTTCACAAATGCAATAAATTTGAAGGCGATTTTAATAAATTTATAAAAACAAATAGGTCATTAAAGTATTTTTGATGCGTGTTCCCTTACCGCGTCATTGTGATTCCAGAATATGTACGCTGGAGGCTCTGGCGAGTACAAAACCACACATGTCAAATTGATGGTGCTGCCTCGGTCGATATACAGGTCGGGACCACCTATTATCTCTGTCGTTGGTTCTGTAAACAAACAATAATGTTTAGTTATTAGGGAGCTTTCAAGTATTACGTAACACAATTTTTTGATATTTTTTAACCCATCAACCCCCCTACCACCCCGTAGTAAAACGTTACGTAACCACCAAGTGACAATTTTTATCTAAAAGAGAATTATGTCGCGTAAAGTACAGACCGTTATAATGGGTAGTTCTAAATCCCCCTCCTGCCCCTGTAACGCATCGTAACGTTTTCCAAGACCCCCTCCCTCCTCATAAACTCGTTTCGTAATACTTGAACGCTCCCTTAGGACCTGAAGACTAGACTAGACATGAAGAGTTAACACTCCAGATTTTGAGCACAAAAGTATATTAATATTTAATTAATCACAGTTCAAACGTGCTTATAAACGAACCTGTTTTGAAAATAATGCTACACATTTCTTTATAAATTTAGCTGCCTTTCCTTGTACTATCCCCAAGTGTTTTTTGCTAACACTGGGAACTCTATATAAAAATGCCTTATTGTATAACATACACTATTTTCCTTTAGGGTACCCGATGGGGACTGTAAGTATGCAAGGGTATAATAACACTATTTATGTTTGACATAAACTAGTCGAAGTTAGTAAAAGATGGTAAGTTACTGCATTATTCTGGGTATTATTAGTAGAAACATCCATTCTTGAGCTGTTGATACATTCTTACGCTACTCGGTACATAAATGTTCACGTTAGTATTGCGCAGGTTTTTAGGAGTCACCAGCATCAGTTTTCATATAAAAAGCGAATAAATACGAGTGAGATAGATATACAAAACCATTTTAACTAGCATTTAATATATTATTTTCATTAGCATTTATTATTCATATGATTCTGTCAATGTTTTGTCATAACAAACTCGAGAGTGCCTAAATGTTATTTTCTAGTACTAACTTATTATAACAATAAAAGCAAAATTCTTTGTTCTATCTTTATCCTCTTTGTCGGCATAAATATTATTTTTATAGTCAAAGCTGGTATGCTCTTCCAGGGCAATATAAAAATTAATCTTACCCACGCAACTTATATAACAATAACAAAAATCTAGTTATCGTCATTCCCTTATTTTACTATTGCTTGGTAAAGCTTCGATGTATGAGAATAAAGATGTCATACCATAATATGATTTTGAACAAGTAATCAAAAAGTAAAATAACTTATTACCGATATTTGTGGGGTTCCTGTGATTGTTTAACGTTTTTTTTTTTAATTACATAATTTAAGATAATCTTTAAAAAAACCCTTTCTTACTCAAGACTTTATTTGCCTAAAATGCGAACACCGTGCATATAGTATCTGTCTCACATAACAAGCGTTTATCACAATATTACCGCCCGTAGTACCTTCCGCAATTGTATATTTCACTTGGGTAGTCTTTTATTTACTGGGCAGTCGAATTATTGCATTGGCAGAAAGTAGAAATTGTTCTTTCCTTACGTCAGGACTAAAACTACATTGCACAACATAAATCATTATTTCCTCTGGTAGAGCTAGCTTAGCTGAGCGGAGTAAGATTTTTGTACTACCACCTCAAGTTACATTAAGTGTGTATAAACACATTGAAAACGAATTGTAGTAATGTTATCTAGTCTAAAGCCACTATTTTGTTAACAAAGCTGGTTCAATTCCAAGCTGTATATAAAGTTTAGTTTACACTATGTAAAGTTATTGTGAGCTACAAAGGGAACTGTAATTACAAACTGCCACTTAACAACAAATTCTACCCCAGTATTACTATACAACGGTTACTCGGTATTGTTTTGATACAGTTTCGTTTGCCGTCAAAATGTCGTATGAGTTTTTGTTTTCCTTACAACCCGTGTAAGTTTCGTGCGTGCCTTTAATATGGCGCACTTAATTAACCGACTTGCCCAAACAGCAAACGTAAACATACGGTATTAAAGTAACGAAGTTTGTGACGCACGCCTTTGTACACCTACCTATGTAAGAGTAAGTGAAAATGCTAAATAGTGTAGTTTTATCGCATTTTATTTATATGACAGGGTCATGATAAGGTTCAAATAAATGTATTTCACATAAAAACATATAGTTCATTTGTAATGAGAGTACCAAGAAACTTAAATTAACATATTGATTGGTTTTCTCTGGAGCACATTCATTGATTTTTATTAATTTTGTAGGAAATTATTAGTTTTGTGGGTTGTTTCTTTAGTTGTAAAATTTAGGATTAACAACAAAATAACGCAATGTTCTTTAATATTTTTCGTCTTTTTTGGCATGCTTCGTATTTCTTATGAAAGAAAGGTTTAAAATGAGTATCCATATAAATACTTGTATTGAATTTAAATATATAGTTAAAGATATGATCATATACATTAAAATATGGATTATATCAAGTACACACTTGTCTACTATGTCTTCATTTAAAATGTTAATGTTTAAAACGTAAAATTTCGAATTTCGGTTAGAGTTTTGTCAGGGGATAATTACTTGTGAATTTTGCTCCATACATTACTACAAAATAAGGCTTATTATATATGTATCTAAATTGAGCCTAAAATAGAACACTTTCCATATGGGGCCACATGTTCGTGTTAAGCTATTGAGAGCAACGTTTCAAATATAGAAGAAATAATTTTTAGCGCTTTCCGCCTAGGGCGAGACCTACATTTCAATGGGTAAAGTTAAATTACACTCAGTTAAAGTTCAATCAATATTTATTTACGCCTTGCCTTGTTTTTGATTTTGATTTTCATAGGCTCCTGGTGTCTAATCAGCGCCTTAAGTTCAGATGAAACTCATTGGTACAGCCGGGATAAGAAATTGCAATCTTTGTGCTACAGATACCAGTCGAACACCTCAATCGAATTGTTTCTAAGTATTGAAAAATATGTATCTTCCCATAAAACCACCAATGTATGACCAGTTTGCTGCCATCCCTCAGGCTCAAGTGTACAAGCGTCATTGAATTTTTCTTAAAAACATTTGCACACGTATAATGGAAGCCATGAAGTGTTTAATCGTTTTACCTACTTTAGTAAAAAAAAGTGGTGGCTTTGCAGGGGATTTAACCAATCGGTCCATACCGACTGATTTGAAAACTCATTATTTTTCTCAAGCTAAATACTAATACTTTTTGCAAATTTGTGGCAAGTCAAGTACCAAGATAATTATTCTTCAAAGCTCGCTTTTATGCGACTCGTCAATGCCTTGATTTATACAGGCAATGTTCCGTACCGAAAATCGAAGTCAATAAATATTTAACGAGTAATGAAAGGTTGACAGAACTAATGTTTCCGGAAGAAGAAATATAGAAACCCTTTTCAAATACCTACATGAACAATGAAGGTTGGAACGTTGACAGTATTAAAAACCAGCCTGCATTTATAGAAGATACTGAAAAATGTAGATGAAGCGGAAGAATCTGTAGCGAAAGAGGACTGGTAGTGGAGGTATTGGAGGAGGAGGTATTTATTGGACGTGGTTATGTGACTGCAAAGTAGACTACTTACCGACTACGTTCAAATGTATAAAATGACTCATATGGGGTGTCGTTGATATCTGACACTCGTATATTCCAGAATCTCTGTGCTGTGGATACTTTATCTGCAAACAAAAATATTATTTACTAACAGTACTTGCGATAATACGTTGGTGGCATGGCACAATAATTGTGGACACGCCTATAGGAAATATAGATGAGGCCCCCGACATGGCCGACTGACATTATGCTAGTCCTCTAATACTAGTGTTTCGATCCCTGCGGCACTTTGTGTAATAAGTGATTTATCAGTCGCTGACTTATATTACCTATATACTACTTATATTGTAATAACTTTCACAGTAAAAGATTAGCTTTGCTTAATGTGTAGGTTTTATTATGTCCTTTATGTTTAAAATAAAATACACAATAACATATATATTATTATTACGTAAGTTAACACACACTGTAGAATACCTCGTATAACTTTTCCTTAATTTTATAAATATTCTATATATATAATATAATAGTATAGTAATAGTAATATATTATATAATAGTATAAATTTCCTGCTCTGCTGAATTTGACACGGATTTTCCCTTAAGTTATGTCTGTGTAATTTTTGATACATCGTGCTTATTTTGGCATGTCTCTTGTCTTTGGCAAGGAATATCATTTCCTTTGTAAGAAAATTTAATCAAGTTGAGAGATCTGATATTCTTTTATCTAATTGAACGCGTCATTACGGCACGATTGCTGACATTGTGACATGTCACATCCATCTATCCAGGCTGTGATATTACTTTTGCTAAATTATTTTTGCACACATTTTCAAAAAGCAAACTTTCCCCAAATTTGACAACGAAAAATTAATTTTAGATGTTAACTGACTTTTACGAAAGTATGTTTTACTTTGATTGTTTTGTATTGAATAATTATAATTAACTCAGGCACTCAATAAACAAAATACGCTCTTCACATAAATGGTTGACATCTGTGAGCATCGAACCAGGGTTAATTAGTTAATAAACATGTTTTAAATCAGGACAATTATGACAGCGATCAAGCATGACCCAGCCTATGGAAACGGCGAGGTCAATTTATAATGCGTGCTTCACAATAATTAATTTTGACGTCGAGGTGCTACCACTCCAATATTACGACATCTCAACAACCATTAAATTTCTATAATTATTAAGATTGATCCTTTAATTTAAGCGCCGCGAATCCGTTAATCAGGTAAGTTAAATATTATATTATATTTATTTCATTAGCATTTCGCTAAAATACTTTCTGTTCTATTACAAGATACGCCCATAGAATTATATACAAAAATTGGTATAAAAAAATTACTAAAATATGATAACACTCGAATAAAATACAGTGTACGATAAAATATTTTGTTGTAATAAATGTCTTTGTGAGATGTTGACATCAATTGTTATGTTGGTCAAATCGTCTTCTTTACCTGTAAAGTCCAATCTTCCGAGTGCGGCAGATGTATGGCCCGAAATCGTTGATCGCTGGTGTACGTGTACCGGCCAACTGTTAGCAAGTGTATATCTCTATGTCGTACCCATGATACTTGCATGTTTAACTGCAACAAGATAACACGTCCTTGTATTGTCGATCATCATCATAAATTGATCTCGGGCCGGCGGCTGATGTAAAACCCTCCAACTCCTTCTGTTTAACGAAATCTCTTGACCATAAGGCGACGAAAATATACATAAAAATATGCTTGAGACAGGTAATAATACAGAGAGAAATCTCTCTGTATTATTTACTCTAAGGACAATGTTATAAACGGAATATCGTATACTAACTCGATGGTTACGCGTGTATTCAGCTGGAATGGAAATACTTTATTAACATTTAATTGCACTTGCATTTCCGCATCCGCTTTAATGGCTGAGGTTGTAAAACGTGACCCAAAACTAAAACATGCATTTACTTTGTTTCAAGGAAACTGAACTGAACAAGTCTCACATTTTCAGATTTTCATTGCATGCGATTGGAGATCGAGGTATATTGCGATATATTTCTTTATACCACTAAATTGGACAACAAGCTTCTGGCTGACCTTGTTTGGTAAAGCTTTTAAATAGTTCATAGCAAAAAAAATAACAAATAACTGTAATAACTTGGCGACCCCACTATGTAGTATATATGTATGTAAAAGTTATCAATTCTTATTCTACCGAGGAATTGTGATACTTTTTCTTAAGCTTGTAACCAAAGTTATAATATTTAATATCTACTATCATAAATTGCGTATCGTACAGTATTTACTGCGTATCTCCAACTTCCAAAAAGTCCAATTATCTCTTATGAAGACGACGATAACTTAAAACAAGACAGGTTCGTCCATTAAAAGAGTCGTGTGAAAGAAGTAGGAATATCTCGTTAGCCTGTTATTTATGTGGGAGATGTGGTGACTACGCCTAATGAGACTTTTATTTATAAAGTTGGCCACACAATGGGACTTAAAAGTTTCATTGTGCTATTGTTGCGTTTCATTTTAAGCGGAGGTTGGTACACCGCAATGTAAATTGGACGCTGTTGAAATAAGAGGGACTCGTTAGTATATACGAGCATGTGTACTTGACTTTACTCATTTTGTCTATTGTCAAGGCGATTACGTGTGGGCTCATTTATAAGTTTATTGTACTCTTTTCATTTTCATACCTAGCTCGGAACTTTTCCCCTACTTGAATGCGGATGCTACTGCATATTCGTTACGAGTACATAATGTTTTTTGTGGCTTCTACCACATTTGGCGACGACCTTAAACAGATTCCAACACAGCAACGAGTCTGTCATCAGGAGACATGCGAATGGCTTCACATGTCTTTGAATTGAAATATAAATTTTTAGCTTTGAGAATCTTGTCGGTATAGATTCGTATTTACGTATTGATTCTATGCAGGTTATCTCTACTTTACGGGTGTTTCAACAACTCATATTTTAATTTAACTAATTCATGTTTGATTTTTGTCTTGAATATTAACGTAAATTTCGTAAATTAGGAAAGCCTACAACCTTTCATTTATGTATTGTATTAATACCAAAAATTTAAAACTGAAATGCTACAAACCAACATTTCCTATTTGACAAATCAGTGTCATCAAAGCTTTGATTCCAAATATGTATTTAAATTTGCCAACAGAGTTCGAATTGGTACATGTCAGTGCTCGTAACCTTAATGTAATAAAATTGTAGATACCAATGTAGCAGTGCCGCAAGCAAATAAAGTGATGTGATTCATTTGCAATGTACAAGGCCTCGCTTTAAGTAAATTGTGAGTGCTCATGAATTGCAAATACATCATCAGCAGAAAAAAGCTATTTGCTCGGCTTCCCTTAGCTGTGCGTTTTGTTATTATCTTCTATTTACTTGATGAGGTGACGTAATGTAATTTGATTATTTGAATGTATATGTTGCGTCGGTGGCTAAAATATTATTATTTTCCTTACGAGCTATTCGCATATTGCGTAAATTGTCGGATACTGAAGAGGCGATGGACTGTAATTGCTTATTCCACTGCATTACGTACCCCAGTATTGGATGAATAATATAAATACCTTATATGAATTGTCAACAATGTAGTACCTTAAGCCCTAACCTTAACTATCATTTTAGCTTACATACATCATCACATCGAGGCCCTTACGGGGTAGGCTGAGTGAATAGGTCGTTAGTTCTATCTAGACAGGTCTCTCCTTCGCTTCATCCACATTCATCAGTCTTATCATACATGCTCACCAGTTTCTAATGTTTGATTTCATATTCTTATTATTACAAAATTTAAAACAAAATGATGTCAGATATATAGCTGGCAATTGTCAGGAACACTTTTTCAGTTGCAATGAAGAGTGCTCGAAACCTGATAGCATGTACGAGTATCAAGACAGTAATGTACGAGTGTGGATAAAGCGAAGGAGGTATGTAAGTCCAGACAGAGTTGGCATTCTACTTTCTCAGCCGAACGTTGATCGGCAATGCGAGCGATACCCCTGGTTTTGCTGACATAAGCGGCGGTACTTACCATCATATCGCCATATGGCAAAACTGTCATATAATAATAACCGTACCTATCAATGAGGGAAGGAAACGTTTCGATCGAGTTATTGTTGATGCTGAGGATACTTACGGTTTTATTTCCTAAATTTTTTACTCTGCAGTTCAAGTAAGCAGTTTTGCCGAGTAGTGCGGTGACGTTTTTTGAAGCCACCAAGTCGAAATAGGGGCCCGTGCGGGGCGTCGGTCTTGGGGCTTCTATCGTACCAGCCGCAGGTCTGATGGCATTTTCCACTGACCCTGCGGGGGATGTTGTGGCCGAAGTGTTTGTCGCCAAGCCCTTACCGAGCTCTCGTTGAGCTGATGACACTGTGGAAAATAATAACAAATAACAGTTTTAATTAGCAATCAAAAATATATGTGGGTACTACACACTGCTGCCTACCAGCGCGGAGACCCTCGTGGGTGGGAATTCTTAATACTAATGAGTTTTTGTGAACTTATAGTAACGGTGATTAGTCACACCACGTGCTAAGGAAAACATCGAGAGGAAACCTGCATACGTTTGAGAAGCAATACAAAGGCGTACCTATGTATAGTCGTGCTTGAGCAACGGTGATTGACTCGCCATCTGTCACGTTGGCACCTAAAATATATCTCTGGCGGAAAGTGGTTGGGTAACTTTGTGGGAAGGCGTGAGGATATATAATTATTATATATATAGCAAGCAACTCCACCCGCTTACGCAGGTTGATAGTATACACAAAAAACGATTCTTATCAAAAGTAGCTTTAAACTCTGGACCCATTTTGATGTAAGTCTCAAGGGTCAAGTAGCGTCGTTTTATGTGAGGTTACCAATCTTTTCGCAAATTATATATTACTCTCTGGATTGACACTATCCGTACATTGTACGAGGTTGTTCGCATGGAAACTCGGTGAAACCAATCACGCGTGTGAACATCACTTCAGGGGTGACATCGATGACGTCATACTGGACATTTCATACGATGTAGCTAGATGTAGTTAGCTGGATGTGTCAGTTCATTGAGTGGCGTTCAGTAATTCCGTCGGCACATGGAATTGGGGGCAAAGCTGCGAACGGAAAATAATGTTCGTATTGATGTAAAAAAAAACAATGGAGGAATTAAAACGTTTCTTGGTACTTTCAAAAATCTGAGTTTATATTTTTAACTAGGTCTAACTCTTCTCTAAGCATGATGAAGGATTTCTAAGACGGATGTTATAGCACTAATTGGGCTCTTTAAATTATTATTCCGTTTTTCGAAGTTGTTACTGGAAAGTCAGGTTATTAAGGAGGCGTTATGAAGGCGGCTTATTGCATGACCAATGATGTTCGTGTTATCACTGATTTATCAAGAGTGAATAGTAATATTGTGTATTAAGTCTGATAAATTTGGATAAAGCGAATTTGGTTTGTAAGTATAGAGAGAACTGGCTACTCTCTGCTAACCCGTCAGGGACTCAGCGTGGTGATAAAAAATATTAATTATTATTATTATTATTATTGTAATATAATTATATTATGATATAATATTATAATGACGTGGTGGCTGAGTGGTTCGAGCAGTTGCCTGCGACGCAAAGGTCGCAAGTTCGAATCCCAACTGTACCAATGAGTTTTTCTGAACTTAAGTACAGTGATTAGTCACACCACGAGCTTTACGGTGAAGGAAAATATCGAGAGGAAACCTGCATACGTCTGAGAAGAAATTCAAAGGCGTATGTAGTCGTGTTGGAGTAACGGCGATGGACTCGCCATCTGTCACGTAGGCACCTAATATAGGTACCTCTGGCGGAAAGTGGGTGTGTGGGTATTACCTATACACCTCTGCCTACCCCTTCGGGGACCCTTGTGGGAAGGCGTGATGATATATATTAATTATATTATGTATGTATGTAAATCATACTAGCCACAATAAATTGATTTCTCAACATCAAGCTCACTCTTTGTAGCATTTACTAATAAAATTTGTCGTAATAATAGAAACAGTGCAGATCGAAGCCGAACGACGTAAGAAAACTACGTAAAATTAAACGCAAATGAAGTCAACAACACGCTAATGAAACAAAAACTGGATTTCCCAAAACAGAAACTGTTCATAGTTCATAGGTTCACCCTAAATCCTAAAAGCCTACGTTACCTTGAGTATCAAATAACAGTGATATACTGCTAAGTCGAGGGTCGTACCTAAACATTTCCCCGCTTTAGTTCCCGAAAGTAATATGTTTAGAAATTATCTGCTGAAGTGCTTTCACAACCTTGCGCTCCCAAGGACATTATAGCTGGTTCAAAACATGTTTACGCTTTGCAATGCAGTAAAATATGCCTAGAAAGGTACATACAGAAATAGAAAATAACAAATATTTCGTAAACAGTATAACTTCGTATTTGTCAAAACCTTCGAGTCAACTAAAAACGACATTAAAAAGTAATTTGTATTACCTAATGGTCTGGATGCCAAGAACTTGCGTACAGAGCTAAATGGACACAGACATAAGAAAATAAACTTAGGTATGTGTTGCATCCAGGCATTAGGCAAATGCTTGCTATGTTGGTGAGTTTTCTTTTTGCATTGGAACCAATTATTGCATGAACATTATATTGAGTTACAATTCTGCAAGAAGTATTTATGGATGCCCATATATCTCTCCTCTGATGCCAATAATGTCTAGCTCCGAATTTAGGTAAGTTGACTTTGTATGTCGCATGCTCCGTATAAGCTGAACCTAGAAAGTCAGTATCGAGAAAGTGCTTCAGCGTGCTGGTATGTCCCGAAACTTATTGCACACCGTCCAAAAGCGCAAAATCGAATATCTGGGGCACGTGTTACGCCACGACAGATATCAGTTGCTTCAAGTAATATTCATGGCCAAAATACAGGGAACGCGGCGCTCTGGAAGGCGAAAGAAGTCATGGTTGCGAAACATCAGGGAGTTGACCGGAACCAGCAATGCAGAGCAACTATTCCGGATGGCTCAAGACATGGAGAAGTTTTCCACGCTAACGGCCAACCTCCAGTGATGGAGTAGCACCGTCAGAAGAAGAAGACTGTATGTAAGATATTAAATTATTTTATTCAAGGTAAGAGCGGAAGTAGTTTGACTAAGCTTGGGTTCATTCCCTTTGAAAATATAAAATGTAACGATATTAGATCGAATTAGCAATGAAGAGGTTCGCAAAGCAACTGGTATGAATGAAGTTGTCACTCCAAAGATAACACAAAGCGAGTTATGTTGGTTTGGACATACATATGAAAGTATGACTGACTAGAGAGTCTGGTAAAAAGGCAGTTCCAACTAACTATATCAAATCTATCGAAGGAAAGATCATGAGTACTCGAAACTGTCGAGCATGTATGAAGATGGACTGTGTATGAAGCAATTGAGGTCTGTAAGTCTAAAGAAGAGGCGTTCTGCTCTATCTGCCAACTCTATGGGGGCTCGTGATTTATATATATATATATATATATATATATACTAGTGGTCCCGCCCAGCTTCGCTCGGGTGGAAAAAAAAAGATCGTGGCGCCACCTATCGGGTCCAATTGTGAATCTAAACCATTCCTAGATCCCCTTGAACACACACAAAAAATTTCATCAAAATCGGTCCATTCGTTTGAGAGGAGTTCAGTGACATACACACTCACAGAAGAATTATATATATAAAGATATATATATATATATATATATATATATATATATATATATATATATATATATATATATCTATATAGGGGAAGAGAGGAAGAGGAATACCAAGATTAACATACATGGGTCAGATCTAAGAAAAAGTGTCTCTCATGACGTATAGTCAAAGAGGTTGCGCTGGATAGAAGTAAATGGAAGGGACTCAAGAGCCCAGCTCTTAAATTTATGATGATATATATACGTAAGCAAATGTAAACTTTAGAGTACGCGCGAGAGGAGATACTTAATTTATTCTACGAACAAAGTCTTTGGGACATAACGCGAGACAGTAGCATACATCACTTAACGAAACTGTCGCCTGGGAGTGCCTCACCGTACTTAGTAGTAAACATTCCAGACGCTAAGTTAATGACCGTTCTATCTAGGTAGTATTATTATAATATTCAAGGTCGTGAACACAGGTTTGCCCAACTGTTTTTATACTCATGAGGTGGCATAGATATCGCCTGGGGTAGTTTATTTTTACGCATATACCTTCCGTGGGTAAGAGCCATACGGACCAGAATCTCTCTGGCAATATTACAGATATCACTGGCACATACTCTACGTTATTTTGAGTAATTGTGCTCTGGCAATATTATATATATCACTGGCAAATAGTCGACGTTTCACTATCTAGCAATACTAAAAAAAGGAGTCTTGCGGTCTTCTGGAAGGTAGCGGTATTGTCCTAGACTGTCATTTCTACATCTCATCAGCTGCTCGTTAAGCACTACCTAAGTATTACGTATACGGTATCGAATGCCAAACTTGACTTGAACGTCAAATTATCACAAACAAAACCTAACGAGGTCTTTGAGGTGAATGAACCTATAACCTATTATGTGCATGAAAACATTATGGCTTAAAAGAAACCGGTATGTTCAGTGCCAAATACGTGCCTATTAACCAAGTCGATTTAATGCGCCTAACTATACGTTAAAACGGTTGTAACGTAATAAACCTTGAAATTCACCCTTATTCTCAAAGTAACTCGTAGAAATATCAAAGAAAATCAGACTCAAGTCTCGGGGAGTGCCGAAATTAAAAGGGACATTAGGTAGACAATGATTGCCTTCCCTCAGTGAAATTACGGTTTGAATGAAGACAATGAAGTCTCTATCTGTTATTATCTTGACGTTTACAGTGACACCTGCTCCTTTGGGTGATATCCTTAAATCTGTATTCAGTTTCACGCTTTATGATTAACATTGGTGTGCTGAATGAGGCCTTTTATCGCTTCTCTTCTGGGAGTTCATATTTTTCTTTCTGAATTTATAAGTTCGAATAAGCTGAGTAATTGCCATTATAAAAAAGATTTCATCTATTTCTAAGAGATATAATATTTATTATATATTAATATATATCCTCACGCCTTCCCACAAGGGTCCCCGAAGGGGTAGGCAGAGGTGTATGGGTATTACCCACACACCCACTTTCCGCCAGAGGTATATAAGGTGCCAACGTGACAGATGTCGAGTCCATCGCCGTTACTCAAGCACGACTATACGTACGCCTTTGAATTGATGTTTTCCTTCACCGTAAAGCTCGTGGTGTGACTAATCACTGTACTTAAGTTCATTTGCGATCTTTGTGTCGCAGGCAACTGCTCAAACCACTCGGCCACCACGGCTCTTTAATACAACTAGTAATATAATTTTTACAATTTGTACAATATATTATTATCAAGATAAGTACGATTGAGTAAAAGTATACGAACTTTGACGATTGTATTCCAAGGATTTAAACACTCAAGTCAATTATGAAAAAACGTTTATTTATAAAATATAAGGGAAATGTGACACAGTATTGATTTTTACTAACACTTCTTACCGCGAAATGTGGATTGCCACTTACATAGAATGAGTTCGTTGTTGGCATGAATACAAGACTCAAAACAAATTCAGTACAAAAACAAGAAATTCCCACTTCCATCCACGATGCTAATAACATACATGATAATAAACTTGAAGGCCCGGGCATTGTTATTGTCAGTGGTATTGAATATCACAAAATGGCGTACAAGGGATCGAATGGAACAAAACACGAATACCTAACAAGGAAGGGTTCGCAGTGAAACTTTATAGCGGAAACCCTAACATATTTTTACAACCAATGGAGAAATATCAGAAAATGACGAAGGTATTTACGCTGTTGGTGACGGCAAAAATAAAAGTTAACTTACATAACGACGGACAGACGAGGACTTGCTTGGCGCAAAATATTTGAAGATTCGTGCGATGAATAAGTAGAGGAACTTCATTTGTAACGTTTCCACGTTCGGGATACCATTTCGGATGTGTAATTGAGACCCTGACCTATATAAACGATTTTCTCATAAAGGCTATCTGTAGGGACCATACATTTATAATCATACATACATACATACATATCATCACGCCAAGTCCCCAGCGGGGTAGGCAGAGAGTATAGAGCGCCAGTTCTCTCTAGACTTACATACTTCTTTCGCTTCGTCCACATTCATCAGTCTCTTCATACATGCTCGTCGGTTTCGAGTACTCTTAACGTTCCCGTCCTTGAGAGTCCGATCGATTTGATCCAGGTAGTTGGAACGTGGCCTTCCTCTGCCTCTTCTTGCACACACTTTTGCTTTGTATATCTGTTTCGTCAATCTTTCTTCACTCATCCTTTCTATGTGTCCAAACCAACGTAACATGCCTTTCTTCATCTTTATAATCACGCCCTCATTCACGCCAGTTGATTTGCGAATCTCTTCATTGCGGATTCGATCTAAAATCGTTACTCCGCACATTTTTCGAAGCGACCGCATCTCAACTGCATTCAAGCTATTTTCATACTTCCTCTGACATACCCAGGATTCGCTGCCATACAATAAGGTACCAATATCGCGTTGTGGACAGCAACTCGAGCATTCTTGCTCAGACTTTTACTGCCCATCAACGCCGACATGGCTCCATTCACCTTATTTCCGGCAGTTATCCTTCTTTCAATATCTTTTTCATACTTTCCATCTTGTGTGAACATGCTTCCAAGATATACAAATTCATTCACTAGCTCTAGAATTTGCCCATTTACCGATATAGCACATTTATAATCATACGTTTATAATTGTCTAGAGAGAACTGGCGCTCTACTCTCTGCCTAACCCGTTAGGGACTCGTGATGATATGTATGTATGTTTATAATAGGAAATATTATCTCATAGTTGTGATGAAATTTTACATAAAACATATTTTTGTTACACAATAAAACTAAATATTTATGTTTCTTATGGACTACCGTAGCTTCGTACAAATGAATGTCTTAAAATAACTATGAGAATAGGTACTAGATGTTGCGCAGTACGCAGTGCAGATGCCGCAATGACTAGGCTACAAATTCCAAGCAACCAAAATCGTTTCCACTCGAGATTATTCCAGATTTATTTTTGATGTTGTTGCTTCGCCAGTAAAAACAACTGTTAACAAACCCTAATAAAATTAACATCGAACCAAAAAAAAATTGCATAAAATATAGCATAAAAGTGGCATGATGAAACGAAATGAAATGGTTTATATCCTTCAATATAGTCTCTTTAACGGTCAGTTAGACACCTCATAGCATCAAAACGGCAATAATCCATAACGTACGAGCCAAATGAAATAAAAGCAGCCGATGGATCGTGGCAATAAAACTGACCATTACCGAAGTAAACAATATTAGAGAAAGAGTCGTACTAATAAATCTCAACAGAAATGCCTCGACGGCGATAGCGGTCCAAATTGTGGCGAAAGAAAGCACAATATACGTAATACATAAGTTAGATTACGTTGTTCGTGGAAATTCTCCTTTCGGTCAGACAGTAAGAATTTGTTTTTGTAAATGGTCGACCCGTGTTTGTATTTTGGTCGATGTTTGCTTTTCTCTGGTATATCTTATCTTATCTTACTAATATTATAAATGTGAAAGTTTGTAAGTTTGGATGTTTGCGGTTCTTTTACGGCAAAACGGCTGAACCGAGTTGGCTGAAAGTTGAAATCGTGATTGCTTATCTACCTAGGAATAGGACATAGGCAAAATTTTTTTTTTACAGTCCCGAAAATTCAAACTTCTAATATTATAAAGTATGATGCTATTTTACGGCATAGCGGCTGAACCGATTCTAGCAGGAAAATACATAAGCTACTTTTTCGAACTCCACGCGGGCGAAGCCGCGGGCATAAGCTAGTATATATATATATATATATATTTTGCATGTACGTATTTTGTATTATGTATTTTGCAAGTGACATCAAGGATGATTATCCATTTCACCTCATGTGATTATTAAATGTATATATTTTTATAATCACACCGAGACCCTCTCGAGGCAGGCAGAGAGAATAGACTGCCAATTCTCCCTAGGCTTAAAATCCTCTTTTGCTTCATCCATATTTATCCTCCTCTTCATGCTCGCCGGTTTTGAGTATCCTTGACGTTCTCTTCATCAAATGTTGGATCGATTTACTACTAAGTAGTGGTTGCATTTCGCAGGCTACTCTATCGGACCTCTTTCACTTCATCCGCATACATCTGCCTCTTCATAAATGCTTGTCGGTTTTGAATACTCTTGACGTTTCCATCCTTGAGTATCCGATCGATTTGATCTAAGTTGCAAAGTCATCTTCTTTAAGTATATAAGATATGAAAAAATATGTTTATGTCATCGGGCCATCTTATGCATTGCAGTTCTGAAGTAGACTTTAAATTTATTGAAGCCTTCGTAATTCAGGTCAGGTCTGGTCTGGTGCCGGCGTGCCTGCTGTGCTGGAACCAGTCGGTCTCGCTCGCGGCGATGGCCGGAGGCCGGACGGTATGTCTCTGATGCCATGGGGGATGGGTCGGCCCTTAGTGTGGGACGCTACGTGTGTCGATACACTGGCTCCTTCCCATCTTCCTGACACATCGGTGGCGGCCGGCGCCGCTGCTGCTCAGCAGGAGTGCCTCAAGCGCCGCAAGTATGCCTGTCTCGGGTCAGGTTACATATTTGCTGCATTTGCGGTTGAAACTCTGGGGCCTTGGGGTCCTGAGGCTCACCATCTTTTTAAAGAGGTCTCGCGCCGTCTAGTCGAGGCCTCTCGTGACAGGCGGGCTGGAACATATCTCGCTGAGAGAATCAGCATTGCTATCCAGCGTGGCAGTCTTCTTGGCACGTTGCCTCGGGATACCGATTTGGGACAAATATTTTATCTGTATGTAGTTAGTTTCAGCTGTTCTTTGTAAATATTATAATAAAATGTTAAAAAAAAAAGCATTATTTTAGTTACAAATTAAACTTACTCTAGTTAATACATCAACAACTGAGATGATTTTCAAAGAAGTAGGTCGTAACAGAAGCTGGCGTTCTATAAAACAGAAACTTGACTGCGAGAAGTATCTTCACCAATAACAGAAAGTTGCTGCAATATAATATTACCTGCCTGCCTGCGGTTATCTGCGGTGAATAAGGTTTCCAGACCTCTTTTAGCTGGTAATATGCTAGCTGACCTGGCAATTCGCACCTTCCATTAATGTGGTCATTTAGCTATAATTTTAATTTGAATGGGAATTGCGATGATTGATTTACTACTTTAAAACACTCCAATATTTAAAGCGGGTTTTGTGCTTGTATCCTGTTCATGTATGAAATCTTACGATATAAAAATTATAAGAACGTTAAAAGTTCTCGAAGCCGGCGAGCATGGATTTAATGGATTAATGAATGAAGATGAACGAAACAGATCTGTAAGTCTAGAGAGAACTGGGGTTCAAGGAATATATTAATATATGTATGATATGTAAATAAGTATCTGAGAGCAATGATGCCCTGAGAGCTCTACTTAACCTTCGAAAGCTATGTTGTTAATGAGGTCTCGTTCTTCACGCTTCATTTTATTCCAAATGCTACGAATCATTACAATATTTCATTTGATTCAGCAACCTAACGCCGTTAATTTAACATGAAAGGTTTCAACAAAAAATTCATTTCCAGAGTTCCCTGACCTAAATACAAAGGTGTCTTCCGTTTCAGAGCATTAATTTAATTTCGTTGAGTACATAACTCATCTTTTGTGGTTTCCACTTTTAACCTCAACTTGAGGCATCGAGGCAAAGACGTTATTCAAGGTAAGATTTATGACGTCTAACGTATAGCACTGGGGTTTAATTATGTGAAAATTGGGACTAATTAATCACGAGTACGTTCGTTTGCTATTGATCGCGCTCCGCTGTCTGCTCTGACTATGTAAGCGTGGCGTTCCTACATATGTAAGCAAGGTTATTGAGGTTATTAAAATAAGGAGATTATGAAACTATATTACAGCTTTTATCGCCGAGTAATTTGATTTTTATCATTTCTCTTGGCCAGGATTCGATCACACGTTTCGCGTGTATCAATCACCGAAGCAGTCAGCAATATCAGTCGCCGAAACTCAGGCACGATTAACTTTGAATTTCTACTGAGATATAATCAGAATGCTAGTAAAATCAATCAATCACATTCCAAAAACGTCAAATCGATAATGCACTCAATGATGCATTCTGATTGATACTCGAGATCGACGAACATGTGTAAAGAGAGAGAGGGGGTTATTTAGATATTCAGGATTTTTCACAATGATTTCCTTTACATATTATAGTAAAATCTGTACTAAAATTCAAATGACGAACAGAAAAAATATATTATTTAATTATATATATATCCTCACGCCTGCCCACAAAGGTCCCCAAAAGGCAGACAGAGGTGTATAGACAGAACCCACACGCCCACTTTCCGCCAGAGATATATTTTAGGTGCCAACGTGGCAGATGGCGAGTCCATCGCCGTTACTCAAGCTCATCTATACATACGCCTTTGAACTGCTCAAACGTGTGCAGGTTTCCTCTCGACGTTTTCCTTCACTGAAAATCACGTGGTGTGACTAATGTGCTTAAGTTTAGAAAAACTCATTGGTACAGTCGGGGTTCGATCTTGCGATCTTTGTGTCGCAGGCAACTACTCGAACCACCCGGCCACCATGGCTCCAATTAGTTTTAAACTAATTTATAGGTATATATAGCCGGCCAAACTACCAAGCAGCTATCAGCCAAGTTAGACCGATCCGGCCAATAATTATTATTTCCGATATCCAATGCAGTAGTTTTCGTAACATTGTTACTGAACAATAACTAGAGAATTGAATATTAATTTAGTTCCCAATTGGTGAGACGTATATTGTAACTTTATATGAATGTATGTGGGCTATTTGCAAACACTGTAGAATGCAAAGTAGGTACATACATTTTATTTGTTAATGATACAATGCGTATTTCGTTGGATGTTTGCTTTTCTCCAGCATAATGTAAATCTTAGTTTGCTAGAGTGATATAAAAAGATCATTTATCTATTTCACCTCATACGTATCGGAATGGGTACTATTTAAAGATTACTAAGTGTATATCTTTACATAATTACAACGAGTCCCCCAGAGGGAAGACAGAGGAATTTTTACTTCAATGTCGCTTATTAATAATATCTAGAATCCAGATCTCTAATAAAGTTCAAAATAAAGATAAAGCAATATTACCAGTGCTGAATGACATGATTTATAAGTTTGATTAAAATGAAAACCCTCAGAAATCAAATGACAAAGAAGTTTAAGAGCCGTGACAGGCAATTGGTTCAAGTAGTTGCATGACCAATGAATTGTTCTGAACTTAAGTTTATTGATTAGACACGATGATCTTTGAGCTCATAACATGAATGAAGGAAAACCTTGAAGGGAAATTTGCACACGTTTTTGAAGACATACAAAGACTTTTGTATAGCCGTGCTTCAGTAACGGCGATGGACTCGCCGTTTGTCTCGTTGGCTCCTGAAATATATCTTCGGCGGAAAGTGGGTGGGATTACTACCTACTCACCTCTACCTCAGGGACTTCTAACATTTTTAATAATATATTTTGATTTTAATTGATTTTGATTTTAATACATCTTCACGCCTTTTTCACACCTAGGAAAGTGTAAAAAAAAATTATATAGAATACTCCTTGTAGCGAAAAGGATTGGAAAAGTGCTTTTTTAATGCATTTAACACCACTAACATAAAAACACAAACACAAGCATGTTCGACACTAGTTAATATTACCATAATTAGGGACGTCTTGAAAAAAGGTCAGGTCAAGAGTACCCTAAACCGAAGAACATGTATGAAGAGAATAATGAAAGTAGACGAAGCGAAAGAAGTATGTAAGGTAATGTAACAAGTGGAAAAAAGAGGTTTCTGCCTACCCTACGGGAAAGAGGCGTGATTATATGTATGTATAATTATGTATAAGTTGCGCCAACACGCGATTATAATTATCTTAAATTTGGAGGTAAGTATTGTTCTAGCTTTAAATGATAAATCTCTGTACTTCTGTCTAAATGGATCGATCATTGAATGATAAAAGAATTCCAAAGTGAAAAAGTAGGTATCACAACTTTTTCAAATAACATAAAGTATCTTTCAACGCCGTAAATAAAACATAATAATGTAAAGCAGAAAGAAAAGTTTGCAGCAGAATAAAACGTGCTCTACATGTTTGGATAAGCGCTAATCTAACTTCTTCAAGTTAATATAACTTTGCTTGTTTCATATTCGCATGAACATATTTTAGGGAGGCCATGAATAATAATTTTATGGTAAAGCTCAATGGTTCTGTCATTACATATTTGATCGGCAGTATTTAAAGAACATCGCGTTTTTGCACCACTTAAATTAAATTTATTAAAAAATCTACACAATTAGCCCGAAGTTGGGAACGGATACCTATCGTCGATAAGCTCAGAAATCACGTCTTGCTGCGGAGACCTAAAGTTCTTTCAAATGTGTTAACAGAGCGTTATAAGACAGTATTTTTTTAAAAACGCATACATAAGCACGCAACACGTCGATTCGGTCTCAAAATAGATTCTATTACAGAGTAGAGCGTCAGTTTACACATTTCTTTATCAGTGATCAAAACTTGGCGTATGTTCCCGATATTATTTGATTTTTCATTATCTTGCATGCGACAATCACTATACGAATAGAGCGAAAAGTCTATTTCCGATTTCAAATATACATTTCGAATATATACATTTATATTGTAATCAAATTTGTATACACATATAATTACATTATGATTGTAATAGAAATTAATACATCCTTGAATTGTAATGAGCTTAATATATAATGAACTAAATAATTATACGCAACATCATTATTATCACACGCGTAACACAGTTAATTTCGTAACGTTGCCATTTGTATTATGTAGCTATTAATTTATAGGGAACAAGCGTAATGATGCATTACGCTTGTTAATAATGTCGATGCTCTTAATCCCGCTATTTGAATAGTAACCTGTAATCGCATCTAATTCAACAACGGTGCTATATACATATATAATTAAAGGTTTAATTCGTCAACTATCAATTTAGCGTGTATGTTTAAATCTACAGTCATGTTTACAGATACACAGTATACATGTTTCCATACTGCGTTTTCCTTTACTAGCAGACCTCTTTGTGAAAGATAGATCACTGAAATCAAATCCTTACGCCTCCTCACAAGGGTCGTGGATGGGGGAGGCAGAGGTGTATTGTTAATACCCACAAACCCACTTTCCGCCAGATAAATATTTTTGGTGCCAACGAGTGCCAACGTCAAACAAACTGTTACTGTACTTGTGATGAGATAAATTCGTGTAAGATCTGTATTCGAACCTCTATCTTGCTTGTTTAATCTAGCACGTATATCTGTCAATATAAATCATCTCCCACAATGTCTAGATTCCAACATAATGAAAAAATATGAGTATCTACGAATACATACCTAGATATATTAAGTATTTGGATGGGAGCTATCGCAATTACTTAACATCAAACTTACATATCTATTGCTTATTGCTTAACTTATTTGAAATGTTATACTTTATGCAACTGGTTGGAAGATAAATCAGAATTATACATTTCAGAGTTTTTTTTTGCAAATAGATATACATACCTACCGTGTTTTCATTGTACTGTTTCCTTTTCATTCTACAAAGCTTTTTTTTTAAACTTGTTTTATTTGCAATAACGAACCATGTCAGTTACACATCCATGGTAACACCGCGGCTTAATTATTTATAGGCCGCTTTGAATACTCGATTAAGTACTCAAATCTTGAAGATGAGTTAAAATTGTATCGAACCCCACAGACGCTAAGACAAGATATATAACAGAAGCCAACAGTGCTGAGAGCCTCAGTCTTCAATTTGGTTAATCGCATCGCACGACTACACGCGCCTACGAGGGGGTCAGAGAGGGGGGCGACAGGGAAGGGGGTGTCAGAAAAGGGGCGCCAGAAAGGGGCCTGCGTGATTCCGTGCAAAGTTCGCCTGAATTACAGAAACCATGAGGTCGCAGCGAGCTGATGTGTAAATAATTTGTGTAGTGCGAAGTACTCCCAAATAAAATATGAAGGGATGTGTACCTACTTGAAGATTTTTCCAAGCGAGAGAGTGTCTGGGATAGTATTGTTTAATTCAATTCTGTTTTTCTTTGACATTTTCTTAGAAATCTCGTATTGTCGTAGAATTTCATCTTAAACGCACGTTTCAAGGATGCAAGAATGAAATTCATTAACACATATACAGTCGTGCTGACGAAAAAATGACGAGCTCACCATCTGACACGTTAGCTATCGATATAGCTAATCATAATAATTTTCACTAGTGAAAATGCAGTTTTACCCCTCCGCTAAATATTTTCCAAAGTGCGTTGAATTATTATATTTTCCCTCATAACATAAGCTAAGGGCTATCTTTATGAATATGTACACCAAATTCCTGTTCTTTAGACTTAATACTGCAATAATAATAATAATATATAACCTCACGCCTTCCCATAAAGGTTCCCGATAGAGTAGGCAGAGGTAACATATAGGTAGTACCCACACAAGTAATTACCGCAATAACCTATCAGAGCTTACTCGTTAGAAGGCTACCGTTTCGTGGCCTAGTTCCGTTCGCTTCACTAATAAGAATCCGTTCGTGCTATTTTACATAAAACAATATCAGTTTACCTATAGGTATAAAGAGTATGAAAAACGTGAGTCATAATCAAGAAAATAAATACGCAATTTTGTACATAATTAATAAAGACTATCAATGGATATTATAAGATTTACCTGAATTAATAAACTCGAAGTGGTGTGGAAGTGGTGGAAGTGGCTGAGTATATTAATAAGATAGCATGGCCTGCGACACAAAGATCGCAAATTCGAATCCCGACTGTACCAATGAGTTTTTCTGAACTTAAGTACAGTGATTAGTCACACCACGAGCTTTACGGTGAAGAAAAACATCGAGAGGAAACCTGCATACGTCTGAGAAGCAATTCAAAGGCTAAAGGTATAGTCGTGCTTGAGTAACAGCGATTTACTCGCCATCTGTCACGTTGGCACCTAATATACCTCTGGCGGAAAGTGGGTGTGTGGGTATTACCTATACACCTCTGCCTACCCCTTCGGATACCCTTGTGGGAAAGCGTGAGGATATATTTATATTAATAAGATAGCATGCGAAAATAGACATCATAAATACAAAAATAATATATTTATTTACGTATTAGTGAAGCAAAAAATAAAAAACCTACATACGTTGAAGAATAAATTCCAAGAGGTATTTAAGTTCTGATTGAGTAAACGAGAGTGAAAAGAAAAAGTCAGAATAACACTAATTGCTAAAGGTTATTATTATTCCTCTCATTTAATTCGTGTGTTTTATAAGGTAGAATGTTAACTGACAGGTTGCTGACATTGGTATATATTTAATAACTTGTGTGTCAATGTATATAATACCTGTTATTATGTAATACGCCAGTTATGAAGTAGTTTTGGCTTAAGGCAATATCATCGGCTTAAAATTCATTTCAGTGGCGATATAAAGCATAAATATATCATAATACTCATACTTATCTAGTCTATTAAGTTATCTAGTTTCCTGAAAAATTAACTTTCTTTTACATTACGTTAAAACCTAAACTCCATTGTTAGGTTTTAATAAAGGTATATAAACCTTTGACTAAGCCAGGCAAGTTCAGACCGTAAGGATTGTATATTAAGGCTGAATTATGGTTGTGAACACAATCTATTTTGGATTGCACCACGAGTTTACGCCACAAACGGAACCACCTAAATGAGAATGCAATTGCAGTAATCTCGAGTAGCTTAGCAGTAAATGAATGCTTGCAAACGTAATAAAACAGTGCTGCTACCAAATCCAACTACTCCTCTAAACTTAAGTCGGGTGATGCCTTGAATCTTATTGGTATAAATACGTCTAAAGGCTACGGTAAGCGCTAAGCATAATCAGTTATTTTGGTCGCTTTTGTTATATAATACATAATAATAATTCATTTTATTTCAGGCAACACATTAAAATGGAAGTTACAATTTAAAGGGCCCATATAATATATACCTTATCCTAAAATATATAGCGATATTACATAAATACCTTACAGACTAGCACATATATCATAATAATAATATCACTTCCTCGAGTGTTCGTGTGGCACTTGTCGTGGCATCGTATATGGCCAGGGCTGGGCCGGTGCAAAAAGTACTGCGAAGTAAAGAACTGGGAGATGCGGTAGCTGTTTATGTGAGCAATTCCAAGCCAAAGTACAAGGGGTAGTGATGCATACCCTTAGCGTTATTGGTGCTGTCTTCCATGCACAAATGTTTTCAAATAGAGTTTTAACAAGTGGAAACCATATTTTAGGCTACCACTCTAAAAGTAGCTTACTATCAGAATAATATGAGCCATATTTGTTAGCGAACACACGATAAATACATTATCATTCATTTAGTATTCACATAAATAAATCTGCTACAAAACTAGAGCCTGTACGGTAAATGTGATATGTGATACTCATAGAGGTATTAACATAGTATAAAGAACAAAGTAGGTTATCTTCATACAAACGCACCGCGCGCGGCTTGTATGTGTGCGCTATTGTATCTATGTGTCGACGCACGCACACTTTAGCAAAATCTCGACCCGTTTCTCAGTGCGCCAGTCGGGGCTAACACTGCACAAGGGTCGCGCGCGCGTCACGGCTTTTCGGCACCGCTAAATGATTTATTCATCAATATCATCATCAAAATGTCTGATAATCGCAGAAGAACGTATTGCTGTGTGTTTGGGTGTCTTAATAATTCATGGATTCCAGACCTGTCTCTGTTCAGATTACCTATTGAACAGGAAAGGTACTTGATGATGAGATACCTACGTACTTACATGTTTTTTGTTTGTATTAGTTTTCTATCACACAGGAAGTAGGTAGGTAGGCCTAATTTCCTACTAGAATGTATTAGGTACTTTTGATCTGGCAATTGGTTTGCCGCTATTTCTTTGTTTACGTTTAGTTATGGCGATTTCTCAGTATTGTAGGTATAGTAACTAAGTACCTACCTACTTACAGAAAATCGTAATTCAAAATAAGTATGTACGAGTACCTAATTGACTAATAGTAAATCAAATACATATAAAACAAAGTTCGAATCATAACAACAAATTCGATTATAGTCTAAGAGACAGTCGTTAGTTTTTAATGTTGACTTGACGTTGCCGCTGTTCATGCGGTTGCTAGCGAAGCGCGAACAGCTGCGCCTAATATTTAGCTAAAAGTGACAACCCTAAGACAGTAGGCAATTATATCGCGAATTGGGCCGGAGATAGCCTACTTCCTCTCTTTATACTATGGTATTAATGTTTGTACATACGTAGGTACAATTCATCAGGCCGAGTCCCTCAAGGGGTAGGCAAGAGGGTAGATCACCTTATTCTCTCCAGACATAGGGACCTCTTTCACTGTATTCAGTTTCATATGTCTTCATACACGATCGCCGGTTTAGGGTTCTACTAAGTAATGCAAATGACTGTGTGGAGTAAATAATCGAACAAATTCTTTGTAAAAAGCCACGTTAATATACATCTAATATAAGCTCAAATTATCGTGACCGCCAATGAATTAGAAGTGGAGGTAATTTCATTTACCGGCACTTAAATCTTAATGGGTGAATAGCATGAAAAATTCTGAACCAACCTCGTGTTTTGGATCCAATTACTGCATCTTTTTACGTATCAGCATTGTAATTAGCGTCTTAATGATCAATCCGATTGTGTTTCAGCGGCTACTATTTTTTGTTGGTGCTTAAGGTTAAGATTTCGCTGAGTAGCAGTTCAGTTTTAGCAAACAAAAAGTATATCCTCACTCCTGCCCATAAGGGTCTCCAAAGGGGTTGGCAGAGGAGTATATGTAGTACCCACACACCCACTTCCCGCCAGAGATATATGTTAGGTGCCAATGTGACAGATGGTGGGTTCATCGTCGTCTCATGCACTACTAATACATAAGTATGCCTTTGAATTTCTTTTCAGACGTATGCAGGTTTCCTTTCCTTCGTGACGTGAAAAATCACTGTTAAGTTCAGAAAAACTCATTGGTACATTTGGGATTAGGCAATCTTTGTGTTGCAGGCAACTGCTCAAACCGTTCGGCCACCGCGGGTTATTTTAACTTACTAAAGGTACCAAAAGCGTAAATAGAAAAGCTGAGAAAGTTGGAGTGTAGTTTACGCAGTAAGTAAAGAGACACTTGTGTATATCTTTTGTCCTTTTCTATTTTGGTCGAATACTTAACTACTTTTAAAGAGAGGTAGGGCATAATGGGATTCCCGTTCGAATTTGGAGCTGCCCGACTGGGGCAGGACCTCCACCTTCTAGAAGTCCGTAGCCAAATAACACAATTTTTTGTGTTGTGTTCCTACGCGGTGAATAAGGTTTCCAGTAATGAGCTCCTTGGGTAGGGGGGAGGATTGTTATATTGTGTTGGCAGCAGAGGGATTAGTCCCATTGTGCGGCCAACACAGTATAACTCTCCGAACACAGAGTGGCAACGCGCAAGTGATACTTCGGTATTGCAAGCGTAAATAGGCTGCGGTAACCGTTTTCCGTCAGGTGGGCCCGTATGCTTGTTTGCCACTCCAGTTGTATAAAAAAAAAAACTTAGGTTGCCAGTATCAATGTAATAAGTTTGGGATCGGCAATGAAATTACTCATGGCTATTGGCGCACTGACGCGTAATTCATTTGACATTTAATTGTCACATATTGAAGTTATAAATATGAGCTCACAAGATGGAGCTAGTACACAACACGAAGTAAGTTGACGGACATGTAATGTATACACATGGCGAAAGGTTAAACCAAAGACTACTATTTTATACTTGGGTTAAACCTCTGCCTATCTGGGAACACTTTTGACAAGGCATGACATATTATGTGCATTATAGAAATGTTTGCTAGGATCGGTCGATAGTCGATCACATACTGTATCAAATAGCCAGTTAATAATATTTCTTTGACAGTCTTTGGCCAAGTCTCTGTACAAACCACAAAGTGTTTGCTACGTTTAAGTGCGAGCAAATATAGTCAACGTTAGCCCCAGTGCCATTCTGTTCGCGGCTCTAATAGGGTTCGCCCGTCCTAGTTTCATTGTTTATCTTCAATAAATGAGTCAGGTTATGTGAGTTCAGTTCACCCGCGTCAGTTTGATCAAGAAGAGCTTTTATCGGAATATGTTTACGTTATATTCCTTGTATTTTTTGCTATCGCGAGGTTAATAGCTTCGATAACAGTATTTCTTGTACAAAGTTTGCTTGACCTATTTAAAGCATCTGAGAGGAATTTTATTTCTTTCGCCAAGTCGTTTAGAAAAGTGTTAGTTACCTACTTTCTCTTATCTCTCTGTCTGTTTGGCAGTATAAAAAATATATTGTCTAAGAAGAAAGTCATGTATACATCTGTGCAAATACATAAAATTGGAGTGTCTGTTTGTAATATTAAAATATCCACTTTTTACTAAATGCATATGGATACCAAAATTTAAAAAAAAAATTGTTTGTTCTAGCTAATCTCTTAAACGTCTGGACCGATTTTGACGGGACTTTCACTGGCTGATAGATGGTGAAATAACTGAGGCTACCTTTATTTTAGAAACTGAACAATAACTTTTAGTTAAATTCCACACGGAAAAAGTCGCGGGCACAGCAAGTATTGGTAAGTGTCATTAGTACCATCTTATATACTACCCAAACTTGTTTGCCTATACTAACCATGTTTCTCATACTACAACGTTACAAGGTTACATAGTTTGATGCAAAGCAACTACCTTAGCCTATAAGCACATGCAATATCGAAGGCCGTTGCCGACCTGAATTGTGTGGTGTTTCCATGCCAGTGCAAACGGGTCTCAATTCTGCCAATTTTACGTAGATTTTTGGAAAACATACTCATCGCAAGAGCATTACTTACTCACACCAGTATAAGTACTGATCCAGACAAGTCTCTATATCTCTCTTCACCTGCTTATTTACGATCACGACACGAGATCTCCTACACGAGATCGTACGATTGTATGATACGAGTAACGAACTATGCGAGCTTAACAATTATTATATATGTTAGTTCTCTCTCTAGACCTACATACCTCTTTCGCTTCGTCCACATTCATCAGGTCTAGAGAGAACTGGCGCTCTATACTCTCTGCCTACCCCGTTAGGGACTTGGTGTGATGATATGTATGTATGTATATATGTTAGTGTACCTACATATCATGACGCCAAACCCTCTGACAGTAGTATGATATAAATCTAAGCATAGCAAGTACCTAATTCTTTTTTGTTTACACAACAGCATAACGGGATATACGTAATTTTTTTTTGCATTAATATATCCTTAGAATTAAATATCGCATAATCGCCAAGTCGCGTTTACAAACAATCTCATATATTCACAAAAACCCTAATGACTATTTATCGGCCAACCCATTACAATCTTTACGACTATTGTAATAAAACTGAATTTATTCACAATCATAAAGTATAATAAGGTTTACAATTTCCTACAGTAATTACTGAATTGACAGAATTTTTATTTAAGTACCACCATTATTTAAGTGTTAGGCACGTTTGTTGATCTAGCCCGTTGTAATTTCAAAGCACTAAGACTTTAACTGCGACAAGAGCGCTTATTTTGCGGTAATTTCAAAAGTTCTCAACCCATTATGTACCTACTGGCTGATTGCTTTTGTAAGTTTTAATGGTTTTATTAAGTTCATCATACCGAGTTAAAAACTAATAAATATAATTTAATGATGTATTGACAGGCTGTCTGGGAAGTTGGTAGTGTTCTTAGTAAAACGGGAAAAGGACTTGGAGAGGACCGCGCTAGTATCAAATATATTTTGTATGTACCAAGCCTTCTTAAGTTTATATATTGAATTTTTTATTTTTTTTTTACAAAATAGGCCGTTTAGCTTAATGCTTAGCTTAGCTGTACACTGTATGTCCTCCACTGTATGATCTCCAGAAGAGCATCATATTAATTATTTCTTATAGGTATGTTTATTTCACATTGTTTGTTTTTTATTCACTGATTATGATTTCAAATATATTGATAAATAATAATATAATATAATAGTATATCCTCACGCCTTCCCACAAGGGTCCCCAAGGGGTAGGCAGAGGTGTATAGGTCCCCACACACCCACACACCCACTTTCCGCCAGAGGTATATTAGGTGCCAACGTGACAGATGGCGAGTCCATCGTCGTTACTCAAGCACAACTATACATACGTCATTGAATTTCTTCTCAGACGTATGCAGGTTTCCTCTCGATGTTTTCCTTCACCGTAAAGCTCGTGGTGTGACTAATCACTGTACTTAAGTTCAGAAAAACTCATTGGCACAGTCGGGATTCGAACTTGCGATCTTTGTGTTGCAGGCAACTGCTCGAACCACTCGGCCACCACGGCAAATATATTGAAATAATACTTAATATTGCAAACATAGTTCACTTTAGTCTTCTAATTTCGGAGAGACTTTTAAACAGTATTATAATTAAATAGGTGATTTATATGCTTATATTAAACGCTTTTCGTATAGTATTTCGTCGTAGGTATAAGTTAAACGCATATAATGCAATGTAACTAAACAATATATGTATGCTGAATGAACGTAAATATTCGTTATAAAACAATCGATTTTTTTATACCTCATGGGTGGCAAACAAGCATTCGGTCCGCCTGATGGTAAACGGTTACCGCCGCCTATGGACGCTTGCAACACCAGGGCTATCACTCGCGCGTTGCCGACCCTGCAGGAATCTTTTCATACTCTTCTTGAAGAACTCCATGCTGTACTCTCCAGGGAAAACCTCAACGGGGAGCTCATTCCACAGCCTGAGCGTTCGCGGAAGAAAACTCCTTTGGAAGCGCGCAGTGCGAGAGCTTTGTGGTTCCAAGGTATGGGGATGAATTCCCCATCGATGGCGAGAGGTGAGAAAGAGTAAGGCATGACCTCTTTCTTTAAATCAATGTATAATATCTAACAAAAACGAATATGCGGTAATCGGCAGGTATTTATCGAACATCGTTATTTGCAATCGTTTTGACAACAAATGAGATACATTCAATTGTAATTGTATCATAAGCTCGAGTATTGAAGAGCTAAATAAATTGAATTTCGTGAACAGCTTAGTAAATAACCGCATTATGCAAACCCAAGATAAATCTAAAATAATTTTGATTTATTGCTTCAATCCAGATTACGTACAATCCCGAATTTAAACGTTCAAGTTTCGACGTTATCCCTATCTATGTTATAGTCTCCCCCGGGCTTACATTGTCTAAGCGACTTGCCTCTAGGGATCAAATAATTACTTAGTTTTACCCTTGACGTACGAGGTCACTGACTTCATGATTTCATTCAATATCTATGAAATATGCAGCTAATCTCTGGTGGAAAGTGGGTGTGTGGGTACTACCTACCTATACACCACTGCCTACCCCTTCGGGGACCCTTGTGTGTAGATATATATATGTAAATATATTTAGAGAAAAAGAATTACCTTTTTAAAGATCATCTCATTGAATAATTAACTTGTTGCATATTTTAAGGTTAATTACTTATCTTGGTATTTACTATTTATCTATAGTATATCTATGTACATTGACATTCACGCCAGACTTACATATATCTTTCGCTTCGTCCACATTCATCAGTATCTTCATACATGCTCGTCGGTTTCGAGTACTCTTGACGTTCCCGTCATTAAGCGTCCGATCGATTTGATCTAGGTAGCTGGAACGTGATCTTCTGCCTCTTGTACACAATTTTGCTTTGCAAGTTTCGTCAATCTTTCTTCACTCATTCCTTCTATATGTCCAAAACAACGTAACATACCACTTACAACCACACCCTCATTCACGCTAGTTGATTTGCGAATCTCTTCATTGTGGATTCGATCTATGATCGTTACTCCACAGAGAGGAGTAACGATCTCTTACTCCGTAAGAGATCGGACAATCAAGTTACTATGATATAATTAATAATATCAACTCAATATATTGTGCTCAAGCATGATAAAACAGTACCGTTGCCCTTAACAAAACTTGAAATTATCATTCAGAATGTATTACGGTATACTAAAACACAATTAGGCATTGTTATGTTCTATTTAACAAACGAAAACTGTTTACTTTAGCTGGGTCTATGTTGCATATTCATAAAGACGGTTCTAGTATTCTGTGTTTAAATAAGATGTTTACACATTTTACACGCAGAGAGTCCATCGCCGTTACTCAAGCACGACTATACATACGCCTTTGAATTTCTTCTCAGACGTATGCAGGTTTCCTCTCGATGTTTTCCTTTACCGTTCAGCTCGTGTCGTGACTAATCACTGTACTTAAGTTCAGAAAAACTCATTGGTGCAGTCGGGATTCGAACTTGCGACCTTTGCTTCGCAGGCAACTGCTCGAACCACTCGGCCACCACGGCTTTGTTAAGTTAGTGTGTTTTTATCAACAAACTTGGCAAGATAGAATGTCATCTGCCTGATGGTGAGTGGCTAGATCCCCTAGACTATAGGTACTTGAAATACGAGTGGTATCACACGCGCATTGCTGTTTTTTTGTCCAACTGCTAAGGAAGAGATATCTTTTACGCGCGTGTCTTGTACGTATGTATATCTCTCAAATTATTTTTATAAAACTTGTCAATTTCTTGTCTATTGTACACCTTTTTTTGTACTTTGCATGTAGTGCCCGACTGGGGCAGGACCTCCACCTTATAGAAGTCCGTAGCCAAATAACACAATTTATTGTGTTGTGTTCCTACGCGGTGAATAGGGTTTCCAGTAATGAGCTCCTTGGGGAGGGTGGAGGATCGTTACATTGTGTTGGAAGCAGAGGGATTAAACCTTATGCTGCCAACACACTATAACTCTCCGAACACAGAGTGGCAACGCGCAAGTGATACTTTGGTATCGTGAGCGTAAATAGGCTGCGGTAACCGTTTCCCATCAGGTGGGCCGTATGCTTGTTTGCCACGCTTGTTGTATAAAAAAAAAAAAGTTTGTATTTACGAGATAATTTACCTTAGTACCTGGATGACCGAGCTCAGCTCGGTAAATATAATAGGTATAAAATATTATTGCGTACGAATTACATACTTATGAAATATATGTTATCTTACCAACATACCTAATAATGAAAAAATATGAACTTGTTGTTTAAATAAAAAATCACGAGTTTAATATTTTATTGAAATAGGTAGGTACTTACTTTTTACAGTTGTGGTTTGGTTCACTTATGTATCATGGTATACTTCATTTAACATGTAGTGTTTATTTCATGTCAATCGGTTAAGAAATGATAAAGATGCCAATTTAAAGAATCATCACATATAATAAAAGTGTAACGGATCGCTGTCTGTACATGGAAGATGTATGAGAAAATCAATGCACGTTGTGTCATACCCCACAAATCTTGTAGACGTCGCTTCTGTTGTTCGTAATGTTCAGTAGCTATACGTTGTGCTGCTCGCTGCCGCAAATCTTGTAGACATCGCTCCTGTTGTTCGTCATTTTCAGTAGCTACACGTTGTGCTGCACGCTGCCGTAAATCTTACAAACGACGCTCTCGTTGTCCGTTATTTTCAGTAGCTACACGTTGTGCTGCTCGCTGCCGCAAATCTTGCAGACATCACTCCCGTTGTTCGTAATGTTGAGTATCTACAAGTTGTGCTGCTCGCTGCTGCAAATCTTGTAGACATCGCTCCCGTTGTTCGTCATTTTCAGTAGCTACACGTTGTGCTGCTCGCTGCCGCAAATCTTGTAGACGTCGTTCCCGTTGTTCGTAATGTTCAGTACCTACACGTTATGCTGCTCGCTGCCGGAAATCTTGTAGACGTTGTTCCCGTTGTTCGTAATGTTCAGTAGCTATGCGTTGTGCTACTTGCTGCCGCAAATCTTACAGACGTCGCTCTCGTTGCCGTTATTTTCAGTAGCTACACGTAGTGCTGCTCGCTGCCGCAAATCTTGTAGACGTCGTTCCTGTTTTTCGTAATGTTCAGTAGCTATACGTTGTGCTGCTCGCTGCTGCAAATCTTGTAGACGTCGTTCCCGTTGTTCGTAATGTTCAGTACCTACACGTTATGCTGCTCGCTGCCGGAAATCTTGTAGACATCGCTCCCGTTGTTCGTAATATTCAGTAGCTACACGTAGTGCTGCTCGCTGCCGCAAATCTTGTAGACGTCGTTCCTGTTGTTCGTAATATTCAGTAGCTACACGTAGTGCTGCTCGCTGCCGCAAATCTTGTAGACGTCGTTCCTGTTTTTCGTAATGTTCAGTAGCTATACGTTGTGCTGCTCGCTGCTGCAAATCTTGTAGAAATCGCTCCCGTTGTTCGTCATTTTCAGTAGCTACACGTTGTGCTGCACGCTGCCGGAAATCTTACAGACGTCGCTCTCGTTGTTCGTTATTTTCAGTAGCTACACGTTGTGCTGCACGCTGCCGGAAATCTTACAGACGTCGCTCTCGTTGTTCGTTATTTTCAGTAGCTACACGTTGTGCTGCTCGCTGCCGCAAATCTTGTAGACGTCGTTCCCGTTGTTCGTTATGTTCAGTAGCTATACGTTGTGCTGCTCGCTGCTGCAAATCTTGTAGACATCGCTCCCGTTGTTCGTTATTTTCAGTAGCTACACGTTGTGCTGCTCGCTGCCGCAAATCTTGTAAACGTCGTTCCTGTTGTTCGTTATGTTCAGTAGCTACACGTTGTGCTGTTCGCTGCCGCAAATCTTGTAGACGTCGTTCCCGTTGTTCGTAATGTTCAGTAGCTATACGTTGTGCTGCTCGCTGCTGCAAATCTTGTAGACGTCGTTCCTGTTGTTCGTAATATTCAGTAGCTACACGTAGTGCTACTCGCTGCCGCAAATCTTGTAGACGTCGTTCCTGTTGTTCGTAATGTTCAGTAGCTATAAGTTGGGCTGCTCGCTGCCGCAAATCTAGTAGATGTCGTTCCCGTTGTTCGTAATGTTCAGTAGCTATACGTTGTGCTGCTCGCTGCTGCAAATCTTGTAGACGTCGTTCCCGTTGTTCGTAATGTTCAGTAGCTATGCGTTGTGCTGCTTGCTGCCGCAAATCTTACAGACGTCGCTCTCGTTGCCGTTATTTTCAGTAGCTACACGTTGTGCTGCTCGCTGCCGCAAATCTTGCAGACATCACTCCCGTTGTTCGTAATGTTGAGTATCTACAAGTTGTGCTGCTCGCTGCTGCAAATCTTGTACACATCGCTCCCGTTGTGCGGCAATTTTCAGTAGCTACACGTTGTGCTGCTCGCTGCCGCAAATCTTGTAGACGTCGTTCCCGTTGTTCGTAATGTTCAGTACCTACACGTTATGCTGCTCGCTGCCGGAAATCTTGTAAACGTCGTTCCCGTTGTTCGTTATTTTCAGTAGCTACACGTTGTGCTGCTCGCTGCCGCAAATCTTGTAGACGTCGTTCCCGTTGTTCGTAATGTTCAGTACCTACACGTTATGCTGCTTGCTGCCGGAAATGTTGTAGACGTCGTTCCCGTTGTTCGTTATGTTCAGTAGCTACATGATGTGCTGCTCGCTGCCGCAAATCTTGTAGACGTCGTTCCCGTTGTTCGTTATGTTCAGTAGCTATACGTTGTGCTGCTCGCTGCTGCAAATCTAGTAGATGTCGTTCCCGTTATTCGTAATGTTCAGCGGCCACAAAGAAGCCCTCGTGAAACATCTAAATCATAAGACCTTTCTGTTCGTATAATGTTAGTCAAGTTTTGCAAGACTTTAGCACTACGTGTGGGACGAGCGGAAAGCTGATTATTTTCATGGTTTTGTTGAAATGAGTCTTGCTTGTCGATCACTATTTTCTTGAAGGTGTTCTTGAGATGCGTCGCGGCTGCGTGCATTTAGATTGTGTATAAGCGTTTTTTTTTCTTCTTCTTTTAGGCATTTTGTCATGTAAGTAAATCATTGATTTTATATATAATACGTCTACGATAACGTCAAACCAAAAACTCATTGGCTTAAAGTTTGTTGCTTAGCAACGCTTTATTGTTGCTGTATCGGTAAAGCAGTGGCGAAATTCATATTCCAATGAAATTGTAGGAGATTTTCATTGCCTAAAAACACGCATAACACGACTTTTTTTAAAATGAAACCTAGCTAGATCGATTTATCGCCCCCGAAATTCCCCCCCTAGCAAATTTCATGAAAATCGTTGGAGCCGTTTCCGAGATTCAGATTATATATATACAAGAATTGCTCGTTTAAAGGTATAGGGATTATTTTCAACACTAACATTGCAGATAAATAAACACACTGCATGGTAGTAGATGTTCTTCATTTCAATTTTCAGAAAGAAACAAAAGCCCAATAACAAGTGACAACCAAAAAAAAACAAATAAAAAGAAACTGTTAAATGAGTAATAAATACCATTTTATTGCAACGTAAAACTTCACCGATACATTTTGTTGCGAATTCATCACACACTTTCATGGCAGGATTATTTTTCGCTTATAATTTGAAAATGGACGCCATCAAGCTAATTAAAGTTAGAAACTGCGAGTATAGTAAAAATCAAATAAATTAGGTGTATTTTAATTTGTTACTGGCAATGGATTGAACCTAAATACTGTCTATACACGGAAAAAATGCTTGAATGAATAGTAGTAATTCTATCTTTTGTCGGTTAAACTAGGCCCGTTCAATTAATCACTCTTCTGCGATGATTACTTATCATATACAGTAGATAGGTACACCTGAAGGCGATTAGTTTGGTCTATTTAGTGCTATAGAAATTCAGGTCTAAATTTTGTAGGGATTGACCTGCTTTGAATTGGCCTTTTCATATTTGTGTGAGCAATTGTGTCGATAGGTAATTAGCTTTTAGAGGCTTTCGATATGACGATACTATTTCTATAGGTATGTTAAATACTTATATACTGATTTATGTAAGTAACTGTACATAACCTGCAATATCACGTTATGTACAGTGCCCAGTTTATTATACGAACAGCAAATCCTTGGTATGTCAGAGATAGCATGAACATAAGTTGCGTGCAGTTGAGATGCGTTCCCTTCAAAATATATGCACTTTGTCGATTCTAGATCCAATCCGCAACGTGGAAATTCGCAAAGCCTCTAGCGTGAACGAGCAATGCATGCTTTGATTAAAAGTATTTGTACTTTGGGTCTCAAAAGAATATATTACTTTCTAGCAACAGTATATACATAGTGCTAACTCTATCACACACTTAGATACTCCTATAGAGGGAAGGACCAAATATAATTTCCCGTTGTCCCTTAGAGAAAATGTGTTTTCTGATCATTAAGGGGATTTTTTGAGTTACTATCACTCTGCAATTAAAAGTACTACACCATTAAATTGAGAATTATTAACATGCATTACACCAAAAAAAGTGTAATGTATATTAGTCTAGTGAGACCTGACAATCTTCTCTGCTTACTCAGTGAGGGGCCCACATAGATAATATGTGCATGAAAAAGCTTTTAGCTAATTTTACACTATTGACCGGTTGAAAGTTGAACAATCTACCTATTATATATTTATATTTGTATGTCTTATAAAAAAACAATGTATTTTACTTAATTAATTTCTTAAATTAAGTTTTTAATTAATTTCTTAAATTAAGTTTTTATTTATTATAATATTAAAATAGAAATGAATACAACACGTAAAATATCTAATAGTGAACACTTGGAAGGTAACCTAGTAAGAGTTATTACATTAAAATGTTAACGACTGTTATTTCCCTTTAAAGCCATACCTTCATAAAGTTACTCTTAATCCCCTCCGTAGAAATATTTATCCCACTGTTTAATTGTTGTTCCAGAACTACTTAAGTAGGCTTATAAATGGCACAGCCATTACTAATCAAATTAAGCCATTTTCAACTCTGTACCATTAAGCTAAAAGTGTTGTTTTTCCTCAATGTGACTATCCTCAACACATCCAGTTTATTTCAGTTTACGCGAGTGACACGATTGTTAACTTAGAAAGCCAAAACATAATAATGCTTTTGTTTACTACTACTAACAGTTCCCTGTGGTTTCACGGGCATAAAATAACATTTAGGTACTAGAACATAGCATACATTTTCCACATTTCTTCATTGGTGCACCGCTTGTTTTGATTGTAGCGTGGATATTACAAAGCCTTCTTCAGTAAGCATGTTATCTAATGCAAAATGAATTCTGAATTGAAATATTTTTTACCGTATTATATTACATCCTCACGCCTTCCCTTGGGGACCCAAGAGTATAGCAGAAAATTGTTTGCTGGTGCTCCTTTATCCAAATTCTTATTTATCTTCAACCCTTTCCACAAAGGTCCTATATTATATGTCACATTGTATAAGATTACTCATGGGTACATACCGCCAGGCATGACTCTCTCATTACTCCTTAATATTTGTATATATTACATTGGAGATAGTTCGTAAAAAGATAGTGCTAATTCCTATCTGCATAGTAAAAGTCGGACATTTGTATGCTATGACACTCAAAGATACGCAGCAGTTGGCAAAAGAATTCCAACGTTCAAGTATCTCACAAGTTATCTCGTGTCTGGAAATGAGATGAGTTCTGTTTACACTGGCCGGACAAAGGAAATATTATTTCGCCCAACAAAGTCCATTATAACTTGATCCTCGTATCCTCTACGGACTTTTCAGCAATTTTACTATTGTAAACTATTCCAGAATGGAGTCAAACGGCGAATTCAATTCCGACCCGTGTTTATTCATCCAATATACAACACACCTGCCTAAACGGCTTTTGCAGTTCCGTCAAAATTCATCAGAACCGAACTGAACCATGTAGTTGGTACAGTTAAATTTGTTACTAAAACTTGGTAAGTTGGTGCCCCTCGCAAAATTTCGAGCTCAGCCCACGATAATTGGGTTTTGGAACAATTTTCAACCTCTGGTTAGTCTTTATGAACGTGGAAGTGGCGTGTAAGCCCATATTTCGCTGTTTTATTGTTTGGCAACTTTTGGTCACTGAAACGTTTTAATAAAATTTCTTTAAGCTTTTAAGCCTCGCTTTGGATTGAGTGAAAGTGATGTTCTATGGTCTTAGAATATCGCAGAAGCCTGCAACACAAACATTGAAAGTTTGAATCCAGACTTTACCAATGAGTTTTTGAACATAAGTACGCGTATGATGGTCCCCGAAGGGGTAGGCAGAGGTGTATAGGTATTACCCACACAACCATATTCCGCAAGAGATATTTTTTTATCTGCCAACGACAAATGGTGATTTCATCGCCGTTACTAACTATACATAGGCCTTTGAATTTCTTCTCAAACGAATGCAGATTTCATCTTTTCGAAGCGGGTTCCCGAAGCGGGACCCTGGGGGAGGCAGAGGTGTGTAGGTAGTACCCACACACCAACTTTCCGTTAGAGATATATTTTAGGTGCACGTGATAAATGGGAAGTCCAACGCCGTTACTCAAACACGACTATACACGCGCCTTTGAATTGCTTCCCAGACGAATGCAGGCTTCCTCTCGATGTTTTCCTTCACTGTAAAGCTCGTGGTGTGTCAAATCACTATACCTATTACACTATAACCACCACCACCAACACACTATAACCAATCACTATACTCAAGTTCAGAAAAACTCATTGCCACATTCGGGATTGGAACTTGCAATTTTTGTGTTGCAGGCGACTACTCGAACCACTCGGCCACGAGGGCTCTATTACGGACTTATTTACCTATTGTATATGGCTACTGAGGTGAAATGTGTGGTAAATGCCTTCCCTTGCTACAAGGTACAACACATTTTTTGTTGATTTTCTATGTACTTAGCAACTTGTACAGTTGCATAATGCTTGCTTTCAATTGCATAATAATCGAAGTACCAACTTTACGTTCCAAATATAAAAAGTCAAATTTTAACCTTGTATTGCTCAAAATTATCCTCTGCAAAGTTTCTTCGACAATCTCAAGGGAAATGTTTTGCTAAAATACATGATGTCACTTTTGTTTGGAGACGACTTCGGGCGACTAGGCCCGGAAATATCTTTATTGTTTGCAAATAAAGCCCCTCTTTGAAATGGCTAAGCTCAAACATTCTCGGAATTGAGAAAAACGTTTAGGTATACTTTGTTAATATGAAATTTTAGACACTAGATCGCATGAGTGTGAAACTTAGTTTATCCACCGCATTTGTTTTTTTAATAAGAATGGCTAATGGCTTCAACTTTTTTATAGCATCTCCTCGAGAAATAGTTCGGCATACATTCATGAACTCAAACGTTTATTTTTTATAACGACTCAATTTCATCAATTTACCATGAATAGTCGTTATATGCAAATATAGTCTTGATAGTTTTGATGGCATCGTAATTCAGGACCAATATATGGTTTACAAAACAAAATTCAATTTTTACTTTCATACATATCATCACGCCGAGTAAGTAGAGAGAGTTGAGCGCCAGTTCTCCTGAGAGTAACGTTTGTTCTTGACCTTTTGTGCTTGGTTCGATTCTATTTTTAAAATATCCCGCCCTTAATCAGTGCGAGTAATTGAACGATAAAACGGAATTCCAAGTAGCCAGAGACTGATATAGAATTTTCCAACTCACCATATTCCGGACAAGTGATGCAGAATGCCACAGCCAGGAAGAAGCCGATCACTTCACCAAAACCTTTGCTGGCCATTTTATCTTTTTCCTTAACCCACACTCGCTTTAACCGACATCTTTTCTCTTCTATGTATCTGCAATTTCCACTAAAATCCCAGAGGAGCATGCATCGTCCTTTGCACAACAATGGATGTTTTAAAAAACATCGTAGTCGTTATTTGGTTTGGGAATTTCTGCCTTTGTTGCGTTGATTACATCTGTAACAAAGAAAATGTTAAATTAGATTACATATTCTTTAAAATACCACCTGTTATATATTGTTCGTTATTTAAATGTTATCAATAGTACATGTCTAAAATCAAGGGTGTTTTTGAAAACTTTATACCCTGTGAAAATATTCCAGCAGCGTCTATGCACGCCCAGTATCACGCACGAGTGATACCCTAATGTTGTAAGCATCCACACGCGGCGGTAACCGCTTACCATCAGTCAGACTGCGTGCTTGTTTGTAGCCAACTTAGTAGTACTTAAGACTCGATTGCTCGATTTGTCTGTGATATGACCACGCACTCTATCTATTCGTTTAAGTTAAGTTATTGAATTCTATCAATTCGTTATTTTATTTATATGTTTTGCCATAAAAAGAGGATAACACTTACGAAATATTAATTATGGAGGTAAAATTTAGCACTCTTGTTAAAAAAGATAATTGCGTTTTCATTTAAGCACAAGCTAATTGGATTCGGTCGTAACCCGTCCTTTGTTGAATATGTAAGACTTCTCAGCAGAAAATATTATTTTCACGCGTACTTTCCTAAGGCTTCTACAAATGTATGGAATAAATTCAACAATTTAAATGTACGTACTTATGACTTTAAATACAGTATAAGTAATAAGCAGGTGAATGAAATCTTTATCAAAACGTTTAAGGTAATTGATATAATTTGATTTGTTGTAAACGCCGTGGTGGTCGAGTGGTTCGAGTAGTTGCCTGCGACACAAAGATGGCAAGTTCGGAACCCGACTGTGCCAATATTTTTTTCTGAATTTGAGTACAGTGATTAGTCACACCAGAAGCTTTATGGTGAAGGAAAACATCGAGCGGAAACTTGCATACGTCTGTGAAGCAATTCAAAGGCGTGTGTATAGTCGTGTTTGGGTAACGGCGATTTGTCATTAACCACGTTGGCACCTAAAAAATATCTCTGGCAGAAAGTGGGTGTGTGGGTACCACCTACACACTTCTGCCTACCCCTTTCGGGACCCTTGTGGGAAGGCGTGAGGATATAAATCTACACTTACTCTCTAGTACTCGACGAGCGAGCATGTATGAAGAGACTGATGAATGTGGACGAAGTGAAAGAGGTATGCAAGTCTAGAGAGAACTGGCGCTCTATACTCTCTGCCTACCCCGTTAGGGACTCGGCGTGATGATATTTATGTATAAATCTACATACCCGTAAGGTTATTTACATATCATGTTTCCTCTGTACGTAAAAGGAAAACAAACGTGAGTTCCAGCTTAAATAAATTACAATTTTCCGTAACGTAATAAGGAGGAGCTTAATAAAATATTGAAACCAACCGCCGACTGGAAGTTGGGTGCCCTCCATGTATATTGTATTGGACTCCAAGTGGCGAGGTAACCGTTGAAACAAACCTTTTTTCACACAATACCCGTCGCACATTTCACATAATTATTTGTTGAACATGCTACTACTGGAAGTGACCTGAAAAGGACGACGTGTCATACAAAGGCGTCGGTGACAGAAATTGTGTTGTGCTCGGACGCTTTTATGTACTGCATCTACTCTTTGTCCCATATAGAGCGCTTACGTGACATCGACATTACGACATTGACAATTGACATTACGTTTAGTTTTATTGTCTTAGTACTCTGTGTTAATGGAGATGTAATGTCTAGGTGTCGGCAGTTGGCTCTACTCTGTCTTTATTACGCTGATTTAAGTTACAGGCATTAGTGCTGTAAAGGTCCGCGCTCAATAAATGCAAAACTTGGTTTGATCAAACATTAAGACCATGTTAATTAATATACTATTATGTTATAATTAGCTTTCTTGTACACATGCAAGGCTAGAAAGAACACATATATGTAAAGCAAATAATGCCACTCTTGTGTTTTTCAAATATATTTGTACCAAATATCATCACTTCTATTGCTCTATTTGAAGTAGAAAGATTGTGTACAAAGACAATAGTGTATACTATTAAGTCTATTAATATTAACTAATATTTCTTTTTTAAACCTTAATTTTTAAGTAGTACCGACACAGTCACTTCCGCCAGAGATATATTTTAAGTGCCAACGTGAAAAGTGGCGAGTCCAACGCCGTTACTCAATCACGACTATACATACATACGTTTCTGTATGTCTTCTCTATTGTGGTACGTCCACTGAACTTGAATCTAATCACATATTGGTACAGTGGGGATTCGAAGTTGCAATATTTGTGTTGCAGGCAACTACTCGAAAAGTGTTAGATATAATTGATAATAATAATAATAATATCCTCACGCCTTCCCACAAGGGTCCCCGAAGGGGTAGGCAGAGGTGTATAGGTAATACCCACACACCCACTTTCCGCCAGAGGTATATTAGGTGCCAACGTGACAGATGGCGAGTCCATCGCCGTTACTCAAGCACGACTATACATACGCCTTTGAATGTCTTCTCAGACGTATGCAGGTTTCCTCTCGATGTTTTCCTGTACCGTAAAGCTCGTGGTGTGACTAATCACTGTACTTAAGTTTAGAAAAACTCATTGGTACAGTCGGGATTCGACTTGCGACCTTTGCGTCGCAGGCAACTGCTCGAACCACTCGGCCACCACGGCTCTTATATAATTGATATATTATATATAGATAATTGATATAATTGATATATTAGCTTATATGAGGTCTAAAGAAATTTCTCCTACATTGAGCAGGATTGAGGTACATAAGACGGTTTCACTACGTTTTAGGTGCCTTATGCGTTTTTTAGCATACGTTATAATAAATCCATTATTTTGGATATTCTAATCCCTAACGTACCTAACTCTAGTAAAAAATAAATGATACAACTAACGCTACGGAAATGGATAAACAGATTTATCCTTTTGTGCTGGCGAAACCTCTCTCCATATATAATTGAATTTCTTTCTACAGGTCGGTCCTTATGTGAAAAGTGTAGCCTCATTCACGCCCTCTGAGAGCGACGTTTCTGTCTCTTGTTTGAGCCGTTAAGCTACGGATATATTACAAGATAAATAAAAAGGAATAGGATTCAATTTGAATCTACTGAGTGTTTAACTTCTATTTCCATTTCGCTTTATAGAAAGTTCATTTTAATTTATTCTAATGCTATTAACAAACAAACTCTTATTGTTGGAACGTCTATAAAAAATTAAAGATCTCAGTATGGTTCTAGAAACAGTTTTTTTCCTTGACGTTTTTTGGTTGAGATGAGTTCCCTTCGAACGGTACTAGCGTTAATAGATTAATTACACACTAAAGAGGCTATGGCAGCTAGCGTGAACGAGGATGTGAGTGTTAAAAAATGATGAGTGGAAAAATATTGACGAAACGAAGACTAAGAAGAAAAGCGAAGGCAACGTAAGACCGCGTTCTAATAATCTAGATCAAATCGATCGGACATTCAAGGTAGGAACGTCAAGAGTATTCGAAACCGGGCGTTCATGAGGGGACTGATGAATATGGATGAAAAGACATATTATATTAGAAAATAAATTTTAAAAACACAAATATACGCTTTCAACAAAAAAGACAAGTATTGATTGAAATATCTCTCTTCGTTATGGATGTTGGCATCCGATACCTCAAACTAAAAGTGGGTTGTATTACCACTGCCTTTGAAAGTCGAAGGAAGGCGTGATGATAACAGTAAGCTTATTTTCCTTATGTATCAACGTTATAATAAAATGAGATCAATAACAGCATCAAATAGGGCAATCCATTCTCCGTATAGTCGTATAAACGAACTATAAAATAACTTTCGCATGACCGTAAAACTGTTTATGTGATATCCAAAAACGTTTAACCCACAAATCATTCCATTTATATTATATAAATAATATCCTAATGCCTTCCCACATGGGTACCTGAAGGGGTAGGCAGAGGTGTATAGGTAGTACCCACACACCCACTTTCCGCCAGAGGTCCTCACGATGTTTTCCTTCACCATAAAGCTCGTGGTGAGACTAATCACTGTACTTAAATTCAGAAAAACTCATTGGTACAGTCAGGATACAAACTATAGGCAACTTACTTAAACCACTCGGCCAAGTTCGAAACAAATTATGTAATCTGTTTCTTAATAGCACATTAGTAAAGAATATTCCTACAGTGGTTCTTCTTCCTTCTGGAAAACAGGTATGGTGATACACGTAAAAAGATATGTCTAAATAATGTATCAAACATAAGCCATTTTCCTCTTACTGAATTATTAAGAGTAACTTTATTCAGATTCAGGATCGATTCTGAATAAATTTAGCGTTAAAATGGCAGTGATTTAAGAGGAACGGTTGAACCTACCCATTTGCATTATAACAATGTAACTGGATCTAGTGTAAAAACTTTACGATGTTGAGGGAACTAAGCTAATTTATGTTTGGCAATAACTTAAGGGATAAGCTGTAAATTTACTGAAGTTCACTCCTAATGGAATTACTACTGGTAGTGTGGAACTTGATACCCCTAGTGCACTAGAGCAATTATTCAACCTAAGATAACCAAAGTTCGAATTTTAGCTCTCGCTTAGCAATCTTCTATAGACTTCAGAAACCGTTTACAGACGATAAACGGTTTGGCGGTATGAAATTGAAAACGGCAGTTTGATTCCACTTGGTAGTTTCACGTCTGCAGGTTTTGTCACTGAAATATTTACTGGTGACTGCGAAACTGCCATGGATAAAGCTGTAAATATGCAAAGCACCGCGGAATCACCCGTTCGAAATAGAACTTGCCCAGTAAACGTGCACTCGTTCGATGGCAAAACTTGTAAATTTCATTAACACCTCGTATTGCACCTCAATGTAAATCATGATTTTTATTATTTTTATTCTCTAAATTGATATCGCAAACCACGTTAACCTACCCGTAGTGATCACAATAAGATCAAAATGTTATATTTGATACAAAATTGCGCCCTGAATGGCACATTTAAACAGGAAATATGTCAAGACGTGTCGTCGTCGCTTGGACGTGACAAACCAATTCTTATCCGCAAATCAGGACGGAAACCGACGCTGAATATCAAATGTTCCCTTGGAATATTTTCGATATTCTCGATACCTACTAGCTTAGTTACTGAATACGTAGGTGGCTCACATATTTCTTCTTTAGAAATGCTGGAATCTGATATTTCAAGATTGTCAGACACTATGAATGATTCGATTCAGCCAACCATGGTTTAGTTATAGTAGAGTTACTTCAACGCATTTGGATTATCTAACATAAGATTATCCGTATAGAAGGCGGAAATCAGCTTTAAGTAATTTTTATGACACATATGTATATGAGTACATGGATACATGGGTAATAACAATAATAGTAACTTAGCCTCAGGCAGAGATCTGCTGAGAATTACTTTGGACTTGCAGACCTAATTAGTGGTCTATAGGTCTGCAAGTCTAAAGTAATTCTTTTATGATACCCATTTATCAAATAATTACTCAAACCTGAATTCGTTTTTTATACGGATGAAGTCGCAAGCAAAAGTTAGAGCTACGACGTGTATTGCTTGATATGGGTACTTTAAGGAAAATAAAATGTGTGACCCACATCACAAACCATGTGATTTTTGACCGAATTATAAAAAACATTTCTTCCATCAAAGAAATCCTCGTTCCTCGTTACAACTACAGCGATTCTTATGATGATTACTCATAAATAATTTTGCTGCCCTAAAACATGGTACCACCACCTTTCTATATAAAATGTTGAAAAAACTAGATATGATTTTTCTTTGTTAGCTTAACTAAATATTTTACGAATTCAAAATATATAAATGAAGAAGTAAAACGTTTTCATTCGGCCTAAAAACGTACACACAGCATTCACGAAGGCTTGGAAACATACGTATATATCACATAGATCTAATAATAGCAAATTTTCGTATAGATTAAAGTGACACCTCGGCATTACACAATAGTATCGCGTTACGACGCTCGGTGACGTGACAGCGTGTCTGAAATGATATTACTGGAGACATGGTAACGAAGGGCGAATGGGTAAAAATAATTAGACAGTTTTGGGTAATATTATGTTGCTAACGAGGAACTTGACGAGCTAGTTTGGCTTACCCTTAATTAATGCTTTTAGCTCGTTTATTTATGATAGTATTATTCAGTGCACTTATTATTACGAAATATTTAAATGATAATATTATTGTAGCAAAGTTTTCGTTTACAGATAATAACATACATTTAAAATCTCACAAATTATTCCATTAATGTTTTTCCAACCAGAAAATTTCAAGTAATGATGATTTAATTATATCTCCAGTTCGAAAAATATATATTGTCGTCAAGAAAAGTAAAAAACGAATGTACTGCTATTAGTTTCTCGAGCTCAGAAGATAATTAGCTCAGTACAGTTATAAATAAATAAAAAAATATAAATTTATCGCCTTCCAAACGAGGCGTGAAAATAAATTTATAAATTCCCAAAGGAGAAGGTGGAGGTGTGTAGTAGCCTCTCACCCACTTTAACACATTTTGTCAATACGATTGTTAACAAATATGTATCGATGATTTCATGTGGTTCTACGATTAATACAATCAATTGAGTAGATGTAGAAGTCTTAAAATAATAGTGTACTTCGAACAAATTTGATCACAGACATTTTCGCTCATTATGATAAAACATTCCAATGTTTATTTCACGCGTAGCAGCGGCGCAATAACTTGGAGATTACATCAGGAGGCGGCTCTGCAAAATTGCCGTGATTATTCACACAGACGACTCCTATTTTTCCCTCGTAGGTACATTTAATCCCAGTTTTGTAACAAAATTTTAACTAAAAGCCAGAGTAATCGAATGAAACGTTGTTAATTAAGAGGACGGTGTCAAAGAGATGATAGAATATCTTTCGGTTACGAACATAATTGCATATTCTTAATGTTCTGTAAAATATATTGCTTCAGTATACCTTAGATTTAGCTGACTTTAACAAACCTAGCGAAGAACCTTTGTTCTCAAAGGTCCTCATCATACAGTGCTTTTCCAATGCATCTATCTATACTAATATTATAAAGAGGAAAGATTTGTTTGTTTGTTTGTTTGTTTGTTTGTTTGTAATGAATAGGCTCCGAAACTACTGGACCGATTTCAAAAATTCTTTCACCTTTGGAAATCTACATTATCCCCGAGTAGCATAGGCTATATTAAATTGGACCCGATAGGTGGCGCTGCGATCGAGTTTCAAGAATTTTACCTTTTTACCCGGGCGAAGCTTTCTGTGTGTTTCTGTGTCTTAAGCTAGATTCGAAAATGGTTTAGATTTACAATTGGACCCAATAGGTGGCGCTGCGATCGTGTTAAGGGCAATTTAACTTTTTCACCCGAGCGAAGCTGGGCGGGACAGCTAGTTTTATTATAAAGAACAATAATTTCTTCAAATAGTTCACCATTTTTCAGTAGCTTTATAGACTCGTATCCCGACATATATCCTCGGATTGAGAATTATCTCGTAGCAAACATTGTAAGGGTATATAACTAATGGCTTTATCTCAAACACTTCTGGAATTGGACTCTAACAACAACTATTCTCCTCATGTGTCACAATCCTAAATTACAACCACCACCTAAACTATTTCTGCGGCATAAGGTGGGTGTGGGTAGCACACATATCTGCCTACACCTTCGGGGACCCTTGTGGGAAGTTTGAAGTTATATATAACATAATATACATTTCACTATGAACGTGATAACGTCAACAAGGAGACTAATTCCATATTAACTATTATACATTTTACATACATATCATCACGCCAAGTACCCAACGGGGTAGGCAGAGAGTATAGAGCGCCAGTTCTCTCTAGACTTACATACCTCTTTCGCTTCGTCCACATTCATCAGTCTCTTCATACATGCTCGTCGGTTTCGAGTACTCTTAACGTTCCCGTCCTTGAGTGTCCGGTCTATTTGATCCAGGTAAAGCACGGTCGCGGAGCAGGAAGAATTTCGTACAATGACCTATTATTACCCATCTCTGTCACTCCCGCGTAAATATAATGCGTCTCGCTCGCACAGATGCAAGGTCATTGCATCTGTGCGAGCGAGACGCATTATATTTACGCGGGAGTGACAGAGATGGGTAATAATAGGTCATTGTACGAAATTCTTCCTGCTCCGCGACCGTGCTGCGGATCTCTTCATTGCGGATTCGATCTAATATCGTTACGCCGCACTTTTTATCGAAGAGATCGCATCTCAACTGCATTCAATATATATACATTTTATACGTAGATATATTTTTTTCTTAATATTTTTTAAGTATTTTCATAGAAATAATTCTAGGAACTGTTGTATACACTTTATATAAGGAGTCTAAAAATAAGCTTAACGTACAATATAAGATTCACGTTAATTAAATAATACTTCTAATGCTTCTCTTTTCCTTTTAGATATTTTAATTAACTTAAGTAAACTTGGTAAATTAGATTCAGTTCAGGCTTTTTGCCGGAACATTGTGTATAACATCGGTTGTATGGTAATGTTCGTTTCATTGTCTCCGCAGTTGCGTTGGCAAACGGATCTTCATACATTATGCATTCAATTAGCAAAAGCCTGTTTTTGCCAGACAAGTACAAGTGGAACAGAAGAGGACAAAATGAATAAAAAAAATCGAGTTAAGTGATCCACAATTTCTATATATGTTAATAGAATTTAGTTATTCGTATCATATAGTGAATTATATCGAAATAATAATAAATACCTTGTTACAATTTCACACAAATTGTTATAGCCCCAAATTAAGCATAACTTGAGTTATGGGAACTAGACAGCGAGTTACTTATATTGATTGATATATACATTAAAACATAGGACATCCAGAACAAGATAGCCAAGCTTAAAGTAAATAGTAATGTTACAAAGAGTAATTTAGGCCAAATTAATATTACATACATACATACAATCACGCCTCTTTCCCGTAGGGGTAGGCAGAGACCACTTCTTTCCACTTGCTGCGATCCTTACATACTTCTTTCGCTTCTTCCACTTTCATTATTCTCTTCATACATGCTCTTCGGTTTAGGGTACTCTTGACCTGACCTTTTTTCAAGACGTCCCTAATTTGGTCTAGCAACGTCCGTCTAGGTCTACCCCTTCCAACACTTTCATTCACACTCGCCTTATACACTTTTTTCGTCAATCGTTCTTCATTCATTCTCTCGACATGGCCAAACCATCTCAGCATACCTTTCTAAATTTTTGTCACTTCATCTTATATTACATACACAATATTACATATTATGTAATATTCACGTGCATATATTTGTGGGTGAAATTGCGGGACATAGGTAGTGAAAATATAATTAATGATACAGTATGTTTTCGAAGCTGAAAGGTAATGGAAAGTAAATCTTTTAATTGCTCTATTCTATAGTCCAGGGAAAATGGCATACGCAATGATTTAATGTCGTCTAGTTAACACTGGTATCGGTCCCCTAACGGCGACTCGTCGCAAAACTAACATAAATTTTGGGCTATTAATATAAATTACTTAGATTTACAATCCTTTAGGGTGTTAAATTACTGTTATTTCCCTTTGCACAGTATAAAGGCTTTATTATAACGATTTACTGGGCCTGACGTGTTTTGGCATCAATTTTATTTATTTATTGTTTGTTATTGAGTTGTTGGGCGGAGCTTCAAATAGGGCAAGTTTAATTATGAAATACAATACTTTGTTACATGTATACCTACTAGAATAGTATTCTTCAATAAAGATTTATAGTTTCATTCAGGCGAAGAAAAACCTTTTGAGTTTCTATATTCCTGACTTTATGAAGAGAGTGAGTTTCGTGCCATCCATTAACGACCCATCTATACTTATAATAAAATTGGAGTGTCTATTTGTAATATTGAAATAATCGCTTTTTACTAAATACATATGGATGTATACACGGTACTTTCGTCTGTTTGTCTGTCCGTCTGTCTGTCTGTCCGTCTGTCTGTCTGTATGTTCCGGCTAATCTCCGAAACGGCTGGACCGATTTTAGCAGGACTTTGACTGGCAGATAGCTGATGTAAAAAGTAGTAACTTAGGCTACTTTTATTTTAGAAACTTTTTTTTTGTAAAATTCCACGCGGGTGAAGTCGCGGGCACAGCTAGTATATAAATATAATTTGAGATCAAGTGGTTACTAAAATGGTGACGTAACTGAGCTGAGATCAGTCATGTGCATCACTGCAACTGTAATATACATAATAGTTGCAATACGACGTAATTTTTATTATTTTGTAATTTTTTAAGTAACGTGAATTTCGCTAACTTTATAGCACCTCGTAACATGGAGCCTTCGTGGCCGAGTGGTTCGAGCAATTGCCTGCGACACAAAGATCGCAAGTTCGAATCCCGACTGTACCAATGAGTTTTTCTGAACTTAAGTACAGTGATTAGTCACACCACGAGCTTTGCGGTGAAGGAAAACATCGTGAGGAAACCTGCATACGTCTGAGAAGAAATTCAAAGGCGTATGTATAGTCGTGCTTGAGTAACGGCGATGGACTCGCCATCTGTCACGTTGGCACCTAATATACCTCTGGCGGAAAGTGGGTGTGTGGGTATTACCCATACACCTCTGCCTACCCCTTCGGGGACCCTTGTGGGAAGGCGTGAGGATATATTATTTTATATACCTCGTACCAAAATAATGTAAGGAAATATTGCTTCTTTTAATACAAGTCTTACTGGTGATCTAACATAGTAATACCAGCGGGCTACGAGCCAACGATAGGAAGATTTAGATTCATATCGAATGTAGTCTTTTGAGATATGTACACAGCTGTGCCCAAATGTTACTCCTATTTTTTCACTCCAACGTATTTATGTACCTACATTTCAAGATTGAATGCTCCCTCTAACATTCTGTAACAAATATTCTCGTTAGCACATATGCTCTCATGCACGCATGAGATCATGCATGCGCACATATATTATCGCTAGTTTAATGTTCATTAAAGACTGCGGGTGACTATTTCAGCTATTCGATCACTGTGACTCAAGTGGCTATAAATATTTAAGCTTTCATGTCTCCTACTAAGGCCCGAAGGAGAAGACAGAAGTGTGAATACATCCAGTTTTGACCGGAGATATATTTAGCTGCAAACTTGGCAAATGCTTGGTACGATTTTACATACTTGATTGTTTGATGTTTTCTGTAATGATTTTACCTGAGTACATAAAATCAGTATAGACCATTAGTGTGTGCACTTGAAGGTGAAACGTTACCTAGATGGTAAGGATAGATTGAATGCCCTCGGCGACATACAACTCGATGGTAAAGTTATGAAAACGAAAAAACTCAAAAATCAAAATCAATCAAAATTTTTTGTGGCTTACTTTTTTTGCTTAACGTATCATACAACCATACCTAAGTAACACTGGCTTATTTACACAATACTATGTTTTATATCCGATATGCGATGATTTTTTGTTTTAAAATAGCATTTAAAGTATAAGTAGGCATAAGTTTTCGTTTGTAGTAGATGTAAAAAAAGATATGTTGCTGCACTACATTCTCATTGGGTTTTAAATCAAACCAACTTTTACAAAGGCTTGTGTGCAATGCGTCCAGGTAAAATCAGGATGGAAACTGACCCACTTCTGTCAATGGTCGTACGGTCTGCAAAAGAGTCTGTTCGGTTCGCTATACTAAATTTGCAATACTGTGTCACGTCCAATAAAATGTTGTCTTAGAAATGGCTGATAAAGCTTTTGACGTCCTTGTGGAGACGATTTCTAATGTTACTGCTTGTCGAAGTATTTTCTTCAGAAATGTTCTATCATGTTCATAAATTTTTTTGTATATTCATGCAATACATGTATTTTTGAATTCGTATCAATTAGTGCCGTGGTGGTCGAGCTGTTCGAATAGGTAGTTACCTGCAACACAAAGATTGCAAGTTCGAATCCCGACTGAATTTAGGACAGTGATTAGTCACACCACGTATGCGTATGCAACGTGATTGAGTAATGGCGATAGACACGTCATCTGTCACGCTGGCACCTAAAATATATCTCTAACGGAAAGTAGGTGTTTAGCTAGATACTACCTATTCACCTCTGCTTACCCCTTCGGTGACCTTTGTGGGAGTGCCTAACGATATATTATATTAGATAACGGCCAATTATTAATATGAAAAATTTTTGGTTTTATAATAATCGCGGTACTGAACATTTAAAAGTTAATATTTGTTTATTAACAACAATTAATAATATTTACAAAGAACAATTGAAACTAACTACTTACAGATAAAATATTTGTCCCAAATCGGTATCCCGAGGCAACGTGCCAAGAAGACTAGCAGCATTGCCACGCTGGATAGCAATGCTGATTCTCTGAGCGAGATATGTTCCAGCCCGCCTGTCACGAGAGACCTCGACTAGACGGCGCGAGACCTCTTTAAAAAGATGGTGAGCCTCAGGACCCCAAGGCCCCAGAGTTTCAACCGCAAATGCAGCAAATATGTAACCTGACCCGAGACAGGCATACTTGCGGCGCTTGAGGCACTCCTGCTGAGCAGCAGCGGCGCCGGCCGCCACTGATGTGTCAGGAAGATGGGAAGGAGCCAGTGTATCGACACACGTAGCGTCCCACACTAAGGGCCGACCCATCCTCCATGGCATCAGAGACATACCGTCCGGCCTCCGGCCATCGCCGCGAGCGAGACCGACTGGTTCCAGCACAGCAGGCACGCCGGCGCTGACCAGAGCCCGGCGTATCAAGTCATTTATGGAGGAAAGTATATTTATATTTGAACTATATTGAAAAAAAAAATGCTTTTCTTGACCGTACTCGCACCCACTATGTCAACTCATCTCATGGCAAATATGTGCCCACTTCGCCCTGTAAGGATGTACCCTAGTTAAAAGCTTCTGAGGGTGACATTTTGCATAAGCGGATCCATTTCAGAAACTATTAAAATATCACGGCGGCCATCTTTATGTCATATCATACGCTCAAAGGCTTAATATCAAAGCTATGTTTAATCTTTGACTTACCTCTTGGTGTTACTATTCTACTTTTTGAATATTAATGTTTCGCATAAGTCAGAACAACGCAGTTCCAACTTTTTAATTTTAACTGCGTTACAAGACTTTATTCTAAATGTAATATTTCATAAACTTTATAATACATTTCTGTGAGTCGTTTGCAACTCATGATAAGCTGATTTTGCAAGAATATAAATCTTACTTTACGATTTTTCTTTTTGATTAAAACAAAGAACAAAAAGAAATGGCATTTTGTATTGAAAATAAAGTCAACATATTCTTCAATTTGTGTGTATTTGTTCTATTATTGTCATCTCGGAATCACAACGTTAAGTGAGCAGATTTTGTCCCGTTCCTCTTACTTATGTAACTTAGTTACCCGACATGAAAGTTAACGAACCGTATTTGATCTTGCTACAGGATTCCATCAAATCAGCGGCACGGACAAAGTTTCGTGTATATAACTCATCTAACACTTCTGATTTTGGCTTTGTGGATGAGTTGGCTGTGCCCCGTGGATTCACCCATGTTTAATTTGATTCTCACACATGAACATCTACATAAATAAATAAAATTGGAGTGTCTGCTTGTACTTTTAAAAATAATCGCTTTTTACTTAATACACGAGCCGTGAGCCGTGGTGGCCGAGTGGTTCGAGCAGTTGCCTGCGACGCAAAGGTCGCAAGTTCGAATCCCGACTGTACCAATGAGTTTTTTCTGAACTTAAGGACAGTGATTAGTCACACCACGAGCTGAATGGTGAAGGAAAACATCGAGAGGAAACCTGCATACGTCTGAGAAGAAATTCAAAGGTGTATGTATAGTCGTGCTGGAGTAACGGCGATGGACTCGCCATCTGTCACGTTGGCACCTAATATACCTCTGGCGGAAAGTGGGTGTGTGGGTATTACTTATACACCTCTGCCTACCCCTTCGGGGACCCTTGTGGGAAGGCGTGAGGATATATTTTATATATACTTAATACACATGGATGTATACTCGGTTTATGTAATATTTTTTTGCAATTGTTGTCTGTCTATTTTGACTGACGGTCTTTCACTGGTAGATGGCTGATATAAAAAGGAGTAACTTAAGCTTTTATTTTAGAAACTGAGAATAACTATTTTTTTAATTTCACGCGATTTTCATACTCTTTAAACTTTATCTATTCTTGTGACACCCCCGTCATGGTATATATGATAATGGGCTGGAACAAGCCTCATTAATCTTAGGAAAATATTAAAATCCGATCCATTAAAATCATATTTTACTGATTATTTTTCAAATGACATTGTCATATTTGTGCGTTGATTTACAAATGACAAATGCTATCCAAGTTCATCGGTTACTGTCTTAAAATTATAGCTTACAGCGATATTACTCTTGATCACAAGCCTTTTATTACGTGTAATGTAAATTACACGTAAACACTGCTGTGGAAGTTTTACAACAGCCGTAGTCCCATTGTTCAAGTATTCACCTTCAGCACTCAATTTTACCGAAACATTCCATTACGAGTGATTAGTAATCAGAGTTAATGGATGTCGTGTATCGCACTCCTAGTTTATGGCGTGTCATGCGTTCATAATTACACAAGACAATTTCATATTAAAACAAAGAGAATTGCACGTAATTACATTGTTATCAACAACCGATGCCTGTTGACTAACACTCACAAAAAGCTCTACTGAAATTGGAAGCGTCAATCAAAGATACATTATTTTCCACTATACGATAATTGTGTTTTTTATGTTCAGTTTCTGGATTATTTATATTATTTCAGCCTTCCCAAATGAGTTTATAAGTAATCACAGTAATACACTATACAATATAATATGTAGAAGTTATATTTGGTTACGATCTTATAGGTAGCCACATTAGAAGAACTACATCAAAATTAAGATAACGTTGCGCATTAACAACTTTCCACTGCTCATTTAACATAACCCGGAGATCACTGAGATGTCAATCTTAATGTCGCAAACAGCATAAGCTTGGTAACATTAATAACCTTGGTAACACAATAAAATACATTTGGCATAAAGTACAAAAGAAACTTAAATAAACGGACACTTAAAGACGGGAACGTCAAGAGCACTTGAAATCTGTGATCATGTAAGTAGAGACTGATGAATGTGAACGAAGCGAAAGAGGTATGCAAGTCTAGAGAGAACATGCGCTCTATTTTCTCTGCCTACCCTGTTACATTCCCCTGTTATATACATACAAAATATATATCCTCACGCCTTCCTACAAGGGTCCCCGAAGGGGTAGGCAGAGGTGTATAGGTAATTCCCACACACCCACCTTCCGCCAGAGGTATATTAGGTGCCAACGTGACAGATGGCGAGTCCATCGCCGTTACTCCAGCACGACTATACATACGCCTTTGAATTTCTTCTCAGACGTATGCAGGTTTCTTCTCGATGTTTTCCTTCACCGTTCAGCTCGTGGTGTGACAAATCACTGTACTTAAGTTCAGAAAAACTCATTGGTACAGTCGGGATTCGAACTTGCGACCTTTGCGTCGTAGGCAACTGCTCGAACCACTCGTGCATGTACAAAATAAACATGAAAAAAACTATCCAAAGTTAATATAACCACACCTCCCAAACATTCTACCTTAAAAAGCCTCTGCGTCATCGCTCTCATGCTTGCGCTATCAAAGCTATAAGCTATCAAATTTTCCCCTCCGATCTCCTACGATGGCTCCTTCAAGGAGAGGCAATTTCCTTAAGCTGAATTTCATGAGCAATATACGTATGTACCTACTTCACATATCAAATTGTCTACTATCATTGAACGTGTTAGATCGTTCTTTCTTCGAATAGCGTTCCTTGATAGAAAAAATACTCTCCGGACATGACCTATAGAAATTACAGTTCATACATATGTTTGATTACGTTTCGACTTTCATCTCTGGTTATTAAGGATATGGTTATTTAAACCAACAAATTAACAACGCCAATGAAATACTACTGTTTGGGTCAAAGTTGTTTTAAATTAGTCGTAAGTAGTAGTAGAAAGTCAGTCTTGTTCATTTAACTCGCTGACTACCGTCTGGCTGGAATATGTTTATTAAGGTATTTTTATTTGTTTTTTTTATAACTCAATTTGACAACCAATTATGCGGTTCGCCTGGTGATAAGAAGGTCACTGCCGCCTATGGACGCTTGCAACACTTGAACTTTTGTTCGCGCACTGCCGACCCTGCAGGAAAGTTCTCAAAATGCCTGAATCCACGGTCCATTAAACGTTGTTTTCTTTACTGTGACATTATACTCATCGCTGTAAGCAAATGCGGCTGATTTGCCTTCAGCCAGCATACCGAGCTCCGTAACAGCCACTTAAACAAAATGTGTCATAAACGACCGAACATTTCTATTGCAACCGCCGCTCCGATGTAATGCTAGCTGAATATTTTATGACATATTTAGTAAAATTTTATACAGCATTATACAGGATTGCCTTGTATTGATAATTTACGGCTTGATTACATTTTATGTATCATTATTGCGCCTTATAGCATGTTTATGCTTTTCGTCAAATTACTTTCATTATTACTTTCGTTATGTTAATCATTTTCACAAGATATATTTGTGGCAGTAAAATTAACAATAAATAACGTTTTACGTTAAGTATATGTTCGCTTCAGTTGTGTGAAAACACTGTTTAGCATTATATATAGATAGCTAGCGAATATACTCGAGTCCCGTTAAGGTTTTCGCTGGAAAGTAAAGCGTGGAGTTCTTTAAGAAGGGTGTGAAATGATTCCTGCAGAGTCGAAATGGAGGGTGATACCCCTGATTTTGCAAGCGTCTATAACCGGCGGTAATCGCTTACCATCAAGTGGACCGCATGCTGGTTTGCCAACCGTGTGGTATAAAAAAAATATAGTATACTACAGATATTATAAACGCGAAAGTATGTGACGATGTTTCTCCCCTTTCAGGCAAAAATTACGAAAGGGAATTGGATGAAATTTAGCGCATAGATGGTGTTATTACTAGGATTAGCACAAAGGAAATGCTTTATACCTGAAAACACACATTATAAACATATAAACACAGACCTAAATACATTTAATATTGTATTTTAATGTTAATTTCATAGCTACATTATCCGTTGCGGTGTTATATGAGATGAACATTTAATTTAAATTTCTTTGCCAAGTGCAGCATTAAGTATATATATATATATATATATATATCCTCACGCCTTCCCACAAGGGTCCCCGAAGGGGTAGGCAGAGGTGTATAGGTAATACCCACACACCCACTTTCCGCCAGAGGTATATTAGGTGCCAACGTGACAGATGGCGAGTCCATCGCCGTTACTCAAGCACGACTATACATACGCCTTTGAATTTCTTCTCAGACGTATGCAGGTTTCCTCTCGATGTTTTCCTTCACCGTAAAGCTCGTGGTGTGACTAATCACTGTACTTAAGTTCAGAAAAACTCATTGGTACAGTCGGGATTCGAACTTGCGACCTTTGCGTCGCAGGCAACTGCTCGAACCACTCGGCCACCACGGCTTTTTTTTTAACGGCATTAAGTAGGCAAATGTTAAATATTTAAAGGCTGGGTGATTATGTACCATTTAAAACCAATCTAAAACTTTATCGTCACACAATAATCAGACACTTCTAAAATAATTCAACCCTCTTGTCGGCGATATTAATTCATAGCGCCCAGCCCAATGAACCGAAAAATGTCATCACAGATTAAGGCCAGTTAAACAGCCTCAATTACGTTACAGCTCGGATGACATAAACATCTTCCTATAAGTTCCGAAATAACCTTCGGAGGCTGAGGGTTCTTGTAAAGTGGTTGTTATGGTGCGTTTCCATTTAATAGCTGATATAATGGCGTTACATGATGCCATGCGGAAGAAGTGAGATCGCAACAAAGTATTAACGTAAATGTGATGTAGCTTTTTCGCTTTGTTCCCCATATTATATTTATATTTGAAACTTCCAATTACTACGCCGTATACTAACGAAAACTTATAACAACCATTTTTTGTCAGGACTTTAATAACCATTTCATTGCTTAAAAAAATAAATCTTAGGGCGATGGAATACATTCGATGCGACAAATAAAATGTGCGATAGCATGACAATTTATCGAACTTAATTGGATAAATCGCTTATTTCCCTTACAATAGCCAAATACTATCCTCACGCCTTCCCACCAGGGCCCCGGTAGGGAAAAGAAGAGTTGTGTTGGCAGTACCCCCACACCCACTTTCCGCTGGAGATATAGTTTAGGTGCCAACGTGACAGATGGCGAGTCCATCGCCGTTACTGAAGCACAAATATACATATTTCTTTGAGTTTATTCTTAAACGTATACAGGTTTCCTACCAATGTTTTCCTTCACCGTAAAATTCGTAGTATGACTATGTAGGTACTTAAGTTCAGAAAAACTACTTAGTACAGACGAAATTCGAACATGCAATCTTTGTTTTACAGGCAAATTCTCGAACCACTCGGCCACCTCGGTTTTTTTATTTTTGGTATGTATGTAGTCACATAAAATAATTCGATTATCATCATCATCATCGTCATCATCATAGCATCATGCCGAGTCCCTAACGGGGTAGGCAGAGAGTATAGAGCGCCAATTCTCTCTAGATTTACATACCTCTTTCGCTTCGTCCACATTCATCAGTCTCTTCATACACGCTGGTCGGTTTCGAGTACTCTTGACGTTCCCGTCCTTGAGCGTCCGATCGATTATCAAACAAAATAATACACATTTTAGTATAAAGCTGGCGGGTTTGGTATAGGCTTGTAATTTATACTAAGTAATCAACCCCAAAATTGAAAACAAATGCGAATATTTTGACGTATACGGCAATGAACTGGAAACAAGATCCCGGGGTGTAAGCATGTAATGCGTTAATCAATGTAACGGGCGCGCGGCGAACCGTGCCACGTCTCTTCTTCCCCACAATTGTCTTCCCATGTTTAATCATCGTGAAATATTTCAACTGAGTTGTGTAAATGAGATTATGTGGAACGAAATTTGTTACAAGAACGTTGAATTATATTTGGATTTAAACGCTATGTTATGTTTCTATGTGAATGGTTAGGAGCCTATGGATTTTTCACGTCAAAATCAGACTACGGCCGGTTCAGTTAATAGTCTACTTATGGTGGCTATTAAGCATATGCCTCTAAATAATAAGTACATACATATCATCACGCCAGGTCCCTAACGGGGTAGGCAGAGAGTATAGAGCGCCAGTTCTCTCTAGACTTACATACCTCTTTCGCTTCGTCCACATTCATCAGTCTCTTCATACATGCTCATCGGTCTCGAGTACTCTTAACGTAAGTAAGCGGAATTATAGCAACACCAAGAGTATGGAACGCTTCAACCTTTATTAGAAGTAAATAGAATCAAATTCGTGGAATTATTGACATCTCAACCGAACCTTGGCGAAAATAATTTGGCCTACAATACAACTCAGCTACAATAGTTTAATAGCAAATTCTAGGAAATATATTTTCAAATGAAAATTCCTATATATATATTCAACAACGTTAAAAAAAACAATATGAAACATTACTTCTAAAGGTGTTTATTACGTTTCAAGATTGATGAGACAGTTACGCGTGCCTCAAATTGTCTTATTAAGGAACAGTTCGAACATTTCATCCTCATTTATGAGCATGACCTGTCCACGAGCTATGAGTGTGTTTGGGGATTTGAAAGAGGATCAGAGCCCTGTATGAGGTCGGAAACGCATTAGCGCAAAATCCGGATATCCTGGGATTTATATTTCTCTATGTCACGGTTAAGTGTTAGCCAAAAAGCCATAATCTAATCACGCTTCAAATTTATGGGGCGGTTGGTTTTATTTTTATTTTTTTATGTATATAGCGAACGAAAGAATCGCCACGATAAAAAAATATAGATAGCCTTTTTATGATAAGTCATATTTTATATTGGAGTTTCTACTTCAACACTTGATACATATATTTTTAAACCTCTTACTATAAAGCTATTTACAATATAAAATGCATAGGTCTTCTCATTGTCCGTTTCAAAAAACGTTCTATATTAGTGGAATGAGTCGACATTATGTGAGTTTGCTCCCGTTTATGTTATGAGCTGAAAAAGCGATGTCATCATCGCATTAACAAAGTGAATATGTAGGTATATTAATTTGTGGAGTAAGTGATTGTATCCTGAGGGATATTAATATGTAAGATAAGGAGAGGTGGCTAAGTGTGTCAAGGTTACCGGCCTGAACCAATCCGTTTGTCTGAACGTTCCAGTATAGTGTTGTTTGTTTGATCACGAGTGTGTAATATATAATATTATGATAAATAATAAAAGGCTAATATTGTGAATAACGTTCTATAAGCCAGCGAAGAAATCCAAAGTCGTAGTTTAGAGAAGGCCAAGGAAGGAAGAAGAAGGTTTTAAAGAAAGGAAGAGAAGGGAAAAAGATAAGGTCGCTTGATAATTGATATACTCGTCTTCCCACACGGGTCCCCGAAGGGGTAGGCAGAGGTGTATAGGTAGTACCCACATACCTACTTTCAATAAAACCTTACATACTTTAGCTTCGTCCATATTCAAGCCGGCTTCAAGTTGTTTCATACATACATACATATCACCACACCAAGTCCCTAACGGGGTAGGCAGAGAGTATAGAGCGCCAGTTCTCTCTAGACTTATGCCTTGATCACACGTACCGAGCAAACAGGCGAGACAGTGCTCTCGGTCGAGTACTCGGTACGTATAAACATAGCGCCGAGTGCACGGCCGAGCGCCGGTGGAAACCAAACGGTGCCAACGAACTGAGTGGGGCGCTCACCCGTTGCGCTCTTAGCCTTGCCCCTTCAGGGTAAGGCTATAAACGGACGGGACCAGGTTCACCGGCCTTGGGGTCTACCCTAGTCGCGCCTGGTTATCACCCACCACCCACCCTTCCTATCCTTTACCTCCTATCCTCCGGTGTTAGTTTGGGCACTGTCCACGGACTAGTGCTCTCTACACCGGAACAGTCAGGAACCCGCTGCACAATAAGACTGGCAGCGGGAATACAAGCTTAGGGCTCACACCATAGGCACACTCACCTCCCTGTCTACACCCGACAGGGAGGGTTCAGTACACACCCCCGGGTCAACCCCCCGGGGATCGGTCTCCTAACGTTTAAGTCACCAGGGGTTTCTTTGCGTGTTTCTTCCCCTGGGCGACCGCGCCCCGAAACACGTTTCCCTCGCCCAAAGTCATGTCCATAAGTATGGACCCCCAAGCCTCAGTGGCATTTCTCGCGCGGCTCTTAGAAGCCGTGCCCACCCTCCGACGTCAATTTGACGAATTCACCCGCGACGTAATCGCGGGTACTTCCACTGCCGACGCAACAGCAGCGCTCGACAAGAGCGCTATCATTGACGTCACCAATGAGGCCAACAAGTCTCAAGACTCCCCCCTGTCCCCCGACTCTGTCATCATAGACTCCGAAATGGAGTCACTTCAATCTGAGTCGTCCGAGGGCTCCTCGGACGAATTCACGCCCGTCACGGGCTCCAAGAAGCGCGCCAGACGCGCTAAAAAGAAGGAGGCCTCAACCTCACCTTCCCCCCCGACTAAAGCCCCCAAAACCGTGCCCGTGCCCTCCGCACAGTCCTCCCCGGCACCCCCCTCCCCGGCACCCCCTTCCCCCGCCCCCATCGCCTCTCCGGAAGCCGAAGCCACTCAGGCTAGCCGGCTCTCCCCCGTCCCGCGACCTACGCGGCCTTCCTCGACGAAGGAGCGCTCTTGCCCCCCCATATTCGTCCACACTAAGTCCAAGTGGACGGAAATCTCCGGTTGGTGTAAAACCAACAAAATCAACTTCACCCGTGCTACTTCCACAGCCGAAGGCATTAAGGTGCACCTCCCAAATTCGACTGAATTCCGAGCTTTCACCAAGCTCCTGCAGGCCAGAGGTGTGGAATACCATACTTATGACCTGCCGGAGGACCGTTCACTCCGGGTCGTCATCCGTGGCGTCCCGCGAGAAATTGACACTGAGTCAATAAAAGAAGATCTGAAGGCTCAGAATGTCGCGGTGAAGGAGGTGCACCGCATGCACCGTCAAAATGCCGGAGAGGCATTTAACATGGTCCTCGCCATCTGCGAGAACTCCACCGACGGCAAAGCCGTCTTCAAAATAAAAACTCTATGCCACCTGTCTGGCATAAGGGTTGAAACCCCCCACAAAGGCGGTCCTATAGGGCAGTGTCACAACTGCCAACTATACGGTCATGCATCGCGTAACTGTAACGCAAAACCCAGGTGCGTCAAGTGCCTGGGTGATCATGGGACGAGCGATTGCTCTCGCCCTAAGGACCGCACTCTCGCCGACTCACCCCCGAGCTGCGTGCTATGCCGCCAGGAAGGCCACCCGGCCAATTACAGGGGCTGCCCTAAAGCCCCCAAACCCAGACCGGTCGTGGTCAAGAGGGCAGCGGCCCGCGAATGGCGTAACGCCCCCCACGCGCAACCCGCCCCACTTCGACCTTCCCCGTGGAGGGCCCTCCCTCCGAGGGACTTTCCACCCCTCCCACAAGCGTCCCCACCTGTCCCCTCAGCGGCCCCGAGCCCGCAGATTACACCTCTGCCGTCGCTCTCCACCGCCAAACCTCAACAGCCCCAGCCCCAGGCTGCTACTCCCCCGCGTAGACCACAGGTGGTCCAGCCCACTTCCTCCCCCTCTGAAACCTCCGCCAACATGGCATTCCTGGCGGATCTTTTCTCCACCGTCAACCTCTCAAGGGTTAACGAGATGGCACGAAGTCTCAGGGCCGTCCGGAAGGACCCTCTGGCCCTCCTCAAGGTGCTCGGCGACTACGCCGATGTATCAGAGTCCCTGGCTACCTTCTCGTCCAACCAATAATGGACTCAAACGTAAACAGCAGAATCAAACCCCGATCACTTTCAATTGGCTACTTTAATGCCAACGGCATTCACAGCCAAAAGGAAGAGATCGCCGCGTTCCTCCGCGACAACAATATCGACGTTTTCTTAGTGCAGGAAACCTTCTTGAAACCATCACACCGAGACCCTAGAATTGCAAACTACTGCATAGTTCGCAATGATAGATCTCGATCCGCCCTCGGCGGTACTTTGATCTATTACAAGAGGTCCCTGCACTGTATCCCGATCCAACCACCAACCCTCTCCCTCATTGAGACCTCGATCTGTCGATTAGGAATGACCGGCCATCAGCCGATCACGATAGTCTCTGCATATTGTTCCCCAGTTAACTCGACGGCCGATATCAAAGCTGATATCAAAGCTCTCATTAACCTCAGTAGCTCGGTTATTATCGCGGGTGACCTGAATGCCAAGAGCGATGCTTGGAACAGCCACTCACGAAATAACAGAGGTCGCCAATTGGAGGACCTCAGCGGGCTCCTCCAATTCGACGTCATTGCGCCTATGCACCCCACCCACTACCCCGAGAATATCAACCACCGACCGGACGTACTAGACATAGCGATCCTCAAGAATGTAGACCTCCGTTTGCACTCGTTGAGGTCGCACGACGAATTAGATTCCGACCACCGACCTGTGACCTTAGCGCTCTCCCCCCGACTAGGCCCCCCGGACTCAGGTCAGCCCCTGCCTCAGAAAAAGATAACAGACTGGAGAAAACTGGAGGAACTCCTCAAGTCCTCTTCATCTGTTCACTTAGATAGTATCCCGCCCCTCATAGAGTCGGCAGCCGACACTCAAAAGGCGGTCGATTCCCTCACAGCTCACGTACAGTCAGCCGTGGACGCCTGTTCACGACAAGTTCCGGTGATGGAAGACCATCGCTGGAAACTGCCCGACGACGTGCGTGAACTGGTGACGGAAAAGAACGCCGCCCTCCGAGCCCATAGAGCTCACCCGACTGAAGCGAACCGCACCTTTCTGAGGTCACTCCAGCGCAAGCTGAGATACCGCATGAAAGACCTGCGAGACGCTCGCTGGAACAAGTTCCTAGGGGAACTTGAACCAAGTCACTTGGCCTTCTGGCATCTCCAACGAAAACTCAAATCGGATAAAATCTCGTCCATGCCTCCACTCACTCGTCCAAATCAAGGGCCCGCCTTTGACGACGACGAGAAGTCCGAGTGCCTGGCCGACAGTCTCGAGGCTCAATGTACGCCCAGTACCTTGCCGGTAGATCCGCGCCATCTCAATAAGGTGGATGCCGAGGTCGAAAGCAAACAATCACACCCACCCTCCGAGGACCCAGACCACCCCATCGCCCCGATCACGGTCGACGAAGTCCGGAAAGTGATCAAGGATCTCCACCCCAGGAAAGCCCCAGGCCCCGACGGGATCGCTAACAGAGTTATCAAACTCTTCTCTCCTTATCTTATAGTTTTGCTCACTGCCATCTTCAATGCAGCACTGAGCAACAACTTCTTCCCCCAATCCTGGAAAAGTGCAACGGTCATAGGTATTCCCAAGCCAGGGAAACCCAAGACCGAAGCCTCCAGTTATCGCCCCATCAGTCTCCTCAACGTCCTTGGCAAGATTTACGAGAGACTTATCTACAATAGATTAAAGAGTTTTGCAGACTCTAAGAAAGTCATACCTGACCAGCAGTTCGGTTTTCGAACCAAACACTCCTGTATCCAACAAGTCCACCGTATAGTGGAAGACGTCAGTAGCGGCTTCCAACTAGGTTATACCACGGGTATGCTCCTCTTCGACGTGGCGAAGGCATTCGACAAGGTCTGGCACAACGGCTTAATATACAAGCTGTACCAGTTGGGCGTGCCGGACCGTCTAGTACGCATAGTACGGGACTTTTTGTCGAACCGCTCCTTCCGCTACAGAGTCGAGGGCACACTCTCTTCCCCCCATCCCATACGAGCAGGAGTCCCGCAAGGCTCAGTGCTCTCGCCACTCCTATTCACGCTTTATACTAGCGACATTCCCCTCCATAGACGAGTTAAAAGCGCTCTATTCGCCGATGATACGGCTATCTACTACAAAGGTAGAACTCCCGAGGGAATTCACGACAACCTCCAAACCGCGGTCACAGCCCTGGGGCGGTGGTTCCGGAAGTGGAGAATTGAAGTGAACCCCACCAAAAGCGCAGCCATTCTATTCTGGAAAGGCCTCGAACGCCCACGGGTAGCCCCCATCACCCTCTTCGGCAAACCCATTCCTTGGGAAGAAAAAGCCAAATACCTGGGTGTGACCCTCGATCAACGCTTTTCTTTCCGTCACCACGTAAAGGCGGTACGCGCGCGAGCCGCCTTCGCGCTCGGTAGACTTCACAGCATGTTGAATGCACGAAGTAAACTCTCATTGAAATCCAAGGTGAGGATTTACACAACGTGCATTCGACCAATCATGACATATGCGGGTGTAGTGTTCGCACACACTAGCAAGTCAACACTTAACCCCCTGCAAGTGCTCCAAAGCCGGTTTCTCCGGAGAGCCACAGGTGCCCCGTGGTACATGCGTAATAGTCAACTCCACGTTGACCTCAAAGTCCCCACTATAAAACAGTTTTTGAAAAAACTGTCCAAACGTCATTTCGATTCTGCTGTAAATCACCCCAACCCCCTCGTCGTATCGGCCGCCCGATACACTCCTTCCCTTATCTCGAAAATAAGGCGTCCAAGACATGCCGTCATCGAACCGGATGACGACATAACGGTCCTCCAGGACGCCCGACAAAAACATACCAACACTACACACAACCGACCACTGTTCCGTCCTCGCCGGCGAGGCTCGACGCGAATAAGCCGTAATGTTCCCCCCCGACCTCCGCCGCAAACGCCGGCCCGCGCCGAGCCAGACGCGTAAATCCCGCCCCCAAATAATATTTAAATAAAATGACCAGTCCAGCCCAGCTCCCTTGCTCGCGATCCAGCAACGCCCTAAGCCGAGGTTCGTACCCCACAGGGGGTGCCCTTAGCTGTGTTGCTTAAAAATAAAGTGCCTGGCTGGAGGCCTAGGTCTCGCCATTGATCGGTTAAGTAGCAAAAGTTCCCGGAACTCACGCTACGAGAGACAACACAAAAAAAAAAAAAAAAAAAAAAACGGCCGAGCGCTCGGCCGAACAAAGTGGCGAGACAACAGCTCGGCTGCCGTTCTACCTACTAGACCGAGTTACCACCCTCCCGCTTCCCCGCACTGTCTCGCTCACTCACTCGGCAGGTTTGAACGTGCACTGTCTCGCCGCTCGCCACTCGGCCACATGATTGTCGCGTCGCCGCACGTGTTTTTTTTTAGTGCAGTTGTTTAAGCAGTTTTAAACAAGTTAAAATGTCTACAAATATCAAATGGGACGTCGAAACAACTATTAAATTTATACAGTTATATAAACTAAATCCGTGTCTATGGAACTTTAAATCACCTGAATACAAGATAAAGCAAAAACGCGATGCAGCATATAATTCCATAGTTAATGGAATGAATATAACGGGATTCGGTACACTAGAAGTTCATCATATCCGAATTGTAGTCTCAATAGAACTGAACTGACTGTGCTTATTTCAAAACGTGTGTTACAGCTACTCGCTTACTACACTGTCTCGGCCGAGAAACATTTTACTGTCTCGCCGGTTTGCTCGGTACGTGTGATCAAGGCATTACATACCTCTTTCGCTTCGTCCACATTTATCAGTCTCTTCATACATGCTCGTCGGTTTCGGGTACTCTTAACGTTCCCGTCCTTAAGCATCCGATTGATTTGATCCAAGTAGTTGGAACGTGGCCTTCCTCTGCCTCTTCTAGCACACACACACTTATGTACAAGCTGTTTCATAACAATAGATATATCAAATTGACACGCCGAAATCCTACACGTGATATGTAGAGAAAGTAGAGCGCTAGTTCTTTCCACAAGTAGGTAACATGTTAAGTCAAATACTGTAAATGAACTTTGTTCGTGTATATAGTAATAACCTATGAACACCCGGGTCGTATACTTATTTGACGCCTCAGTGAAGTACAAAAAACGGTACTAAAAGGAAAATCATAAGGGAGAGAGGGTAGAAACCACAATACCGGAAGTGTCGGTTGAAAACGCTTGGAGAAGGTATTAAATGCTACCTGAGGTTGTACGAAAATCGACGCTAGCGACATGACGTTATCGGATTTTAAAATAGTCGTGCTAAATTCGTTAAAGCGAATTTACGGAAGTGCTATAGCTCTGTTCTAGCGCTCTACTTCTATGGCAGCTATAATCATGTATCGAGTTTGATAAATGAATAGATTTTGTTCTGCTTCACAATTGTATTCGCAAAAAGCTCATTAATTGATATAAAAACTTCCAGATTTTTGTGGTTTTGGACACATATTACCATGCCAAGTCCCTTACGGAGTAGGCAGAGGCAGTCAAGTTCCATAGCTATACATACGCGAGCTCAGTTATAATTATGTGTCGTTCTCAATTTTCCTGAATGATTAGACGTATTTTGTCTAACACAAATTCACTAATATATGTAAAAACATAAAAGAAAAACATATTTTATAAATATATATTATATTTATAGTGTTGTAGTATTTATTTACTTATATAAATTATTTTCTTCAAACCTTCAGTTTTTTCAGAAGAATCTGGACGGATTCTTCGATGTTAACGTACAAATTCCAAATGTTAGAATCAACTTAACAAATAATAATAATAATATAATAATAATAATATTTATTTATTCACTCCCACAAAACATTTTGGTTAACATTTTTTAGTCTAGAATATATGGAATACAATCGTATGTGGGAGACAGGAGCCCTAACTAGGTTGCCCTGTGCTAAGGGTCTCCTGGCTCCCCCTCTTGGTGTAAGGACATTATTTTACTTAATAATAAAAAAAGGAACACATATACGTATTCCTATCAGACCCAGAAACCAGTTAAACGGAAGTAAAGTTTTAATTCCATTGCGATAGTATATCTGCGGCCTTAATAAGAAAATAAGCAGTGGCATTAAAAGTAGGGCGCTTGATACGGCAATTCGTATCAAATTGCACCAAGATAGAGATCAAAATTGATTAACCCGTATCGAAATAGCATGAGGGGTGAAAGGATAGGGTGGAGCCTCATTTTATGATACAGAAAATAGATAAATGTACAAGATAAACAAAGTACTGACGTATTTTGATCAATAACCGTATTGCTGCCGACGAAGAGAAAATGAATACTTGTACACATGTAGGAAGAATAGGATTTATAAGAAAATATCATTTTCTGCAATCTTGTTGAGTGATTTTATTAGTCACCTACAAAGGTCACGGTAACAGATTCGAACCACGACGTTTTGAATAAATATTTTTTTCTGAAATTTGCAGCGTATTAGTGATGTTTCGTTCTTCTGATCGTATTGCTTGCGTTGTATTTTTTACGCCAGTTGACATGAATGAAGGCGTGATTGTAAAGATGAAGAAAGGCATGTTACGTTGGTTTGGACACATAGAAAGGATGAGTGAAGAAGATTGACGAAACAGATATACAAAGCAAAAGTGTGTGCAAGAAGAGGCAGAGGAAGGCCACGTTCCAACTACCTGAATCAAATCGATCAGACTCTCAAGGACGGGAACGTTAAGAGTACTCGAAACCGACGAGCATGTATGAAGAGACTGAATGTAGAAGAAGAACTGATGAATGTGGACGAAGCGAAAGAGGTATGTAAGTCTAGACTGAACTGTCACTCTATACTCTCTGCCTATCCCGTTAGGGACTTGGCGTGATGATATGATGATGATGATGATTTTTTACATGTTTACCCTTATATTGAAATAAATATGTGTGATTCTAAACAAAATTGACGCTCTGGCTAGAATTTCTTCTCCGGCCACCTTCTGAAGGGCTCGGCGTTATAATATGTACTATGTATGTACGAAAACAAGTGTACAGCCCTTAATGGTTGGCGGTTGCCGAAACTAAATCTGCGCTAGCAATATTAATTATAACGCGCACTGCAGATCTAATTTGAGATGAAGTTGCCGCTCTGGAGGCATACGTTCAGTGGAGTTGCACCTTGACCTTATTACAGCAGGAATACAAAAGTGGCCAAGAGCAGTAAGTTGCTGTCTCTGTAAGGTCAGGAACTGCCTCAGTCAGGCAACATTATTTTGAGCGGGAGATTCCGTTGTACTATTCTCAATCATTTTGGTTACCTAGCAGTACAACGACACTCCTTACTTTCTCATTACATCTAAACAGCAAAAAAATAAGTTTCAAGAACGAAACAGTCAGGATCTTAAAATTCTCACGTGTTTTACTGCATAAGTAACATACATATAAACATATCATCAGGCCGAGTCCCACACGGGCAGTCTCTTCATGCCTGCCTGATCTAGGTCGTTGGAACGTGATTTCCTCTTCATCCACAAACTTTCGCATCGTATATCTGTTTCCTTAATATTTATTTATTTATTTATTTACACACACCTTAACATCCTTACAGTAGGTATACCAATATGATGTTAAAAGAAAATAATAATAATAATAACATTAATAAACTAATTTACAATATAACAAAATACACTTTAAAAACGTATATATTATCAAATAGTTTCTAAGAATTTCTTCACTCATCCTTTGAATTTGTCCAAAACAACGTAACATGCCTCTCTTTATATTTACAATTGCACCCTCGTTCACGCCAGTTGCTTAGCGAGTCGCTTCACTGCGGATTTTATCTAAAATCGTTATGCCGCATATTTTGCGTGGGGAGCGTTTATATATTTACATACATGTCATCATCCGAGACCCTAACGGGATAGGCAGAGAGTATAGAGCGCCAATTCTCTCTAGACTTACATACCTCTTTCGCTTCGTCCGCATTCATCAGTCTCTTCATACATGCTCGTCGGTTATTTATTTATGAAAAAGGTAAAAAAATTATGAAGACGCTAATCCCACCCACTAGTAATATTCAGCATAAGTAGCCAATGTTTAAGATGAAAGCTGAAGAAACAGCTTTTATATAGAACTTTGTTGATAATCTATCTTACTTTCACAAGACTTATAAATATGGCTCAGTATAACGCCTTTTATCCTGAAAGTTTCCGTTGATTAAAAAACAAACTTATTACTTGAGGTAGCTCTTAGCGTTTTCATATCGTAAGTCTTTTTTGTCTTGCAAAACATCATGGCTTTGTAAATATTTGTTCCATGCTTGCAACAAATCCTTCTAATCCTAATCTTGGGTCGTTTTCACCAGATATATGATTGGGGTATCTACTAGACAATATATGAGTTTGTAGCCACTCGGCTTCTCTTTGAAGCTATAGCAAGCTGCTTAAACTTACCCTAATGTTGACATATTGATACTCGGGACTATAAAAATTGTCACACAAGCTGTGCCCTGAGTCCCGTTACATTTATTATACGTTATGTTATTATCACTACTACTACTCCCTTATGTAGTAAATTTGTTGTGTTATTTTAAATATATGTACATAGTTTAATGGTAATGAGCCTCATCAATGAACGTGCTATCTAATGTATATCAATAATTTCTGCTAATAGCGCCGTCAAACGAACAAACAAATTCTGCAGTTTTGTACTATTATTTATTTATTTATTTTATATGCTTTTGGGAATCATATGCATGGTTCAATATAGTGTACAATACACCATATTAAACCATGAGAGAACATAATACACACCAAGTACAAATGGCGGTCTTATAGCACTCTGCAATCTCTTCCAGACAACCTTTGGATGGAATATTACAAATTATTTATCTATAATAAATAATACGAGGTAATCGCGTGGCATGAAACTATGTACATGTGGTACTGCACGTAGGTAAGGCTTAGTTCTTTTCATCATTGAATATAGCATTAACACTACGTAAATTTGAAACATGACGACCGCATACCCTACCATTATAATAAATAAAAATACACATAAAATTTGCAACCAAATTGCGTAACAAACTGTGAAACGACAAAATAATTCAGATCCACTTGTGTTAACGTTATTCATGACAATGAGTCGTGTAAACGGTCGCACGCGCTCATAATGACGAGAACTAATTTATTCACCAGATACTATCTTAGATGTGTCGCGGTAGACTTATTATATCAAGTTTACGCCTGTTACGTACAAACACTGGAATTTGTGAAGCATTATTACACTGGCATAGTACATTAAACCTACATAAAGTTCTACATTATTTAGTCCCTTCATTGAAGGGACTTAATTCAGATATTGACTTAGCAGCCATACTGTTTTATAAAAAGTTTAAAGCAATACTTACAAGCTATTATTTTTGTATTATTTTTAATTATGGAATCATAACTCGAGGATGGCGAGTCCATCGCCGTAACTCAAGCAAGACTATACGCCTTTGATCATCTTCTCAAATGTATGTAGGAAAGTTCCCTCTCGATGTTTTCCTTTACCGTAAAGCTCGTGATGTCATTAATCACTGTACCTACTTTATTTCAGATAAACTCATTGGTCTGTCTGTTTGAATAATCTGAATAATAGAGATATATAATAGAATAGCAACTACTAAAACCACCACGGATCTCACGCTTCGCACGATAGGTATTAAAGCTTATTATCATACTTTTTACCTGGTTGAAGTGTACCGAGTATAAAACGTTTGTACATATATATAAATATGGCTTGGGAATAAATCTTAGTCGAAGGTAAATATTCCTGTTGTACAAGTGGCCTCGGCAACTGATCCGTTAATAGATAGATATTCGTTACAATTCAGAATGTTTTGACACGTTTCTCTACCCCTTCCATCCTTGCGGAAAGTATGAACATTTAAGTTATATGGGAGTTATAATGTAGAAATAAATTTTATTACGAACAAATTTACAAGAACCTTTATATATCTAAAATGCTGAACAACCTTCCAACATAGCCCAATTTATAGTACCTAGTATTTAGCCTTCGTTTAAGCCTTATGGAATAGGAAGTCGTAAATACGGTTTTATTTCAAACGTTCCAGTATACAAGCATTGTGTGAAAGTAATGGCACCCAAGGGTCATGTAACGCACACAATTCCAGTATATTTTATTTGTGGCTGGTGACCACCCGTTTATATGCTTGTTTGTGTCCGTATAATTTATATTTTACTGTCACCTGTGACTAAAAGTAAGAAGTGGAATATACTGGGTATCAACGCAGTCAATCTCAACATCGAAAGTATTGAATATTTCAAAGGCGGTCATATTAACTGTGGTATTACTTTACATTTAAACATTACTGTGTAAGAACTCAAAATAGGGGCAGAGAAAGTGTGCAAAGTATGACTTCAAATATAGCTGAACTATATTAGCCACCGTACAATTAAAAGATTTTTGCTAAGTCCGCACCACTTTCCATTAGCCGTGATATCCACTTACCATTAGGCGAACTTTATGCTTGTTTCCAAAGTGTCAAGCTGTCCCGTGATGGTGGTTAGTGAAAAAAAATAATATCCCGAAACATGATCGCAGCGCCACCTATCGGGTCTATTGTGAATCTAAGCCATTTTCTCCGTTTAGGAGGAGTTCAATGACTAACGCACAGACACAAGAAATATAATATGTACATACATACATATCATCACGTATGTAGGTATATATATTTTACGTATTCATTTGGTTTTATGATAGGCTTAGAACATAAGCATTAAGTCTATCGAAAATGCAATAGGAAATATTCTTAAGAAATGTAAGAAAAAATTTGCGTCTGTTACGAATTCATGAAAATATATTCTTCACACGCATAATATGACAAACATAAAAACTTTACGAGCCAATGCTGTGCTTATTTCGGCAGTAAAAGTCGAGATCATGTCATCGATGCGTGCATCCTTCCTTATTGACTTCCTATAATGGTAGCACCTGACTAAGTTTGCCATATTTATCTTCTTAGGTATTTGAGTAATACGTCTTTTACATATCTTACGTTATATATTCCAATATTGGAATATATAATGTTTTTTATTTAACAGAATTGTAAATATAGATTGTAATTATATGTATTGACTTGCTATTTACCACGTAGGCATCTTAAATATATCTCTGGCGGTAAGTGGAAGTGTCGTTACTAGCTATACACCTCTGCCTACCCCTTCGAGAACCCTTGTTAGAAGGCGTGAGGATATATTAATATTATTCATTTTATGCGAAAATAATTCCACCTTATGGTGTAGGAAAGTATTTTGGCATGGTATGGCATTTGGTATGAAACCGGCATACGTTTAGAATTAAGTCATAAATTATTAAAAGTGGATGTCTGGAAACTACTTACACACTTCTGCCTACCCTTTTGGAGACCCGTGTGGGAAGGCATAAATATTAATACCTAAAACACGTGCTGCATATAAGGTCGATTAGTAAGCTCGCAGTGAGTTTTATATAGTTTCTACTTTATGCCAGTCATTCTTGTACATTTAATTTCTCGGAAAGTGCTGTATTTAATATATTTGATAATATCTTCGTTGTAACAATCATGGTTTTTGTACCGAACCGAATTGAAACATGAACACACATAGATCGGCGATAGAGGAAACTTCGAAGCTTGTTAGAACGATGCATCACTGGTGACTAATTACTGACGTTAACTGATGAATCGCTAAAGCTGGCGACACTAATCAATGTGGCTAACTGAAAGTAAGTAGGTAATTTAATAACGTTGTTAGACTAATAACGTTCATCATTATTGAGTTATTTGCTGATATGTCTCAACGCCGACCATGATCTCTGTAGCTGTTAGGTGTAATTACAATCACTTTTCGCCGCAGGTACATTTAGGTGTCAACGTTCGAATGGCGTACCCATCGTCGCTTCTCAAGCAAGACTGCGATGCTGATCTTTTAATTTCATCTCAAACATATACAGGTTTTTTCAATGTCGTTCTGCACCGTAAAGCTTGTGGTTTGATTAATTACTAGACTAGACTACTTCGAGACATAAATGTTATAAGCTCATCCAACTATAAATAAAATTACAGTTCTGAATGTTTTTTTTTTTATTCATACCCGGGATTAGCAAAAGAAATTTAATCTATTCTGTCGCCAGTTGCCAGCAATTTCACAGTATTTGCTTGCCCGTATTTTCTTTTAATTTACAATACAGTAGTATTCGCCAATAAATCTTGTAGTCCCTAGACGCAAGTCCTCATTCACTTTTTACTAAAAGACTCCTTGAACTAGGATTGTTGGTGAAAAGTAAGAAATGTTGAAACGTACGTTGGTTCACTGAAACTTATTAGAAGTAGAAGTTTTCAAAAGACTTTGTTGCAAACAGAAACGCGTTGCACACGGCGACTCCCCGGGGAGTTGTGTAGCAGTGTATTTTGTTGGCGGAGTCGCCTCTATGATAGGTTATTTAATACTTTGTTGTTTATAAAGTAACTTTATTTCCCCTTTGACAATACAATTAAAAATAAGTAGTTTTATTTTATTTCACAGGAAGTCAGTTTTCACATTCTAATTAAACGTACCTATTTGACTCGGAAAACTGTAAAGATATTATATGTAATCATAAAAGTATATTTACGAAGAACGTAAGGACTACTCAAAACTGGCAAGTGTGTATGAAGAGACTGATTGACGTGAATCATTTGAAAGAGGTTTCAAGTCTAGCGAGAGGGATCAATTGTCTGTCTAACCTGTGAGGGATTCGGTTAAATTCTATTCATATATGTATTTATTTCTGTATTCAAATGACATTACTACAGGACTAGAACAAGCGCTATTCACCCGAACTGCACAATGGCATAAACGTAGCGTCCAACGACCAGTGAATAGAGCTTAAAAGACGGTCACCTCACGATCATAACTCGAACAATTGGCATACAGCCCGGAACAGAGGCCAACGCAGGCTTCAAATGTACCAACGCTATCGAGATAGTTGAGACTTGGCAGGCCGTATGTTTCAACTTGGGCACAACATATTCAGGATACCATTTTCCACATCAGGGAGTGTTCCATCCAAATTGATATTTAGTTTAAGCAGACGTTGTACGAGTGGGCTGTAAATATTAATAGAAGTTTAATACATATTTACCAAACTGTATACCTATTCAATAATGCTGTTATTCCATTGCGAACACACTATTGATTAGGAAGCTAGCTTTACTATAGACTTATAATGCACGTTAATTGAACAATTTCTTCAAATATGATCCTTTGAGACCCGAGACGAGATCCTTATTTTAATATGGTTATGCATGAATAAATAAAAAAGTCTCTCTCATCTGTGTTAATAAAAGCTTGGTCTAGCCAGTATTTCGATTAAATTTAGGCGCAATGTAATATACAGCTAGTTAAAGAAGTAAGGCAACATAGAAGGATTGTATTACTATCCTAAATCAAATCTTCAACTTAAGGAACACTTAGTCAACTTAAGGAACACAGGGAACACTTTTTGAACATCATATAATCCGGCTAAGAAAAAAAATCTGTCAGTGAGAAGAAACAAACAAACTACCCGGTTTACTTTTTAACGCTGGTTCCCTTTTACTTAGGGGTAGAGAAATACTTTATATAATATGTATATTCACGCCTTCCCACAAGACTCCCCAAAGTATTAGGCCGAAGTGTGTACCCACACAACCACTTCTCGCCGCAGAAATATTCTATGTGCCAACGTGACAACGACTATGCATTATGTATTTGCATTTCTTCACAAACGTATGAAAGCTTCCTCTAGATGTTTTCCTTCACCGTAAAGCTTGTGGTGTGACTAATCACAGTACTTCAGAACCTCACTAGTACAGTTAGGGGTTCCATATTTGTGTTGCAGGCAACTACACGAATAACTCGGACACTCCGGCTCTTAATAAATTCCTTAATCGTTTTGTATTTTTAACATATTATAATGTTACACTAATATGTTACTCACATAACAATGTAATATTAATTTGAAGGTTTATTACACAAAAGACCTTTGATAAAGGTTTCTAAATAGAACTTAATGTTGCTTTATTCGACCAATGCGGCGATTAACCCAGATGTTTATCAACAGTTTTACTGCTTTTAATAATATCAACTATTTTCTGTTGAATAATGATGTTTGGAGCTCATTTATCGATACTGAATATATAGCTGTAACAGATGACAACCTCATTCATTATGCGGATGAACTGACATGTTATAAAAACATTACTAAAATTCATAAATGGACGTGAATATTTTTAAAACACATATCTGAATAACGTTTTTATAATGATAACATAATATATCCTCACGCCTTCCCACAAGGGTCCCCGAAGGGGTAGCCAGAGGTGTATAGGTAATACCCACATCCACTTTCCATCAGAGGTATATTAGGTGCCAACGTGACAGTTGGCGAGTCCATCGCCGTTACTCAAGCATATACATACTATACATACGACTATACATACGCCTTTGAATTTCTTCTCAGACGTATGCAGGTTTCCTCTCGATTTTTTCCTTCACCGTAAAGCTCGTGGTGTGACTAATCACTGTAATAACGTTTTTGCTCCATTTAATATGTTCCCAACGGTTCCCATGAATTTTTCTGAGTTAAGTACAATGTAATAGTAACAACGCGAACTTTCCAGTGAAGAAAAATATCAAGAGAAAACCTGCATACGTTTGAGAGGAAATTATATATCATATCGTTGTCTTGGGCAAATTGAAGGCACAAGTTACCATAATGAAAGAAGAATGTGCAAAAATGCGCCTAAACGGAGGCAAGACTAGGTTCTGGTGTTTGAAAGAAATTAACATGTGTCTGAGTGTGTTATATCTAAAATTCTAGAGCAGGCAAAGTTTATACAACGCTTTATCCGTGCCTGCTGTATTACGGCATCGAATCGAAGGAAGCATGAAATTAGCATTAATGCAGTCGATATGCGTTCCCTTCGAAAATTGTGCAACGTAACCAGTTTAGAACCGCAATGTAGAGATTCGCAAAGCAACTGGTGTCGACGAGAGTATATATATATATATGCAATACGTCTTATATAATCTATATATATATATATACGAGATCCCATTTGTGAACTCATCACGGAATCTCAGGAACTATAAGGCCGATTGACTTGAAATTTGGTAGGAGTATTCCTTAAGTGGCGTAGAGGTCAGCTAAGAACGGATTTTATGAAACTCAACTCTAAAGAAAAAACATGTTTTTCAACTATTGCCTCCATAGGGGAAGCAATAGTACTTTTTCACCCGGGCGAAGCTGGGCGGGACAGCTAGTTCTATATTTAGGAGGTATTGCAATACAAGCACATGAGAAAATTCTAGTTCGGGCAAAACTTGAGCCATAAAACTAATATAATACAGCGCTTCGTACTCGACTGCATAGAAATTCCGCAGCAGTAAACTACCGTTTATTGATATTAGCCTTTACTTGAGGCAACTTTAATACTGAAAGTTACAACAAATATTATTAGAATAAAATATCACAGACTGTATTTGTCTATGAAATAGGTGACTATACTATCAAATAAAAACAGTTTTCCCTGGAGAGTACAGCATGGAGTTCTTCAAAGAAGGGTGTGAAAAGATTCGTGCAGGGTCGGCAGCGTGCAAGCAATACCCCTGTTGTTGCAAGCGTCCAGCCTGATGGTAGGCGGCGGTAACCGCATACCATCAGGCGGACCACATGTTTCTTTACCACCCGTGTGGTATAAAAAAACTGTAATACCATTTAGGTGAACATAATACAAGTGATGCTTTTAGTACCTATTTAATAATTATTAACCTTTTCTTATTAATATAAAAAAGTCGTCGTGACCTAGTGGTTCGAGTAGCTGCCTGCAACACAAAGATCTCAACTACTAATCCGGACTGTACCAATGAGTTTTTCTGAACTTCAGTGGGTAGTGACAAATCACAGTACGTAAGTTCACAATCGTTCACCATCACGAACATCAATCACATCACGAGCTTTGCGGTGATGTAAAACATCGACAGGAAACCTGGATACGCTTATGTGTAATCGTGCTTAGGGAACGGCGATAGTCTCGCGGTATGTTATTCTTGCACCTAAAATACATGTCCGTCGAATAGTGGATGTGTGGGTACTGCTTACACACCTCTGCCTACCCCTTTGGAGGCCCTTGTGGAAAGGCGTGAAGCTATGAAAATTCTAATTTGACACACGATCGTAACGCCACCTACCGGGTCCAATTGTAGTTTGGTTGTTCAGGAGCCCACACAAACTCAGAATAAACAATATCGTTCCGTGGGTTTTAGGAGTTCGGTGACACAAACAAGTACGGAATAACTTATAGGCATATACCTAGACATATAAAGTGTATATACGTTTTGAATAATATTATATAGAAGCCGTTTGTACGACCTTCAAAGCCCTAATTGAATAAATGATTTTCAACAACTTTATTATTCGGTAATCGATGTACTGAAATTGCTGCCCATTTATAATGTAAATCAGAGCTTTAGTTACAGATACCTAATAAATTTAACTTGCCACAGCCTACGCAAGGTTGGCTAGTATCTAACTTAGGTAATTTTAAATTATTTAGATCTAAGACTTGCAATATACGTAGATGTACGAAAAACACCTACTAACAAAATTTATTATTATTAAATTATCGGCTTGGATATAATATATATTCAAGCCTTCCCACAAGAGTCCCCGAAGCGGTAGGCAGTGTTGTATTGGTAGTACCCACACACCCACTTTTCACCTAACATAAATTATAGGTGACAGATGATGAGTTAATAGCAGTTATTCAAGCACGACATGTGTATACTGTTGGTGTGTCTTTAAATAAATAAATAAATATTACCAAAATTAGGGAGATGCTCAAAAGATGTCGCAGTAGATCCCGTCCCGGTCCCCTAAGACCCAAAGGATCGTCAATTTAACACTCGCGATGAAAACGGTGTTTCAATCAATTGCCACTTAATCGTATTTTTATTTTTACCTACTAAAAAGTGCTAGCAATAATATTCCACATTTTAACTGTCACAAACATTTTTACAATCTACTACTTCTTAGAGAACAAAGTTTTCCTTAGTTTGAGACAAGGTTAAACATGTTTTATTATAATATCTTAATAAGACTCCCCCCATTAGGATACGTAGTTTACGCAGACATATTTATTAACTGCTACCTGTGCCCACGACTTCGTCCGCGCGGAAAAGTGATATTAAGCAGCATTATTTTTATTCTAAATAAAGTGTAATTTTTTTCAAACTTAGAATGTAATATTAATTTATATGTATAATAATACTAAAAAATAAGTTTCAAGCTTCTAGCTTCAAAAATTACAACCCTTACTCGCATTAAAAAGTAGCCTATGTCCTTCCTCAAGCTCTAGGCTGTCTCTGTACCAAATTTCATTTAAATCGGTTCAGTAGTTTAGGCGTGAAAAGGTAACAGACAGACAGAGTTACTTTCGCATTTATAATATTAGTAGGGATCCCTCATCGACTAATGTGCCTCCCAGTTCACGCAGTGCAACAAAAGCAATCAAAGATTCTGAGCAACCATTGACTTTATTTTTCATAGCTGCCCGTCCCGGCTTCGCACAGGTGGACATTAATTTTTTAACCATTTTGGGATAAAATATTTTTTTCTTGCAATTAAAATAACCTATATTAATTGGTGATAATGCAACATTCAAATGGTGAAAGAATTTTTAAAATCGGTCCAGTACTTTTTGAGCTGATTCCTTACAAACATACAAATCTTTCCTCTTTATAATATTAGTATAGATAAATTGCACCAGCTTTAGATACGAAACTGAAAAAACTGTGATGATCTGTGATCTCAAGCTGAAGTTGAATGTGCGTAATAAATTCACAAAACGTTTCATATGAAATGTGACTAAAATATTTCTATCATTTCCAAATCGATATCAACACCCTCGAGAGCAAAGTTACGAGCTCGAATCATTTCCTCACATGATAGAATTCAATTTTTCCTCCCGGAGTCAATTTACATCTTAAATCACATTGAAGCGCATACTTTCCAATCGTATTTTTTTGCATGAATTCTTTGCATTCAGATTTACATTATCCACAAACTTGAGCTATTGTTAGATTTCTTGGTGTGTTAATGATCATATTTTATATTGTCAGTAAATAAGATAAGAAAATAATGAAAGTGGACGAAGCGAAAGAAGTATGTAAGGATAGTAGCAAGTGGAAAGAAGTGGTCTCTGCCTACCCCTACGGAAAAGAGGCGTGATTATATGTATGTATGTATGTATAAGACAGGAAAAAGAAATTATATATATGTATATATATATATATATATACCCTCACCTGCCTTCCCAGAAGGGTCCCTGAAGGGGTAGGCAGAGGTGTGCAGGTAGTCCCCATACACCAAATTTCTGCCAGAGATATATTTAGGTGCCAACGTGACAGATGGTGAGTCCACGCCTTTGAATCGCTTCCGCCTTTGAATCGCTTCTCAGACGTATGCTGGTTTCCTCTTGATGTTTTCTTTCATCGCAAAGCTCGTGGTGTGACTGATGACTGTACATAAGTTCGGACAAACTCATTGGTACGGTTGGGATTCGAACTTGCAAGACTACTAAAACCACTCGCCTCCACGGCTCCAAACTACGGCGCATATTTAGTCTATTTGAGTTGTAACGTATTCATGGTAAAGCCGTTGTGGTTAAGAAGTTTAAGTAGTCACCCGCAAAGTCATGATTGAAGGATCAAACACCGTTGGTCTGCAACTAATAGGTTTAATTTTACTAAAGTACAGTGATTTTGTTATATGGTGGCAAAACCAAAGTTATGAGCAAACCTTTATCTCAGAAAATATTAGGTTTATGATGTCGTAGCTGAGGGCCAACTGATTTCACCATTATTAACGTTAATACTTAAATATTACAGGAGGAGATAGTGTTATTATAGTGTATTTAAGATTCAAAAATGAGAAAGGAACAGATTTATGGATGTAATTGTAAAGATAAGAAAGACATGTTGCGCTGGTGTGGATATACAGAAAATTTTAGTTAAGAAGAGGCAGAAGAACAGCTTTGGTATCGTGAGCGTTAATAGGCTACGCTTCCCATCAGGTGGGCCGTATGGTTGTTTGCCAATCTAGTTGTATAAAAAACAGGGCAGGGTAAGACCACGTTCCATCTACCTAGAACAAATCGACTGGATATTCAAAGAAAGAAATATCAAGAGAACTAGAAACCGAAGAGAAATAATGTCAATGAAGCGAAAGAGGTACATGATACACATGTAAGTCTAGGGAGAACTGGTGATGTACTCTCTCTGAGTACCCTGGGAGGGACTGGGCAAGATGATATGTATAATAATAATATCGTTCATTACACGGTAAGGTAAAGTAAGCTTCGGTATTGTAAGCGTAAATAGGCTGCGGTAATACCATTTTCCATCCGGTGGGCCGTATGCTTGTTTGCCACTCTTGTTGTTTAAAAAAAAAGCCACAGTAAATCCAAGTGCAGAAACATAAAAATTGCAGAAGTGAAAATACTGTAAATTTTGTAACACAGAATCAAAACAATTTATCACATGAAAGAATCGAATTTCTCATGTGGTCGTGTAAAACTAATGCGTATTATAATGTATCTGGATTGTAGAGATGTGATGGTGATTGAACAAAAATTTATTCAGAGATCAATGCGAGCTATCAATTGATATTTTCATCTCATTATTGAATTAATTTATTATCGTAATTATCATTAAAATTATATGCTTAGTTAGTGATATTACTTCCAAGACATGTTCCTTAGTCCTGTCTTCCGCTGTCTCAGCAGCTAATTGATATACTGACAAGGGTTATTCCATCTACGCTGCACCCCGATCACCATGACAAGTTAAGTCAAATTGAGCTACTCTCGCAGGACTAAAACTAGGCCGTGAATGTGTCGACTCACCGTCGTGCCAATGGATTGTTGCACTTTGCTGGAGAAATAAATTAATCTGGATTCTCTCTGCGAATGTGCCCTTCAAATAAAATAAATTTGCCGATAAATAAAATAAATTTGCCGGATTTTGAAAAAAAAAAAAAGTTAAAATAAGAAAATAATCTATGCTTTTATGTCATCATCGTAAGTTAAAATTTTATTTTGAAAAATCACAATTTTGAGTATTTCTATTTTAACGGCCATTTATTAAAATTAATTAAATAAAATTTATTAAATTAATAATATAAAACTCTCTGCCTACCCCGTTAGGGACTTGGCGTGATGATATGTATGTATGTATGTATTAAAATTATTTTATTTACATTTCTGTTGGCTTTTAGAATCGTAATTAAACAGTAATATTCTTAACACTTAAACATGGAGATAATTTATTAGTCAACGAGCAAACATTCCGAAACCGAAGCATGAATAAAATATGATTAATTATCGTGTAAACTTCGGGTCGCCGCTACCCGTCGCTCGCAGTCCGACCGTACGATACAATGCGGCGAAATTAAAACGGCGACCAATCCTGTTACTATGCTAATTTTATCACAAAAAATAGACCTACTTACCGGTAGCAATGCCTGCGGTTGCACCGTGTGAACTCACTTAGCACTCACACACAGAGAATCACGAGTCACAAACATAGGTCCACAATGGCCATTCCATCACGCATGTGCGCCTGGACACTGTTACACGACACTGACACTGTAGGGTCACCAGTTCCTTTTTTTCACTGAATAGTAGCGACAGGCACCCGCTAGCTCGCCGCAGCCTCAACTGGCTGGGGTGACGCCAACGCGCGTGCCTGGCTCTCCCCTCCCCTTTCACCTCGGTACGGGCAAATAGAAATAAAGTATGCGCTGTAAGGACAGAACGTGGAAGAAAAAACAGATCCGAATGCCTGTAGGCTGAGTTAGTTAAAACCGGACCTCCTACGATTGCTCTTTTCATATAATTATATATATATAGATATTCAACGTATATCTTGCTGAATATCTTAGAGCGATTCCATATAATTTTTCGTGATCATTTCGTGGCGTATAGGGTGTATAGGCAATTATTTTCACAAATAAAACACATACATACATACATATAATCACGCCTATTTCCAGTAGGCAAGGGGTAGGCAGAGACCACTTCTTTCCACTTGCTACGATCCTTACATACTTCTTTCGCTTCGTCCACTTTCAATAAAACACATATCATCGTATAAGTCATGCTCATAGGTATATACATGACGAGATATTTACGAGTGGGGCATTAGAGAGTAGAGCGCTAGATCTATCCAGACTTACAAACCCCCTTTGCTTGAATCACAATGATCGGTTCTTCATACATACTTGTAAATTCATATTCAATAATTAATGTTTTCATTTTGAGATAACATGTCAAATTATACAAGTAGGTAAAAATTTTTGACGATTGCGTTTTTTATGCTCGGAATTGTCATGCCTTTGCTAACCGCATGAAAGTATTTTTTATCCCTGTCAGGATATATAATATTGAATTTGTGAAAATTTTTATTATGATATAGAGCTATATACAATCTATTGTATCCTGTAGGCTAAGAAAACTATGTTTCAACAAACATTTCGCCACACCCAAAGTAAAGATAATACTTTTACAACAGAGATAAATGTATAATGTATCATTATTTAATCCCATCCTTTAATTTTATCTTTAGTGTTCAATACCTTTTAATTAGCAACTGCGTATTAACTGGTATTGAGTAAAAGCAAATTTAGCCTCGAGTTATTCTTCAATAAACTTATTAAAAGGTTCTAACATTGACCTCTAAGCAACGTTCGGCGCCATAAGTCGTTACGTCCACAGATTATTAGCTCTGACCTATAAACCAGCTTAAAAGGATGAAAGTTAAGTTCTACCTACCCCTTCGGGGACCCTTGTGGGAAAGCGTGAGGATATTAATTTTATAAGTTAAGTTCCTGAAGGGTGTAACAACACCATCGCCGCCGTTCTCACGTTGCAAGTTTGTCGCTGGTACTCAAGCACAAATATACTAATTTCATTGTCTTTGAGTGATTTCTCAAACTTATGCATGCATTATAGCGCCTATTAATATTTTATTGTGTAATCCACCAATTAATGTTATTAAGATGACATTTATGATGGGATGAGTGAAGAAAGATTGACGAAACAGATATACAAAGCAAAAGTGTGTGCAAGAAGAGGCAGAGGAAGGACACGTTCCAACTACCTGGATCAAATAGATCGGACTCTCAAGGACGGGAACGTTAAGAGTACTCGAAACCGACGAGCATGTATGAAGAGACTGATGAATGTGGACGAAGCGAAAGAGGTATGTAAGTAGAGAGAACTGGCGCTCTATACTCTCTGCCTACCCCGTTAGGGACGGCGTGATGATATGTATGTATGTATGTAAGATGACATTTTGAACTATTGCTCTAGAGCCGTAACTCCAATGATAGAGAGACTCCACCTATATTTGTGATAGCGTTTAAATTGTATAATTCTGATACATAATACTTTGTTGTCTTTTAAAACAATTAAGGTAAACAATTACCAAATGAATGTCCATATTTTTTTAGGTTAGAGTAATATTCGAAATACCAAACTTCCTAAGAATAAAAAAATGCAAAGTTGAAGTGGAAATGGTTTAGCTACGTTATTTCTACATGCATGTCTCCATGGACAAAGTCACCACAGGATTTTCATGCTGCTGACACAGCTAAACATCAATAAGGTAGACTACCGAGATTATGTCAACAAGACGTTAGTAGATTGGCCACTAGCGTTGGACAGATACACCTGGAAACCTCCAGGCCTTAGCCCAGGGATGTACCAAGCTAATAGTAACAGTAAATACAATTCTCCCGGTGGTATTAAGATGTAGGTATGTACATTCTTCGTTGAATGGTTCGAGATAAATTTATTTACGCCATTACCCCAGCTAAATTTTTATCAATATATTTACCAGCTGGTGTCGTTATCAATTCAGAAGCTACTTTCTTTATTGGTGGTTTATTTTTTCTTCATTGACAAGCTTTTAAACTGCATTTCAAGCATCTCCTTTGAAACGTTTTCTTCACTCAAATGCACTGAACTAAATGAGAAATGAATAGATCATGACGTCGCTTGAAATACTTTGATATAAACTGACTATAAAAGTTCTATCAAAAATATTGGTTGCAAATGTATGCATATTATACATTGTATATTTCTGAATGCTGTGTTCGCTGTGTCCGCGACTTCGTCCGCGTGGAATAGTGATTTTGGGCAGCATTTTTTGGATATATCTTTTGGTTTATTTTGGATATGTTAAGTGAGAATTACCACAATATATAAGTGAAAACCACATATAAATCGGATAAGGCATTGTTGCCGACCCTTGTGGGAAGGCGTATATATAGCGTAGGATATATATGAGGTTGAAATATTAGCTGGGTTAGTTAAGAATCCCTGGTAACATAGTTGCGGTTCACCTGCCATTTTTACTCACAAAAACATCACACCAGCATTCTTCATGATTACCATTATACCTCTGCTTCTACACACTAATTCGGGCCATCTGGGACTTTATTACAACCTTAACACAGTCCTTTCTTCTGGCGATAATGGCCTTAATTTTATCATAGTTTTTCGTTACTGAATAATTTCTTAGGGATATGCTAATTGGTGTCAAACATATTGCATTTGTCTTCGTATTCCTTATTCCTAATTGCATATTATTTAACAAACAAAGAATGTAATTAGCATAATCGAAAATTTCAAAAAAAAAATACCAATCACCATTTAAAATGAGTTACTATCTATATATGTATACTAGAGGTCACGCCCAACTTCGCTTCATTGAAAAAATTCAATACTTGAAACATGATGGCAGCGCCATCGGGAATTGTGAATCTTGTCCAGTCTTGAATCCACTTGAATACACAAAAAAGCATAAAAATCGGTCCAGCCGTTTAGCAGTTCAATGACTAACACACGAAATATATATAATAGATATATATTCTGAATAATCTTGAATTGCTCCTCTGCTAACATTGAACAAAGTTACATTAAGTTATCCTTGTTTACATACCACAGATGAGTATTCCTTATCGCGTTTGTGTAACGTTTGTATTCGCTCTGGAAATTTCATGAGCAACTATAGAAACATAATAATTACAATCTTAACCAGAAATGTATAATGTGAGATGGAGTTTTCGTAGCATGTCTGTATTCGTAGCGTTTTGCTACGAGATTTCGTAGAGCCATTCGTAGGCGTATCAGTAATTCTGTTGAGTAGGATAGAGTCAGCTTAACTAATCGTCCAATATCCGTGAAACCTTATAGAATACAACAGGTATTATCCAGTTTGTGTCTATCTATTGATATAGTAACTTGATATCGGGAAGCCAGAAGCTCAATGCTTGGATTTTGTTAAATTTGAGTTAAGCGCTTTGACTTTATATATTCTGTGCGAGACGTAATTTAATTGTATTCAAAAATACTCGTTTATCTTGAAACCATACCCGCCATCATATATAAATCTTTACGTTATGCTCATGAATTTGAAGCCTTAGCTCTGAAAGGCGGCCAATTAGTTAAATTATATAATAGACTGTAATTTTCCTAATAGTGCTACCAATATAAAACGCGAAATAAAAAGATAGATATTTTGCTCAGAAACACGCTAATGGCTTTTTTTTATTAACCTGAACATATTTTATATTCAGGTTATACGCTTATATTTTTATCAGGTTATATTATTATCAAGTTTGTAACAAACCTTTTTTATGTCCAGGTTATACGTAGGTCTTGACAAAGAGACTTGTCCAGGTCCTTGACAAACATTATTATTAATTCCTTGGGTTAACCAGATAATGCTATTTGTCTACCAGGTGGAGAATTATAGTGGTTTTTACGGAGATTGGAAAAAGTCAATGAGCTAAGATTAGAACTGCCTAGTTAAAAAGGAATCACACCGACATCTCAATGAACACGGGCACTTAACACGCATTACAGGATATAAATGTAAAATCCTTCATCCTTATACAGCGATTACTCGCCTAATGTAATTACAGCTAAGGGCTGTCCTTCGTTCGCTTTTATTTGCGAAATGTATTTATAAGAGCTGTTAAGAAAAGTTTGCCTTGGAGCCCGAGTGGTTCCACTGCAATATGAAAATTACCCGAATATTCGAATCCCGGATGTACCAATTTCTGTACCACACGCTTACCAACGAAGAAAAACATCGAAAGGACATCTGCATACGTTGTCTGCAGATACGGACTGCTGCTGCTTGAGTGACGATGATGGACTCGCCACCTATCACGTTTGCACCTAACATATATCTCCGGCGAAAAGTGGGTGTGTATATGCTACACACCTTAGGTCTCTGCTTAGTGCTTTAGTTTGAAAAAGTTATTAAAGGCTACATAAGGCTAAATAACTTTAAATATAATAGATTTCAAATCAATTTTGTTAATTGGATTTTCAACTTATCTCATTACCTAAAATTAGGCTAATCACAATTTAAACAGGACCTTGCAGGTAAATGTAGGGTTACCGGTACTATTAAAGGCAATAACTAAAGATTTAAGGGCCATTAGGGCTCTATTTAGTTTGTAATGGGTGGAATAATAAAATATGCGTAATATTATACAGGTTATACTGAAATAGGATGTCGTTATTTGGTTTGTGTGATGAAAATAGACATGCACGTCGCTGAAAATTATTTTGGAACAACAAATGTTAAACATCAATCAATTATTATACTAAATTATATTAAGGGACGACGGGGTTTGTGGCTAGTTAAAACTTTCTAATCAAGTATTGTATTAAACGCAAGAAAATCAATAAAGATTAATTAATAAAACAAAGAATGGCTGAAATACAAATTAACGAGGGACTTCTTTGGAGAAAGGCTATGTAAAGTACAATAATTTTAATCTAAAAGCAATTTAAGAAAAACACATTTCAATAATACCTTGGTCAAAGGATGTTCAAATATCCAATAGTCATTTGAATTTTAAAAAGTTATTTGGTTCATTAACTATGTTATTGGAGACTTTCTCTCCTTTCTCGCCTCTCCCTCCCGGACCGCTGAGGTGATCAGTTGTGCACACTTTTACTCCACGTATTTTAAAATTAGAAAATATTAATAAAAATTATTTATTTCAAAACTAAATAAGTTCATCGTACTAGGAGTGCACAAATTGGCAAGAAGACTCTCACAAATACCACCAGCGTGCGCATACGCACATCTCTGTGAGTTATCCTTTCAATACTCAAAAGATCCTATACAATTACTAAGGGAAGAAAAGAGATAAACATATGTTTAACCGCTCATCTACGAAAAAGGTCTAGTTAAAACGGACGGACGGTATTTTGCTCAGTGACGTCGCTACACGACCAATTAAGCTGACCCCTCATAGATACAATCGTTTCTCAAACTGCGTTCAAATATCTCGTTGCTTTTCTTGGTACCCTGGTACTTTCACCGAACATATTATGCCGATTAATCGCTCACCGCCAACAACTACGAGGACGTCATCCCCGCTACCCCCGTTATCTAATGCACAAACACATAACGAGTTATGCATAACTCAAGACTCGGACACAGCGTCCGATAAACGATCTGACTGTGAAAAAGAATCACATATTACGAGGAGGAATAAACGTAAACACGGGGATGTGGCCAACGCGGAGCTAAAAGAACTTCTCCACGATATACAGAAAAAACAGGAGGCTGAGTTCTACGCCTTGAAACAGAATATCGACGCCATAAAACTGCAAAATATTGATACCCAATCATCGTTAGAATTTTTATCGGCTAAATACGACACTCTACTACAAAACTTTGAAACTGTTAAAAAAGAGAATCTGGAATACAGGGATCGAATCTATAGTTTAGAAAATAAAGTCGATCAATTGGAACGCAGCATTAAATCTTCTAGCATCGAGATTCGAAATGTTCCAGCTTTTCCACCAGAAACAAAATCAGATTTACATGCGCATGTACTCAAAATTAGTGAAGTAATCGACCTACCCATATGCGATAAGGACATTCGGGACGTCTTCAGAATCTCGTCAAAATCAGAACCCGGTCCCATTGTGGTGGAACTTACCTCAACAACGCAGAAAGAAAATATTATAAAATCCGTCATAAAATTCAACAAAGATAAAGTTCGAGAGCAAAAACTCAATACAACGCACTTACAAATCCAGGGAAGAGTGAAACCTATTTACATTACAGAAAACTTAACTTCTAAAACAAGACGACTTCATTTTTTGGCTAGAGAATTCGTAAAGTCGCATCAAGGTTCCAGTTGCTGGTATGCATATGGCAAAATATATATGCGTCTTAAGGAAGGTCAATCTTCGATCCGAATAAACAATGAAAATGATATCAGTAAGTTTAGCATGCAAAAGTGACTAGTCTTAAAAATACAAATATTATATGATAGGTTCTTATTTAGTATAGAACCGAATTGTAAATTATGGAGTAACACACACATTCTAACTATTTCACAACTAACACTATTACTACACGACTCACATTACACTGAACACGATTACTTACAACTATCTTTTCGGCAAATTTGTATACTGTTAGTGCATAAAACTAGATTTCATATGCCTCGTTACTGGGTCATAAATATACACATTTTCCCTGTCGCTATAGTAAATTTAATATCACAGATCTTGAATTTCTATACTTGGAATTCTGGAAATGTTACTATTTATATATTTAAAGTTCGATAAACAAAACGAAAATATTATTAATGACCTCGATAACATTTGTATAGCGGACAGCAATACGTGTGCTATTGATGACTGTGCCACACTACTTCATAACGATAGATATTCTGTTAAATTAATGTTGCAAAACATACGTAGTATAAGGCGTAATTTCGCCCAGTTTGAAACGCTCTTACAACGCTCAAGGGTACCATGGGATCTTCTTATCTTGACTGAATGCTGGCTACTAAATAATACTTCAATTCCACACTTAGACGGGTATGATTATGCCCTTACTGCAAATAACCATACTCAAAACGAGGGTGTTGTTGTCTATTATAAATCGGATAGCAAATATAATATAACGGAACTTCTTTTATCAGATGCAAACTGCTTGATGATAAAAATTAATAATAACACTGTTGTACTCGCCATTTACCGACCACCTGGTGTTAGTAACACTTCAAATTTCTTGGAATCCTTGAATAATGCATTAGTAGGCCTTTCTTCATATTGCAACATTATTTTAACAGGTGACATTAATTTAGATATTAGTAACCCCTCCAAAAATCAGCGGGCACTTGATTACCTCAATCTTTTAGCTACTCACAGTATGTTACCAGCCCATCACCTACCAACACACACGTACACTTGTCTTGACCACGTTATATTAAAATCCAAGTCCGCTGCCCGGTGCCTCGTCGCAAATACTACAATCACAGATCACTATAGCGTACTATTTAGTTTAACTACTATAAACCCTAATGTTCAACTTAGAAAGTTAAAAGAAATAATAAATTTTGATGACCTAGATGAAAGTTTTACAAAAACAGATTTAACTCCGATTTATGTAACAACGGACGTTGACAAGGCTGTTACAATTCTTGTTGACTCTATCAATTCAAATCTAAAAAGATGTACTAAAAATATCACTATCTCTCGGCGAAAATATACTTCTAAGCCTTGGATAACCAAAGGTTTATTAAAGTGTATGAAAAATCGGGATAAATTACATTTGAAGTTAAAAAAGCAACCTAATAATGAAACAATCAAAATAACGTACACCCGTTATCGTAATTTTTGTAACACAGTCATAAAAAAAGCAAAACGTGCATATGAAAAGAATCAAATTAACGAAGCAAAAAATAATATTAAGAAACTTTGGGAAGTAATAAAAACCATAACGTGTACACGTAAACAAAAAATATCTAATGTTGAATTAATCACGCAAAATCAAACGAATTCTATTGAATCAATAAACATAATTAATAAGTATTTCGCCAGCATTGGGAAATCTATAGCAGAGAGCGCCCAACCGAATGGTAATTTTGATCTCTCATCCACCCATTTAAGAAGCCCTGACAATTCAAATTCTTTTGTGCTCCTTCAAACCGACGTCGAAGAAGTTGAACGAGAAATTTTGAACTTAAAACGCGATTGTGCTCCTGGTTCGGACAATATTTCTAGTAATGTTGTAAAAAGATACCATAGTCTTCTAGCTAAACCTTTAGCTTACATTTTTAATCTGTCACTCTCAACGGGCATATTTCCCACTGCGTTCAAAAATGCACTTATTTATCCAATTTATAAAAGTGGTGACAGGGGACGTGTCGAGAACTATCGGCCGATTTCCATTCTCCCAGTTTTTTCTAAAATTCTGGAAAAAATCGTCAACAAGAGATTGGTGAACTTTTTAGAATCAAATAATTTACTCTCCAGCTCACAGTACGGTTTTCGCAAAGCAAAATCCACGAGTGATGCTGTCTATGATCTAACAAACCAAATTATTAACGATCTGGATAATAAGAAAAAAGTGGTCACCATTTTCTTAGACCTGGCTAAAGCTTTCGACACGGTTTCTGTCCCTCTTCTCATTAAAAAACTCGAAAATCTGGGTATTCGCGCCACGCAACTTAAGTTCTTTAAGAGTTATTTAACAGATCGCAAACAGTGTGTTAAGATAGACGGGCTGTTAAGTGACTATCTTCCAATCTCCTACGGTGTTCCGCAGGGAAGCGTCTTAGGCCCAACCCTATTTCTGGCTTACATAAATGACTTGTGCCAACTGGATTTGACAAATGGGAAGATAATTTCTTACGCAGATGATACAGCTCTAATTTTTCGCGGCGATACCTGGGATGAGGCTTATCAACATGCACAACACGGGCTAAATAGCGTTACCAAATGGCTGAACTGCAATCTTCTTAGGCTAAATGTTGATAAAACTAAATTCATGGCTTTCACTCTCTCGAAAAGAAACAGACCTACCATATCTCATGAATTAATTGCACACTCCTGTTTTGGCCTACCACACCAAACATGCTCCTGTTCCAAGCTTAGCAATGTTAATACAATAAAATACCTTGGCATTACTTTGGATCATAATTTGAACTTTCAGGCTCACATAGATCAGCTGTCGTCTAGGATACGTAAATTGATCTACGTTTTTAAAAATCTTCGTCACGTATCTGATGAAAATATAATTAAAAATACTTATGTAGCTCTCTGTCAGTCACTCCTCTCATACTGCATTACATCTTGGGGTGGAGCATCCAAGACACACCTCCTAAATCTGGAACGAGCCCAGCGAGCAGTCCTAAAGGTCAGCTTTTTCCTTCCTTATCTGTATCCTACCACAGAGCTCTATCGTAAATGTAAAGTCCTTACAGTTCGGCAACTGTTCCTACTCCAGATAACACTCAGAACACACTCTCATCTAAAATATGATCCGTCTCTTAACTTAAGAAAGCGTCGTAAAAACAATGTTTGTCCTACACAAATATTCAATACCAAGCTTTCTAACAGATTTACGTGTTTTCTCGGTCCATATACTTATAACAAACTTAATGCTTTTCTTTTTATATACTCACTCCCCAAATATAAATGTAAAAAAGTGGTATCAAACTGGTTGCAGAACCTAAATTATTCGGACACTGAGGAATTTATTACTCCACCCTCTTAACTCAGCTGGACTAACATATACATACCCACATTAAATACGCACTTAAACCTTAACTCAAATACTCGCACTCACATATATGCTCATACACCCGAATGTACATACTCACACGCACACATCAAACACACGCACACACACACACACACACACACACACACACACACACACACACACACACACACACACACACACACTCACAAACACACACACACACACTCACAAACACACACACACTTACATCTACGTACTTTATGAACTTACCAGATCACTATCATAAACTCCTACAATCTAATTAATAATATATTTTAATTATATGCAGTTAAGTTGTTCTATAGTTTGTTATATATTTTGTATACAGTATTTTCCATTTATCTAAGGGGCGAGAGCCTGGTTACCTGTAATACAGGTCCTACCTAGTACAGGAACCAGACTTTCACAAAGGTTTGTCACAGAAGTTTACTGTGTCCTAGTTTTGTATTTGTATGCCTTTGTAAAAGTAAATAAATAAATATAAAATATAAAATAAAAAAAAATAAAAAATACTTTAATTAAGTTCGAAATATTCAGTGAGCCAAACTTTGTATTCTTTCATAGCTATTTTGAATTCATATTTAATTAATGTGTACCATATTGTTAAGAGTACTCGAAACCGACGAGCATGTATGAAGAGACTGATGAATGTGGACGAAGCGAAAGAGGTATGTAAGTCTAGAGAGAACTGGCGCTCTATACTCTCTGCCTACCCCGTTAGGGACTCGGCGTGATGATATGTATGTATGTATGTATATTGTTAGGAAGAAGAAAGTTTCAATTTAATATAATTCTTTCTATTTTCCGAGTTTTCAAAGTATAGCGGCGTTAATATCTTATCAGTTCTGGGTATTAAATTGTGATACATAGAACTTTTCGCACTTTCTCACTTTAATTTATTTTGTTAACATAGGTAGGTTACATACAGATTTTATGTGGTACATTTAGGTTCGCTATGTTACACCGCTAGGCATACAAAATTATATATTTCGTTTATAAATTATATACATATTAATTAAACTATATTTCAATAACCTTAAGAAAATAATACATATTAATTATTGACATCACACATTCAGTAACTGAGTAATAAGATTTTTTTATTAGTAATTTATGAAGATATTTTTTAAATTTATGAATACTTTTACATACTTCAATTCCGAGGGTATTTTATTGTATATCTTAGGAGTCATCGCAAAAACACTTTTGTGTAAAAAAGTAGTTTTGGTGGGGAGTGAGTGTAGTTTATTTGAGCGACGCTGACTTTCTTAGAACGTACTACATCTTCTTGTTAATGTATTGATCTACACAAAGAATAACATTTCTATCGGCCAGAATAGAATAACATTAATTGTTTTAACAATATATGCACCAAAATCTATATAATGTCAATGGTACAAAAACTTTTATAATTACAAAATGAAACTATACTCAATTCTATGAAGAATAATTTTGAAAGGAAATTTTATATTTGAATTTATTTTCTTCACTTTTGTCTGAAATGGTGACCAAGCATAACTACATTTCTACGACCGAATGGTAAAGTGTTAACGTAGACTACGGTAACACTTTACCATTCGGTCTACTAGTCTACGGTCCGTAGACTATTTGTCGCATGTATCTCCAGGGTTATCGATAGCTCAATTTCAACCCTTATATAAGTTCATTAAGAACAAAAGAAGTTGCTAAGCCGTATTTTATTCAGAATAGGTGTCCAGACTTAATACTCCGGCCATTTCTTTTTTTTTTCCACTGTAGGCAAGGTTAAATAGATTAAGCCAGAGGGCTAAGGATCGGTTACGTTTAAGCTACAATTTTATGGCAGCTCCAATCTTGCTGTAATTTTAGGCTATTCTTGGGTGGTTTATCGATCGATGTAGCCGTCGTATACCCTTAGTCTGTTAAATTGAAAGTATGCATATTGATAACCATACAAGGGTCTCAGACATTAGGACACTCTTCTTCTAGAAGTTATATGATGTAGTGAATATATTCATATGATGAAGTTCAAAGAATTACAAAATGCAACACTATGAAAGTCACTCCAAAGACTGGTACATGGGTTTTTCCAGAAATAATAATTAAGATAAAAAAATTATGTATATTCTACGTGTATCTTTATCGTTAACGCAGTTTTTAAGTGTAAAAATTTAAATAAAGTTTTTTAAATAATTTCTTGCTTTATACAATATTGGAGCTACCCCGGTCCCGACCCATTAATTCTAAAGCGTCCTGTATATGTTAATTATTATTTGCACAGCGGTTTAATATTTTCCACAGACAAATGTTTTACAGATAATTGCCAATAATCTGTTGGACACAATTGATCTTAGGGCGACAGTTCATATAGGGTTCTTATCCACTTATGTAGTTAAAAATAAATTACTTGAAAAGGAACATATTGACTAAACTACATAGATTAAGAAAAACTTCGCTTTCTAATACTGAGTATAATTTAGGGCGGAACCCACAAAATGTGTTGACTTAATAAATAAGGCTTTTGTATTTAACAACAAGATCTTATCTCACCCTTAAAGCAATTAACCAAACCCGACATATGTGTCGCTAAACAAGTTGTAATTGCGGGTCGTGTTACCCAAAATGCATGCGCCCTGACAAACCGCTTGTCATAGTCTCAAATAAGATAAACAGAGCCCCAACCGGGACGTAGAGCAAGATTGATGTTTCCACAAAGGGATTTTAAACTTCTTGATCACAACGTTTCATCTGTTGGGGTACAAGTTAAAAGATTTATTTTATTGTATTTTTTTCGATATACATACATACATATAATCTCGTCTCTTTCCCGTAGGGGTAGGCAGAGACCACTTCTTTCCACTTGCTACGATCCTTACATACTTCTTTCGCTTCGTCCACTTTCATTACTCTCTTCATACATGCTCTTCGGTTTAGGGCACTCTTGACGTGGCCTTTTTTCAAGACGTCCCTAATTTGGTCTAGAAACGTCCGTCTAGGTCTACCCCTTCCAACACTTTCATACACACTCGCCTAATACACTTTTTTCGTCAATCGTTCTTCATTCATTCTCTCGACACATTTCTCGATTATATATACTACTAGCTGTCCCGCCCAGCTTCGCTCGGGTGAAAAAGTTAAATTGCCCGTAACACGATCGCAGCGCCACCTATTGGGTCCAATTGTAAATCTAAACCATTCTCGAATCTAGCTTAAGACACACAGGAACACACAGAAAGCTTCGCCCGGGTAAAAAGGTAAAATTCTTGAAACTCGATCGCAGCACCACCTATCGGGTCCAATTTAATATAGCCTATGTTACTCGGGGATAATGTAGCTTTCCAAAGGTGAAAGAATTTTTGAAATCGGTCCAGTAGTTTCGGAGCCTATTCATTACAAACAAACAAACAAACAAACAAACAAACAAACAAACAAACAAACAAATCTTTCCTCTTTATAATATTAGTATAGATAACTCGAGATTCGAGCCGTGGTGGCCGAGTGTTTTGAGAAGGCGCCTGCAACACAAAGATTACATTGCATGCAGTTCGAATCCCAACTGTGCCTATGAGTTTTTCTGAACTTAAGCTCAGTGATCAATCACACCACGAGCTTTACTGTGAAGAAAAACATTGAGAAGATACCTGGATAGCGTTGCGAAGAAATTCAAAGGCGTTTGTATAATTTTGCTTGAGTAACTACGATGTACTCGCCATTAAAATATATATCTGATGGAAAATAGTTGTGTGGTAGCCTTGTGGGAAATCGTGAAGATATATTATTTGAAATTCCGTCTTAGTGTTCAGACGACAGCATGTGTATTCGCGATGATTCCATTAACTAACTGCAATTTCATGTTGAAAATTACATATCATTCGATTCGCAATAGATTTCCAGTGTTCCTAAACGGTGCGGGGGGCTTAATATGTCTGCTAACTAGTCCCTTGACGAGTTAAATTGGGGATAATCCGTGACGTTGAATAGGTTACAGTCCACCTTCAACCATCTCATCTCGACCATCGATGAACATATTGACCTCAATTTTGACTCTCTGGGACATTGGAAGCGAAAAATGCTGCAACCATGCTCATCTAAATCGGCCAATATGCGGTTCGGCCCACACAATTCTTAGATCAATAGAAGTTTTTTTTTTTAGTGTATGTCTAAAATTTCAAAATATATTTCATATATTGCATATTCCCATAAATGCTTTATGTATTCCCACTTGTTTTTATTAGAGTAAGATATTTGTCAACCTACTTTTATAATTATTTGTTTTTTTTAGTAAGTCTAGTTATCAGTGTTAAGTGATTACTTTGTGTAAGCTGTCTCACACCTGTTATTAGTGAGTAGGCTAGTCTGTATTATAGTTATACTATTTTTTTATGTAACATTTGCCTATGAACAATTGGTGTGTCAATAAAGTAAATAAATAAAATAAAAATGTTAGCGGAAGTATGAGTATGAAAGTAAATGAATAATATTTGGCAAAGAGTCTTCTGCTATAGCTTAGCTGATTGGCGGCATGTTGATAAGCCTGTTTTAATTATATCAGTGCCATACTGTGCCATGTTCGAAACTTTTAACCTTTGATATTGTACACGAATTATAGCCAAGCATAGCAAAGTATCACTAATTTTGGAAGCCGTTACATGTAAATAGTTTGTTTGTATATCCCAATTAAAAAAGATTACCTACGATAAAAATGCCGGGTAGTTTGTTTAGCTTTTTCTAGTTCTAGCGAGTTGAGTAGTTCTAGCGAGTTTTAAGTTAAAGGTTCAGTCAATCCTGTGACTCTTGAGTTGAATAAAAGGTTTTGAATAAGAATTTGTTCTGAACGTTACTGAAGCGAACCGCACCTTTCTGAGGTCACTCCAGCGCAAGCTGAGATACCGCATGAAAGACCTGCGAGACGCTCGCTGGAACAAGTTCCTAGGGGAACTTGAACCGAGTCACTTGGCCTTCTGGCATCTCCAACGAAAACTCAAATCGGACAAAATCTCGTCCATGCCTCCACTCACTCGTTCAAATCAAGGGCCCGCCTTTGACGACGACGAGAAGTCCGAGTGCCTGGCCGACAGTCTCGAGACTCAATGTACGCCCAGCACCTTGCCGGTAGACCCGCGCCATCTCGATAAGGTGGAAGCCGAGGTCGAAAGCAAACTATCTCTCCCACCCTCCGAAAACCCAGACCACCCCATCGCCCCAATTACGGTCGACGAAGTCCGGAAAGTGATCAAGGATCTACACCCCAGGAAAGCCCCAGGTCCCGACGGGATCACTAACAGAGTTATCAAACTCTTCTCTCCTTATCTCATAGTTTTGCTCACTGCCATCTTCAATGCCGCACTGAGCAATAACTTTTTCCCCCAATCCTGGAAAAGTGCAACGGTCATAGGTATTCCCAAGCCAGGGAAACCCAAGACCGAAGCCTCCAGTTATCGCCCCATCAGTCTCCTCAACGTCCTTGGCAAGATTTACGAGAGACTTATCTACAATAGATTAAAGAGTTTTGCAGACTCAAAGAAAGTCATACCTGACCAACAGTTCGGTTTTCGAACCAAACACTCTTGTGTCCAACAAGTCCACCGTATAGTGGAAGACGTCAGTAGCGGCTTCCAACTCGGTTATATCACGGGTATGCTCCTCTTCGACGTGGCGAAGGCATTCGACAAGGTCTGGCACAACGGCTTAATATACAAGCTGTACCAGTTGGGCGTGCCGGACCGTCTAGTACGCATAGTACGGGACTTTTTGTCGAACCGCTCCTTCCGCTACAGAGTCGAGGGCACACTCTCTTCCCCCCATCCCATACGAGCAGGAGTCCCGCAAGGCTCAGTGCTCTCGCCACTCCTATTCACGATTTATACTAGCGACATTCCCCTCCATAGACGAGTTAAAAGCGCTCTATTCGCCGATGATACGGCTATCTACTACAAAGGTAGAACTCCCGAGGGAATTCACGACAACCTCCAATCCGCGGTCACAGCCCTGGGGCGGTGGTACCGGAAATGGAGAATTGAAGTGAACCCCACCAAAAGCGCAGCCATTCTATTCTGGAAAGGCCTCGAACGCCCACGGGTAGCCCCCATCACCCTCTTCGGCAAACCCATTCCATGGGAAGAAAAAGCCAAATACCTGGGTGTGATCCTCGATCAACGCCTTTCTTTCCGTCACCACGTAAAGGCGGTACGCGCGCGAGCCGCCTTCGCGCTCGGTAGACTTCACAGCATGTTGAATGCGCGAAGTAAACTCTCATTGAAATCCAAGGTGAGGATTTACACGACGTGCATTCGACCAATCATGACATATGCGGGTGTAGTGTTCGCACACACTAGCAAATCAACACTTAACCCCCTGCAAGTGCTCCAAAGCCGGTTTCTCCGGAGAGCCACAGGTGCCCCGTGGTACATGCGTAATAGTCAACTCCACGTTGACCTCAAAGTCCCCACTATAAAACAGTTTTTGAAAAAACTGTCCAAACGTCATTTCGATTCTGCTGTAAATCACCCCAACCCCCTCGTCGTATCGGCCGCCCGATACACTCCTTCCCTTATCTCGAAGATAAGGCGTCCAAGACACGCCGTCATCGAACCGGATGACGACATAACGGTCCTCCAGGACGCCCGACAAAAACATACCAACACTACACAAAACCGACCACTGTTCCGTCCTCGCCGACGAGGCTCGACGCGAATAAGCCGTAATGTAACCCCCCGACCCCCGCCGCAAACGCCGGCCCGCGCCGAGCCTGACGCGTAAATCCCGCCCCCAAATAATATTTAAATAAAATTACCAGTCCAGCCCAGCTCCCTTGCTCGCGATCCAGCAACGCCCTAAGCCGAGGTTCGTACCCCACAGGGGGTGCCCTTAGCTGTGTTGCTTAGAAATAAAGTGCCTGGCTGGAGGCCTAGGTCTCGCCATTGACCGGTTAAGTAGCAAAAGTTCCCGGAACTCACGCTACGAGAGACAATACAAAAAAAAAAAAAAAAAAAAAAAAAAAATTTGTTCTGAACGTTGAGTCATCATATGACAGTACGTCGGTCCCCAGTACACTAACTTGCAGATATAATAACATTGCCTTGGCTTCTCGACCCTTTGGAATTTAATTTTGCATCACCCTATGCCGGTGCATATGCCGGGTTATTCGCCTCATAGGAACATTCTTAGTAAAATAACATTTTGTTGAACGTATGTTGCTAGTATTAACTTCTTTATTGTTATAGTGACATTATTATTAATACTATGTGCTTGCGGCTGTAATAACAGTCTCTGTTTAAATATATACATATTTATTAATCTTTTAAGGAGCCGTGGTGGCCGAGTGGTTGAGCAGTTGCCTGCGACGCAAAGGTCGCAAGTTCGAATCCCGACTGTACCAATGAGTTTTTCTGAACTTAAGTACAGTGAGTGTGACTAACACCACGAGCTTAACGGTGAAGGAAAATATCGAGAGGAAACCTGCATACGTCTGAGAAGAAATTCAAAGGCGTATGTATAGTCGTGCTGGAGTAACGGCGATGGACTCGCCATCTGTCACGTTGGCACCTAATACCTGTGTGGTTATTACCTATACTGCCTTCCCACAAGGGTCCCCGAAGGGGTTGGCAGAGGTGTATAGGTAATACCCACACACCCACTTTCCACCAGAGGTATATTAGGTGCCAACGTGACAGATGGCGAGACCATCGCCGTTACTCAAGCACGACTATACATACGCCTTTGAATTTCTTCTCAGACGTATGCAGGTTTCCTCTCGATGTTTTCCTTCACCGTAAAGCTCGTGGTGTGACTAATCACTGTACTTAATTATAATAGTTTATATATAATAGTTTAATTGTACACCGATTTATAATGAGATAAGCAGAGAAGTGTAGCAGCACACCCTCTTTATGCCGAAAATGTTTGCCTGAATTTAGATGCCAACGTGACAGATGGCGAGCGTATCGCCTTTTTCAAGCACGACTATTGATACGACGTATAATTCCTTCCCAAACGTATGCAAATTTCCTTAAGGTTTTCCTTTCCGTATAACTCGTGGTCTGATTAATCACTGTACATACGCACTTAAAAATCACATTGATGCAGACGGGATTCGAACACGCAATATTTGCGTTTGCAGGCGTTTTATATATATATATATATATCGATTCTACGTCTTTCCCTGCCTACCCTTTGAGGGAACCTTGTGGGACCCTCCCTTACCACCCACTTTCCACCAGAAGTATATTTTAGGAGATATACAATATCTAATACCTACTGATAATAAATAAATAATAAATACACAAAGAAGATGTAGTGACAAAAATTGAGAAAGGTATGCTGAGATGGTTTGGCCATGTCGAGAGAATGAATGAAGAACGATTGACGAAAAAAGTGTATAAGGTGAGTGTGAATGAAAGTGTTGGAAGGGGTAGACCTAGACGGACGTTTCTAGACCAAATTAGGGACGTCTTGAAAGAAGGTCAGGTCAAGAGTACCCTAAACCGAAGAGCATAATGAAAGTGGACGAAGCAAAAGAAGTATGTAAGGATCGTAGCAAGTGGAAAGAAGTGGTATCTGCCTACCCCTACGGGAAAGAGGCGTGATTATATGTATGTATGTAATAAATACATGCGTACATATCATCGTAGAGCGCCAGTTCTCTCTAAACTTACATTAATGTGTAATGCAATGTGTATTAAAATATTTTATTTGAAATTAATAATTTAAATGAATCTCTGATGCACTATAAAGTTGTAGTTGTATATGCCGTGGAATTATGTAATAAAAAATCAAAATGGTACATACGTATATATCATCACGCGAAGTCCCTCACCGAGTAGGTATAGAGAGTAGAGCACCAGTTCTCTCCACTCAAATCATATAAGGTTTGCTGTGTATGAATTCTTCTTCTTCGTATTACTAAAGAAAAAATGTTGAATATCCATAATAAAGTAACATCGTGGAAACCCTACTCAAGGGTAGGTCGATGCAAAATGAAGACTGATGCGATATTTTTCAATCACGCGTTTATTTATCACAGAGCTTGTACCGTAAGATTTTAAGAAAATAAACGAAAAGTTCTCGATTTTACAATTATTATACCATGTTACTAAAACAGTTAAGCTGTTACTTCAACACAAGTATTTCTAACGTTTCAAAGTTCATGCGAATGGGAGATTCTCGCTCCGGCCGCCGTACCGAGCAGACGTGTGCTCCCAACGCTCCCGCGCTCTGCGCCCGCTACGACCGGCTGAAGCCACACCCGCCGCTACGCAAATCGCCACGCGTTAGCTAGCCGCTACGCACCGCACGTGGTGATTGTTGGTCGCCTTTTTCAAGGCAACAACAATCACAATTCTTGTTTCTCGACAATAATATTTGTCCCCTTCTGGGAAAATCCATTGTTTCGTGGTCACTCGGTGGAAACCAAACGGTGCCAACGAAACCGAGTGGGGCGCTCACCCGTTGCGCTCTTAGCCTTGCCCCTTCAGGGTAAGGCTACAAACAGACGGGACCAGGTTCAACGGCCTTGGGGTCTACCCTAGTCGCGCCTGGTTATCACCCACCTCCCACCCTTCCTATCCCTTACCTCCTATCCTCCGGTGTTAGTTTGGGCACTGTCCACGGACTAGTGCTCTCTACACCGGAACAGTCAGGAACCCGCTGCACAATAAGACTGGCAGCGGGAATATAAGCTTAGGGCTCACACCATAGACACACTCACCTCCCTGTCTACACCCGACAGGGAGGGTTCAGTACACACCCCCGGGTCAACCCCCCGGGGATCGGTCTCCCAACGTTAAGTCACCAGGGGTTTCTTTGCGTGTTTCTTCCCCTGGGCGACCGCGCCTCGAAACACGTATCCCTTGCCCCACGTTTTTAACCACCATGTCCACAAGTATGGACCCCCAAGCCTCTCTGGTATTTCTCGCGCAGCTCTTAGAAGCCGTGCCCACCCTCCGACGTCAATTTGACGCATTCACCCGCGATGTAAACGCGGGCATCCCCACTGCCGAGGCGAAAGCAGCGCTGGACAAGAGCGCCATAATAGACGTCACAAATGAGGCCAACAAGTCTCAAGACTCCCCCTTGTCCCCCGACACTGCCATCGTGGACTCCGAAATGGAGTCACTTCAATCTGAGTCGTCCGAGGGCTCCTCGGATGAATTTACGCCCGTCACGGGCTCCAAGAAGCGCGCCAGACGCGCCAAAATGAAGGAGGCCTTGAACTCACCTTCCCCCCCCACTAAAGCCCCCAAGACCGTGCCCGTGCCCTCCGCACAGTCCTCCCCGGTAGCCCCCTCCCCGGCACCCCCTCCCCCGCCCCCCTCGCCTCTCCGGAAGCCGAAGCCCCTCAGGCTAGCCGGCTCTCCCCCGTCCCGCGACCTACGCGGCCTTCCTCGACGAAGGAGCGCTCTTGCCCCCCCGTTTTCGTCCACACTAAGTCCAAGTGGACGGAAATCTCCGGTTGGTGTTAAACCAACCTTCACCCGTGCCACGGCTACAGCCGAAGGCATTAAGGTGCACCTCCCGAATTCGATCGAATTCAGAGCCTTCACGAGGCTTCTGCAGGTCAGAAGTGTGGATTACCACACTTATGATCTGCCGGAGGACCGTTTACTCCGGGTCGTCATCGGCGGCGTCCCACTTGAAATCGATACCGAGTCGATCAAAGATGATCTGAAGGCTCAGAATGTCGCGTTGAAGGAGGTGCACCGCATGCACCGACAAAATGCCGGAGAGGCATTCAACATGGTTCTCGCCATCTGCGAGATGGAGATCCCGACGGCAAAGCCGTCTTTAAGATAAAAACCTTATGCCACCTGTCTGGCATAAGGGTTGAAACCCCCCACAAGGGCGGCCCTATAGGGCAGTGTCACAACTGCCAACTATACGGGCACGCTTCGCGTAACTGCAACGCGAAACCCAGGTGCGTCAAGTGCCTGGGCGATCATGGGACGAGCGACTGCTCGCGCCCTAAGGACCGCACACTCGCCGACTCGCCCCCTAGTTGCGTGCTGTGCCGCCAAGAAGGCCACCCGGCCAATTACAGGGGATGTCCCAAAGCCCCCAAACCCAGACCGGTCGTGGTCAAGAGGGCAGCGGCCCGCGAATGGCGTAACGCCCCCCCTGCGCAACCCGCCCCACCTTGACCTTCCCCGGGGAGGGCCCTCCCTCCGAGGGACTTTCCACCCCTCCCACAAGCATCACCCCCTGTCCCCTCAGCGGTCCCGAGCCCGCAGATTACACCTCTGCCGTCACTCTCCACCGCCAAACCTCAACAGCCCCAGCCCCAGGCTGCTACTCCCCCGCGTAGACCGCAGGCGGTCCAGCCCACTTCCTCCCCCTCTGAAACTTCCGCCAACATGGCATTCCTGGCGGATCTTATCTCCATCGTCAACCTCTCAAGGGTTAACGAGATGGCACGAAGCCTCAGGGCCGTCCGGAAGGACCCTCTGGCCCTCCTCAAAGTGCTCGGCGACTACGCCGATGTATCAGAGTCCCTGGCTACCTTCTCGTCCAACCAATAATGGACTCAAACGTAAGCAGCAGAATCAAACCCCGATCACACGGAACAAGTTCCTAGGGGAACTTGAACCGAGCCGCTTGGCCTTTTGGCATCTCCAACGGAAACTTAAATCAGACAAAATCTCGTCTATGCCTCCACTCACTCGTCCAAATCAAGGGCCCGCCTTTGACGACGACGAGAAGTCCGAGTGCCTGGCCGACAGTCTCGAGGCTCAATGTACGCCCAGCACCTTGCTAGTAGATCAGCGCCACCTCAAGAAGGTGGACGCCGAGGTCGAAAGCAAACTATCCCACCCACCCTCCGAACACCCAGACCACCCTATCGCCCCAATCACGGTGGACGAAGTCTGGAAACTGATCAAGGATCTTCACCCCAGGAAAGCCACAGGTCCCGACGGGATCGCTAATAGAGTTATCAAGCTCTTCTCCCCTTATCTCATAGTTTTGCTCACTGCCATCTCAATGCAGCACTGAGCAACAACTTTTTCCCCCAATCCTGGAAAAGTGCAACGGTCATAGGCATTCCCAAGCCAGGGAAACCCAAGACCGAAGCCTCCAGTTATCGCCCCATCAGTCTTCTCAACGTCCTTGGCAAGATTTACGAGAGACTTATCTACAATAGATTAAAGAGTTTTGCAGACTCTAAGAAAGTCATACCTGACCAACAGTTCGGTTTTCGAACCAAACACTCTTGTGTCCAACAAGTCCACCGTATAGTGGAAGACGTCAGTAGCGGCTTCCAACTCGGTTATACCACGGGTATGCTCCTCTTCGACGTGGCGAAGGCATTCGACAAGGTCTGGCACAACGGCTTAATATACAAGCTGTACCAGTTGGGCGTGCCGGACCGTCTAGTACGCATAGTACGAGACTTTTTGTCGAACCGCTCCTTCCGCTACAGAGTCGAGGGCACACTCTCTTCCCCCCATCCCATACGAGCAGGAGTCTCGCAAGGCTCAGTGCTCTCGCCACTCCTATTCACACTTTATACTAGCGACATTCCCCCCTTTAGACGAGTTAAAAGCGCAAAAGTTCCCGGAACTCAACCAATTTTGTTGGTTCTCTATGCATTCAAGCTCAGATAGATATAGTGGCTAGATAGATATAGTGGCTATAGATATATATATATATATATATATTATATTATTATATAAAATTACAACAAAAGCTGGTCGTAGTAAAAGCATAAAAAAATATTTTGCTATAACTACCGTCATATTTTAATATCGCTAATAACATAAGTGGCATAAATATAAAAGCTGCCATTGCCACGGTCTGGGCGGCAGCAACGCACTTACAACTGGAAGTCTAGACGGTCACTTACCATTAAGTGGTCAGAGGTCCGCTCATTAAATGGCTAACTCTTTAACAAATTTATAAATCAGGTCTGCTATGTACATAATTTCGAGAGCGTGTTACACTTCTATAATTAAATTGAGTTCAACCACACCACTCCGGGCTAGGTCACTCACTTATCTTGACATATTTTAGTAGATAGAGTAGCGATTTTTATGTTTTTAAAGCTTATCTACCTTCGTTTCAAAAGTAGCTGAAACTAGATCAAAAAAATTTTCTTTGAGGAGGTTCTATACTGACATATATATGTTCACGCTCTCTTCTCAAGGATCCCCGAAGGGGAAGGCAGAGGTTACCGCTCGCTATTTTCCAACGATCATGTATCAACGTGATAGATGATGTTTCTTAAGTACGTCTTAAAATATTTTTTTTAATATATGCACATTTTCACATGGCGTTTTCCTTCCCCGTATAGCTCGTGGTGTGATTAACCACTTAAAGTCAGAAAAACTGATTTGTACAGAATGAGTTCGAACATGCAACCTTGGCGACACGAACCACTCACACATTTTTATGTAATATATAAAAATGTATTAAATATCACGAGATATTATTACCTGGAAGCTTTTTTAAAAGCAACGCAGAAGATTAAACACATTGAAGTTTTAGAATTACTACAACTCAATTTGAGACTTTATTAATTTTCAGATTTGTTGTCTAAAGGAAATTCACCACAGCCGCGGGCTGTATGGTATATATAAATATAATATTGTATGTAGAATTATATGTGATCCGAAACATCTGTGTCATTTCCTCAATATCCAACCAGTGCGGCCTATGAACGTTAGATAAGGTCATGGACAAACTGTGTAAGAAAAGCGATATGATGTAGACGCTGATTCAGTCAGGCAGGTATTTCTATTAATAACGTAATACATATCGATAATTATTAAGAAATATTCATGCATTCAAACATGTTCACGATACTAACAATAAAAAAAGCATTTTTCACGAAAATTTATACCAAATATTCATGCATTCAAACATGTTCGCGATATTAAAATAAAAACGCACGAAGGATTCGAAATAAAGGAAGTTTTCTATAGTAAGCATCCTTTATTTGTCTCGGGTACTCAAAATAATCGCCCATATATATAAGCTAAGACTAAGAGTAGCGTGAGCGATAGTGTTGAAGCGATTAGTCCGCCAAGTGAGGGGATCAGAGGGAGGGATACACAGAGAAGAAGAATTAGCAGATGGTGAGACTATTAGCATTTTAATCTCGTTATTTAAAAATGTATTCTCAGCTAGTTGCAAATTATAGTTTTACATGTATTTATTAGATTGTAAATCGCCCCCGCTTATTACTGTGTACCACCCTAATGAATGTTACGTAACAGGTCACAAACTGCTAGCAAGGCGTAATAATACTCCGCTTCTACGCCCAGCGATACACGGCGGCGGAAATTAACAGCTCCTACCCCCAGCCTAGCGGAGCGGACGCGAGAGCGGGATCAGAGCTCAAAGCGATTTACGAGTCGTATCGCACGTTCCATCTACCGCCAGTCGTCACCAAACGTATTTGTGGTTACTGCTTTCTACTTATTATTGTGAATTAATTCAAGTACCAAATTGCAAATGTTGCGTGTGGTTTTAATTAAGTAGGTACTTTAATAATTGATGACACCGTAAATGTTGGTTGATTGCTGTCGATACCTAAGGTTTGGTTTATGTATAAGTATGTTAGTTATAGAATGTGTCTACATGCTCTCTCACATGAATCTGGAGAGGTAGGTAGTACTGTAAACCATCTTCATCTGAAATATATTTTAGATGCTAAGATGATAGACGGCGAGTCTGTTACCTTCTAAACAAAACTTTACATACTCTTATATTGTTCTTAGTTATCGTGAGCTTAGTCTTTTCAACATACCCCTTTACTTTATTGTGAACGACAAATTTATACATAAAGTCAGGACGATTGAGGTTTGATTCTGCACTCTGACTCCGACTTCGATAATTTAAATCAAAACTTGACCCCTGGTAGCTGAGTGGGTTCGAGTAGTCGCCTGCAACACAACGGTTACAAGTTGGAAACCCGAATGGTTTTATTCTATCTTAACAGTGATGAATGATGCATTAATGAACCTGGAGTTTTGCAGTAAAGTAAAACGTTTAACTATGGGTTTCGCGCTTGAGGATTTCAAGCTTCATCTTGCACGTTGATATTAAAATATTTCTCTATCGAAAAAAAATGTTGTTACACCTCTGCCCTTTCGGGGACCCATGTGGTAAAACGTAAACATCTATATATAAATCAAAGTCTAAGTATCATAGTTTATAATTTAACGTACATAAAATAACCGTTTTATCTCACCGCTCGCAAGTAATAAAATGTAATACAAACGTTGAGCATGACAGCCACACCTGCAGTTGCCCGCCAATAATTTCACACCCTTACGTACAAGGTTCATTATCGCAAGGCAATTACAGAGGCTGTAATATACGTTAACACTTGACTGGGCTTGCAGGTGGTCGCCTAAGTGATCGTGTCCTGAATTGATGGTTAGACGCTAGTTACCTTATATACTGTATCTTAACTGGTATATATTATACTTCTATGCTAATACTAATAATATAATATTATAAAGAGGAAAGATTTGTATGTAAGTATGTTTGTAAGGAATTGGCTCAAAAAGTACTGGACCGATTTGAAAAAATCTTTCACCATTTGAATGCTACATTATCACTAATTAATATAGGCTATTTTAATTGAAAGAACATGTATGCCAAAATGTATAAAAAAATAAATGTCCACCCGTGCGAAGCCGGGACGGGCCGCTATTGTAAAGAGGAAAGATTTGTATGTAAGTATGTTTGTAACGAATTGGCTCAAAAACTACTGAATCGATTTGAAAAATTATTTCACCATTGGAAAGCTACATTCACTTTGAGTATGTTAGGATATATTTTCATATGTAAAAAAAATTCCACCCGTACGAATGTAGCCCCGTAGTACCGTATGTTATAAATAAAAGAGCCGTGGTGGCCGAGTGGTTCGAGTAGTTGCCTGCAACACTAGATTTCAAGTTTGAATCTCGACTGTACCAATTAGTTTTTCTGAACTTAAATAAAGTGCTTAGTCACACGAAGAGCTTTAAGGTGAAGGAAAATATCGAGAGAAAACCTGCATACGAGAGAAGAAATTCAATAACTAATGTATAGTCGAGCTGGAGTAACGGTGACGGACTAGCCATCTCCATTCGCACCTTAAAAAAAAAACTTTCTGGGTTCTGGGGGACGAAGCGAGTTCCGCGGGTGGACGAAGTCGCGGGCACAGTTAGTATAGCTATAAAGAAATAGCTTTTAACATAACTAAGAATGCAAGTTCTATTTCCACACTATGTACTTGTGTATACCCAAACTTATTAAGATCTCAATCTAAATGTTTATGAAACACGCTTGTATGCAATATTTTTGTAACAAGAAACCCCAGAGAGCCATAAGTAAGAATCTGTGTAAGAATAATCTATACGTTAAGTCGAAAAGCAATTTTCTATATTTATACATATACATACTCAAATATAATATAATATAGTATTTGAAGACAGTGGCTTTACAATATCCTGCAAAATTTGAATTACCCAACCAGTGATGCTTAGAACATATTGCATCGGAGACAATTGGACAGGGATGTTGCGCAAGGTAAATATGGTTTTGGCAAGTACTTACACCAGGGATGTCTGCACTGACCAGATAAAGGTGAAGGAACCGTCCGCTGTCTTTGTATACATAAGTACTAACTCATTTACGAGCATGAACAGTTTGGTCCTTTGAGTAGACGTCTGCGATAAATATATTTCAGGATAGGCCGCCTACAGTATACATTTGTGTCTTAGAAATGAGTATCAATCTTTACCTAAGTTTGTAAGAGTGTAAGAGATTATAATCATACCACAAACTTTATGGCGCATAAAAAAGTATCCGAATGAAATCAGCATATGTTTAAGACGAAATAAAAAGGCATGCAGTTGAGATGCGATCTCTTCGAAAAATGTGCGGATGCGGAGTATCGATATTAGATCGAATCCGCAATGAAGAGATTCGCAAATCAACTGGCGTGAATGAGGGCGAGATTGTAAAGATGAAGAAAGGCATGTTACGTTGGTTTGGACACATAGAAAGGATGAGTGAAGAAAGATTGACGAAACAGATATACAAAGCAAAAGTGTGTGCAAGAAGAGGCAGAGGAAGGCCACGTCCCAACTGCCTGGATCAAATCGATCGGACGCTCAAGGACGGGAACGTTAAGAGTACTCGAAACCGACGAGCATGTATGAAGAGACTGATGAATGTGGACGAAGCGAAAGAGGTATGTAAGTCTAGAGAGAACTGGCGCTCTATACTCTCTGCCCACCCCGTTAGGGACTTGGCGTGATGATATGTATGTATGTAAAAAGACATGAATAGTTGTGCTTGAGAAATGGCAACGGACTCACCATCTGTCATATTGACAACTAAATAATATCTTCTGTGATATCTGGAACCCTTGTTCTGTTTAGAAATAACGACATATATTCATTATAAGAAACAATTTGTCATTCAAAGCAATCCTATTCATATTTTGAGAAACAATGCACGTTTTGGCTTATAAAATATTAGTCTTTTTATTTTTTTAATATAACACTTAATGTAAGGAGCAGAGCACACAAATACATGTCTTAACCAATGTTCAGACAATTTATTAAACTGGACCAACTGTTCAGTGCTCCTTTCATCGAGATCTTTGGCTCACACCCGGGAGTACCGTAAAATCGTAAGATTCCCGTCACTCTGAAACAAGCTCAACTGAACAATGAAACTTAAGCCAGTTCAATCCGACGCCTGTCTTGCGTAGCGGCTGCAAGCACACCGTATGCATATATTAGGCTACGTATCATTTGTCTTATAACAGCAAAAAAAAAGAATTTTCCAAAATATTGAGGAGGATAAGACATGATAATGTGGTTTAACGGTAAATATTGGTACAGACGAGATGCGAACTTGCAACCCTTATGTTGCAGGCAACTACTCGAACCACTCGGCCACTAGGCTCGATTAATATAATACTTTTAATTATACTTTACAACACATGGCTTTCAGACTATTTTTTTTAGTATATAAAAGTTAAATGTCGAGATTTAGCTTTATAAACATAAATTAGGATCCAAATATATGAGATTCCATAGCCCTCCTAGTGTATATCCCCCCAGGATGGTTGAGTAAGCACACAAGGTTTCCAATTCCAATATATAGTGTCGTATTACAACTAGGTAAATGCGTCACGTTAACGTTACGACACGGTGTAACATACACTCAATACCTATAAAGATGATTCCACCGCTTCCCCGACCGTTATTCAATTTGGTTCCTCTGGGTTACTACCTACTACCCTAGGTTGTTACTATTGAGTTTCACTAACCTAACTACACTGTTATCTGAAATCTTCAAATCGCAGAAATATATGGTGAATTGGATAAAATATAAATTGGCCTTTAATAAACCGCGTTCGACAATGATTTTCCACGTATAATTATTTCTTAATTTCATTAATAATCTAATAGAAGTCCGTAGTCAATTTTTTTTTTGTGTTGTGTTCCTACATGGTGAATAAGGTTTCCAATAATGAACTCTTTGGGGAGGGGGGAAGGATTGTTGTATTGGTTTGGCAACCGAGGCATTAGACCTATTATGCTGCCAGCACAGGTATAACTCTCCGAACACAGAGTGGCAACGCGCAATTGATACTTCGGTATCGTGAGCGTACATAGGCTAAGGTAGCCGTTTCCCATCAGATGGGCCGTATGCTTGTTTGCATACGTTGCATAGTCTTATTTCATTTTTACTCTCTTACTCTCGCTTCTTACTCTTCGCTTCGTACTCTTGTTGCATAAAAAAAATACATACAAAAATACAACATACAAAAACAGTAAGTACACACAGTAATTGCTAAGTATTTGTACAATATTAACGTGACTCACGAGATATTTAAAATAAAGAGTTAATGTGTTTCTTTTGGGATGAAAGTACCACAAAAACTTCAATTTCATTATGAAAGTTGAAAGATCTTTACTTCAAAAACCTCTCTAACCATTGTAATAAAACAATTACATTTGACGTCACGAAGTTCGTTAAATGCATTTTGTTTTTCACTTTCGTTTGTTTTAAAGTTTTATTTTCCAACTTGGAAAACGTATTAGTTAAGGATCACAAACAAAAGACTATCTGCTCACCCACGTGTAAAGTACCAAGTAGTAATTTAAGAGAAGTAAAATATTTGAGCACAAAGCAAATTACGTTTAAGTAGCCATATGAGAGAACTCATTTTTCTTTGACGCCATTCCGTCTCATCACTTTCTGGGGAGAGCTTTTGTATGCGGCTCTTCTCGCTAAGTACATTATGTAAATGTAATACCGGAGGCTGGGCTGGGTGGTCCTCGTACATCTACCATAATCACACCCACAATATTAAACACAGTGTACAAAAACAGATCTGCTTCAACTTGAAAATAAACAGTACTCTGAGTTATCTCTTCATAGTATTTTAATCTGTGGTTTCTAAACATGAGTTTGTCTCTAAACATGTACCAATTTAAGCGCAGCGGGCAGCTTTGTCGTGTGAACGTACCCTCCTCTTTTAACAATTTTGTTGAAGTTCAGTAAAAATAAAAATTCTGCGTACATGAGCTGTGCACTCAACGAAATTAAATATTAACCCCATGTCTCTGAATTGAAGTGTACTAAGCGAAATAAGAATAAATTTACTGAAAATTGTAAAGACTGAAATCAGTTAATGTTCCTCGCGTAGGCTTGACCCTATATAACCCCACTCCTGAACCCTAGGTGCTATTTTATAGGTCTACTAATAAGAGAGTCAATGCTCACCGACAACCCATGTTCAAAATCGGAGATGACTTACAGTATTTCAACCGCACTGGAAATACATCCTTCTGATTCCTTCTGTTGTTTATATTGTCACTAAAGTCCTTTATTATAGCTGATAAGGTGATCGCTTTAGATTTGCGGCGCTCGCGCTGAACATAATATTAATTTGGCGATCCTCTAGCCACCTCGCAAGGACAATGACGCGGCGCTCGCGCTGGCCGGCCAGCCGGTGACACTTGTGACAGTGATATTTCTGACCCCACACAGTGCGCGTCTCTCACTTGAAAAGGAAATGATTTGATCCCCGCCCGATAAGGTGCTTATCTCTGCTTTTATTTCTGCTCGATAACTAGTTGTAATTACTTACATAGTTATTACGAAACATAGTACTTTAAGTGTGATTTGGTGTGCATCTCAAGCAAGTGCAATCAGCTCACGAAGGAAGAAAGGGTGTCCCGTGCCACGTGTCGAGTACATCACCTTCCATCAAACCAGATCAGTTCACCAACCCTCATCAGCCCATCCTCTTCCTTCATACCTCCGCTCATCGAGCAACGAGACCCACACGGCCCCGTCAGACTATTCATACGTCTTAAATGTGCGTGTTTACTAACAATGTTTTCTTCACCGTAAAGCTCGTAGTGTCGTTAGTCCGTACTAAAGTAAAAAAATAAAAATTATTTAGATCCGGGTTTGACAGTGACGTACGTGATGATTTCAACCACCCGGCCACCTGTGCAGGGTATATACAGTTAATTTAATAAATGAATGCGACTGACTTGATATGAACATACCTAAGCAACTAATCCAAATAAAATTCAATAGCATTGAACGGAACGATTTATGGTTACTAGACGTTTCCAATCTAAGTTCTTAGCTGTGAGGCGCTTTCAAAGGTACCGACTTGATTTGCAAGAAATTTTAAATTGTTTTCTTATTGAAACGGCACAAATCCGCAATCTGAAAGTGTCGGCGGCAGTTTTAATTTAGAAAGACTTAGAGGGCGATCACCGTCGCATGCTACGAATGAACTCACCGTAAACTATCAAAGCCAGCTCAAGAAAAAAAACAAAAATATTTAGATTACATTTCTTTATCCATACATTTTGTGTATCTTTGTATCCATAAAAGAGAATTGTACGTACATACTACAATTTGAATTCACTTTGATGAATTTATATCCATTTATGCTGCTTCCTATATGCTTCCTATATGCTTGCTATAAACCTGAAGGGAAGGTATGCCAATACACAAACACTTGAAGTTTGCAGTCAACAAATAAGTAAAACATTATGTTATTCCCAATACTCTGACGCGACCGGAAAATAAATAGAGTATCGTATATAATATCCTATATAAAAAATCGTTCATCTCTCCTGCATGTTCTATCTTGTAAGATTACAAGTGGAGAAGCAGGGAAGACCAGGCAGAAGGAAAACATCTTATATGAGGAACCTTTGAGAATGGTTTGGGATGAGCACACGAGATGAGATGGCACTTTTGCCGATGGTCAAGGTGAGGGCCCTGTATGTCGGTTAACGCCGACTTAGGATAGGCGTTAGCGCGATGTGGCTTGTTCTGTCGATGGCACAGCGACGGAGCTAGGGGCAAAGTTAGCCGCCCCTAGGACTTTTTTTTTTTTTTTTTTTTTTATACCACTTGGGTGGCAAACAAGCATGCGGTCCGCCTGATGGTAAGCGGTTACCGCCGCCTATGGACGCTTGCAACACCAGGGGTATCACTCGCGCGTTGCCGACCCTGCAGGAATCTTTTCACACCCTTCTTGAAGAACTCCATGCTGTACTCTCCAGGGAAAACCTCAACGGGGAGCTCATTCCACAGCCTGAGCGTTCGCGGAAGAAAACTTCTTTGGAAGCGCACAGTGCGAGACCTTTGTGGTTCCAAGGTATGGGGATGAATTCCCCGTCGATGGCGAGAGGTGCGGTGGTAGAAGGTGGAAGTGGGCATCATATCGAACAATTCTGCAGAACACTCCCCGTTATACAAGCGGTAGAACACACACAGGGAGGCAAAGTCTCTCCTCAGACTTAGTGATTCCAAGCCGCTTGTGAGCATGGGATCGTCGACAATTCTAGCGGCGCGTTTCTGAACCGCGTCAAAAGGCCCAAGCTGGTATCCAGGGGCTCCAGCCCACAGGTGGCAGCAGTACTCCATATGTGGCCGAACTTGCGACTTATAACTTATAACTTATGACTTGCTCACGCAAAGTGCAAGAAGGCACTAGTGCCTGCCACAGGAGTTCCCATAGCCCTCCTATATGCATAGAAGACGGCCACCGACGGAGTATTAGTGAGTAGGAATCTCACATAACCAGCCCGTCCCCGCTTGGACGGTCGGAAACCTACTAAAGGTACTAAACCTACTAGAGAAAAAAAGAGATGGCACCATTGGAAGAAAAATAATCCATTAGTATAAAAAATATATAGCTTTATAAAGGAAGTATTGTATACTTGTTTCTATGGGTTGTACAGTTTTCAGTATATTGCCAATATAATATCATACATAGGCATAGCGTAAGGAATAAAAATAATTGTAAATTTACCGCGTAAATAATATTTGAGGATACAAAAAGGAGAACACGGAACACATTATGCAGTTTATAAAGTGTGTATTACCGATGTTGCCAAAATCACGTACGGTCGTCGTTTCGCAGAGAACACGCGGTCTCCAGTGATTTGCGTGGAAGTAAACGCAAACCTTTGAGTTTACGTCAACATAACTCCGGTGCCGGTACCTCATAATTTTGCTCAGTGTGTACCAGCTTTAAACGAAAACTTATATCGGTATGTTCTATATTTACGTTTCTGTCTTTGATCTCGCTTTTTGATGCTTCCCAGGTAGCTCCGGGCGATACATCCGAGTGAACAAGTTTTAATCCATGTCGCCGACGGCAATCGAGCGGTAAGTCGTTTTAAATTAAAACTTGTCGTCGAACCAAATCCTAAGGATTTGTAGAAACTTAAAGAAAAAGTCCATCGATCCTTCGCCGGCCTCATACATACATAATTGCGTTCAGGGAAAAAGTTGCGATGCTGTTGGGCACCTCTCGCTAATCTTACTTGGCAGACAGAAAATGCTTTCAAAGTTAATGCGTAGAGACGTTTTCGTGTCGATAGAACTGCGGGGAGTTAGCGGTTATCGACCTGCACTTATACTTTCCTGGTATTTTGCATTTAGAATCACTGCTATAACCATCTTAAACTCTTATACAACAAGAGTGGCAAACAAGCATACGGCCCACCTGATGGGAAACGCTTACCGTAGCCTATTTACGCTCACGATACCCAAGTATCACTTGCGTTGCCACTCTCTGCTCGGAGAGTTATAATGTGTTGGCAGCATAATGGGATTAATCCATCTGCTGCCAACACATTATAACAATCCCCCTCCCCAAGGAGCTCATTATTGGAAACCTCATGTTATACCGACTTATCTTCATAGCGTGTGTGTGTACAGAGAGGTATACTCATACAATATAGAACTAATGAAATAATAAATATATATTTTTATTATTTAGGGCAGAGGTTAAGTAAAGCCCTATTCTTATCGAGGTTACATTTAGGTGCCAGCATGACAGTGTCGTCATCCTGTGAACTTGATTTTATAGGCGTGCAGAGATAGGCAGAATACCCACACACCCACTGTCCGCCAGAGATGACAAATGACTCCGTGACGTGACGTGACGAAAGCTCGTGGTGTGACTAATCAGAAAAACGAATTGGTACAGACGGGATTCCAACTTGCAATCTTTGTGTTGTAGGTAACTCCTCAAACCAATCAGGCCACCACGGCTCTCATTATTAAGTAAGGGTTTAATATTGTATAATTACAACGGGGCCATCTAAAATCAGGGCAAGTGTATGCAGGAGCTGAGCGAGCTTTGTTCATATTATTAACAGTGCAAGTGCCTTATTGACGTCACACTTGGAAAGTTTTATTTGATTTAAATTCTGATAGTAGTATAAGTTTGTATTTTTATCGCACGTCACTCACAACTTAAAAATACTTTGTTGAACATGAGAACTAGTTACATGTAACATTCTTGGTATATGACTACATGATAAACTGGTACTATTGAACTCCAAGATGTAGATATATAATATAATATATCCTCACGCCTTCCCACAAGGGTCCCCGAAGGGGTAGGCAGAGGTGTACAGGTAATACCCACACACCCACTTTCCGCCAGAGGTATATTAGGTGCCAGCGTGACAGATGGCGAGTCCATCGCCGTTACTCAAGCACAGCTATACATACGCCTTTGAATTTCTTCTCAGACGTATGCAGGTTTCCTCTCGATGTTTTCCTTCACCGTAAAGCTCGTGGTGTGACTAATCACTGTACTTAAGTTTAGAAAAACTCATTGGTACAGTCGGGATTCGAACTTGCGATCTTTGCGTCGCAGGCAACTGCTCGAACCACTCGGCCACCACGGATCTTGTATGTATATATTGATGTTGATATTGTGGCTATAAATAGATGAAAGTCGCTTTATAACGTGTGGTAAAAAAATACAAACCAATTCCACATAACGGAATTAAATAAAGGAATATGTAACTCAAAGCGACAATACAACTTTATCACGTTTTCATCGCCGCTTCCCGACAGAAACGCAATATTGCATTATGGTTGGTGCACCAATCTGCAACATTTCAGACAATGAACGAACCTAATCGCAGTAGATCGCTCGTCGCGACATGCATACAAATGTTTTCACTGCGGGAAACCACAAAATTGACTTCTATATTCATTATGTAATCTGAAATTGTGTTAGTTAAGTTTTAATCAGTACTATTTGAAGGCTTGTGGCTTCACCATCATTATCATTTCAGCTTCATTGTACATGCAGAGTCGGGCTGTCTCACTTACTATCCTTTGCGAGTGTTGTGCTGATCTTACCTGTCTACATACCTTGTTGGGAACCCACTACTACCCAAGCAATTTTCTCCTCTATTACAAAGAAGAATTTCAAAAAACAGCAATCGAACATGCCATCTGCCACGTTGCCATGAAAATATATCTCCAGTGAAGTGTGTGTGTGAAGTGTGTACTACATACCTCTGCATACATTTCGGGGACTCTTGTGGGACGGTAAAACGGTATGAGGGTATAAGATATTATGAAAGGTTGAAACTTAAAATGAAATTAACTTCACCATAACGAATAAAATTATGGACGCTCAAGAAAATTTTAATAAACCAAGTTGCAAATTAACAGATTAATTTGTATTCACCATCGACAAGGTAAATCTTAACCCGAGAGGCCTTTAATAGGCCTACAGCAACCTAAAGCGGTGTAACTGGCAAAATGTATTATTTAAATTAAGGAATTTAAACAAAAGACCTGTTCAAACATGGCTTGTCGCGAATATACAATATAAAACATCCTTTATAAAATAAAGGTTGCTCTAACTCTACTTTTAACGCCTTAACATACCGCAAAGAAAGCGAAACTCTGGCGAGGATTTCCAATTGTTTTGTGGATTTATTTGGGACTGCTTCAATAATATTGAATAATGTTTGTAAAAAGAACGCCGTTTTTATAGATCAGATTTCTATGATGAAGTATCGCCACACCATCCCACAAGGATCCCAGAATTCCCGAAAGAAACCCACCTACTTTCCGCCAGAGATCTAATTTAAATGCCAACGAGATAGATGGCGAGTCCATCGCCGTCACTCAACCCCGCCTATTGCCTACATACGCCTTTGAATTTCTTCTCAAACCTCGATTCCTCTCGATGCTTACCCTCACCATTTTTTTATTAATTTCATATCTATTTTTTATTCGTTTCATTTCTAAAAAGTATGATGAGCTATTGGCGCAGTCAATAAAGAATCAGAAGTCTGTTATGAGTACATTGACCTATCAAATTTTGCAATAACTATGCGTGACTTCCAATTCTCGGAAACTTTCCAACAACGGAGTTCGGCGAATATACTAATAGTGGTAGTACATGTGGTAATTGTATTGTTAACATTGATTCTGATTGAATTAATACTAACATTAAATAGGTATTAGCAAGTACGATTTGATGATTATATTGGACTAGCTGTCCCGCCCAGCTTCGCTCGGGTGAAAAAGTTAAACTGCCCGTAACACGATCGCAGCGCCACCTATTGGGTCCAATTGTAAATCTAAACCATTCCGAATCTAGCTTAAGACACACAGAAACACACAGAAAGCTTCGCCCGGGTAAAAAGGTAAAATTCTTGAAACTCGATCGCAGCGCCACCTATCGGGTCCAATTTAATATAGCCTATGTTACTCGGGGATAATGTAGCTTTCCAAAGGTGAAAGAATTTTTGAAATCGGTCCAGTAGTTTCGGAGCCTATTCATTACAAACAAACAAACAAACAAACAAATCTTTCCTCTTTATAATATTAGTATAGATAATATGATTTGGAATCAAACCAACACTGTTTCATCCTTACAAGTACATCGATATACGAAAAAAATCTTTCCACTAGTCTCCAAAGGGGTGGGCAGAGTTGTTACAACGCTTTCCTTTGGCTGGGGATATATTTAGGCTAACAAGGCAGACGGCGCATATCACTCATCGCCATTTATCATATTTTATTTAGGATATTTGTCTTTTATTACGGTTGACGGAAAAAATAATTAAGTATCACTACATAGCTTAGTAGGTTTTGTTGTTCTTACATTTATATATAAATATATCCTCACGCCTTCCCACAAGGGTCCCCAAAGGGGTAGGCAGAGGTGTATAGGTAATACCCATACACCCACTTTCCGCCGGAGGTATATTAGGTGCCAACGTGACAGATGGCGAGTCCATGGCAGCTACTCCAGCACGACTATATAATTATACGCCTTTGAATTTCTTCTCAGACGTATGCAGGTTTCCTCTCAAAGTTTTCCTTCACCGTAAAGCTCGTGGTGTGACTAATCACTGTACTTAAGTTCAGAAAAACTCATTGGTACAGTCGGGATTCGAACTTGCGACCTTTGCGACGCAGGCAACTGCTCGAACCACTCGGCCACCACGGCTACATTTATATATCCTCATATATTTGTTCCCAGAAAACAGTAAATAGGGTAGGGGAAGTGACAAATCAGTGTTCGTATTAAGTGATTTTTATAACGTATTAAACGTTCCATTCCTGCATACCAGGTGTTAACGACCATTACTAATGAATCTTCTGTCTAGCATTAAATATGTTAGTGCTACGCTTCTCCCCCGCTTGTACAGCTGTAGATAAAGGGCGTAAAGGAGTAGAGTACACAAAGTTTAGAGGCGTGTCTTTGTGGCGTCGTATCTGAGTAAAGTAAACAGTCAAACTAATTACAAGACGCCGGCTGGACTTAGTTACAAGGTTAATGCTTCGTTTAATCTTGCGTTGCTAAGGTATACCTAATTTTTTTTCCTGATCGAGGAACCAGCATATTTATTGGTCTTTCTAAGGTTTATTAATTTGAATAGGTGGTGTGCTTATTTAATTTTACTTTACTTCTGTATTAGTTGTAGTTACCTTTAATTGGTAAAGAGCCGTGGTGGCCGAGTGGTTCGAGCAGTTGCCTGCGACGTAAAGGTCGCAAGTTCGAATCCCGACTGTACCAATGAGTTTTTCTGAACTTAAGTACAGTGATTAGTCACACAACGCCTTCCCACAAGGGTCCCCGAAGGGGTAGGCAGAGGTGTATATGTAATACCCACACACCCACTTTCCGCCTGAGGTATATTAGGTGCCAACGTAACAGATGGCGAGTCCATCGCCGTTACTGAAGCACGACTTTACATACAAGCCTTTGAATTTCTTCTCAGACGTATGCAGGTTTCCTCTCGATGTTTTCCTTCACCGTTAAGCTCGTGGTGTGACTAATCACTGTACTTAAGTTCAGAAAAACTCACTGGTACAGTCGGGATTCGAACTTGCGACCTTTGCGTCGCAGGCAACTGCTCGAACCACTTGGCCACCATGGCTCTCAGCTCGGCTTTTTAAGACATACTGTATAATATAGGAAATGGGTAAAGTGTTATAAAGCAATCGGCCAGTCTGGACCGCAAACCGACGCGAGGCTTGCAGAACAAAACACATGGAATGCTATACAACTTATATACCACTTTATACCATAGGAAGCACTTTTCGTACTATTATACGAATAAAATAAAATTGTTCACAGATATAGCAAAATGGCTCTGGATGGGATGTCTGAAAAACGGGCCCATTATATCCGTCTAAAAAGTAGCGGCTCTTTGCCTACAATTTCAGGGACCCTTTTGCGAATGCCCCTTTAGGTTACGAGGTCAGTGGGATTTTCTGGACGTTGATGTTCTTTTCCATTATCTTCCCGACTTTGAATTTCACAAAATCTCTTCACCTTTTCTTCCTAACTACGGCTTTTAATTGTACTGTCTGAAATTTGCCATTATTGATGTAGTAAGAAATTTTGTACGTTACGGACTGTTGTCTCTCAAATCTACATTCAAGGAGAAGTTTGATATGAATATACATACATAAATACGTATCACGCCGAGTCCCTAACGCTCCCTAGAGTACTCGAAACCGACGAGCATGTATGAAGAGACTGATGAATGTGGATGAAGCGAAAGAGGTATGTAAGTCTAGAGAGAACTGGCGCTCTATACTCTCTGCCTACCCCGTTAGGGATTTGGCGTGATGATATGTATGTATGTATGAGTCCCTAACGGGGTAGGCAGAGAGAGTAGAGCGCCAATTCTCTCTTGGCTTTCATACCTCTTTCGATTCATCAGTCTCTTCATATATATCTCTTCTTATGCTTTTATAGTTAAAGATAACCTGTGTTATTAATTTACGAAATTCGATTTCCAAGGCAGTGATAAACGATGAATACCTATTGTCATTATTAACATGAACATTACTTGAAACATGAATTTTGAACATTGAACATTAATTTATTTAGGAGTCTGGTCTGCTATTCGATATTCTGACTAGATTGTACAATACCAATGACACCGTAGATAAGGGCCTCCAATACGTTTTTATTAGAAGAAAGTGAAGGGAACGCATATAAAATAGGTTGTTACGATAACAACCGCAAAATGTGTACTAACAAAATCTATTATCAGTGAAGAATGGGATAGCATTACTTGCGACGTAATGGCACATTGCACATACATTGACAAAAACAATTCGTAATACATCTCGGGAGCGCGACAAATTGGCGCTATAAATTCAACAAATAGCCTATAGGTTTAGGAGATAAATCAACAAACATGCCGCTATGATAATACTTTTTCATTTTTCGGATCGCTTAATATATATTATTTGTGTAATATACTTAGTGTCTTTGTTCATCCAATTACAGCTTCCGCGAAGCAACTTCAGCAGGATTTTGCCATTAATTATATTTACTATAATACTAATTAAGGGAGAAAATAATACAGCACCGGAAGACGTGGACGCCCCATTAGGTAGACACGTGAAATAATTAATCTACGGAGAAGAATGAGAATCGATATTGGACTCAAGTAAGGTGTAGATATTTACATCATCCTCACGCCTTCCCACAAGGGTCCCACACACCCACTTTCCGCCAGAGGTATATTAGGTGCCAACGTGACAGATGGCGAGTCCATCGCCGTTACTCAAGCACGACTATACATACGCCTTTGAATTTCTTCTCAGACGTATGCAGGTTTCCTCTCGATGTTTTCCTTCACCGTAAAGCTCGTGGTGTGACTAATCACTGTACTTAAGTTCAGAAAAACTCATTGGTACAGTCGGGATTCGAACTTGCGACCTTTGCGTCGCAGGTAACTGCTCGAACCTCTCGGCCACCACGGCTTTTTAACAGATATTTAACAGTATTTATACAGCGAAAAGGTCCTACTTTCCCATCTTATATTATTAGATACTAGCTGTGCCCGCGACTTCGTCCGCGTGGAATTTAACTAACAAGTTATTGTTCAATTACTTACAATGAAAGTAGCCTAACTTACTCCTTATTACATCAGCTATCTGCCAGTGAAAGTCCCGTGAAAATCGGTCCAGCCGTTTCAGAGAATAGTCGGAACAAACAGACAGACAGACAAAATATTTAAAAAAATGTGCTATATGTACCGTGTATACATCCATATGCATTTGGTAAAAAGCGATTATTTTAATATTACAAACAGACACTTAAATTGACACAGTGTTAGTTACCATACTCCTCCGAACCGGCTGGACCGATTTTTATGAAATTTTATATGCATATTCAGTAGGTCTGAGAATCGGCTATCTATTTTTCATACCCCTAAGTGACAAGGGTTTGTTCAAACCATTTTTTTTTTCACCCGTGTGAAGCTGGGCGGGAAAGCTAGTTATTATATATATGTAAATATATCAAACCAAACATAAATACATCCTCACAAACGAGTATGAGTTCGAAACTCATAGTATTATTTGAAACTACTGATTCAGGCCACTCTATCATGTTTGACAAAGGAGTATATTTTTTTTATACCACATCAGTGGCAAACAAGCATGCGGTCCGCCTGATGGTAAACGGTTACCGCCGCCTATGGACGCTTGCAATACCAGGGGTATCACTCGCGCGTTGCCGACCCTGCGGGAATCTTTTCACACCCTTCTTGAAGAGCTCCTAAGAAAAGAGTATAGAGTAAAGGCATATTAAATTAGTTTGGAATAATCAAGCACCAAATACAGATCAAGAAGCAGAGTTAGTAGGTGGTCGCATGAACTTAAAGTGAAGTCAATAACCTTAATCGTATCCATTATTGAAGATAGGAAAGTTAAGTGCCGCTCAGGGTTAAATAGGGTGGTATAATCGTCCTAAAACTTGACGCTCCATTGTCAAATAAAATTAGCTTTTTATCTTTCTTGATAGTAAGCTAATTCTCTGCTATATAAATCATCGGTTACAAAGCTATCTATAAAATAATTTTAATGGAGAACAACCCACAAATTCCCTGAAAAACGTAGACCGTTAAAAATTCTGAGTTGTTCTTTTATTTTATCTTTTTTACCTTGGCACAATTCTACACATATTGACCTAGTCCCCAATTAAGCAAAGCTTGTGTTATGGTAACTAGACAACGATATATTTACTTATATAGATAGACATCCAAGACTAAGGTACACTCGTAAGACGTAAGGTAAAACTCGTGTTCATCACACAAATATCTGCTCTCAACCATAATTTATATATATTTTTTATACCACATGGGTGACAAACAAGCATGCGGCCCGCCTGATGGTAAGCGGCTACCGGCTGCCTATGGACGCTTGCTGGACGGCTGCAAATGCGGCAAAACAAATGTAATATTCTTTTTATTTTCTAATGTACCGGAGCTTTATTTTTTCTTCGTTCGTGTTTGTACTTTATCCTCATATAAATAAACTTTTATTATTCATTTAAATAAACGTTTGTACTTTAAAAGGTATATTTCTATTTTTTCAATAAATTTATTTTAGCGATAGTGCAAGCTGAAGTAAATCTTAATTCCACAGTCGAGTGCTTTGCAACGGACAAAGTTCAAATTATATTGGTGTTTTGCTTGCATCGGATATATGAACACGGCAATTTGCCACAGCTTCAAAACTATCTCCTACACAACCAAGGTCTTTTATGATGCCTTATTATAGAAGTTACACGGAATAATTCGAGACGTATTGGACCTTATATATTAGGATACAAAGCAGCCTTAATAAATAATATTAAACAAAAACGTTGCCCAAACATTTGCATCTATAAGTACACGAAACTTACTTTTATAATGTTCAAGCTGATTTTTTTTCCCCATTTTTTTCCTGATATAAAATATTACCTATGCACTAATCCAGCTAAAAATCTATCGTGTGCCAAATTTCACATTAATCCGTTAAGTAGGATTTCCGTCAAAGCGGAACAAACGTCGTTAGAACCCTTCATATCTCGCAAACTAAAGTCATCTCTATGCATTTTTGGAAAAGAGAGAGAAGAGTCTATTTAGTATTTTGTTACTTTTTAACAACGTAGAGTCCTCATAACTATAGCATGTCCTTTGGTTGGTTTAGTTTAGTTATGTCGACTGGAAAAATATTACGAAACATAGACAAAGCACCTGCATTAATTTAATTTTATAAAATTCTTATTACGTGCCAACGATGCTGTTGCTGGCCATGAAACCTGAATATAGCATATAACAGATATTTCCGGCGAATAAAGGATGTTTTTATACTGCCTATCCTTTCAGGGGCTCTTGCGAGAAGTTGATTAGATATAGAATCAATAAATTTGATATATAAGTTATCAGATAAACCGGTACATTTATACTCAGTAGCCCGTGTAAGATTTTACACTTTATTAAGGGCGTAACCTTGCTCTATAAATCCAATCCCAATGCCATTAAGTTCCTTTACTGATTCAAGAGACACTAAACTGCCGTACTTAAGCTAGAAAAGGGTTAACCCTCATATGGTCGTTTTTTAGGTAATGATGCAGATTTTACCACCGCAAAATTCTCTACATTTTGATCTAGGAACCAAAGCTCTATCATTATCCATAAAAGAGATAAAGACACTCAGTAAACAGTTAAGTGACACATTTTTTATAACTTTCTTAACTAAAAACCAGCTAACCCACGAAACTAGTCTAAAAGAGGGCAAAATTATCCTAACCCTAGGAAGACCAAATATTTTTTGGTATAATTTGCTTAGTAAAAATAAAGTTATCTATTTATGCTTAACTTAATTAAAGTTAAGGTTTATTAACTCTACTAAAAGTAAGTAAAGTGTGAGCAAATTGGCGTACAAAACTAAACTATAAATAAGTTAACATAAAAAACGTAACTATAAATAGGTTAAGATCGCTTAACCCTTTTTAAATCAAGTAATACCAATTAATATTTCGGAAGAATCCTTGGTAAAAGAAGGGTTAAGCCTCATTCCTAAGCTAGAACAAAGTAAACTGCAGTAAAATGCAACGCACGAGTTATGTATGTCAGATCTATACGGCTTTTATTCCTCATTATTTAAATAAATACCCGTGCTAATGGAACCTCCCTTTAAAATTCATGTACTTATATTTTCAAAAGGAGTGTATGCCACTTCTCCACTAAACCGGTATTTTTTTTAAATAATGAGTTGTGAATCAAAGTCATGAAAAGAGATTAGGTGAGATGGTGAGAGAGATAATTTGAAGAAATTTTAAAATAAATTAATTGGCCTATAATGCAATTGGGGCCTTGGGGTCAAATCCATAATGCAAATGGGTAGCCAACCTTCTGTCCAGTTGATGCATAAGAGCCGTCGTTGACGATCTCTGCTTCGATAGCATGGACATTAATGCCGGCGTCCCGCAAGGCTCTATGCTGTCCCTGAACTATGTTTCTTCTGCATATCAAAGACATGCTTTCTATTGAAGGAATGCACTGATATGCAGACGAAAGTACTGGTGACACTTACTACACGGGCTATGCTAATCTCCCTCGTTCCACTATGGAGGAAATTCGCGAACAATTTGTCTCTGAAATCTAGAGTACACTTTGTAGTGTCTTCGATTGGGGTCTGTGTCTGTCATGTCTCCGATTAAACCTAGTCCACTTCAACCTCACTAAGAAACAAGTTTGCGGGGTCACCCCCAAAAACACTTCCATTTGCTATGGTATTACAATTCCAGTACACTCCCCTTAACATCTAGGAGAGCATTGGGATCCTTATTGACATTTCTAGTGATGTTCAGTTCCGTGGTCATTTAGAGGACAAGGCTAAGTAGCCGTCCAGGAAGCTCGGTGTGCTCATCAGAGCTAAGCAGAACTTTACACCGCAGCAAAGGCTACAACTTTATAAGTCGCAAGTTCAGCCACATATGGAGTACTGCTGCCACATGTGGGCTAGAGCCTCAGGATACTAGCTAGTGCCTTTTGACGCGGTACAGAATCGCGCAGCTAGGATTGTCGATGATCCCATGCTGACAAGCGGCTTGGAACCACTAAATCTGAGGAGAGACTTTGCCTCCCTGTGTGTTGAAGAATTGTTCGACATGATATGATGCCCACTTCTACCTTCTACCCCCACACCTCTCGCCATCGACGGATAATTCATTCCCATACATTGGAACCATAAAGGTCTCTTACTGCGCGGTGCCAAATGAGTTTCCTTCCGTGAATGCTCAGGCAGAATGAGCTTCCGTTGAGGTTTTTTCTATAGATTACAGTATGGAGTTATTCATGAAAGGTGTGAAAAGATTCCTGCAGGGTCGGCAGCGCGTGGGCGATACCCCTGGTGTTGCAAGCTTCCATAGGTGGCCGCCAACCATCAGGCGGACCGCATGCTTGTTTGACACCCATGTGGTATAAAAAAAATATTATGAAACATTGCCTCGGCCAGATAACTATATAAGAGTAAAAACCTTTAAACCAGAGAGATTGCTAACTGCATGCCAATATGGCACATATTCTATTGTCAATAAGATTGTGATTTATTGTTATTTTATAATGTCCATGCATTATTTTTACTTATATGTGTCGACAGTGTATCACAAAGTATTTTTAGCGCTGTTTTGAGATTATATTGATCTCATTTTAATTTCATTGCATTTAAATAGTTAAATAGTTAGGCTAAAGAGGGAATTTTAATTTCATTTTAAAAGTACTTATTTCATTTCCAATTTTTCAGGTATAGAATTTTATTTTAATTACCTACCTACTTACATGTTTCTTTAACAGACTTACTTTTAAATATACGAAGTTAGCTATTGATCTGTGCATATGGTTAAGTAAATTTTGTTCTTTAGTTTAATTTAGATGGCAAAATATTACGATTTTATGGCAAAATATTTTTTTTCCTCGACTAATCATTCCACTTAGCTTAGCTGTAAAAGGGTTAACCACGAGTGATAGATACATAACCTTTTTTCAGTTAAGTAATATTGCATAAATACAAGTCATTAAAAAAATAGTATTGCCTTTACTTACCTAAATAAAGGTTAAAATACTTTTGTCGTTATCCTATTCTGTATTATGATGTAATATCCTTAGTTATAAATTAGTTATCGGTGGATAACTTATTTATAAGTAAGCATTGTTGAATAACTTTGCAGTAAATTATTGATAGTGACATTTCCATCAAAATACTACGCTAAAAGTGGGTTAGGGGATGGTTAACCCTGTTTTAGAGTCATAATAAGTTTAACATTACGAGTGAAATGCTTAGTTAAAGAAGAAAAAATAGGTTTTAGGTATTATAAAGACAATATTTTAGGATGGAAATTATTCTATAAGGTAGAGTTAAATATTAGCTAACTTTGTCTCTAAGAATGTTTACTCCATCTTGAATAAATTTTTAAAGACATCAATTCCCACGTTTTTTGACGATATCTCAAAATTGACTAGTCGGGCTTAACCCTTTTCTAGCTAAAGCACGGCAGTAAAGTGAAAGTGTCTACTATAGGTATTCTTTAAAAATGCAGCCCCTTTCAGAATCACTCACAAGGTCCCTTGAATATACAAACGCTCATGCTTTAATTGAAACATTCACAACACTAAGAACTTTTCAAAGCCTGAAAATGTCTTTAAATCCCTCTAATAAGGCGATGATCGAACGTAAATGGACAAAACACAGCGACACTTCTATGAAATATTGGCTGTATATATCAATATATCTAATTTTATTTAAAACAGCATAGCACTACTTCAGATTACATCGAAACAGTTAAGTTCACTGTAAGTGATAAATAGATCTAAATTTGGGATGAAAATCTTTATCGAAGTCCCCGAAATATAATATCTCTGCTCATATTCTTGACATCACCAAAACCTATAACGTTTCTCGAATTAGTTTGTAATGAAATTATATCAAGCCTCTCATTCGAAGATTGTTACGATGCAATTAATTACACATACATATTGCAATATATACATATATACCAGTGGCGTGGGGTGAAAAAAGAGAAAGGTAAAGCCGGACCAAAAAAATGGCTAACGCGTGAATAAGCAAAACGTCATATCTTAACTTGTAAAAAAAATGCAATAAATTACATACCATATATTAGTGTGTTAGTTCACCTTTCCCAAAACTACGGCTAAATGTATGGTGCTTGTGTTGCGTTGTATGCAGTTTTTCCATGCGACAGAACATGCTTGCTGTACAGTTGCTAGTGTTCACCACCTTCACCATACATGACATTACTGGATTACTGGTATCATATGAACAGTGCATGTCGAGTATGATAAAAGTGGCTTTAAAAAGCCGTTTTAAAGCACACGTCACTCACACGGAGGTTATAAATATACAGCAAAAAAAAGAACTAAAATAAGTGAAACTTAACTTGCCAGCATCATCATCACAAATAAATACCAGCAGAAATACCGCAGTATTTATTTTTCTATACTCCAAACCGAAAAACAAAATAACATGGACATGACATGGAAAGCAAAATAACTTATGTAATTTTCAACTGCCGGTTATTCAATTGTATTTATCATACATAGAACTGTGAAAATATTTGAAAAACCCATCCTTACGTCTATAATCAATTTTCATATCGGGACGAGCCCGTCCATGTTTAATGATATATTTTTTATTTTCGAAAGATTGTTTAGAGAACGAAGTTAACTCATTTAATAGGTAATCTGTAAGACAACAACCTATTTGTATTAACGCCGCCATTTCTCACCTAACAGACTACGTGACGACAAGAAACAAAAATAAACAAACAAACCTTTACGGTGAAACAAAACAAACACTGTGACAACACTTGGCAAGTAAAATTTCACTACTTTCGTTTTTTTTAAACCATATACCACAACACAATCAAGCTTATCACATATTACAATAGATAAATTAGCAGAACAAAACAATCCGTGCAAATGCGCGCGAAATAATGGCTAGGTGAGGTCAATCGTTCGGCTCATCGCGAAAAAATTGCTCTGATTGGATGAAACTTTTCAAGCGAAACGAAACCTTAACACATAACAAATAAAGATTGGAGGCTATCTGAGATCGGCTTATAATCGCTGTTATATCGACGAATGGTTGGATGTGGTAGTAATGTCAATGTGTGCGTGAATTGCATACATTTTAACTATTTGAATTCCCAATATTATGAGCGAGTTCCCCAGCCGCCTACTACGTGAAATCGTGTATGTGTGCGTTTGCGCGATTTAACATACATTGCGTTTTTGTATCCAGCATATTGGAGAATATTTTTACAAAGGGCTCAATGTAATTATGTCGCTTGCGATATTATGACTACATAGAATAGTCGTATATGAGCGCGAATCTGCCAAGGGAAGCCGATAGGAATCGTGTTCTAAGGACGCTTCGCCACTGATATATACAATGAATAGAAATAGAAAATGAGTGAAGAAAGATTGACGAAACAGATATACAAAGCAAAAGCGTGAAGAGGCAGAGGAAGGCCACGTTCCAACTACCTGGATGAAATCGATCGGACGCTCGAGGACGGGAACGTTAAGAGTACTCTAAACCGACGAGCATGTATGAAGAGACTGATGAATGTGGACGAAGCGAAAGAGGTATGTAAGTCTAGAGGGAACTGGCGCTCTATACTCTCTGCCTACCCCGTTAGGGACCTGGCGTGATGATATGTATGTATATGTATGTATGTATGCAATAAATAATATATTTAGTATTAAAGTTCAATTGTAGTACAATAATATCGTCGCGCTTTTCCCCTGAGCTTCGAAATCGGGCTTTTAAGAGGTTGAGTTCCACACAATAGATTCTTAATACCACATAATCGGAAAACTAATATTAACTGTAAGTTTCACTCGACGGAAGTAGGAACAATGCAAGTCTGCCATTCGTTCTGAAACACAATCGGCGAAGTTCAAGGCACGCTATTTAAACTTGGCAAAATAGCTTTTCAGTTAATCGTAGTCATTTAAGTGAGCACCTCTGCCGAATTTGCTCTGATGATATTTAAGCAAAGTTCTCTGTCGTTACGCTTAGGCTCGGCAAAATTTCATAGCTTTTATCTGTGTATTAAGCAAATATTTCTAAGTAATAAGAGACCGACATAAGAGGGATTAAATTGCTGTTTCCCTGTGCTAACATTTCTAGGAATGATTAAGTGAGTTATGTCAACGTCTTATTATACGAGTTAGTTTAACTATTTCTAAGAACTAGTACTCCCTTAGGTAGAAAGTGGGCGGATAAAAATAATAATGTTAAATAATGTATGTAATGTAATATACTACTATTTATAGTATGTATTTTTTTACACATCTCTGCCTAACCCATCCGCAACTCTTGGAAGGCGTGAGGGTACGTATATCTCAATTACTTCTTCGCCATTATTCCCTTCACCGTTAAGCTCTTTTTATATATTTCAGTTTTTAACTCTGTCGTATAGATCACCTAGCTCTGGTCGTTCTTGCAGTCTTGACTTAGATGACTACTTAAACCACTAAGCCAATATTGATGTATTAATAACAACTTGATATGTCCCAGTAAGAGCTCAATACGAAATCAGTTACCAAATCAAGTAACTACATATGACCGCGAGGCATCGAGTGGCGCGATAATGCACGTGTCTACATTTACCCTATTTTATTCCTTTCACGTGTGCTCAGCTCCTTTTGTTTCCCTTTGACAAAAGAGGCACCTCTGAAAAGGAAATCCAGCGAGCGTGTTATGTAAATTAAAAACAGAACTGACTTCTCCACAAGTAAGGACGCCTGGCTGTGTGTTATTAGATTCGCGTTTAATGTCATGTTTTGTGGAATTGCTAGGTTTAGTGCAAAGTAGTAAATCGCAAAAAAGCAAAACAAAGTCGTTTTAATTAGAGTATGACATATTCTGTACGAAGCTGTACGAGAATACAGGACTGTACATAGCATTAAATGTTGCGTTGGTATGGACTTAAACAGTGAATGAAGAAGGATTGACACAACATACATACAATGTGAAAGTACAGTAAAGAGGAAGAGGAAGAGGAAGAGGAAGAATATGGACATCAAGAACACTTGAAACCGATGAAGATATATGAAGAGATCTGTGTATCTTGTTGATGACTCGGCGTGATGGTGGTATGTACTGTACGGGAGTACGGGATAGGGAAGTACATTCTGTTGCTGTGATAGATATAACCACGAATGGGATATGAATTCCTAATCTGGTTTTTAAATATCTTCGTAAATTAAAGAGGTACTTGCGTTTCATCGTCATTGTCATTAATTAGAGACGAGCTCTTGTCGGTGTCTCTGAAGCATTCCCCCTATTTGCTTCTGCCATGCTTCTCTTTGAACTGTCTAAATATGATATTTCGATTTGATTTTGTATGATAATCTTGGTCTTCTTTTGTTTCCTATTAAGAAACGCCATAGCTGCGTCCCATAACCAATAAAAAATGACAACTTTCAGTCTGGATTTACTGGCTTTTATCACCCACCGTCGACTTTTAGTCTTATCTCCTAGAGTTTTATTAAAAATATTACTGTTCTGGAATCCTGAAATTAATTTCTCTTATTAAGGTCGTCCGCATTTGTTAAGGATGGCAAACGTACCATAATGAAGGCCAATGAACCAATATTAAGCGCTGTTAAAAACAACTGAAGTCCGTTCATTAGGTTGTCCATGGTAAATATAATTTAGCAGCAAGATAAACATCGTTCCGGAAACGAAAATTTGTTGAATATCAGTCCAGCTACAAACATCAACGCCTCTCGTGTATGCTTAACAAAGTATTTGGTTTTATTACCATCATAATAAGCGAGCACTCCATTAAACTCACGATCAGGGCATACATTTTAATGATATGTCTAGCAATATTTAAAGCAATATATATACAATTCATTGAATTTATATTCAACTTTTGCTACATGCATTTAGTGAAGACTATCGAATATAATAATAACGCTATTAATAATGAACTAAAAACAGAACGGAACAGTCATACAAGGCGAAAGTGTGTGCATGAAAAGGCAGAGGAAGCCCACGTCTCAACGACCTAGAACAAATCGATCGGCCGGACGGAAGGACGGACACGTCATGAGTGCTCGTTAAGGACTCGGCGTAATGATCTATGTACATATGTATGTACTAATAATGCCCCTAAAAAGCATTTTTCTTAGCTTCAGTAACGTAAAAGTAATACGGTAAATACGCGATTGATATATCTGGTGTAGCAAGGATTCGTACCCAATGATAACTGCTTACCATCAGGCAGTACGAATGCTTGTTCACCATCTTTGTGATATAAATAAAGGTGTGAATTGTGAATAAATAAATCACAAAATATAGGTAAAGATAAAGTCGATGCGGCTTACATCTAATGCCGCGGAACCCTCTTCACTAAGGGTTACAGATCATAAATACTGTTGAATCCTGATAAGCCTGCTAAAAGAAAAACCCAAGTTTGAACCGACCGCCGTGAAAGTGGAAAGTTTTAAGGGTAGTTTCTTAGTAAAATTCGATCGTGGATTTTGTTTGAAAGTTGATCGGAGCCTAATTTTCTTTGTGCGGAAAGCGAAAATATGGGTCACGTACGTTTTTCACGATCGGTAAGCTCATTTTCTTTATGAAAAGCCGACTTCAGCCTGAATTTCATAAAATTTACTTTAAATTCAGTAGTTTTTCAGCATCTTTGCTTCGCCTAAAGGGAGATGAAATTTTCTTTAAGAAATATAGTATAATATATTATGGTACATAGCACATAATCGCTGGTTTCTCACGCTCTACTCTCTCTGCGCCGAGAGTTAGTTCTCCTTATACTCGCATGCCTTGATCCACATGCCTATACTACATGTTCACTGGTTTCAAGTACTCTTGACGTTCATATTAAAAAGTCGATAGGTTTAATCGTTAGGATGTGGGCATCCCATACTTCTTAGTCTAGGCAAGTTTGTATTATATGTTTTTCAACCTTACGTCCCTCAACCTTTCTATATACACACACACACACACACAAACACAAACACATACATGCTCACACACACATAGACACACACTATCATGCTCTAATGCAATCATCAATTATCGTTGTTAATCTAGTTTTTACTTTAATTGTGTCAACTGGGAACTCTGTAACATCTCTTTTTGGGGATGAGTGTTAATGTTTGCGACACAGTTTTATATTATTGCATTCTCGCACTGAAACTGTGTTTTCTGTTCCTTAATAAATTAATAAATAATAAATATGTCCGAACGAAAAGGTGTTTCATATGTGCTAATAACATCATTATCATATCATCACGCCGAGTCCCTAACGGGGTAGGCAGAGAGTATAGAGCGCCAGTTCTCTCTAGATTTACCTCTTTCGCTTCGTTCACATTAATCAGTCTCTTCATAGATGCTCGTCGATTTCGAGTACTCTTGACGTTTTCGTCTTTGAGCTAATAACACTACCATTTATTTTATTTCTTTATTTCAATCACACTAGCAGTCGTATGTGTGTGTCTAATAAGCGTGTCCTGCCTGCAGTCAAGCTTGACGCTTCATTTAGTAGGTGCTAAGGGTAAAATTATGATTGCTATTATTGATGTTACTATTAGTAATGTTGGTATAACATGCGCCATTGTGTGTGCTCGACCCTACTCAATGTATGGCCCCAAACATTCGATCGAAAACAATCGCTATTTTGGGTTGACGAATGTCTCCGGGCTCAATTAATGGGTGTGTACGATTATAAGGGTAAGATGGTAACAATATATAAGGGCTGTCGTTTGGGTAATGTCCTATTAAGCTTACTGTTACAGCGAGGCAGCTGCAGGGCACTGAATATTTTTTGTCGATTTATTTTAATTCTGGTATTTAAAAAATTACTAGTACGAACTGAAGCCTCCTTGACTACCCTATGAGAGACTTAGCGCATACGAGTGTATGTATGTAAAATAGGGGAGCTATCTTGATTTTTCAGTACATAACCACTTTCGGGAAATAGGCAATGGACCCTTTTCTATCCGTCCCTTGGTCAGAGGCTATCTTGAGAAATCAGTAACGTATCAATTTGAATTTTGGCATAATTATCGACCTTAATAACGCAATTTCTTGATAAATATATATTGAGTCCCTGTAGTAGAATTTTCCCCTCTGTTTGTTTTAGTTTGTGGTCGTTATTACAGGAAAGCTGGAGATTTTCACTATTGTATCAGAGTCGAAGAGTATTAGCAGATATTGGCTCTAATTTCATAATAATGTCTTAGACTTACAGATATTAGCCCAAAGATTAGTATAGTATATCGTTATCCATAATATAATAGTTAATTATAATATAACCGCTTGTATAGCGGGGAGTGTTCTGCAGAATTGTTCGACATGATGCCCACTTCCACCTTCTACCCCCGCACCTCTCGCCATCGACGGGGAATTCATCCCCATTTGAACCACAAAGTCTCGCACTGTGCGCTTCCAAAGGAGTTTTCTTCATTGAGGTTTTCCCTGGAGAGTACGGCATGGAGTTCTTCAAGAAGGTTGTTAAAATATTCCTGCAGGGTGGGCAATGCGCGAGTGATTCCCCTGGTGTTGCAAGCGTCCATAGGCGGCGGTAACCGCTTACCATCAGGCGGACCGCATGCTTGTTTGCCATCCATGTAGAATAAAAAAAAATGGTTCATGATTTTTGGTACTCAATCGCGCCAGAGCGGCGGAATTGGATGAAATTTTCACAAATATTGATCATAGTCTGGAATAGGACATGCCTAACGAGATTTAGCTAGCGGGATAAACTGCGAGGATCATCTAGTGTGTGTTTTTGTAATGAATAAACTCAAAAACTTCTGAGCCGATTTCAAAAATTATTTCGAAAGCTACATTCGCCCTGAGTGACATAGGCTAATTGGAAAGCTAAGTTCACCCTGAGTGACATAGGCTAAATTAATTGCTAGAAAATATATAAGAAAAATCTTCTGTCCATTCATGCGAAGCTGGGACGGGCCGCTAGCATATTATATACTTCTCTCAACCAGTGTTAGTCACGATTATTTTATTCCACATTTATACATAATAAAGGTAAACAGAAAAGCGCCATCAAACTGCTGGGAAAAGAAAATCAGCCAAAAAATAACGTTATAAAAGGAATAAAAGAAAAGTGGCTGATCTCGGATTAACATTCAATTCTGACACTGACGGCAACCGTGAAAGCCTTTTCCTTACTTTCAATGCTTACTTACTTACAAGTCTTAGGACAGGTATTTTTATTGTGTTCATCGCAAAATATGTTTACTTTTAAGAAAACGCAGCTCCCAACGACGTCATTACAAGGTAGGTCATGAACTTTCTTCAAAAATTTTTTTGGGATTGATGCTACTCGTTCTTGCAAAGTTGACTCTCGGTATCCAGAGAGGATCTATAGTCGTGCTTAGCGTGCATCGAAAGAGAGGAGGGAAATGCAAAAACTAATACAACTTCACTAAAGCCATCTTCTACAGAAGATCATCATTATTTAAAATCAGGAGGGCCGAAATCATAATATTATGTGTACCTTAGAATCGAATATTTACCTGAGCTCCTATTATCTAATTGGTACAGCACTATTTAAAGGTTATGTGAATAAGTACATACAATTCAAGAAATTTACATCAAGTACATCAAAGTATGGATAAACTATCACTTGACCTCCTGAAAAAGAGAAGTGAATCCCTGATGCATGAATGCTATAAAAAGTATTGCGAACAGCTGGAACAAAATATAATTAAAAACGCAAAATGTTTTTGGACCCACAAAACATAAGCGTAAAGGCAGTAGCAACATACCAACTCGCATGCATTTAGAAAATGAAAGTGCTACGGATGGCTCTAAAATAAGTGATCTGTTTGCGAAATCATTTGCATCGAGTTATAGTACTAAAAAAATAGATAGCCCTCCTATAACTGTCACAAATTTACCATGGAATCAACCGAGTATATTAAATGGTATTAGTTTATCGGAAAGCGAAGTTCTTTACACATTAAAAAGACTCAATTTATCTAAAGGACCTGGTCCTGATGGAGGCCCACCAATATTTATAGTGAAGTGTGCTAAGCAACTATCATTGCCACTCACGATCATCTTCAATGACTCGATTCGAACTGGTATTTTCCCCACATACTGGAAAGAAGCTATGATTGTTCCAATTTACAAGGATGGTTCCAAATCGAATATCAATAACTACCGTCCAATTTCACTGTTATCACACTTCCCAAAAATTTTTGAGAAACTAGTATATCCGTATCTCTTTAATCATGTTAAATCACAACTCACAGATCGACAACACGGGTTCATTCCAAAAAGATCAACCGCTTCCAACTTAGTGGCTCTTATCACAAAATTGTCAGATTATTTAGATGAACGTACTCAAGTCGACGCTGTTTACACAGATTTCAGTAAAGCGTTCGACAAAGTTGATCACACAATAGTTTTGAGAAGACTTTCTGAGGCTGGTTTAAGTGGTCCATTGCTCATCTGGTTCCAATCATACCTTAATGAACGCAAATGCTTTGTTGTCGCAAATGGATTTCAATCTACACCATTTGAAGCAACGTCAGGAGTTCCACAGGGGTCCCATTTGGGACCATTGCTGTTTTTAATATTTATAAATTCAGTTGTAGATTGTTTTGAGCACACAGTAGCCTACTTATTTGCGGATGATCTCAAAATTATAAGACCTATAGTGTCATTACATGATTCATTTTTGTTACAGGGAGACATTGATAGACTTTCTCAGTGGTGCCAAGATAATAACATGGTGCTTAATGCGGGGAAATGTTACTCTATATCTTTTACCCGTAATAAGCTTCCCATTAAGACTGTATACAGCATAAACCATACTAAGCTCAAAGAAGTCAATTGTATTCGTGACTTGGGCGTTCTCATAGACAAAAAGCTAACATTTAACGAGCACATGGACAAAGTAATAGCTCGAGCGTCTAAAATGAGTGGTTTTGTGATAGGAAACACTAAAATATTTCAGTCTCACAACACAAAACTTCTCCTGTTTAATTGTTTGGTTAGAAGTATACTTGAATACTGTTCTCAAGCCTGGTCACCCTTTTACAACGTGCACAATAATAGAGTAGAGAGGGTACAAAAGAGATTTTTAAGTACTCTTGTATACAATACCAACAATCGACACCTTACATCATATTCTGCTCGTCTTAATTTTTACAAAATTCGCTCACTTTCCAACAGGCGTGAAATATTGGACCTTACCTTTCTATATAAACTATGCAACTCCCACATTAACTGCCCGGAATTGTTATCATCCATAAATATATCTGCCCCGTCAAGATTACCACGCGCAAGTGTCTACAAACTGTTCCATGTCCGACCATATAAGACAAACCTAGGCTTGAATTCGCCTTTGAGCAGAATGCTCAGATCTTATAATACCTTGTCCAAACTCGCTGGTATTGATATCTTCGGAGATAATATCAGCAAATTTAAAACAACCCTAATTAATTTTTATGATAAAGATGAAAAATAAATTTAAATGCCTTACATTCATGTATCTGTGTATATGTATATATATATGTGTGTGTGTACACTTACATTTTTTTTATATTCTTTATAATATGTTCCTAGTTTCTTAGTTTTTTATTTATTTTTTTATATTTTTAAGTTTTTTTACTTAATTCTTGTAGTAGTTGTGGTTACCTGTAATTGGGTGGACACTTATGTAAGTTTTATTATGGAATATTCTGTTAATATTAAGGTGTTCTTACCTGTTGGTGATCCAAATAAATAAATAAATAAATAAAAGTATATCTTGATATGGATAATTTGAGTAACAACTAACTTATCTCAGAATAAAAAAAAATCGAATATGTATCTTCTAGCTGAGTATACCGGACCACGCGTAGGTCTTAAAAGGTGTTTAATCGAAATTATATAGAAGGGAAAATTTACAACTTCGATGAAAAAAGTAAAAATTTTACGTACTCTTGGACTTTAAGCAAGCAGAAGTTGTGTGAAACGATATAATATGTATCTTTAATGAACCAAACAATCACCTTCTACATTATGACATAAGCTGCAAAGTGTCCAGTCATGCAAGCTATTTTATTTGTAAAAAGTACGTGTGATTACATTGTTTCAGCTGCAGGTAGGCACTAATTACGAAACACGCCGTGGGCCGGCCGCGTTGTATCATAAATCACAATCAATCCACGTCGGTTTAGACGCAATTTCGGTAATATTCAACGGAAAACTTGCTTATCTGTAACAATAATCGTTATTCATTTCACTCGAATCGCTTTACATCGTAGAAAATGTCCGTTTGAACAAAATTGATAATATTGATAGCTTTACTTTTTTGTATACTAGCAACCCACTCCAATTTTGCGTGGGTGCAAATTAAGAAAAAGCGAAATGCTCTTGTATATATTGTACTAAAAACCGGCGAACATTTATGATATTTTTTTTAAACTTTGGGACAATTCCACAGTAATTGATATAGTCCCAAATAAAGCATAGCTTGTGTTATGGTAACTAGACAACGATAGATTTACTTATATAGATGGATATATACATATAGGACATCCAGAACTAAGGTACAAATGGCGGAAACTGGGTGTGTGGGTATTACCTATATACCTCTGCCTACCCCTTCGGGGACCCTAATGAGAAGGCGTGAAGATACATACATTACACTACATAAAAAAACTACAGTACTTCTGAACACTTAATCTAATCGGATTTTTACCTTAAGCTAGGCTAGGTCAATTACGCCAGTCCGAAGGTTACAGAGACAATCCATATTAATTTATTAGTAACTCATCTATGATTTGTATTTTCTCACTTAATTTATTAGACAAGTGAAGCTATTAAGCAGATTAGAAACTTGAAATCATAATATCTGGTTGGTTTCTCTCTGCCTACCCCGTACCTATACCTAAATTCTTTTGGATTTTCACATTCGGATTTGATTAAGCTATTTATCTTTATTTGTACTACAAAGCAATGCGTGCAAAATTTCGTATTTCAAATAAGTAGTAGGCTGCGCAACTTTTAACTTTATTACTGTATTATATGTATACATATAAGAAAAAAAAATAAAAATACTTTATTACTTCGACATTACAAAGTGCAATTTTATATATGATGAAAGGGGAGAGGCAAAAATGGGCCTTACAAGTTATGAGGGTCGGGAGACGATGCGTCACAATCACTCTCTGTCTAAGAACTGCCGCGTTTCTAAATATTGTTTTTAGATGGTAGGCTAGAAAACACTTTATCTTTCATTTAAGAAATTTGAATTCTATGTCGTTGAATCAGAGTTTACTCTCTCATTACAGCTTTCTCTATATATTACACAACATTATGAACGGAGTATATTCTGAAAGTTATCAACGGTATATTATAGGTTCCGCAATAGACGTTTCTGTGTTAATTATAGACAGTTGCAATGCAGTAAGTAATAACTTGAAGTATATTTCTTCTTCGTTCGTTCCTTTGATCGGACCGAAGTAATTTAAGTTGTAATGTTTTCAAACCAGTATATTTATTAACCGCGATGGACTCGCCATCTGTCACGTTACCTAATATACCTCTGGCGGAAAGTGGGTGAATGGGTATTATCTATACACCTCTGCCTACCCCTTCGGGGACCTTTGTGGGGAGGCGTGAGAATATATATATACAGTACTTTCTTGATACATACTTCCGGTCTCAGTTCGAAAGGGTGGATTCTTTTTCTATGAATTTATGAATACTGTGATTCGACCGTTTTGGTGAAGACATTTCATTCTATAGTAACAGAGTAAGGCAAAGAGCATTGGCTTTAAAAAAAAACAAAGCTGAATCATACTAGATATTACCACATACAAAACTACAAAATAGTGCGGTAGATTAAATCCCCAATGAGATAATTTAAAGAGCCTTTAAAAAAAGTCATTAGTTCAGTCGGGATTCGAGCTTACAATCTTCGTGTTGTAAGGAACTCGAACCATTCGGCAACCACGGCTTTTTAAATATTATTATTGACGGATATAAAAAATAATATGTACATACATACATATCATTACGCGAGTCCCTAACGGGGTAGGCAGAGGGAATAGAGCGCCAGTTAAAAGTAATAAAAGTAAATAATCAATAATAATAGTTAATTAACTAATAATAGAACGCAAAGCACTGTTTGTATGACCTATTCAACTTACCAATATACATCTTAATGCAACTGCACACAAGTATGTCAAAAGTAAGTAGTAATGCCGGGACGACATGGCATTGCACCTATCCAGAGGCGAAAGTTTAAAATAACTTGCGAGTGCGCTCTATTTGCTTAGCACTTGAACTGAGACTCGCTTGACTGCTACAGCATAGATTAAATACTCTTTGGACGAATTAATTTATCGTATTTTTTTAATGCATGATAGCTTTCATACATACATATCATCACACCAAGTCAGAATAGAGCACCAGTTCTCCCTAGACTAGCCTTGCTCTTTCGCTTTATCCGCATTCATAAGTCTCTTTGTACACGTTCGCCTATTTCGAGTACTCATGACGTTCCCGTCCTTGAGTGTCAAATCAATTTGATCTAGGTAGTTGGAACGCGGTCTTCCTCTGGCTCTTCTTGATGACTATTTATTTAAGTTTATTTTATCCATTTTCGTTGTTTCTTTATTTAACAATTAGTAAGCTATATAACTAGTACAATAAGTAATATAACTAGAGTAATTATTTAATAAGCTGTTCCTCAGTTATATAGCAGGCGCCTGTCCGTCCAAGACCGATAGCATTTTTCTATACATTGTCCAATGTCTATCGAAGAACATATCCACGTCTGGGTGCTAAGGGAGCATGTAACTATTATATACTAGATAACTAGCTAAAAAGGATATTACATTTAAATACTGTAGAATATTGCGTAGCACGAGAGATAATACGTACCATAAACGGTGGCTGTTATAGAACAATAGGATATGAAAGCATTTTGCGCTAACCATAAATAATGCTGGGTTGCCACCCGTGTGGATTATAAAAAAAATGCTAGTTGAGGGTTAAGGGCACAATATTGCAATCGTATTTCGTTTTATAATGCCTTCAATAAGCCATTAAATAGCATCAGTTCAATGTTATTAAAAAGTCATAACTTAATAGGTACCATCATTCACGTATAATCTCTATGCGATATTTTGCGATAATTTTATGTTTATTTGTTGATGTGTTAGTCTCTTCACTATATTATATAGCTACTAGATATTCCCATAGTTATTCTTGTCGTTTAAATGAAATCATTTATTACTTTTTCAGTTTGCTCGCCATTTGGGCTCGTAGTGTAATCTCAAATTTTAAGCCATCAAATGGTTAAAAAACATATTTTTCGTAGAATGAAACATAATCATACGCTTTAGATTTATTATTTACTTTTGTAATCTACAAATGCTCATGCTGAGTGCGTCACGTGGTAGCCAGTGAGAGTGGTGCGCTCTATCTCTAGTCTAGTCTAGACTAATGGGTTACTTTGATTACATTATAATATATCCTCACGCCTTCCCACAAGGGTCCCCGAAGGGGTAGGCAGAGGTGTATAGGTAATACCCACACACCCAGAAAAACTCATTGGTACAGTCGGGATTCGAACTTGCGACCTTTACGTCCCAGGCAACTGCTCGAACCACTCGGCCACCACGGCTCTACATTAAGTTTATATAATATCACAATGATTTATTCTTTTTAATATCTGATTGGAACTTAAGCATGTAATTATATTATTTTCAAACATCAATTATGTATATCTCTGGCACCTGAAATATATCTCCGGCGGAAAGTGGATGTGTGGGTATTACCTACACACCTCTGCCTACCCTTTCGGGGACCCTTGTGGGAAGGCGTGAGGATATATTATTATTAATTATGTATAATATTTACAAACATCAATTTTGTATAATACATATTAGATTTTTTTTTTTAGAAACCTGGGACAATTCCACACAAATTGACCTAGTCCCAAATTAATTACATTATGTGTATATTGTTGTTAATGTTAATAAATTTCTTCATATCACAATGATTTATTATTTTTAATACCTGATTGAAACTCAAGCATGTAATTATAATATTTGCAAACATCAATTATGTACTATGTAGTCGTTATTTGCATTTCATAGCCCATCTGAAGTATTTATCTTTTAATCTTTGCCTTAAACGATTTCTTAGTAAGAAACCACTCCGAAGCTACGAATATGAAATTGGTTCATCCGCTTCTTATTTATGCTAACATAAAAGTGCTACTTCCGAAACTAATGTAATACTTTCTTCGTGCAAGGCTTTCTTTAGGTTCGACTCTATGATGTATAAATTATACATATTAAGTGCCTGTTTTGCTTCCTCTTTTCCATTTCAATTTGGCTCCAACATAGTAAAAACTAGGTCACACATTATTTGTGTTAGTTCTTAAGTTTGCGATATATATATTTTTTTATACAACAATAGTGGCAAACAAGCATACGGCCCACCTGATGGGAAACGGTTACCGTAGCTTATTTACGCTCACGATACCGAAGTATCACAGACTATAACTCTCCGAACACAGAGTGTTCGTAGAGTTATAGTGTGTTAGCAGCATAATGGGTTTTAATCCCTCTTTAAATCCTCTGCTGCCAATTCCTCCCCAAGGAGCACATTACTGGAAACCTTTTTCACCGCGTAGGAACACAACACAAAAAATTGTGTTATTTGGCTACGGCCTTCTATAAGGTGGAGGTCCTGCCCCAGTCGGGCAGATACAAATTCGAACGGGAAACCCATTATGCCCTACCTCTCTTAAAAAACAATTCTAATATTGCAAAACGAGGTAAAGCGAGTCTCTTATTCAAAATTGGAGCTGCTGGACTGGGGCAGCACCTTTATAGAATATGGCACCCAGATGACACTGTTTGTGGATTGTGTTTAATATTGTGGTTTGCACACAGCAGATAATGCATCCAAAATAAAGTTCACAATTCGTAATACATATCAAAAGGCGAGTCGAAAGAAAAATGTCCTAAAACCTACAAACATATAAATATTTACGCCTCCCCATAATTGTCCCCGAAGAAGCAGGCAGAGGTGTGTAGTACTCATACACCCACTTTCCGCCGGAGATATATTTTGGGTGTGCATTGCACATTATTATAAGTGGCAATAGGAAAATCTAAATAGATGGAAATAAAATGAATCTGGTACTAAGGTTATGGTTTCCGTGGGTCTGTAGTACTGGCGATGTTATTTATTTCAATTATTTATGTTATCTACTCTATCCTATTTACCTTTTAGGTAAAATTTGATCCTTTGAAATATTCATGCTAAAGATAACCCTTTCGCCTTAGCTATATCCACAAATAGTATACAATTCATCAACAAATCACCGGGTAAATCTAAACGGTGAAATTTCACAGAAAATTATTTAACCGCAGCCGTAAATCGTAACTGGATACAAACAATTAAGGCCGGGATGGACTCCTAAGTAATTTATTGGATGGAAATTAGGTAAAGTTATCAATCAATTTGATGTTCAGATACGGATGTGGCGAATCCTGTTTTGTCTCGGAGTTTAACGCCTACAAGCTGACTATGAGTACCTGATTTACATTTAGTTTATTATCTATTTGGGAAGGGATTATATGTCTGGTTGAGGACTTTTGTGTGATGTAAAAACTCGCAAATTATCAAAGTCACTACTGTTGCTGGCACGTTGAATAAGACTTGTGACAGAGAAAGGACTATTAAGTCGGGCCATATTTCATAGCAGTTCCTTATCTTTTTCACAGCTCTCAAATTTGGGTCCGGTAGACACAACGTCGATAATTCACAAATGGCGAGTCAGTCGCCGTTTATGAAGCACGCCCATATATATACCGTAAAGTTCGTCTTATCACTAATGACATATAAAAGCTCATTGGTATAATTGGGATTGGAACTAACAATCTGCTTTCTAGGCAACTACTCCAACCAATCGGCCACCATAGTTATCACATATATAGGTACATAATATGTAGATCCATTAGTTCTCACGGTTCTCAAGTAAATGCTTAGATTTGCGCACTCAAGTTATGACTACACTGACTCAATTGAAACATAATTTTGCAGGAGCAGAAATGTAAATAAATGAACGCCTGCTCTTTGGACCCCACAATGCAGCTATTTGAATACCGACAACATAATTTACATTATCAAAACTAGTCTACGTACACTATTTGCATTTTCTTGTTTTAATGTATTTTTGCTGCAGAAATTTAATCCTTACATTTAGATGTAAGAATCACGAACTCCTGAATGAGGATTAAGTTTTTATACTTTGCATGCATTCGTCGTCAAGTTTTTCCTCCGAGCTGGTTTATGGTACGTAGCTTCTGGAAACTTCCAGGCTTTGCTAATAACTTGTTGGAAGTTTTAACTTGAGTCTGTGGACAATTTGCATGTAAGCGTTGGATTTAACGAAGTAATAAAGGTGTTCGTTGTATTAGCGTAGGTCTATTTCAGTGATAAAGTAAATATACATAGTATAGATCAGTGGCAAATAATTGTTATTTTGTATGTATAATTATGTTTCCATATTCTTACAATAATCTTGTCATTATTCTTCCTTTATTATTAATAGTAAAATTATGATTATTTATGTTCTGTTCGGAATTACTCCTCTCATTTGTATGACTCATTGCATAATTTTTTATTCGCGACTTTTTGTACTTCATTATTTTATTATAAAGTATAATTTTGCAGTTTGTAGTACCTTCACAACTTGTTCACAAGTTTAAAAGTATGACTTCTTCTTCAAATTTAGAGTTGTAACCGCCCAGCAAGAGATACATAAATTTTACCTAAATTTGCTCTATCTATCAAACGAGCAAACACCTCGATTGAATACACCTAAAAAGCTCGCGTTTACTGTAAAATAAATATTCTAATGTAGTGTGCCGACACATCGGGTGTGCTCTGAAATTTAATTTCGTTTTAGTCTGGCCTTCTCTCAACTGATACTAAACTATACAAAGCCTTAGTTATAAGTAATAGCAATTGACAATCGTAAGGTTATATATGTGAATACATTAATCTATACACGTCACTGTTGGGTAATAGGACTTCCTTGTTTTAAGCCAGCGAATTAGCCCTGAGCTAGTCCATATACACAGCAAACAGATACAGATACAACTGCTTGTGTAAATCTTATCATACAAACGTAATCAGAGGTAATTTCGCACAGTGCCGACCTTGTGGCCAAAGGAACAACTATGCTTTCAAAAATATAAACAATCATAAATGATACCGAAGGACAACCAGTGGTCTTTGCAGGACTTAAATAAATAATTCATGGGGCCAAAAATATACAGCTTTGGTAGTGAGTCAATTTCTCCTGATACATAGTAACAATACTATCATCAGCGGGGATAGTAGTACTAGTATGAGCGCTGTGATATATTTTTTTCGACTCATTATACAAAATATATTCTGCGTTTTGAACGAGAAATTTCCCGAAGCACATGTTAGCTGTACAGTACACAGAGTATTGTATTTTATACACTGTTTACTCGTAGCGTAACTTGTTTAAGACTAACGAGTAGCTTTATATTCTTTACTGTGATAAACTAGACGGTCAAGTTAAGGAAATTAAAAACAAACTATTGACAAATCAGTCGCACTCCCAAGATTCGTTGTTTTCATATACTAGCACTTAGCACTAATAAAATTGACAACATGCCAAGTCTTTATTCTTGTCCTCCGAAGCATTAGTCAAGCAGTATTATGTGAGTTCGTAAGTCGAACCCCTTATGTCTGAGGAACACGACTGACACTATAAAACTTCTCCGTTATTCTACTTTGTGCTACCTCGGCTCCGATGGATTGAATTCGGAAAATTGGAAATCAGATACCTATGTTAAAATTATAATGGCCTAGTGGTTCGAGCAGTTGCCTGCGACACAAAGATCGCAAGTTCGAATCCCGACTGTACCAATGAGTTTTTCTGAACTTAAGTACAGTGATTAGCCACGCCACGAGCTTTACCCCTTTGCCTACTCTTGTGGGAAGGCGTGAGGATATACTATTTATTTTTATGTACATAATGAATGATTACAGTAACCAATGAAATTATTGACGCACTGTAAGCATTTTTGGTTTAGGCTTTCATAACAGTCAAGCTATTTCTATGGAATGGTACAGGGCCTTCATACTAATAATGTTATTTAGGACCAAATAAAGCACCTACAGTTCTTTGCATCTACGTATGATTCACAAAGCAAACAAATCGTATTAAGTCACGTTCATCTCATACGCCATTACATAAAGACAGATCCGCTAAGATTATGTGCGTCGATAAATTTTACTATGCTCGCAAAAAGGTAGGCTTCTTCGCTTCACAATAGGACAAGCACACGTGCTAGCGCGTGAAAACGGGCCCGTAAATCTGAGAACCTGCAAGTCGATTTGACAGGTTCGAATTTAGTGGCCTTAAGAGGTTAATAGCGCGTCAGATGTGGTCACATCCTTAGCCAAGTCCGTTGCGATTCAGTACGGACCAGCGCGAGTTTTATGGCGGGGTTTCTTTGAATTATGTAGCAGACGGCGCTTGAAGAGACGAGCGCCGCTAGTAGGGGAGGGGTGTGTCTAAGTATCAAAGAGTTAGCGACTATTTACCGTAAGCATGGCATTGTTTTGTACGATACAAAAAGTTTAGGGATGTGGCGCCACGTATATCACGCTGAGTCACACACGAGGAAGGCAAAGATAATAGAGAGCTATATCTCTCTAGTCTTACAAACCTCTTCGGCTTAATCTACTTTCATCAGTTTCTTCATACATTCTCACTGGGTTGGCGTATTCTATGTCGTGATTGAAACCTAATATTATCGCATTTCGCCAAGAACTCTGTATTTATGTACGAACATAACAATACGTGTAGTGGCCTAACTAGTTCCGCAATGCTAGTGAAACCATTATACATAAAAATTAATGAAATTTATGGAAAAAAATTACTTATGTAGTTATTACAAATACAATAGTCTTCTCGCATATCAAATAAACACGGTAATACAATGTTAAATTAAATTAACCAATCAGATACAAAGCCGCTTTAAGTCACTTATTTGCCCCATAACATGAAGTAGTCTGCATTTTCTGCATACGGTTTAATGCAAAGTGCCAGAGAATTTTAAGCGATCAAATTTTACAGTAGGTATATTAAATTTACTATACATACGTTTGTGATTTTCTTCTCAAACGTAAGCATGATCCATCCAAGCATCCTTACGATGTTTACCTTCATCGGAGAGCGCTCGTGGTCTGACTAATCACTGTACTACTACCGCACACTTAACTCGGGATAAAAACTAGTAATCTTTGAGTTGCAGACGAACACTCGGCCCCATAGATTTTATATATCTTCTAGCCTTCCCACAAGGGTCTCGTCAAGAGGCCGTCACCAACTTTGAGCTTCTTATCAAACATATAAATATACATATAAATATGCAGGTTTCTTCTCGATGTTTACCTTCAACGTAAAGCTCGTGCTGTGACTAGTACATAAGTTCAGAAAAACTCTTTGATAGGTTTTGAACTTGCAATTTTTGTGTTCCAGGCAACTCGAACCACTCGGCCTTCCCTGCTGTTTCGGCGATCAGATTTTTTAGATACCATTATGTATTTATTTATAATTTAAGAAATAAATAGTTGGCTACTGCGTTATGAACTGCATGAAGTATGTGTAGTATATGTAGTTGAGTCAAGTTAAGTATAATTTTAGTCGGACCCACAGCGTAGCCAATGTAACTTTCATATTAACTCTATCTAGCGTCCGCTCATTAACTTCATAGGTTTTACATTTCACTCTTATTATTTTAAATTCACATTATGCTACATAATGATTACTGCATAATTTTACGTTTATTTGTTGATTAAAATTGCTTCGCCAATAATTTTACGTATATAGAGAACACTATCCTACACGTAGTATTTGACCCATAGAGGATATTAATTCATTGCTAAGATATCAGCTTCATTACAGAAAAAGCGAATATCACAGATTGTCCATAAATGAATGAGGTATTTCGTTCTCAGTTTTAATGACCAAACGTTCTCACACGCTTCGAGTTAATTACAGCTACATCAGAGGGAATCACAAATGCAATTATTCCGATTGGTGCAACCTCTGGTGTCTGCATTTTGTCCACTCGGCGCTCGGGCAGTTCTCTCGTAATCGTGTCATTGATATATGAGCTTGAACTTGGTGCGTGTATAATACATGATTGTATTTTAATTTGAAAAAATACTGATCACGGATTTCGTACTTGCAATCTTATATATTAACACTCGGCCACGGGCGTATATATAATTAAATCGTATTAAGATTAATACGATTAATAATATATCTCGCTCAGAGAATCAGCATTGCTATCCAGCGTGGCAATGCTGCTAGTATTCTTGGCACGTTGCCCCGGGATTCCGATTTGGGACAAATATTTTATCTGTAAGTAGTTAGTTTCAACTGTTCTTTGTAAATATTGTTAATTGTTGTTATTGTAAATAAAGATTAATATGATATTAGATGAATATTATAATACCTATATATAAGAGACTAATATAATTTTAGTCTTAAAGAAATGAAAATACTGGTGAAGGATGTCGTATATAAGAGATAACTGGCGCTCCACTCTCTCTGCCTACCCCGTAAGAACTTCGTGATGATATGTAATAGGTATATAATAATCTGTATTTAGGAATACATTAATTAATACAGTTGGTATAATAACAGCATATTAGATGTAGGTACCTACCTATGAAAAGTTCTACCAAATCTAAGCGATCCAAAACCATACACTGCACAGAATGTCTATACTAGCAATGTAGAAACAAATAGTAAATTATTGCAAAAGCTCAGGCGTAGGAGGGTTTGGGCTTACTGTATATTACATATTAAGACTAAATAAAAACTAATCGTAACAAAACCGGCCCCAAATACAATACGTAACCAGCAATTGGCGATGACGAAAGAAATTATTAATCTGCGTATTTTTCGCAGTCGACAGAAAGAGTGACCTACTATTCGGCTTACGTAATCCTTAATCAAGATAGGGTTCAACCACAGAAGCTGCAGATTTCCGTTGCGTATTCATTAGGGATCGACCGGACAAATGTTCCGGACTTATGTTTTCTGGAATTATTTGCTGGCTCAACCAAACAAACTGTGACACTCGCTTGACGTCCAAAATACATCTTGAGTAAGCTTATGTCGGATACTCTATTTGAAGTTGAAGATATGACGTGATGCTGTTTTCATTACGCCAGGGTTCAGAAGCTGTATAACCTTCGTGATCCAAAACATACATACATATATATCATCACGCCGAATCCCTAACAGGGTAGGCAGAGAGTTAGAGCTCCAGTTCTCTCTAGACTTACATACCTCTTTCGTTTCGTCCACATTCATCAGTCTCTTATATTATTATCCAAAACAACACATTATTTCAGATCAGATAAGAGCTTAAAAATATTTCTAAATTCAAAAACAACTAGAAAAAAGAGCAAACATTTTAGAGACGTGATCGAATCAAATACCCCGTCGGTTAGCTCAACACATCCATCTTGATATATCATCACCGTCTATCTACCTTACTTTCGTTGAAAAACAAACAAAATTGCTTTCCCAAACCTTTGATATATACAAATAGATAAAAAAACCCTAATGGATTCGATTCTGAAATATCTATATGATACACGATCCTCGCCAACATTCACTTTTACAAAACTTTTGATGAATCGATTTCTTTTATGGTCATCGATTGAACGAATGCTTTGTTTTCGGATGTCAAAAGCATAATAATGGTTCCTTTGCTCCGTATATAGCATAAAATGTTAGCGTCTGTACTATTTCACACCCCTCTTTGTGTTCCCAATGTAATGTAATGAAGCTAGGCTGTAGGTAAGCTATTATGCTCGTACGTGCCAATAATTGCTTGCCATTCAGGCAATCGGGTGGAGGAAGTTTACTGTTACTAGGTCTCGAATATTGAAGTAGACTGGAAATAGGCCGTGGATATATATATTTTTATTTATATGTATTCTGGCTCTTTTTCCACATTTCCTGCGCCATATGAAAATCATACCATACGTAAATTTATATACATGTACATAATTATTTCGAATTTATTATTTTTTAGCAGTTATAGATTTTCACGCTTTCCGGTGGTTTCACGGTACCCCAAAGGGGTAGGCAGAAAAGTACAAAACGTATTTTTTGCCGTTAATCGTTATTTAGGTGCTTTCACTGCCAGCGTGACAGATCCATCACCGTGCTCGACTCACTTGAAAGTAATTTCAAACGTTTGCAGGTTTCTGAATACTTTTAGTATAAAGTAGAATTCGCGCTCTACTATTTGTGTTACATGGTTTTCCACGTTTACGGAGAAGACTAAAATGCCATTTATAATAACTGCTTGTATAATGTTTCTACTCTTTGTGATAGTATCATTACTTTATTAATCTATTCTAGATTCTTGAATGTAATCTTGCTAAACACACCAACTTACACTTTTTTATAATTTGTCTAAATTTATAAGTAGGTCAAGTGCCCTAAGTTTCAAGCTAACACCAGAACTTATGCCACTATGTTACTTTAAAAGTAAACAAAGTGTGTTCTTTTGGCCGTTTTGTTTGGCGTTGGGCAAAAGCCGTATATATTGTCTCGCTGTCGAAATTCTGCCCAGTTTATCTTAACTCCGGACTAGTTTCCACCCAAATATCTGGTGGACTAATTTATTGGTGGGACTAAACTTCGGTTAGATTTTAGCAATGAGTGAATGATTATGGGATTTAGTCTATCTCGTTGTAGAGATAAATACGATTGAAATTTAAGTTTACATACATACATACATACATATATTCACGCCAAGTCTTTAACGGGGTAGGCAGAGAGTATAGAGCGCCAGTTCTCTCTAGACTTACATACCTCTTTCGCTTCGTCCACGTTCATCAGTCTCTTCATACATGCTCGTCGGTTTCGAGTACTCTTAACGTTCCCGTCCTTGAGCGTCCGATCGATTTGATCCAGGTAGTTGGAACGTGGCCTTCCTCTGCCTCTTCTTGCGCACACTTTTGCTTTGTATATCTGTTTCGTCAATCTTTCTTCACTCATCCTTTCTATGTGTCGAAACCAACATAACATGCCTTTCTTCATCTTTACAATCATTCACACCAGTTGATTTGCGAATCTCTTCATTGCGGATTCGATCTCTATCGTTACTCCGCAAATTTTCGAAGAGATCGCATCTCAATTGCATTCAAGCTATTTTCATACTTCCTCTGACATACCCAGGATTCGCTGCCATACAATAAGGTAGGTACCAATATCGCGTTGTGGACAGCAATTCTTAACTTAAGTTTACATATTTGACTGTGACCTGAAACCGAAAGATTACATTATTGAAAACATAATCAAACTGTTCACTTTGATAAATTTTACTTTTTCACCAATTTAACTGTCTGATATCCCAGTGCTTAGTTATCTAATGTATAAAGGATCACCGCTTCAATACCCGTAGAGAGCAAATATTTTTGATATCATCCAATAAATATCTACCGTATTATGCCATGAATATTTGGATTTTATATAATAATATATAATATATCCTCACGCCTTCCCACGAGGGTCCCCGAGGGGGTAGGCAGAGGTGTATAGGTAATACCCATACACCCACTGGATTTTAATCTCAGGTATATATCTAGGTCTTTGAAGATTTTACATAGTATATGCCTAGCTTAATCATGTAAAAACTTAAAAAAAATGCTATATAGATATAAATATAAATTACATCAATTTCTATTTCATTATTTCAATCCAGCCTGTACTTGAAATAAATACGAGCTCTATTCCTAATGGCTTTACGTGTTCTAGAATTGTAGCGGCGCCAAGCGCTAACGTTTAAATACCCAACGATTTTCTGTAACTACTGCAAATATTGTTCAATAAAAAAGGTATAATAAAAACATATGACTTTAACAAAAATATTTCTTTTTGGCTCGTCAAAATAGCGCCGACAACTCAGCCCAGCACAACTTTTAAGAAGAGTCTACTTTAACCAAGATTCGCGAAAGCAATAAAGTGGTTGTATGTATATATCATTCATGTAGTCAACATACCTAATTAGCATACGATGGACTGTTTTGGAGACCGATTCATTGGATGTATATAATATATCCTCAGCCCCAGCTGAATAATCTATACTAATATTATAAAGAGGAAAGATTTGTTTGTTTGTTTGTTTGTAATGAATAGGCTCCGAAACTAATGGACCGATTTCAAAAATTCCTTCACCTTTGGAAAGCTACATTATCCCCGAGTAACATAGGCTATATTAAATTGGACCCGAAAGGTGGCGCTGCGATCGAGTTTCAAGAATTTTACCTTTCTACCCGGGCGAAACTTTCTGTGTGTTTCTGTGTGTCTTAAGCTAGATTCGAGAATGGTTTAGATTTACAATTGGACCCAATAGGTGGCGCTGCGATCGTGTTACGGGCAATTTAACTTTTTCACCCGAGCGAAGCTGGGCGGGACAGCTAGTGAACTATATAGTTGAGCCGATGGGAAGGCGTGAGGATATATTATTATTTTGTTGAGCCGTTGGTATTCCTGGCAGAGAATTTCTCCTCCCTTGGTTTCATTGAACACAATATGTAGTTATCAGGCAATTTTTTGGATGACATTACAATTGACCGTTGCTAATGGGTAAAAACACAGAAATGGCATTTTTTCAATTGACCGATTGTCAATACGTTTAAAATGGCGTAATATTTTCCAAACAATAGCCACAACGTTGGCATTTTCCGATGTTGAGGCCTAAGGCTGGTACTAGTTTTATTTTCTAGCCTGCTCTGTTAATTCTTCAGCAACTGGACACAGCCACGTTAAGTTTCAGTCTTAATTTTATAAACTTTGGTGTGATATCGTTACACTTGTACCATTTGCATATTTTGCTACAGTTATTTTGTAGGCGCGTTTTAGGTGCTGAGTGGTTTTGTTAACTTGATTTCTTTCGAGCCATGCAATGTAAAAAGAAAAATTAACCTGCAAAAGAAATACGGATAAAAGTTCGTATCTATCATTCGATTCCAAAGTTCAAGCACAGCACCGTAATAGCGAGTAACAACGCCAACAATACCGCATATCTATATCAGGAAGTTCAAATATTGCGTCAGTCAGGCTTGCTCGAAAGTACCGTGAGAGCAATGAAGAGTTACTGCTTTTGTTGTTACACCCAACACTTTCTTATAAGAATATATTGCTTACTCCGAGCTCGGGGAAACTTTGAAACGTTCTGGGTGATACGATTTCGTGAAGTTTGTAATAGCCGTGGGAAATGTACTCATATGCGAATGTCGCGGTTACTTAGTGGTTTGACTTACTTAGACTTTAATATATTTTTTATTTATTACGTAATATGAAACGCAGCTTGATTTATATCGCGATAACTTCTTAAGAATTACGCAATACTTTTGCTTTTGCATTAGAAGTTTTTGATCTTCGAAGCATTAACGCTTGCTTTCAACAAAATTATATCTAACAACTTACTTTGCGAAGTAGCTTTGGCTGTCGTTTATAAAAATGTTGTCGGCATCCGAGTTACATATCACCTTCAATTTTGAAGTCTAATTGGCAAACAAAAATGTACTCTTTCAATAAAGCTCACGACTCGAGAGCAAACGAAATCCAATTTGGCAAAGTCGTATTTGTATCAAATTTTATTAGCTTTCATTCTTTTTACATGGGATCGCAATTACCGTCTACTTTACCTCGATAACGGTCATCACATAATTGAAAGCAGATATATTTTAATAACGGTAATCGTGTCAATATGGAATTGGTCCTTGAATATAACTATTTTATATTTCTTCCAGTTAAAAATCGCTGTTCGTTAGTCTTGCAAAGGCTCGAGAATGGCCCACCGATTATGATCAAATTTTTCGTAATTTTGGTATGTGCATGATTCCCTAAATCGTTTAGAATCTCAATTGGATCGGGTAGGTGGCATGGTGGTGGTAGGTTTTAGCTGCTTTTTAGCTATTATGCTTTAGCAGCTTTAAGCTGGGTGGCTCAGCTAGTATTATAATATAACTTTATATGCATAAAGGTACTGATGAATGTAGACGAAGCGAAAGAGGTATGTAAGTGTAGAGAGAACTGGCGCTCTATACTCCCTGCCTACCCCGTTAGTGACTCGGCGTGATGATATGTATGAATGTATGTGGAATAATCTGTTAAATGGTTGTATGCATACATAATATGTAGATGAAGAAATGGAAGTCACTAGTCTAGAGTAAGCTGGCGCTCTAACCTCTCTGCCTCCGTGGTTGTGATGTCTAATTACAAGTAGTTATATAAATCGGAGATATATGAAAGAAAAACATTGCTATCCTCATAGAAAATGCTAGAACGCCGGCGTTAGAAACCTTACGCATTGCTATAAATTAAGGTAGTGCAGATTTAATAAAGCGATTCGCAATGAAATGAAGCGTAAAATGGAGTTCCTTCCAGAGATTAGTCCCTTTGTTGAGCGGCCACGACCCGGGAGGAAATCACTAGGAAATTGCCCCGTACTCGCCTTCTACTGGTGAATTTGTGATGCCTGTTATATTGTGAAGCATTAGGATTTGAGATTTACTGGCCTTAAATTGTACTCCTCTTATGTCCATAGTTTAAGTGATATAAGAACTCATCTTTATTTTTTCCTCGGTTTTTAACCCTTAAACACGTTCGGCATATTCCTGCTACAAAGATAAATGTTATCTATATGATAGCTTTCTGGCCTATATATATTTTAGTCACGTTGGCACCTAAAATATATTTGGAGGAAAGTGGGTGTGTGGGTACTACCTATACACCTTTGCCTACCCCTTCGGCGACCCTTGTAGGAAAGCGTGAGGATATAATAATATAAAAGTTCAATAAGTATAGCCCTTTCATTGAATTTCATTCCACGATTTTAAATTTGATTTCACAGAATGTTGCCATTTGTTTATTAATTACGCAATGTAAACCATGAGGTAGGTGTCAATCACGATCTACTCTGAACGGAGCACTCTTGATGAGCGTTTCTAAAGTATAAAAAGTCTATCATCTTTTAACTGTTAAAAATAAAAACAAAACAATATACAAGGTCAAAATGAACCCAAAGAGTTGAATTCAAAATCTCTTCACGATTTAACTCGATTATCGGCGTTCAGAGGGATGACGAGGCGAGGCGGACGTTGCATACAAAATACCTGCCTTCTTCAGTGATAACTCAGACGAGATAATGTCCTTGCGACCATTAGCGGGTTTATCACCGGAACTTTGTCTAAGGCGGTATTGTATCATAAAGAGACTCTTGATAATAGTTAGAAATTTTGCATGATAAAATTAAACAAATGAGGTCCGTAAGTCTAGTGAGAACTGGCGCTCTACTCTCTCTGCTTACCTGGACAGTGATTACAAGAGAAGACGACGAAGATAAAAAATAAAACACTTTGGTAGAATCAAACAATATTTATTAAATCTAACCATGAGATGCCATTAATCAACAACATCGTAATCTAAGTTTGTTATACAACTTAAGTGACAAACCAGCATACAGTCCGCTTAGTAGTTTGCGGTAAGGATATAGACACTTTCAAAGGGGTTCATTAAAGCGCTGCCGACTTTACATTGGGAGAAGTAGCAGTGTTGGCAGTATACAGAACGAATGTTCCTCGGTCCGTTCTTATAGCCTTAAACCTTACTTATTGCAGAAACCCAACCGAAGAGCAGTGCCAAAGAAATCGCGTTGTTTAATACCTAATTTAAAAGCAATATTTGAGCCCTTGAAAGTAAACTTTATATGACACCGATGATGACCAAGGACCTATCGATACATTAAATTAGATTGGGGCAAGACATATTCAGAGTTTATATTAAGCTATAAAAATATTATACATTACGATAACACTTTAAAAGAAAGATCCGTAATTATACAAAGCTCTGTAGTTATGTGTATGTTCTATGAAACTGAGACAACGATATACATACTAATGGAGATGTATTAAATACATAAAAAATATATACAGGACCAATAGGTAGTTGTTTTTTTTTCTAGCGCACTCCAAAATTTGAAGAATTTTAGCGATATTAAAATGAGAGGATACAGGCAGTCAGACTGGATCAAGCGTCTGTAGTTCTAGAGAGGACTGGCACTGTTCTCTATCTGTTTATACCGTAGTAGTTAGCTTGCATGTTTGTTTATATTTGTATCCTTGTAAGCATATTTCAAGGACGTGTATCGTTATCTTATTTAAAATCAACCATAGCACCCGATTTTTGGAAAATATTAATCATATCTAAATTTATGATGAATGTGGACGAAGCGAAAGAGGTATGTAAGTCTAGAGAGAACTGGCGCTCTATACTCTCTGCCTACCCCGCTAGGGACTTGGCGTGATGATATGTATGTATGTATGTATCTAAATTTAATTCACGATTGTTGCATTTTTACATCGACATCATTATTAAGATTGAAATCACTTACTGAAAGTAATATTGGTAACTACTATTATATGGCGGTGGAATAGTGAACTGTGAAGTTTGATTATGGAACATTTCTAGGAATGTAACAACTAGATACCGACGTTTCTTTTTCTCTTTGATGTTTTCAGATACTTGTATTGAAGAGCTCAGAAGCTTATTTATTGTCATTATTGTTCTAGAATTCCAAATGGACAATATAAGAGCCTTTTCGCAATCTTAAATAATAATAGGAACAGAACATCATGGTGAAGTCTTTAACTAGTACGCCAGTGTAGTTATACTCAATTTATTAAGTAAAGCCGTTGAATAGCAATTTTATTCTTTAAGAACTAGTTTGTCAATTGTCAAGATGCCTGATATTTGCAATGGAATTGCGCCTTCAGTTTTGAAGGGTCTCGTAGACATTTACAAAAGAACGCGTTTACCGTTCACATGTCGTATGATGCGACAATATTGTATATTGTCTTTGATGCTTGCGTCGTTGTAAATAACATTATTGTGTCTTCTTATCTTCAGACTCGTCGTCACTGTAATTCTTTGGCGTTTCACCGGGCTTCAGAAGGTTGCCTACGATGTCATATTTCTCTGAAAAATTCAAAGAAATGCTATTATTATACTCTTTTTTTTACTTGATACGCCTTTTATCTTTTTACACATATACCTACATACCTACAGGGTTCTGGGTACGTATATCACGAGATTGAACTACTATTGTACACGAGAGGGCAGACATAAATATAGAAACAACGCGAAACTTTTTGCAGGAGATGTAGAAAATGTCGAGCCTGTCGCTATTTGCTGGATCTCCAAAGTAAACTTTGTAGTACCGACCTGTCAAATATATGAAAATTTTCCTTTAAAGTAAGTCTCGTCACGTGACCAATTACTGTGCTTAAGCTCAAGAAAATCTATTGGTATATGTGGCCTGTTCGTACAAAGAGATTTTGCGACTTTTATCTCACAATACCTCCACGATACGTCTTTAAGATAACACTTGTCATCACACCTAGTAGGCAGAACAAATAGATCGCCTGCTTTCTCTAGACTTAACAGTTCTCTTTCGATTTATCCACGTTCACCAGTCTGTTCATACTGATTAGATTTAAGTATCTTATATATATATCTTCACGCCTTCCCACAAGGGTCCCCGAAGGGGTAGGCAGAGGTGTATAGGTAATACCCACACACCCACTTTCCGCCAGAGGTATATTAGGTGCCAACGTGACAGATGGCGAGTCCATCGCCGTTACTCAAGCACGACTATACATACCTTTATGCCTTTGAATTTCTTCTCAGACGTATGCAGGTTTCCTCTCGATGTTTTCCTTCACCGTTCAGCTCGTGGTGTGACTAATCACTGTACTTAAGTTCAGAAAAACTCATTGGTACAGTCGGGATTCGAACTTGCGACCTTTGCGTCGCAGACAACTGCTCGAACCACTCGGCCACCACGGCTCTTAATTGAACTATAGATAAACTTAAATTTAACTAAATTGTAGTTGAATCCATGCGATTTTCAAGCTTAAATAAAGTAGCAACATTAATTTCCGAATGTTGCACTGCATTAAAGCTTACGTGAGTAAAAAGTAATTAAAAATTCAACTGAGCTGAGAACTATTGGAGCGTCCCTCAGTTAGCAGAGTGGCTAAATTGCCGCGGTCGCAGCCATCGCGCTGAAAGCGTGGCCAACTTTTAACACTAGCTCCCTCGGGAAAGCGTCTCTTGACCAAGTAGGAATACACACTGTTATTTTAGAACACATTTTCGAGTTTGGAATTAAGAATGGAAGTTCAGACTCCAGCGGTCGGGAGTCATTTATCACACCACGTACTTTACAGTGAAGGAAAACAACGTAAGAAATCTGCATACGTTTGAGAATAAATTCAAAGATTTGTGTAACCCGCAACCACAAATTTCGCAGCCAGGTTTACTAAACTAGACAACCGACGTTATATATTAAACTAGTTGTACCTCACACTTTCACTCGTGTTCGATTTCATTGGTAGATTTATCTGGAATTAAATATATCTCTATGCCTAATTTAATTCAATTTCATACAGTAGTTTTGCATGAAAGAGGAACAAACATCCTTACAAACGTTCACATTTATAATATTAGTAGACTATTTTAGAAGACAGAACATATTACAAGAAAAAACGAGGCCTTCGCATCTGAATAAAATGTAGAGATTTATTCCATAGAACGAACGAATAGTTACGACTACGTACAAGATGATTAAGTTCGAAGTCGTTGAATAACTCAAGTGTGATTATACTGCTACGTCGCTGTCTATTTGTGACCTATATTAGCAATCTAGATTTCTACCATCCACTCAGACAAATTAGATACCTGCTCAAGTTGTCGTGGGTATTATTGCTCGAAGACTTCTTTGTGCCGACGTTATTAGTCGGAGCCATTTTACCTTTACATTTTACAAAATGACGTAGTTTCGTCAAGACATTATCAATGCTATCCGCTTGTGCCATTGTTGGTATGTGCTCTTGACCTCTGTTCCTAACCTTACATTATTGTACACATTTTGTATTGTACCGAGCTAATAGCACTATGGTCTAAGAAATGTAGTTACAAACATTTTATCCATTGTCGAACATTCCTTTACAGAACTGTATCGTGAGATTTGTATACAATTTCAAAATGTTGAAATAATAATTAGAGAATTAATTAAGAGTAATAATAATGTAATAATAAAATACTTCTGTATATATACTTATGTAATAATATAATAATAAAATAAAATACACCTAATATACCTCTGGCGGAAAGTGGGTGTGTGGGTGTTGCCTATACACCTCTGCCTACCCCTTCGAGGACCCTTGTGGGAAGGCGTGAGGATATATTATAAGAGTAATATTCTGATTTAAATATCGTGTATCATTATTTTAATCGGTCATATACAAAATGATTTGAACGAGATCGGTGATATAATTCCAACTGAATAAATGTAAAAAAGTTAAGGAGAGAAAACTCCAACGAACTATATTAAGTATCTATTGCATTATGGCAGCAATAGCGGTAAGTTAGTGGTACTTTTCACTTAAACATAGTATTTTCATTACCGATTTGAAAGAGGTTTTCATTGCAGGTCCACACAGCGGCAAATTATCGAAACCCTAAACGCATTGCCACGTTTGTTTCTAAGATATGTATAGTAAGCATCTCAAGGAAGTTCTTTGATGGTAGCTGCTTACTTCATCAACTCCTCACAAAACGTAATGAGCGTTCAATAATAGTAAAACCTATGCAGCAAGTGTGATGGTGATTGGAAAAATCATAATCATTCTTCGACGTAATACAATAATTATGTTTACATTCTTATATACAAAATGTGGCACGGTTTAAGGTATTGAGGCGCGCATATTTGTCCCCCTCCTCTGAATAGAAACACAGAAATAAGTGAGTATTGTACCTCTGAATTGCTCCTCCCACTCTTTAGCGGACGCTATCTCATCGGCTGCGAGGTCGCTGACGTCATCGTACTCCTGGTCTGAGGCTGCCACTTGTCCAGTGGCCAGGCCTCGTGTCGCATCCTTGCCAGCGAAAGCGGAGTACGGACCACCTGGAATTAATAAAAAAAACATTCAAACTTATATTAAAAAAGAAACAACTATTTTTTTTAGATGCGACACTAGAAATTTAATGTCATGTGGAACCAAGTCTTGCGTTAGAATGACCGTTAGGTTAGAACAGTTAATAACAATAATCATTATAAATTTAATTGGCAAGCTCTTGTAGACGTCCCAAATGCCTCTATTTTTTCCATTGCATCTGTACAACGCAATATCATTGACATTAATATAATATAAGGCTTATATTTTATTTATAAAAAAAATCAAACCAAACATGTTTACAAATTGTATTTTTAACACCTGTATCAATGACCGCGACCTAGAATGTTTGTAATTAATTATATTTAGCTTGTTTGGTAGTAAGCGGTTATCATAACCTCGAAGTAAAGGCCAACCAGGAATGCGTGGGTCAGAAAAACAATATCTCATATCTTGGCGTTAAGATTTGGGTAAAGTTAAACAGTTTTCGCGGATGTAGGTAAACACATTGTTTTGGTAAGATTACAGGAAAACTGTTTCTTTTTGGGTACGAGAAAAGAATATGTAGCGGACAAAGAGAGAATACTAAAATGGGGCTGGACCCGAGACACAGTATCGGTTTAACCAGCTTTCACACTTGACGATGAACTGCTGATAAAAAAATATGATGAATGATGATGATAAATTTGATCATCATATTTTTTTGCTTTTATTTTAATCTAAGCAACATAACTCTGTCTCCCTTATTTTGAGGAATATATAATAATAATAATAATAACCAACACCTCAAGAGGCTCTCGTTAGACGGTTGGATCAAGTGCCTGATGCAGAAAGCAGTACTGCTCGAAACGGCACGTATTGTGAGGAGATTTCTTTCTCTGGGACCCTAACCACCGGTACCTTGGACCCTGATCCCGATACCGGTGGGCCCCTATATTTTATATTTTTAAATATGTTTATATATATATATATATATATATATATATTAAAAAATGTAATATATGAGATGTATTTCAAATAAAGATAATAATAATATAATAAATACCTGGGACAATTCCACACAAATTGACCTAGTCCCAAATTAAGCAAAGCTTGTGTTATGGTAACTAGACAACGATATATTTACCCAGCATTTACGGTTCAGCCGCAATGGCGTGAAAGAGCACCATACAAACTTAGGCCTTTATAATATAAGAACATCTAATTAATTGGAATTTTTGTATTGACAGGATTGAGTTTTCAAATATGTGTCAAAATAAAGTGTAATTTAAATCAAAACCCTAAGATGTATTGATATCATTTTGATGCAAATCTGAATTACTACTAATAAGGCAAATTTAATTCCTGTAGGACTTTTAATTTTCGGGATAAAAAGTATTTAAGTCCTAGGAATCTAACCTAGGAAGGTCTCTAGGAATAGGACATAGGCAGGTATACGCCATCACAATTTCAACTTTTAGCCAAATCGATTCATCCGTTTTGCAGTGAAAGAACCGCAAACATATAAACTTAAAAACTTTCACATTTATAATATTAGTAAGAAAGATAAGATTATGCAAACGTCTTAGAAAAACCAGTGTATACGTTGGGACCCTCGATAACGGCTACTTATGTGCATTTAAGAGCTGACAATCATTAAATACCTACTTCATTAGCTGTACTAAGCTGCATATACTATATTGCACTGAGGTGACTGACCGCCTACATATGTTTTTGATAAAACGTAAACACGCTCCGCACCCAACTTCAACCAGCGACAGATTCCATGAGACCGTTCGCCTATCGCGTACTGTCGATAACGTTATCAGTTTTTTACCATATATTTTTAGTACAAACAAGACTTATTCAGATTATTCAATGTGTATATTCTGTTTTACTACCTCAGTACTTGGTAACTGAAACAATAGAGGCTAGTTTTCTCTGTTTGCTTCTACCTGCAAAACATGTGAGAAAAATAAGAAAATATTTGTTCAGTTAACAAAAGCTTTCTGTATAATAAGAACCAGATAGGAAGGATGGGAGAAAATATATCTCTAGCGGAAAATGGGTGTGTGGGTACTACCTATATAACTATGCCTGCCCCCCATAAAACGTTAAACAGTACCTATAACACAAATATTTTGCCTTGTATATACAATCAGACATACGTTATTTCCCATAGTATCTCAGATTTTACGACTGTAACAGGTATGAGTCAATGTTTGTGTAGTATTTTAACTTAGAAGCCTGAAATATTATTTCTAATTTGTTCCAGAGACTATTACGGAAAATATAAAGCCACAGAGTCTCTCAACAAAGCAGTTATTAGTTTCATTAAGAGATTAGAATGAAATTAAAAAAAACACTTTTTTGAAATTTTTTATTATTTAGGTTATTTCGAATATAATCGAAGTAGTCGTATGTTATATGTCTAGGTTATATGTTTTCTATAGTCACGTGATAGTCACGACTATTTTCATTGACAACTAATAATTAATTATCAATATTAGTAATTAGCAGCATCTGGTGTTTCCTTGTAGTGAATATAGAAGCACCCACGCAAACTAATTTGAGTACATTATTATCGAAAATAGATTTGACAGCAATTGCCGAGGTCAAGTCGCTTCAACACGTGACAAACTTGAGTAAAAACTATTGTGCGTGCATGTTGAGAAGATTATAGGACTTTAAACATTATTTCTAAAAGGTTTAGGTCATTATTTGATTACCTGAGGCAAATTCATTTAATTAATCAACGTATGGACGTAGCCGTCTAAGCCGTGATAGCCGAGTAGTTGGAGTGTGCGTCTTAGCAACGTAACGATTGCAAGTTCGTATCTCCACTGTACGAATGAGTCTTTCAGAACTTCTGTACAGTCAAGTAATTAGTCATAACACGATTTTCCTCATCTTTACGATGAGGAAAAACATCGACATTGCAAACGTTTGAGAAGAAATTCAAAGAAAGAAGAAAGTATGTAGGTGGTCGTTGATAAACCAACCGAATAGCCAACTGCGATGACCAACGTGACAATTGCTGGGTACCATTTGTCACGTTGGTCCCCTTAATTATCTCCAGCGAACACGCTACACACCTCTTCTTAATGCCTTGGGGACTCTTGTAGGAAAGCATAAAGTAATACACTGTTAACAAACACGAGGATACGCATCACTTCAAAAATCTGTATTATTTTACGATAACTTGTTCGCCGAAGATATACGTAAGTACGTGGGTGATAACAATGAGTTTTGTTTTCTCGTAAGTACATTCCACTTTCCTTGTGTAGTCATTGTTTGATGGATAGAACGATAACATCACTTGTCATGACATGGCTTCGGCAATCATAATTCGTAAATGTACAGCTTTTGTTACCAAACTCCACATCGTCTCTTTTAAAATACATACAAACGAAAGAGATAAAAGAGCATTAGTTGTCGCTCAGATATGTCAATCAATGCGAAAAAGATATTTATTGTGGTTGTAATTTATTTTCAAGCTAAATAAGATAAATGGAGGACGGCTCGGCCCTTGGTGTGGGACGCTACGTGTGTCGATACACTAGCTCGTTCCCATCTTCCTGACACATCGGTGGCGGCCGGCGCCGCTGCTGCTCAGCAGGAGTGCCTCAAGCGCCGCAAGTATGCCTGTCTCGGCTCAGGTTACATATTTGCGGCATTTGCGGTTGAAACTCTGGGGCCTTGGGGCCCTGAGGCTCACCATCTTTTTAAAGAGGCCTCGCGCCGTCTATTCGAGACCTCTCGTGACAGGCGGGCTGGAACACACCTCGCTCAGAGAATCAGCATTGCTATTCAGCGTGGCAATGCTGCTTGTCTTCTTGGCACGTTGCCTCGGGATACCGATTTGGGACAAGTATTTTATCTGTAAGTAGTTAGTTTCAACTGTTCTTTGTAAATATAATATTTTGTTGATTATTTACTATTATTTAATTGTTTTTTTGACATAATATACTCAACAGATTTTTTTGAAAATTATCCGTGAACACTATATGACGTATAAGTAATGATAATTGTTTATTCAAAGCATCAAAGTAGATATAGTAGTAGTAGATAGTAGATAATAATAAATAATAAGAAGAACTGGCGCTCTATTATCTATAAATAATACGAAGAACTGGCGCTCTATTATCTCTGCCTACCGTTAGGGACTCGGAGTGATGATATGTATCTATACAATAGTGAATATGTTTTTTCAATGTGTCTTGTGTAAAATTTACGTATTTGTATGCTATAATACATTGCATTTGCAGAAACATTTTCTATGCACGAATGAATTCCAATAGAAAAATACAAAGCCTAAAGATTTTATATCGTGCAATCGCAATCGCGTGCGAATGAAATAGTGGAGCTGAAAGCTACTGTGTTGGTTAGAACGAATTAGTGATGAATAGTTAAAATACAAGTTTTAAATGCGAAAGTCATAAGTATATTTCATGTTTCTAGCTCTAAGTAACGAATCGAAAAATCTGGTATGACGATACGACTCACAAAGGGATAGATAGAGAATGGTGACATAACTGATGGTGAGCGGTTTCTGCTGACTTTGTCAGAATCTTTCCACATGCTTCTAGAAGAATTCTATGTACCCAGTAAAACCCTCAACTAGTGGTATATCCACTATGTTGTAAGAGTATGATTTAATACAGTAGACGCATAAAGTTATGAGTATGTATTTATAAAGTAATTGAATACGCAATCTTCTAGAAGATATGCCAGTTGTTTACGCATTAGATTAACCGTTTCCTTTTTATAATTAATACATGAATTATTATAGTTAAAACAGTTTTGAGTGCAATTAAAAATACATAGGGCCGGGAATGCTCAACTGCCGAATTATATGTATATGAAGATACACATCTAAATTAGTTTTAAGATTACGAATTAACAACTGGAAAGAATAACTCGAATCATATCTCCACAAGTAGAGTTCAACTTTTAACATGAGTTTAATTATTTTCATTTCCAATAAGTATAATTATACTAGTTGGTATTAGGTTACCTCACGCCTTCCCACAAGGGTCCCCGAAGGGGTAGGCAGAGGTGTATAGGTAATACCCACACACCCACTTTCCGCCAGAGGTATTAGGTGCCAACGTGACAGATGGCGAGTCCATCGCCGTTACTCCAGCACGACTATACATACGCCTTTGAATTTCTTCTCAGATGTATGCAGGTTTCCTCTCGATGTTTTCCTTCACCGTAAAGCTCGTGGTGTGACTAATCACTGTACTTAAGTTCAGAAAAACTCATTGGTACAGTCGGGATTCGAACTTGCGAACTTTGCGTCGCAGGCAACTGCTCGAACCACTCGGCCACCACGGCTCTAGGTTACCATTCCACTAATAAACATCATAATTCAAAATTGTCTATATACATTATATAAAGTAGAAGAAGATACTGTACTTTTAACGTCAAATAAGAAAAACAGGTATTTTTAAGTTCACTATTATTTCTAAGCATTAGTTATTCCTAAACCACGTTTTAATATAAGATTTAAAACTGTGAAAAAGTTAATTACAGCTTGATCACTAAAGCGGTAAGTTTTTATTGCTATGCATGTGTGTAGAATATTCTTTTCGGAATTCTATTTGGCTACTCTTCTGAATGCGTTACTTGTTTAAGTTTTATTGTTCTTTATATAAGCTTATATCTTCTTCAGTATTCTTATATCTTATATCTTCTTTAAATATGTTCATAATAGTATAATATAATATAATATATCCTCACGCCTTCCCGCAAGGGTCCCCGAAGGGGTAGGCAGAGGTGTATAGGTAATACCCACACACCCACTTTCCGCCAGAGGTATATTAGGTGCCAACGTGACAGATGGCGAGTCCATCGCCGTTACTCCAGCACAACTATACAAACGCCTTTGAATTTCTTCTCAGACGTATGCAGGTTTCCTCTCGATGTTTTCCTTCACCGTAAAGCTCGTGGTGTGACTAATCACTGTACTTAAGTTCAGAAAAAACTCATTGGTACAGTCGGGATTCGAACTTGCGACCTTTGCGTCGCAGGCAACTGCTCGAACCACTCGGCCACCACGGCTTTTTCATAATAGATATCATATATTTCGTATATTATATCATATCATCACGCCGAACACGGGAGACGGGGTAGTCTGAGTGAACAGAGCGCCAGTTTTAATACCTCTTTCGCTTCGTCCACTTTCATCAGTCTCTTCATACATGCTCGCCGGTTTAGAGTACTCCTGATGTTCCCATTCTTGAATGTCCGATCAATTTGATCTAAGTAGTTGGAACGTGGTTTTCCTCTGCCTCTTCTTGCACACACTATCGCATTGTACACCTGTTTCGTCAATCTTTCTTCACTCATCCTTTCTATAATAATAATATATCCTCTCGCCTTCCGTCAAGGGTTCCCGAAGGGGCAGGCAGAGGTGTATAGGTAATACCCACACACCCACTTTCCGCCAGAGGTATATTAGGTGCCAACGTGACAGATGGCGAGTCCATCGCCGTTACTCAAGCACGACTATACATACGCCTTGCCCGAACTTGCGACCTTTGCGCCGCAGGCAACTGCTCGAACCACTCGGCCACCACGGCTCTTTCGGCCGTCCTTTCTATATGTCTATATATATTATATTAAAAATCTTATATATATCATTATTAACTAAGAAATCTACCAATAAAATTATACGCGGTAGAACTGCAGGACATGGCTAGTAAATTATAAACCTTGTCTGTGAGGTTAGACAAACTACGTATTATCAACCGCAAAACGTCATTATCATAACGAACTTAATCACCTAACTTAAGTACAGTCATCTTTAAGGAATTGAAAATAATAATAATAAATACTTATATAATAATTATTATTATAATATTATTGTTATTATAATAATAAATACCTGGGACAATTCCACACAAATTGACCTAGTCCCAAATTAAGCAAAGCTTGTGTTATGGTAACTAGACAACGATATATTTACTTATATAGATAGATATATACCTAAATACATAGGACATCCAAGACTAAGATACAAATACTCGTGTTCATCACACAAATATCTGCCCTCAGCGGGATTCGAACCCGCGACCTCAAGTTTCGCAGTCAGGAGCTCTAACCACTAGACCAGACGGTCGTACAAAATATTAAGTACACCGTACACGCTTAAGAGATATACTAGCATAGATCTGAATATTAATAAGGTAATGCTAGTTAGTCAGCAACAATTAGTCACTTGGTTTTGGTATCCAAAAATAAAACCTGTAAAAAATGGTGCTATCACACCCCTACCTATCCCTTGGGATCCCTCGTGGGAAGGCGTAAAAATAAATATTATACAGATAAAATACAAATATTTAAAATATGTACATATATATCAACATGACATGTTTTGCGTGTGTTCGTTGTTTATCCTTGTATATCAAGACAGTCTCTTGAGAATCCGAGGTAATCGGCACAATCGTAATATATGAACCTTCAAACACAAAAACCTTTGTTTAATACCGCTTCCTAGCTGTTTCTCAATCTTGTTCTGTCTTTACTTTGATTTATCATACTTCCTGTTGTTTTTTTTATATAATCATAATTTAATCGTCCCTCTGTTTTTATTCGCACGACCTTTGAAACAATCATACATCGCGCCGGTATAACGCTACAAAATAAAATATCACGTACCTGGCCCGTAAAACCGCTTGCCTTTGGTGACGTCGAAAATTATACCGTTAACAGCCAAAAGAACACGGCCGTCTTCTTGGGTACCATCGAACTTTTTCAATTCAGCAACGGTCAAGTCTTTCCTTATTTTCGGCAGGCTCGGTGGTGGCGGAGGCAGACTGACATCCGACTCGAAATTCGATCTTATTATTTTGTAAATAAGGTACACGATTACAACCACTAGAACTAGGTTAAGAGGACTGGTTAGTTCCTCCCAAAATGATTGGCTTGTCGCGTCGGCCATTTTGTATGCGCGTGCGCCGCTCTCGAGGTTATGAGACACACTGGTAGTAGTAGGACGTGTTATCAAGCAGCTATTGGTAAGGTCAACATATTACGTAGCATCAATTCAACAACGCTGATTAATAATAGTACGAGTAAATCGCATCGGTATTTTTTAACGTGTCTATGTGGTTTTAGAGTTTTGTATGATATTATACTGATGATTTGTTACTGAAAATTAAAACGGCTTAAGCATGTGATACAATCACTTGAGAGAGACATGTTACGATGGAATTGACAAAGCGAATGGATACCTACCGAAACGTGTACTTACGTACATAAGTTGAAAAAACAGGTAAAAAAAGCAAAGGTGTCTGGGAGGAGAAGCACGGAAAATCCACGTTAATGTACTTAGATCTAATTGATTGAAAAAATATAGGATGAGAACGTTAATGGTACTCAAAATGGGGCATATAATAGCTCTATGGATAAGTCTCAAGAGGACTCTATTCAGTAAGGAACTTCGCGCAATGATATGTGTGTAAGTATAAAAAATAAAATGTAGACTTCCCTAACTAACCTGTTCTTTTATATTCTCTCATTCAGAAGGTACTGGCAGCAAAAAAAAACTACATCAAGTACTAAATGTCAGATGTTACAAGCGTTCATAAGTTACAATAACCGCTTCCTCTACACAAAGGTATGAATTTATTTACAACTTTAACATTATTGAACGTACCAACGTTTAAAAATGTAACGTAAGTATACGGATGTATAAATAAATGGTAGTCGGTATTAGACTACAGCATAGTAAAATGTCGCGTGTAATAGTGCTGTAATACGAGTATAACCACCACGTTATATACAGGGCCATAACTTATACACAACGACTTACATAATAAACAGCTGTAAACAGTAACACAATTACTAGAGCTATTGGCAAAATTTGCGTTTTATTATGCATTCGCTATTCGTTCTATTATTTTTTCAAAATACATTTACAGTTTGTTCAATAATATGATATAGTTACTCAAACGTTACAAACAATCGAGTAAAATAAAAAATATATTTTATAATTATTACTTCACACACCGTCGTCGAAGGGATAGGTAAAGTTGTCACAAATTAAGAGTACTCGAAATCGACGAGCATGTATGAAGAGATTGATGAATGTGGACGAAGCGAAAGAGATATGTAAGTCTAGAGAAAACTGGCGCTCTATGCTCTCTGCGTACCCCGTTAGGGATTCGGCGTAAAGATATGTATGTATGTATGACTATACATACGTCTTTAAAAATGAAATGGGTTTTCGGACCTTTGACTCATGAGTGTAGATAAACTATATACTCTCTATGCCTGCTACATCCAACAAAGTTAATTGTAATCACAAAGAATCCGGCTTAAGGTAAGTTACTGATTGCATTTCTGTATTGTGTGACTACAACTGCTGTATAGCACTTTAAAGCGCTTGAATGCTGCGCTGTTATTGACAAATTATGTAAGTTACCTCGGCACTAATTACTGTTTATGGTTGTTGGCGTTCTGTGCGAGCCCATAGCCAAGACCGGTCTATTTAATAAAAACAAACTTACTTTATTTGATCTATACAAAAAACTAAAATTGGAGTGTCTGTTTGTAATATTAAAATAACCGCGTTTTACTAAATGAATATGTATGTATACAAGGTACATATACCAAAATATTTTTTATGTCTGTCTGTTTGTTCCCCTGTAAAACGGCCTGACCGATTTGACGGGACTTTCACTGGCAGATAGCTGATGTAAAAAGGAGTAACATAGGCTACTTTTATTTCAGAAAATGAACAATTTTTTTTGTTAATTCCACGCGGACGAAGCCGCGAGCAAATCTAGTTCGTTGTAACAGGGATGTCATTCACTTCTTTGCCTATAAACCTGCGCTTTGATGTATTGAGTCGATTTTTTCATTTTTATATGATGTGTTCTCTACCATCTCTATACTAATAAAAAAGCAAAGGTTAACTTTGTTAGTATGGATGTTAGGGGTAATCTCCGGTACTCCTGTACACATTTTGAAAATGTTTATATTATATACCTATTTATATATATCGTAACGTGGCGTGCTGGCTATAGTTCTTAAAATGGGATTAGTGGTTCCCGAGATTAACGCGTCCCAAGAAAAACGAACATTGCCTGTTTATTAGATATAGACGTTATGCAGCAAATATACATATTCTAAATAGATAGTGATAATGTATCGTACATATAAAAGTATACAATTTATCACAGATTTTTTATTATAGAGTTACAATACAATTTAACGTTATTCTGACATTTCCAAATATGTTTGTAACCCCATAACTACACTACACGGTTAGTATATAAAAAGTGACTTTATATGTCCCAGACACGCATAAGCAATCATCTAAAAATATCTATGTAGTTGCACCTTCGAGCTAGGGATGTGCAGAGGTGTTTTTACACCTGAATATATATCCTTCGAAATATCCTGTGATTCCTCTGCCCTCTCTATGTGCCTTGGGTATTGCTCTACCTCGGTTCATGATATGTTGAAGTTCACTGTCGCATGTTATATACAAGTATATATATATATATAACGTAGGCCATCTGGGTACGGCATATTCTATGTCACTTGCGTGATATGAGAACTTACACTAGATCATGAGTTGCAAGCTCCAACCTTTCTTTCTCTGCTTTCCAAATTTTACGGGTTCGATCTAATACCATACAACAATTTCAAACAGAATAATACATACTGAAGCTTGAACCTGAATAACCTGAATTTGCCTAAACCCTACAAACTATAAGCAAATGCGAAGGCAAGTACTCCCTCTTTTGAGTAATTGCTATTAAAATGGCAGAGGATATTGTATTCCATATGAATGATAGCTTCACGTGTATCAAAAAGGGTAGACGAAGGTGGTTTGATAAACATTATATTTTGGTGCCCAAGAGGTAGATGGCGAGCGGTTGCTATCCCTCAGTCTTCTTACGGTGTTTTTCATAATCGTATAGCTCGTTGTTCTGAATTCATCATTGAACGCCGAACGAACGAGCAAATCCCTTTGTTAAATTTAAATGTAATATAAAGTGAGAGTGATACTAGTTGCCACAGATTTATGGGCGTTTAATTCATATAGCATGTAACTATCTGATAACTACTCCGTTGTTTTGGTGGGTAGGTACAATTAAGCTATACATACTTTAACGTTTCTTTTAAATTCCGTTACGTAGTTTAAAAGGCTATGTTACAAACGTCTATTCGTACAGACGGCTGAAAGCTTTGTTTCATACGATGTAACTAAGATATACATACAGCCTTTAAACTAAATAAATACAGGCCTCTTTGCGAATCTTTGATTATCACTAAATGTATACAAAGTAGGTTTTGAGCTACCTATTTGAAATTCCATGTTCGATAGTTTATAGGTAAACATTTTGTTTCATAAATACGTTAAATATTTATGAAACAAAATGTTTTATAGTCAATTGACGTCACCTTTTGAGGGCAGCGTTGACTTAATGCAGTTTTTGATATTTGTTATTCTGAGGCGAAGTTCAATATCGCCAAGTGATTACCATAACCGCTCGCTTTTGACGTCTGGGCACATTTAAATATCATGAAAAGCATGAATAACAACGTTAACAAGACATAGGCGTTGCATATCTGATAGTTCTTTTCATATTAAGATTATAACAATTTGAATAGATGACGCGGTTCAAGTCTTTCATGATATCGCTGTTTAACAGCAACCACACATTTTTACAAGTGTGATATCTTGATAGATTTTCTTAGTTTTTTTTTATTATTATTAGGTGTCGTTAATTGTGCTTAGCTTATTCATATAGGAATATTTGCATATGAGCAGGTACATGTATATGGTGAGCCCGTATGATGAGACTGGTGAACGTTAGTGAAACGAAATAGGTCTCTAAGTCTAGGGAGAATTAGAGCTCTAAGAACTACTCTCTTGCCTTACCTACTCCGTAAGGAGCTCAGCGTGATAATATGTTGGATTGTATGAATACACATTTATCCCAAATCCTGCGGAGGGCTACAACTAATTTCCATTTTCAACGATAGCGCGAACAATACACTGGCAATTTTAACTACCAAGCAAACAGTTTAAATTCAATTAAATATATTTTCCAAAGTGGGGTAATCCTGCCCTTTGTTCAAGGCCCAACGAGTGCAGATATCCGGGCTTTATTTCAAGCTCAGTCAGTTTAGTGTGAATAACTACTAAAGCCGAGATCGCACGGACGAACAGAAATGAACTAATAAACTGGCCTTCCATTGAGCCAGTGCATTGATATTGTATAACTTTAAGGGTACTATATTCAGATCTATTTCAAAGTAACTTCCTTCCGGGGTCGTTTAGTTTGTGGTATAAATTCCTTGAAATGGTTTATATTTAGAACCATGTGGACGTTATTTATTTAAGAAAACGGATAATCGTGCAAACAAACCACCTTCCCCTTAACACCACCGGAGTAGGTAAAGGGTATGAAGGGTTGAGCTTACAGTCGCGTACAGCATCAATCTTCTTTAGCCCTGCCCTTCGCGCCACCCACTGCTTATAGGTCGCGGGTTCAAACTTCGCTGCCTACAGACATTTGTGTGATAAGCATATCCGTTCTCTTTCGTTATTGAAATGTACATTTAATCTAGGTATACATAGGTACTAACTTCCTTCATGAATCTTCTAGGTTTTAAAGAAATGACCACTTAAAAAACAGACATCAAGCAATTTAAACTGTGATTTACTCTGATCTTTTTAATATATAGTCTTATGAAAAAATACATTTAAAAAGTTGTGCGTCGAACATTTTCAATTTCATTTACGTGAAATGCAATGAAATACTTCCCGAGGCTTAATATCGGCACATTGGGTAGGTATTTCTTTATTAATTGAGCGAGTGAAGTGCTCTTCAATGTCCGCCAGTTATAAAATCTACATGGCATAAATGCTATGAACTAAAGTTACTGGATAAGCTTCCAAAATGTAAACGAAATATTTACTTTGGATTGCCACGCGGATTCACTTGCGATAAATTATATCATAAGTACAAATACATGATTATTGCTACACTCTCTTAGGTAGCATGATAATAATAATATAGCCTTCTAAAAACACAGGCTATGCAAAAAAATTTGGAATACGCGCTAGCGTTCAAACCAGCAATCTACGTCTTTATAATATGAATGAATCTTATTTATAAATAAGTCATTCAAAATATGTACCGTTAATAATAGTAAGGTCACTGCTGATTTTACGTCTACTGCATCATATAATGTTAAAAAGTTAGCAATGCATCCTTTTTATACTGACGGCCGTCTGGTCTAGTGGTTAGAGCTCCTGACTGCGAAACTTGAGGTCGCGGGTTTGAATCCCGCTGAGGGCCGATATTTGTGTGATGAACACTAGTATTTGTAACTTAGTCTTGGATTTCCTATGTCTATATTTATCTATATAAGTAAATATGTCGTTGTTGAGTTACCATAACACAAACTTTGCTTAATTCGGGGATAGGTCAATTTGTGTGGAATTGTCCTAAGGTATTTATTTATACTAACTTGAAGCTGTGAGTGTTATTTTTGATACGTGAATTCATTACGCATACCTAAGCTGCAATAAATTCTACTACAAAAAAAAACTGGAAATATATCTCCAGCGCTCTATAAAGTGGGTGGGAGGATACAACTACAGGTGTCCTTGTAGGAAGGCGTGAAGATAAATTATATTATTTAAAACATTGATAACACATCCATTTGCTTCTAATCCGTGGTGCGCAGCTTTTATCGAGCGACTCTCAATGTCGAGACCGGCCGGTCTTGAATCGGCCATATTGTTTTATGTATAGGGGTACGTATTTCAGTTATACGGAATGTCTGATCGTGCCCAGCTGGGTGAATATTATTTCCAGAAATGTTTATTCTATATTCAAATACTTGTCAAGAAGTTGACGGCGATGTAAACTTTCGTTTTAAGTCAGTCAAATAAATCCTTTGGAAAGATCTAAAGCGTACACATTTTAAGCTACTTATTTCACTACACTAATAACCAAGTTATTTGTTATACTAGGCACATATTTAATCAATAAACTCAAGTCTAATATTAATGTAGGCTGCATAGGTACTCAGATTTGTTTTGATTGCGAATGAGAACCGTGAAATTTTGCGTGACGGGCACATTGCACGCTTGGATATCAGTCTTAATCAGAACGAATATTATTATTATGTTTCTTTACAAACCTTAGGTCACGCAAATGGATATATTTTCAATATTTCAAATTCTTGTTTTATGTATGCTTTGTATAGTAAGCAACGACCTATTGTCGGGCCTACGTTGTTCCCTCATACTTGGGTACTATGGCTGTAACGAAAAAATATTGTTATTGTATATGCCGTGCTTGTTGTGTGTTTAAATACGAGTGCCCTTCTAAAATTAAATTTTGGAATATTCTTGACGGATACCATTCCCAGATGCATTGCAATATACCTGAAGATGATCGCCGCCAATTACAAAATAAATAAGTGTATATATCATTGCCATCTGTCACGTTGGCACCTAAATATATCTATGGCGGAAAGTGTGTGTGTGGGTACTACCTATACACCTCTGCCTACCTCTTCGGGGACCCTTGTAGGAAGGCGTGAGAATCTACATTGCTATGTTAAGAGCCATATTGGCTGAGTGGTTCATATTGTGTGAGTGACTTGAGAGTTCAAATTCCAACTGCACCAATTTGTTTTTCTGAACTTAAATAACGTGATTAGTCACACCACAAGTTTTGCGGCTTAGGAAAACACCGGAATGCAGATAGCATATTATATATTTGAGAAGAAATTCAAAGAGGTGTGTATATTTGTATATTTATTATCCGGAAGTTCAAAAGTCTAGCAAGATGTTTATCAAGAAAGTTGAGTAAGGCGGATCGGTGTATAAAGAATAAGCGGCCGACATTTACACTTAAGTAATGAATATATATATATATACTAGTGGTCCCGCCCAGCTTCGCTTGGGTGAAAAAAGTAAATGCCCTAAAACACGATCACAGCGCCACCTATATACCACCTATCCAATTGTGAATCTAAACCATTCTCAAATCCATCTGAAGACACACAGAAAATTTCATTAAAATCGGTCCAGCCGTTTAGGAGGAGTTCAGTCACATACACACGCACACAAGAAATATATATATTAAGATGTGTATATTTAGAGTGAGCATGACTTGGAACTTAGAGTAACTTTGCGTTACTCTAAGTTCCAAATCCGTTGTTTTAATGCACTACGTCTACGATACTGGTTAAATAAGGAACTGTTTCCGTTGTCATACGAAATTGTAGAGATTAGGCGTTTTAATTCATTGGAATGAGGTGCAAGATTGACACTTCCTTTCAATGTATATAAGATAAATACGGCGCGAGTATGGCTTAAAACCAATTACACTAATTAATAATTGTAAGAACCTCATTCATATACTAACCTTACAATACTCCAGGCATGCCAACTTGATAGCCTTCCATCCATCCGCCATCACGTCTCAGTCAGGGTTGGACTCCAAGAGGGCATTGAGCGCAGAGCGAGTGCGAGGTACAGACATACAGGCTTCCTCTCGATGTTTTCCCTCACGTAAAGCTCGTGGTGTGACTAATCATGAAGATAATATAACCGTTTAAACATTGCTTATTGATAATACAATATTTTGTACAAATATTTTTTGCTCCTGGTTTACCAATGATTCATTGTGAATCATATATGAGTAAAAACAGTATGTTTTGTGAATATACTTTTTGTAACCCATTATCTATAATGAAGAAAACTTTAAAAAATACTTCCATACTGAGTTTTTTTTCGGTTCTTCCGAACCTGTGGGATAGATTGCACGGCGTTCCTAAGAACCGAGTAAGAATCAAATTGAATAAATGATTTACGTTTTCAATTTCATCAATGAAAACGTGCCCTCTAAGTGGGAGAACGTCTGCGGCGAGCTTGTGCAAGTTTGGGAACTGTTTGCATTTGAGATATCTTTGAGGTGTGATGGCTGCCGCTCGTCATTGTGTGACTACTGGGTATCTACAAGGACAAAATTTGTACGTTAATGGAAATGTAGTGCATGACGAAATAAGCACATCAACCAAATGTCCTCACGAAATGAAATATGGAATAAAAAGTACATCTGTAATATTTACGAAACTACTCAATGATATTGGGATTCCTTATTTTATATAAGTCTTTCTAGCTGAATAGCAATATTGTTGTTCGATCTTCTTGTAAAATATTGTAAAAGAGGCTAAAACCTAATGCAAGAGTATATAAACTAAGGTATGACACTAATTTCAGGTAAAAGAAAATCTGTATAGGATTAGGAAACGATTTGACTTTGAATAAAAGTTGTGTGCCTGGGGGATTCACAGAAGAGACATATTTAAAGAATTATATATATATATATATATTTGAATAAGAATATCCACAGTATTATTTAGGGCAATTAATATTCACAACGAAATTGTTTGCTGATAAAGGAATTCTTCACAATTCCAAACACACACACTTGCACCATTCCTCACACACATAATATAATCTAAATTTGAATCATTTTATTTCGCGACTGCACTTTCGTCGCTTATAGGTATTTTGTCCGCGCCCCCTTTGTCGGGGGGTGAAGCGTAAAAAGGAAGCAAAAGTATTCGAGAGAGACAAAAAAGTGGTAATTGAGTATTCGTGAAGCGCAGTTGGGTGTCTCCGGTGAATTATTCGCAGCACTTTTCTCTTACATAGATCTACAAAGTCATTTAAAAAATGCGATTATATTAAAAAAAGACTTGTAGGTTTACGGTGTGTTTTGAATTTTTTATTGAGTCTATTTATCCATCTAATTATGTTGATAGGTTAATAGATTATGGATATATTTTAAACTAGTGACTTGTCCGGCTTTGCACGGATAGAAGAGTATATACCACCGTCAGACTATACATTTTAAAACATACGACATAAAATTTGTAAAGTTCGTGAACAAACAGACGCGACCGAGGAATGTATTTTTAATGATCACTAGATCGAAGAGTGATAGATAGTAAGAAGCTTTATACCTAAAGACCTTGGATCTCCCCCAGGAGTAAGCAGATAAGGTGATCAATGACGTCACCTCTAACTTGATATTGTAGGTGAATACTCAAACCACACATTACGTTTTTATTGGTGATAATATTTGTTTTATGAAAAGTTGCAAAGCGTTATTTGATATTTGAAATATCTGCTTACGTATCCTACGTATACGTAATATCAAATTGTTAAATCAAGAATCGCTGGAATACCTAACGATGGGTAAAAAAGTCGAATTCGCTTAAAATTTGCTACATGAAAAAGACGATGCAAAAAGCTGTGGTAGGTATTTCGAATGAACTACAATTTAATTCGCTTAATAAAGCCTCATTCAGCTTAACTTCAATTCTTCTTACTCAGGATTCATCTGGAGTTTTCTGAAATAAACGTGCTTGAGAAACGGACTGGGCTTGAGATTTGAATCTTAGTAGCTGTCTGCCTCGTTGGCACCTAAATAAATCTACGGTTAAAATAGTGTGTTGTAATATTTCTGCCAACCGTTAACGTTTACCCTAGACAGTACAGCCTGAAGTTCTTCACAACGGGTATGAAAAGATTCGTATAGGGTCGCAAACGCGCGGGTGATACCCCTAGTATTGCAAACGTCCATGGGCGGCGCTAACCGCTTACCATCAAACGAGCCATAATAATGCTTGTTGGCAAAATACTTTTATGTATTAGAATTTAAAATTACGAATTTTCGGCATGATATGACATATACCCTTTTATAGGTATAGATAAAAACTTGATAAAAATATAGATAAAAACGCAGATAGCAATATTTAATTGCTATATTGTAGTGACGATAAAATACAATCTAGAGTAAAATCTTGACCGAGGCCCTCCTGGGTAGGCAGGGCGAGTAGAGCGCCTTTTCTCTAGACTGACAGATTTGTTATATTCACCGACCCAAGTAAAGCTAACAACTAAGTACATACTCGTAGTCTTTGTTTTGAAAGCCCAATGAATGAACTAGAGAGGTAAGATTAAATAGATATAGAGTATATATAGAGAATAGGTATAGAGAGTAAATTTGATTAATTAATTATTACTTCGTGGAATTCCAAGTGGCAATTACTATAGGGATAATGGACGCCGGAGCAAATATGTCGCTACATCAATGGAAGGATCTCCTTGAAATTTGCCTTAGTCCCTATAAGTATATATTGTACGTAAAATAAGTTTATTGATCTGAACAAGGACAATAAGGTGTTCCTTACTCGTTAAGACTCGATGCAAATGCATAGTTCTTATTCCGGGTTGATCAGTTTATAGCCGTATGTCCATTTACTTTTTACAAGTAAGATAATATACACGCATCGGGTCCGTCGCAGAGTACGCAGTTATATTAGTTGTCTATAGACTTACAGACCTCTATCGCTTCATCTACATTTATCAATCTCTTCATACATATTCGCTGGTTTTGAATGTTTGATGTCCCATACTTGAGTGTTCGATCAATTTGATCTAGTTATTTGGAACGTGGTATCACATCACATACCTTATATAAAATGTCTGTTCACATACCTTATATAAAATCGCTCTCGTTCTCGTTATATATGAAAGACGTTGCGTCATGATTTAATATTTCATTTTATAGATTTGAAATATATGGTATTACACACACACATCATGAGATTTGAGAATTATAACCTGGCGTTGCCATCCATAGGCATAGCAGTAAACGGTTACCATCAAACGATCCATATGCTTGTAGGCAAAATACGTTGATGTATTTGAGAATTTTGAAAATCTAATTTTATTTTATCATCAGGTTATTTGCCTCCTTAGAATAAAAAATCTATGATCTTACGGATACTTTGAAACAGTGCCTTACATGAAATATAGTAAATTTCCACCCCTTGTTTTTCTTTATCATGTATTTTCTACTAAAAGTATTTGCACATTTCGGTGCATATTTCAAGAACGCTAACCGAGACTGCACATAGCAAGGCATTACTCACCGATTTTTAAAGACAGCTTTTATTTGCACAATGCAAATGTGGCTGGTGGTGAAAGTGAATATAAAAAGGAACGAAGCGGCAAACCGTCTGTACTTTCATTTATATCTTTGCTAAAGACGTAGTGGGATGAAGCCTCGCAGCTGTGGCCAATTGTTACTCTAGTTACTTGGTTGGATTTGCATGCGCGTTGGTAATGCATTAGCTTTAGCTAGAAGACTGCGCAAGCCAACTAATGTTTTGTCTCTTACTTAATGAATTAATGTCACATTTTTCGTAAAAACGAGGAGCTTTGGTTAAAGCCAATAATCATAAAAAAAATTAACAATATTTACAAAGAACAGTTGAAACTAACTACTTACAGATAAAATATTTGTCACCAAATCGGTATCCCGAGGCAACGTGCCACGCTGGATAGCAATGCTAAAAATAAAAATATGTATTCTTATAAAGGTAATTTATCTCACACAAAACCGAGGATGGAATTTGTAACTTTTCAAACAATTGCGACAATTGTACAGAAATTCTAGTCCCAAGTTAGGTAAAATTTGTATTATGAAAGTTACACAACTATAATATAAATAATATAAGAGATAGTCATATATGTAATAAGTAGGTAAATATATAAATAATTGGAACATCCAAGCTCAAAGGTGCAATTACTCAATCACCACAACGATAAATGAATAGGATTAATTGCTCGGGGTTTGAACCAGCACATTATGTGAGAAGAGACTTAAGCAAGAGAGAGAGACTTGAAACTAATTTAAAGGACTGGTCCATCTGCATGTAGAGTTATAGTTCGTTGACGATCAAATACTTGTGTTCCAAACCAATTATTTCCAAAAGTCTATAAGAGCTTAATAATCCTTTCCTTTTTTAAAATCTGAAGTCTAAATTCGTGATGTAAAATAGAGTTTCATAAAGGGTATCACGTCAAAAGGAGTTAAAAGAGACAATCGCCGGTTGAGTGGAAGTACGTCTTTCATGGAACTACTACCAAGTGCAGTAAAATATACATAAAGAAAATTTACACAAAAGGAGTTGGCTGTGAAAAATCCCCGCAAAACTCGGAAACATTTAACTTTCAACTTTATACTGAATCCTTGTTTTTTTTCCCCACTTTTCACTCAGTTCCCATTGACCATAATACTGTCGAGGCTTTTAAAGTTTGCCGCAAGCTAACTTACAGCTGGAGGGTAGTTCAGCCTATGTACGGTACTGCAACGGACATCGTTTCGAAACAAATATCCGTTACGAAGATGAGGCAAAATTAATTGTGGTAATTTGATCCCACAGAAGGGAACATCAAGAGTACTCAGACCCGTGTGTATGAAGAGACTGAATGTAGATGAACCGAAAGAAGTCTGTAAGCCTAGTATCAAGAACTGCCGCTCTACTACCTCTTCTAACCCCGTAAAAGTGATGATAAATACTGACGTGTGTATTTGTAATTGTGCAATTGTAAAGATAAAAACAAAGAGGGGGAGACAGGGACATAAGACGAAAAATATATACAATGTAGACCTGTACGGAAGGACGACCCAATGACCAGTTGGGCCTTGCTGTACGACTACTGGACTAAATATAAAATATTCACATTTATATTCGAATATTTAGACGGCCGTCTGGTCTAGTTGTTAGAGCTCCTGACTGTGAAACTTGAGGTCGCGAGTTCGAATCCCGTGGAGGGCAGATATTTCTGTGATGAACACGAGTATTTGTCCTATGTATTTATCATAATACAAGCTGTGCTTAATTTAGCTATGTCAATTTGGGTGGAATTTTCCCAAGGTATTAAAGTAAGGTATTTATATATAGATACTTATATAATAATTATAATATCCTCACGCCTTCCCACAAGGGTCCCCGAAGGGGTAGGCAGAGGTGTATAGGTAATACCCACACACCCACTTTCCGCCAGAGGTATATTAGGTGCCAACGTGACAGATGGCGAGTCCATCGCCGTTACTCAAGCACTATACACATACGCCTTTGAATTTCTTCTCAGACGTATGCAGGTTTCCTCACGATGTTTTCCTTCACCGTAAAGCTCGTGGTGTGACTAATCACTGTACTTAAGTTCAGAAAAACTCATTGGTACAGTCGGGATTCGAACTTGCGACCTTTGCGTCGCAGGCAACTGCTCGAACCACTCGGCCACCACGGCGATACTTATATTACCTCTTTTATAACTTTACTGAACTGATTACGGTTTTGTCACTAAAATAGCAACGAGTTTATAATAACTTAACTCAAGATTGTACACGTTCTCTATACTGCACTCTTCGTAGCTGTATATGCCGAACAAACATGTATGTTTGTTTAATATCGACTTCCGGAGTGTCGTTTGTATTGACTCCGGATGCCGGGAGTGTGCGAACTCTTTTTATAACTCAGATCTATTTTCATTTCTTTTACTATTTCTTAGTGTTATTTTATCTTTAAAATTATGGCAAGCTATTAAAATCGATTCGATGGTGGTAATTAAATGTATATTAACGATTCATTGTTTGACGTTGAAACCAGAGAAGATTGCCTCGGCTACACCGAGTCGCCCGAGGCTACCGACCACACGATATGACTCGCAGTATTGGAACACGAGATTAGGGGGAGTGTTAGTACGCCCGGGACGTGTTAAAGCAAAGTTCTGAAGGGCACCCGTGCGTACTTCTAGCAATTAAGGCTCTTCTATATTCACATACATCTCATCAAGTTGGGTACCCCTTCGAGGTAGACATAGGGTAGAACGACAGTCATCTCAAGACAAACAGACATCTACATTCGAGATAAATAGGATCATGTAAAGAGCAATCGAAGTTAATTTCAAGTTACATATATATCTTCACGCCTCCCAAAAAGGTCCCCGAAGCGCTCAGGTGTGTAGGTAGTACGCACACGTCCACTTTTCCCCGTAGAATTATATTTAGGTGCTAACGTTAATGCTAACCTCTCGCCATCGACGGGGAATTCATCCCCATACCTTTGAACCACAAAGGTCTCGCACTGTGCGCTTCCAAAGGAGTTTTCTTCCGCGAACGCTCAGGCTGTGGAATGAGCTCCCCGTTGAGGTTTTCCCTGGAGAGTACAGCATGGAGTTCTTCAAGAAGGGTGTGGAAAGATTCCTGCAGGGTCGGCAACGCGCGAGTGATACCCCTGGTGTTGCAAGCGTCCATAGGCGGCGGTAACCGCTTACCATCAGGCGGACCGCATGCTTGTTTGCCATCCTTGTGGTATAAAAAAAACGTGACTGGTGGCGTGTCCATCGCCGTTTCTCAAGCACAACTATACATACCTTTTTTATTGTCGGTAAAATAATTAAATAATAAATAACAAAAAGTGCTAATGCATTCCTCTACCTCCCTTTTAGGATTTCTTTCGAAGGGTATTAAGACAAATGAAGATACAACATTACCATAGTGCACGTATTTACATTGAGTGATAAATTTCCATTCTGTCTGAGACGCAAAGACCAAGTGACCGTGAGCCGCATCCGGTCGAGACCATTATGCTCCTATAAAACAATACTCGATACAAGTAGTACATTTTTCACTGTCGTTTTAACAGTATGCATCCGTAAATCACCTTCAGTAACGTCGGGTACGACATACTTGCAGCGACAGTATTTCAGGAATTTGGTGCATTTTTTTCATTAAATGAAGAATGTTTGAAGCGTAAATGAAATATTTTGTGGGGCAATATAGCGTTGTATATTATTTGCTACGTGTTTGCTATGCTGTGAAGCTACTCGTATTTATATTTGGAATGAGCTCCCCGTCGAGGTTTTTTTCTGGAGAGAACAGCAGCAAGAAGGAAAAGATTCCAGCAGGGTCGGCAGCGTACGTGCAAATACCCCTGGTGTTGCAAGCCATCTTCTGGCCCTTCCACAAGAATCCCCGAGGCGGTAGGCATAGGTGTGTAGGTAGTACCCACACACACACTTTCCGCTGCAGATATACTTTAGGTGCCAACGTGACAGATGGGGAGTCTACCGACGTTACTTAAGCACGACTACGCTTACACCTTTGAATTATTTCTTAAACGTATGCAGGTTTTCTCTCGATTTTTTCTATCGCCCTAATGCTCATAGTGTGTACACACGGTACTTAAGTTTAAAAAACTTCATTGGTACAGTCGGGATTCGATCAATAACATAGTATACTAGCTATCTAATAATTCAATTATTTCGAAATAGTTTATTTCATAACGTAACTAAAGCCCAGCTGGTAATTTGCACGATTCAGGGCGACCTACTTGTGCGATGTTAATCTTGAGATCAGGAAAACACATCATTCGTTTTAAAGAAACTGAAAAAACAATTTTTAAAAGGAATACACTTTATAGCGTCCACTTAAGCTAACGGATACAGTTTTATAAAAATCGTTAAATTTAAAAAAACCGCAGTTATTTCCCTATATCCAAAATCGAGTAAATTCTAATTCCTAACCGTGAATTGAGATAGATACCTTTAATGAGATAAAATCAAGGATCCAAAATAGTCCAGCTCCTAATATTTTATGTATTCAGCCGAGTGGAAAGTTCAGCATTCCTGTCGCGGTAAAGAGTTAAGCAATGCGGCACTTTATCACACATACCGAGATGTGCGGGCGGCGTGCCGGGCGGGCCGCCGGCGGGAGATAGGATACGAGGACTGACGGATGGGCTGGTTAGAATTTTTGTTCAATACCCATTTTATTAATCGGACTATTGGAAGGTTATTTGACGAATAACCGTGACGAACCTGAGAGTATATCAAACTACACGTCTTCGAATTTTGACTTTAACTACTACCTTTAAGCACTACACATAGTACTATCAGAAAAAAACTTATTGGTAAAGTCGATGCTAAAACTAAAGATCTTGATATGCAAGTGACCACTCGGCCAGCACTGCTTCTTCACTTCAACAGTCGAAATATATATTTATTTATAAGGTATCGACGCCGTGGTGGCCGAGTGGTTCGAGCAGTTGCCTGCGACGCAAAGGTCGCAAGTTCGAATCCCGACTGTACCAATGAGTTTTTCTGAACTTAAGTACAGTGATTAGTCACACCACGAGCTTTACGGTGAAGGAAAACATCGTGAGGAAACCTGCATACGTCTGAGAAGAAATTCAAAGGCGTATGTATAGTCGTGCTTGAGTAACGGCGATGGACTCGCCATCTGCCACGTTGGCACCTAATATACCTCTGGCGGAAAGTGGGTGTGTGGGTATTACCCATACACCTCTGCCTACCCCTTCGGGGACCCTTGTGGGAAGGCGTGAGGATATTTATTTATTTTATTTATTTATAAGGTACACCATCAATACACATATTAAACATTTAAGTACACTTAATCAAAAAATAAAGTCCTGATATGTGTATTAATTGAGGTTCACCACAGTTCATGGTGTAAGTAATTTTAAAGTCTACAGGGATGTTACTTAGTACGTATAACTGTTACCCTGACAAAGGTTCGTTGCAATTATTTTTATTATACAATAATAATAATACACATCATACAATAAATATTGCTACCTATGTATTTCAAGTATTTACTTTGTAGGCTTTCCAACTGTACAAACGATGTGCCCTAAAACGGTTTTATTTGAAATGCGAAGATGTTTTTAGACCACCAAAACAAAAGTAAAAACATATTTATTTTCTTAGCGTAGCGTAGTATATATTTTCAAATAACTAATAGTCAACAAATGGTAAAAATAAACAGAGTCCCTAATTTAAAATCAACAGAGCTTGCAAATGTGAATCATAAAAGTAGTGTATTATTTATCAAGATAATAATGAATTCCCAGTAACCTTTGAAGGAGTATGATGTCAAATTAACGGTTTCTTTAGATAAGCAAGTAAACTGTTAGTAATGTATTTAGCTCAGTAATGAGATATCGTTCCGGAGATGCCTTTATGATAACGTAAGATTACGATATCAAAGGATTTAAACAAGTCTTCTAATTGAGACTTATTTGTTTGCGCTCTACTCTGACTGACGGCCGTCGAGTCCGTGGTTAAAGGTTCTGACTTCAAAACTTAGGGTCGCGAGTTCGATTCCCGCTGAGCGCCGATATTTGTGTTATGAACACGAGTATTTGGACCTTAGTTTTGGATGACCTATGTATCTATCTATATATCTATCTTTATAAGTAAGTATATCGTTGCCTAGTTACCATAACACAAGTTTTGCTTAATTTGGGGCTACGTGTGGAATTTTTTTATTTGGTATTTATTTATTCACTCTCTCTGCCTACCCCATTAGGGACTCGGTATGATGGTATGTATGTATAAATTGATATATTCCTGGATGTGTTATGTTAAAAATAACAGTTGGGTACCAAAACCTTCGTCAGTTTTCAAAGTCGTTCCTCAAACAAATACTTAATCTTGGCACTTTTTTAAACTAAAGCACTAAGCAGACAACTACACATTATACTTATTTGATATGATAAACTTCAATATATTTCACCATTGATCTGGTTTCATATCAATATCAAATCTTTTTGATAGCCTAGTTGTTACGGAGTTCAAATCCAATAATGCTTTATTTAATTGTTTGTGTCATATATTTTCTCTTTCATTTCTTGCGATCAATAGTAACTTTGCAAAGGTCAAAGCGATATTATATATTATTTGAATTTATATGCTAACATGATTTGTCATTTCACTGATGTATGCATTATGTTATAATTAATGCGATGAACATTGTCTCACCTCGACTGTCAGCATAAAGAGCTCCGTCCTTGATTCTCACGTTCCAGCGACTGCTAGCTAATCCAAATAGCTAAGACTTTCAACTTATGTTGCAACTTCCAAGATATAAACTAATTCGTTTAGCTGTTATATTTCCTGTGTCGTTTAAAACCGCATCAATTTCACATTTAGATCCAGTGATTTTTTTAAGGGTGCTTGTAGACTGGTCATTATAATGCTATAAATCTTACCAAGTTGATGTCCAACCTCATTTTATGTACGAACAAAAGGAAGTATTTGTTAGATCGAAACCTTCATTTCAATAATAAGGGTTGCTTTTTATAATCTCCAAAGGATCGCAGGTGATAGTGGATATGTGGAAATAATATATGCCATTATAATTTAAGCCTTTACGAATTTAAGCATGGTTGAATTTCCATCACAGTTGCATGCATGTAAATTCGTCCAGCAGACAGTAGTGAGCAGTCCCGAATGAATCAGTGCACGCGGTTGCTGCGGTGTGCTCGATATCGATCAATTTCCGTGACGTTGCTCTCAGTCCATTTGCTGTGTACCGCTACCTAACTGTGTTATGCTCCGATATTGTTCTCCATTCCCCATATATCGTTATTGTACGTATGGATCGTAATAGTGTTGGTTTTTCGGGTCATCGCATGTAGTTGAACAAATACTAATTACTAGATTAAAAAAATTCTAACTACTACTATGTTATATTTTCTTTTCGAGATTTTAGTACATGTAGATATAATAAGTTCTTACAAAATAGTGTGGATTAACAATGAACCATTTATCAGATTCAGGAATGAGTGATCAACGTCTTGACGTGTGTAATTTAACTTAAAGTAGGTATATTATTAATTAGTTGCTATTCGTCGTGTTGTGTATTTAAAAAAATGCAAAAAAAATAATTCTGTGAAATAAACTGCCACAGTTATAGAATTCCATTATTTTGAATTAACTATTCATGAAATTTAAATACCTATGATATTTCTTACAACTATTAATGGATGATATAAATTTATATACAGATAACCAACGAACATGTATGATGAATGTGGACGAAGCGAAAGAGGTATGTAAGTCTAGAGAGAATTGGCGCTCTATACTCTCTACCCCGTTAGGGACTCGGCGTGATGATATGTATCTATGCTATTATAAGATTTACAAATTAAATTTATGAAAAACATATGTCGCATATCACATCTAAAAGCATTTTCAAGCCAGTCTTTGGTTTGATAAAATTCTCCTCTAACAAACGATACGAGTTAACAAAAGCATACACTGGCTTCTGTTGTATAGTGTGTTTTATCTCTATGTATAAATGCGAAGTCAGTGGCGTGAGATAGTTCGGGTTGGGCTGAATAGCCAACAGGCTGTGGTTACTGCCGGCAAACTATGTTCACCCAATTCTGTTTACAGGCAGACTAGATTGTGACGGTACACATTGGTGATTTCAAAAATACCTTAACCCAAACATACCCTGTATTAGAGTCTCAACCAAAAATACCTATAACATTTAGATTCTAGGAGTTCAGGACTTTTGTCAACGTATAATGTATTTTTTTAATTTCTAAATATATATATATTTTTTATACCACATGGGTGATATACAAAGATGCGGTCCGCCTGGTGGTAAGCGGTTACCGCCGCTTATGGACACTTGCAACACCAGGGGTATCACTCGTGCGTTGCCGACCCTACAGGAATCTTTTCATTTTTATTCCTTTCTACTTATTGTGCCTACCACATATTTGAAAAACTTATCTATTTAGTCAAGCATCCTGTATTTTTTATCGTCTATAGCGTGCTTGGAATAAAGTACCATAGAGATTCTGATATCATAAAAAAAAGCTTCCAGACCAAGTGATTTTTACTAATTTCACTTTATGTAATACTCTCGCCCCAATTTGGCTGAGGACGTAGGTGAAATATATGTAAAGCAATATCGTCCAATATCACAGAGCAAGTTTTCTCATCAACTGAAATGAGAGCCAAAAGAACTACAAAACATTCCAGCGATACGCGCCAAGTTCCTTACAATCTTTCAACAAACAAAATAACTCCGTGTGTCTGAAATACGACTTGTATGTACACAAACAAGCCTACATTTCATGAAAGTCGATTATTATAATTGCGAAGAACAAATTCAGGACACATCTTCACTTAGCACCCTAGGCTATGATGCTTTGATATAATATTCTAAAGCTTCAAGTTAAAGAGTTTCCTGTTATCTTTGGAATACTGCAAACTTATATTCATGTAGTATTTTTACGATACAACCAAATTCAATAATTATATACATATCTTGAAAAGCTCTCACGGTGATACACGAAATATTAGGTGTAAATGTAGAATATCCACATTTTGCCGGAGATTCATTTAGGTACCAAAGGATCATTGAGAAACGAACAGACGGCAAGTCTATCGCCGATGGTCTGGTACAATTGTACATCCTCGTAAATCTTAAAAAAAACGTAAACACCGAAAATAACGTCGTGCTGAATCGCTATTCGATATGTATGTATATACCTGGGGAATTCCACACAAATTGGCATAGTTTTTAAGCATATCTTATTATGGTAACTAGACAACGATATATTTACTTATATAGATAGATATATAAATAAATACAAAGGCTATCCAAGACTAAGGTACAAATACTCGTGTTCATCACACACATATCTGCCCTCAGCGGGAGTAGAACCCGCGACCTCAAGTTTCGTCAGTAGCTCTAACCACTAGACCAGACGGCCGTCTGGTGTGTGTGTTCCAGAGTCCAGGTACCTGTAATTTTTGCAGGTGACTATTAAACTGCTAAACCACACGGCCACCACGGCATTCAATATGAAGTGTATTATTCAAATACAAATAGTGCCTTGTCCTCGTTATGCGTATATGCTTCACAAACTTCGACATAGGTGACATCTGTATTATACTAGCGCTATGAATTTTTATCACTCGGCGTATCCAAGGGACACCAGACATTACTTCTTTTCACAGCAATAATGTACGTACTACTATGTCCCTACAGTGTTTGCGTTAATTTCCTGTAGAGCGAGCAAATTTTTTACATTTCTCTCTTCACACTGTTTGATATCAAGCCAGTTTTCTATAAAAACAGTCTTACCAACCAACAAATATGAAGTTGCCTCATTGATGGCAATCCTCAAATCAAAATCTGAGTATGCTAACCTGACCGATATTTACGTAAAATGGTCTATAAAGTTATTCGTGCCATTGGATTGTCTACAGACTAGCATTAGTTGCAGATGTTCAAGCTAATGGCCAAGTAAGCGCACTGACACTTACCCAGAGCAAGTGAGTGTGAAAATGCACTTTTATAACTTCAACTATACTTTGATATTTAACACGAAATTAACCTTTTCTATAAAACTACTTCAATGAAGACGAAGCGGTGTGGAAAGAGGTATGGAATGTCTATATAGAACTGGCGCTCAACTGTCCCTGCCTACCCCATGGGGGCGTCATATATGTATGCATGCTCTATTTATGATGTGAAAAACTCTTTTTAAAAGTTGAAATGGTATCCACTTGGTGAAATAAGTATATATTTATAACATCATAAAGTAAAGCAAATATCGTTCGGAATAAAGAGAAACAAAAATATTATTTCCGCCATTACATTGACCTTTTCGAACTTAGACTTGAGAGGAATGGAGATCCTACATATATTTTCCGGTCAAGTTTACAATATCTTCACGCCTACCCACAAAAGTCCCCAACGGGGTAGGCATAACTGTTGTATAGGTTGTACCTTTTAGAGTGGGAGAGATATTATAGTTGCTAATGTGACAAATGGCGAGTCCATCACCGTTTCTCAAGCACGACTGTACGTTCTTTGTATTCTCAAATTCTCTTCTCAAACGTATGCAGGTTTCCTTCCGTTGTTCTACTTCGTTGTAAAGCTCATGGAGTGACTTATCACACAAATGTATATCATTATCATCATCATATCATCACGCCAAGTCCCTAACGGGGTAGGCAGAGAGTATAGAGCGCCAGTTCTCTCTAGACTTGCAAACTTCTTTCGCTTCGTCCACATTCATTAGTCTCTTTATACATGCTCGTCAGTGCTTCATACATGCTTCATACAAATGTATATGTATTCAATAAATCTATCCTTCTCGCACTCATGTAAATTATGGTAAAAAATACGTCATGGTATACCCTCTCTTAAACCTAATTATCACCTCATATTGATGGAATACAATGCATGATTAAGACTTGCGTCATATTAATCCCACTAGAATCAATTGATAATCGGATCAGTTTACCGAAGGTGTGTTCATGTTCTAGAAAAAGTTTGTACGTGACTAAGCAGAACTACTATTGTTGAACACACGGCTTAGTTGGAAGCTTAGCCGAGCAAACTAAGCGAGATAGCGATCAGGATACTATCCTATGTCCTCAATACAATTATTTTCCTAAAACATTACAAGATATTATTCGTAGCCAAGATGAACTAAATTACTCCTTACGTAACAAAAAAGATAACATACGTTCTGCTTCTGTTATTTAAAGTAGATTTTAGAGATATTACCTCACGCTTTCCTATATGGGTCTACGAGGCGGGGGGCAAAAGTGCAATAACACCTCTTTTCACCAACATACATAATAGAGACGAAAGGGAATCCTTTCACGAACATTCACGCCCTGTAATGGACTCCCCTTGGGTTTTCCTAGGGAGTACAGAATGAAGTTATGGGTAGAAACACCCATTTTTTTAAGGGCATATTTCAGTACCTACGTGACCGACGACGAGTCTGACTATTGCCACTTTGCAAGCCCGGCTATAGGTACCAGCATTTTAGATTCTTCGATGTATTCAGATTTGATCAATATGTAGTTCACCATATAAGTTGAGTCGAATAATAAATATATTTATACATATTACACGCCGCAATGAAGAGATTCGCAAATCAACTGGCGTGAATGAGGGCGTGATTGTAAAGATGAAGAAAGGCATGTTACGTTGGTTTCGACACAAAGAAAGGATGAGTGAAGAAAGATTGAAGAAACAGATATACAAAGCAAAAGTGTGTGCAAGAAGAGGTAGAGGCCACGTTCCAACTACCCGGATCAAATCGATCGGACTCTCAAGGACGGGAACGTTAAGAGTACTCGAAACCGACGAGCATGTATGAAGAGACTGATGAATGTGGACAAAGCGAAAGAGGTATGTAAGTCTAGATAGAACTGGCGCTCTATACTCTCTGCCTACCCCGCTGGGGACTTGGCGTAATGATATGTATGTATGTATGTATGTATATTACACGCTGAGTCCCACAGGGTGTAAATAGAGGTAGAAGAGCGTCAGGTTTCCCGTTTCCCAGACCTCTCAGGCCTTACAACGTCAAAATGTTGACTAACTCTCTAAATTCCGAATGTAGTCTAGTTAAAGATCTATGATTACTGTAATGGACTTGATACTCAAATCTGAGCATTAAATATTGAAGTCAAAAATAATGTTATATCTCTAAAAATAGCCATTTAAACACAAACTCTATCACGTAAATATAACAAAAATGGACCTAATTCCCGCATTATCCCTGTAAATTCAGGTGGGAACCAAAAGTTAAGCAACACGTGATTGGCATTCCCATAGATGAGATCGTCCAACCGATATATGTTTTATTACTTCAACGTTAAGGTTGATTATCGCTGAATAAAAATGTTTAGATACTTTTAGTACAAAACAGTGCAGGGTGAAACTAATCACTATAATTGAATTTTCTGCAGCGCGTCCGCTCGTGCTTCGAATTCAGCTAATTCTATTACCAGTTTTAGTCGGGAGCTAACGCCTTTATTTTCCCCATGAGTGTAATTGCGATTCAGATTAACGTACTTTGGAAGCTAATACTTTGATGCTATCTATTTAAGTTCGTTGGTTTTAAATTTTAAATCACTGATAAGTGGTGGTTATTATTGATTTTGGTTTTTTGGAGAAAATTTACATACATACATACATATCATCACGCCAAGTCCCTATCGGGGTAGGCAGAGAGTATAGAGCGCCAGTTCTCTCTAGACTTACATACCTCTTTCGCTTCGTCCACATTCATCAGTCTCTTCATGGGAGAGAGAGGATTTCTCTTCTCAGGAGGAAATGTACTAAGCATATAACTATAGTATACATTATTTGTTTCTGAATATGAACAATAGTCTTTCCAATTCAATGTATACAAACAAGCTGCCAGTGGCGGGATTGAAAAAAAATATCCGTAAATAGTCCATTAATAGCCTTGGTGGCCGAGTGGTTCGGGTAGTTGCCTACGACACAAAGATCGCAGGTTCGAATTCAGACTGTACCAATGAGTTTTTCTAAACTTAAGTACAGTGATTATTCACACCACGAGCTGTACGGTGAAGGAAATAATCTAGAGGAAACCTGCATACATTTGAGAAGTAATTCAAAGGCGTATGTATAGTCGTGCTTGAGTCACGGCGATGGACTCGCCATTTGTCACGTTGGCACCTAAAATATATCTCTGGCGGAATGTGGGTGTGTGGGTACAACCTATACACCTCTGCCTACCCCTTCGGGGACCCTTGGGGGGTCGTGGGGATTGAGGATATTATATATATAAATATTATTCAATTCGCTTTTCAAACTTCTCTCTAATAAAATGATGCACGGTATATTTTTTACACTTTAGCCTAGCTTCCTCGTATACATTGACGCAAGATTTAATAAAAATCCCCACGACGCGCAATTTTCTTCAAAATTGTAGTCAAAATTAATTTTGGCCGTGTTTTAATATCTTGGCGCAGCGAAAGGCTTACTTTATACATCCACTAAAGCACAAAATAAAGTTAAAACACCCCAGATATTAAATGTGGATGGAACCCAATGAACTAAAACAGGAAATAATTGCGGTAAATCAGCAGGTGTAAACAATAAAAATAACGACTATGAGAATTCAAATGGTGCCAGATTAATTCTATTCCCAAGCTTAGGAAAGATCGATATTCAGTGAGTCCTAAACGCCTTTCCACGTGGATCCTCGAATAATTAGGCAGAAGTGCAATAAACACCTCTTTTCACCAAAATGACAGACACGAAACCACTCCCCTGTAATGGGCTCCCTTTGAGTTTCCCTAGAGAGTAAGTAGAATGGAGTTTATCAGGATACTTCCTGCAGGGTCAGCTATGAGTAAGAGAATCCTCTGGAGTTACCTACAAGGACTACGGCGCAACGGCTTGCATATTTTCAACGGGTCAAATGTTTGTTTATTTTTAAATTTATAAAGAATCAACAACCTAATTACAAAAATAGTGAATCGATATATTTTACACAAATTGTTTATCGCATTCGTCGTATATAGTAATGATAATAACGTGAAATTTTGGGGCCGCATTGCAGTCAAAAGTTTCCAAACACTTTTGTATTTCTGTGCCTGTGTCATTGCAAGCAACGTAAAGCTCGTGGTGTGACTTAGACGCCGTATGACTTGGACAGTTTCTCGATCAATAGACATTTAATTCGATGAAGTCCATTCAATAGTTGCGGGTTGTTCGATCTTTTATGCTTCGTTGCGTTGCAAGACTGAAATGACAAGTACACACCAACTTTCTTTGTATTGTACCAAGTGTTTAGTGATTTGTAAAACCATGCTACACATATTTACGCATTGAATATTCATAAGGTAACCGTGATATATAAGACACGGTATAAACTTCATCAGCTATTTAATTAACACCTTCCCAAATACCATCTTAAACCAATATTGGAATTTGGGTTGTTTTACATTGAAGCATTTTGTTAGCGGTGAGGCGTTTAAAATATTTGCTGGAACAACTTGAATAATTTAAAAATTCATTTTCTCTTGTTCTCGTCCCAGATTGAACAGCAAACATTCCTGGGAAATGTACCATCTATATTACTTTACCTTATTGCTATAGCTGGCAAAGACAAGTAGATATATATCCTAATATCACACCATGAAATAAAGATAACTGTTATTCGTCCTGGATGTATCGTAGTGCCTTAAGGTAATAGATGAAATTGCTCTAAATTTACAACCACTTACAATATCAGCTCTACCCCGCGGTTTCACCTACTAATAACGATATCTACCTACTAACTATATCCTATTGAAATGTATTACTATACAAAATTTCCATTTATCCACATTTTTTTTATTTTAATATAGATTAGGTCAATAAATACCCCTATTATTACCCGAATTATAATAAGTGAAAAGCTGTTTGTGCATTATGACGTTAGAAAATTTAAAATGAATCATTGCTCTATTTATGACAAAAATTATCTATTGTAATTAAGTCTTAAGTGTATGTGTATTACAAATACACTTAACGAAAAAAAACACGAAACACATCGTCAAGAGTACTCGAAACCGACAAGCATGTATGAAGCGAGTGATGAATGTGGACAAAGCGAAAGAAGTATGTAAGTCTAGAGAGAATTGGCGCTCTATACTCTCTGCCTACCCCGTTAAAGTCTCGACGTGATGATATGATGATGATGACATCATATTTTAATACCGCATCCAAATATCATGGATTGAGGTTGCGTTGAAACATCTATAAATCCACCAACGGCGCTGTAAGACATCCAATTTTCTCTAAAGCTAGAGTCCACTAGAGATCTTTGTCGTGATGAATAGAATGTTCAGGAAACAAATCTCCTTTGTGAGTTATTCTACGCGGCCGCTGGGATGACCCTTTCGCTTATTTACTTAATGGATCCGCTCGCAGCTTGGGATCACAAGGGAATTATGCTACACTTTCAAGATGTTGTATTAACAGATGGTCAGTTTTAGGAATAGTATAAGTCCGAGCGATGTGAGTACATTACACAGAGGCTGTACCTATTAAAGAATTACCAAAATGTAGGTCTATTTCTCGTAGTTCCCGTAGCATTTTAACAAAGCGACCAAGGTCAAGAGTCTTTAAGAAATATAAATGTGCGACTAAATGTGGATGATATGTTTATATTAATTCCGCCGAGCCGTGGTTGTGCAGGTGAGAGATTTGAGCAGTCACCTGCAACACATAGGTTGAAAGTTCGAAACCCGACTGTACAAATGAGATTTTCTGAACTAAAGTAGGTACAGTGATTCAACCACATCTTGAGGAAACCTGTATACTTTTAAGAAGAAATTCAAAGATGTATGTAATTGTCCGCCTAGTTCGGGGTCCTTTGTAGGAAGGCGTGAGGATATAATGAAGAGTCGCGTTATCAATACTTCTCCGGCTGAAAGTGGGGACACTAGAAAATATGAAGTCTGCCTATCTGGAAGTGTACCTATGTGGGAAGGCGTGGCGATATAAATTAAGATTTATGAGAGAATGAAGCGCGTTCATGGGTGCTCAATTTGATATTTGAAGTAGCATTTCTAGTGATAAATCTGCTTTTGGTAGTAACCTAACCTAAAGGTTAACATGTTTAGTTATCCCTCCAAATCTCTGTGATCTTTATATTTGATTAAGGCGTAAAATTAATACATTTTCAGTATCTCTGGTAAGCTTTTTGCAGATTAATGTGTATTCAGAACGTCCCTTCATTTCTCTAGGGAGGACTCTAAGAACACATTATTCAATAAAAACTGGTCAATGAACTCGCATCTCGTTATTTTTCTGTGCGCTTTTTCATAAAAGCAAGACATTATATTCGCAATGCTTTAGCTATTAAGTGTATATACACGATGAACGACAAATCCTAAAAATATCATTGAGCTAATATCCGTTGAACAAACAAGTTGGTAATACATAAGATAAATATAAACGAATGAATGGCAATGGATGTGGTATATATTTATATATATATATATATACGACGGTGTGGTTTAATGTATGAAACGGTTTCTGTATAAATACATAAAGAATACTCTAATCAGAGAAATATTTTAGGTGGAAACGTAACAGATAGCGAGTCCATTGCCTTTGAATGGCTTCTATATGCGGGTTTCCTCTCGATGTTTTCCGTAAAGTAAATCTCGTGGTGTGACTAATCTAGATATATAATAAAACATATATAATAGGTACTATACATATATAATACACTAAAAACAGATATTCTACATTATTTATGTGGATGATATAATTATACTGTATGTACACATAATATAATAATTAAATATGTACGAAAAATTATTATTTCATCGGTCATTCATCCCATCTACTGAGTCAAATTTCTACGCGGCTTATTTCGGCTGAAAAATAAAAGGTAAAAAAATTTTTGTAATTGTAAAGATAAAAGTTATCCTTTTTTAATTTAATAAAGTCCGTTTGAGCTATTCAGCTGCGAAGAATTGTGATTGTGATGTCGTATCTTATTCTATTTTCATTCATAAATTTGTTTATCGGAACTTTGTTTAACTGTTGAAATAAGGTAAAAATCTATTGATCACCTTTGAAATTTTCACATAGCTTAAAACCTCTACAATGTGGACACTCCACGTAAACCTACTTCAGGGGCGACGCGTGCAACGGAAATGACGTGTTGGTTGAAAATTGGCTACGTGCCGTACATTACACCGTGCCCTCAGGCTCCAGCGGGCCGGCATTAAAAATCGTATCTTTACGTATTATACGTATCACACTAACAACTGAAAGGAAATAAAAGTTTACATAAGTAGTAATCTAATAAAACCGTTTCCCATGTCGTTATCCAGGAGGTTGCCAAGAATGCTAGCAGCATTTGTTTAACACATACATATATATATCATCACGCCGAGTCCCTAACGGGGTAGGCAGAGAGTACCTATAGAGTGCCAGTTCTCTCTAGAACTGGCGCTTGACTTGCTTAACACATGCTTATACAATTCGTAGAAGAGCGAAAGGTCTTTACTCAAGGAGCTACGCGGTTAAGACTCCCAGCCAAACCAGGTCTAACGTAACAATACATCTACATATAATTATGTTTGTGGTTCTCCGAAAGATTAATCCAACCAAAGATCCAATTCGGAAAATTTATTTCTTTATGCCCGAGTAAAAATATCGAGTCTGAAAACGAAAAGCATTGTTTGAACGCGGTCTATAAAATACACGTCAGTACGCATTCACTTAAAACCGATGCAAAATTCATGACGTATCGATAAAAATAAAATTGAAAACAAAAACAAGCCCGCCATCGCGAAGTCGTATGACGTTTCACATGGGCCCCGAACAATGGACTCAGACACAATTCACCGCGAAAATTCACTATGAGCACCTCTATGAAAGTTAAAAGCTTTACTGGAAAAAATTAAATGGAATACAATTCTAAAAGTGCCTCCAATGGTGGGCCATGTTCGAACAGTTGTCCCGTCCCACGAGACTTTTGGCACTGGAAAACATTTTCAGGGGCGACTAGTTTCTAAAAGCAATGTGTATATGATTTTTTACACATATATGATATATTTGACGACCGTCTGGTCTAGTGGTTATAGCTCCTGACTGCCAAACTTGAGGTCGCGGGTTCGAATCCCGCTGAGGGCAGATATTTTGGTGATGAACACGAGTATTTGTACCTTAGTCTTGAATGTCCTATGTATTTAAGTATATATCTATCTATATAAATAAATATATCGATGTCTAGTTACCATAACACAAGCTTTGCTTACTTTGGGACTAGGTCAATTTGTGTGCAATTGTCCCAGGTATTTATTTATAGGTATTTATATTTTTTTCAACTAATAACTTTCAAACTGCGAAACGAATGTTTCGCTCAAAGAATCAGCTTTACTATAAAATTGCGGGACTATGCCGCCCCTATTACCACCCTTCTATTTGTAATCGTTATATAGTGTAATTAATACAGTTCTAACCTTATAAGAAAATAAACTTTTTTTTAATTAGGTAATTTAATTAATTAGTTAGTAGCCTAACTAATAACATATTTAAATACAAGTAAAAATCATTATTATATAACACTGTTCGGCATTCTTTACTTTAGAGCGTTCATCTAGTGCCAAGATGAGCAAACCGTAAGTGGCGTTGTAATAAGCCCTAATGTCTAATGGCCCTCAGCGCTCCTGCGCGACACTAACTGCGCTCTTTATCTCGAGTCTTACTTTTTATATCTGATGACAAAATATGTCACTAGTTACGGTTCCTTTAAAAAAAAATTCCATTGGCATCACTACAAAATGTTGTCAGGTATTTTATTAACTATTCATTTACCTACACATTCTCATTTCAAAATTTTAAAGGATTTCGTACTTATCTAATACTAGCTGTCCCGCCCAGCTTCGCTCGGGTGAAAAAGTTAAATTGCCCGTAACACGATCGCAGCGCCACCTATTGGGTCCAATTGTAAATGTAAACCATTCTCGAATCTAGCTTAAGACACACAGAAACACTCAGAAAGCTTCGCCCGGGTAAAAAGGTAAAATTCTTGAAACTCGATCGCAGCGCCACCTATCGGGTCCAATTTAATATAGCCTATGTTACTCGGGGATAATGTAGCTTTCCAATGGTGAAAGAATTTTTGAAATCGGTCCAGTAGTTTCGGAGCCTATTCATTACAAACAAACAAACAAACAAACAAACAAACAAACAAATCTTTCCTCTTTATAATATTAGTATAGATATATAAAAAATTATGTTGAGCTGAATGTCCTTTATAGAATCGTAAACGGCTGGACCGATTTAAATTAAATTTTCACTATTGGAACCGATAGGCGGCACTGCAATCGTGTTTCAGGAAATTGTATTTTTCCACCCATGCGAAGCTAGGCTACAACAACTAGTTAATCATATTTATCATCACGCCGAGTGAGGAGTGATCAAAGAAGTAAAGACTCCAATGCAAGTTCTCACTACACTTATAGACCTCTTTCGCTTAATCCAGATAAAAATCTTCGCCGAAAACTCAAATATAGAGGAACCTCAACAGTCCTCAAAAGTGTCGAACATGTAAAAATACTTACTTATAATACGTCAAATTTAATAAAATTCAATAAACCGTTCCGATCCCCGTTACCTACACTTAAAACATCAATTGCGATTGACATGGTACATACGAACAAAATGTAGAATTAAAACGCCACGAGTGATTTCGTACGACAAAAGCAAATTCGTACATGTGAGATTAAGTTAATCTGTGATTAATCCAACCGCAGATGCGTGTGATGAGGGTCGGAGTAGGCACTGTGACAGCGCGATAATTGTGATGTTATGATATCGCGCCGCTATGTGGAATAAAGCCCTACTGTAGCCTAATAATATACGAGAGGGCGATTTATATAGACTAGAAGCTTCCAATAGGCTAAACGTTAACACATACATACATACTCGTACATGTTATCGTGTCCAGTTCTTCGCGGAGTAGACAGAGAGAAGACCACCTGCTCGCTCTGGATGTTTATATATATTTAAACATTTATACTTCAAAGTAAAAAGTCAGTGCAGAAATGACATTTGCTAGAATTATTTAAGTACCTATTTTTTTTAGAATATAAACTTCTCAAAGCACGTTGGATATAAACGTAATGGGTAAAAAGCGAGTCCAGTCTCGCATGACTGTCATGCTCGGAAATACACAGGTGTGTGTTTGTTCGTTTGCATACCACTAACTTAAGTACAGTGATTAGTCGAACCTCGAGCTTTACGGTGATGGAAAACATTGAAAGGAAGCCTGCAAGCGTTTGAGAAGAAATTCAAAGATATGCTGTCGTGCTTGAGTAATGGCGATGGATCAATCTATCTATCACATTGGTACCTAATATGAAGATACCATTATAATTGTTTTACCGTTCATCGCTCGTAACTTAGTCTCACTAGTTTTATAAAGATCTCGGATCAGAGACGTTAACATGTCCCAGTTGTAGCAGAAACTTGACGTATCCATTCCATTTTCGAAGTTACGGTTTCCTCGCAGAATAATTCAGTTATATCTTGACCTTCCCTACTCGGTTATCTAATATTCATATCGTACTATGCTTTGCTGGTATATTTGCTATGATAAAGTAAATGCTTCAGGCCAAAGCTGGTTTACGATCGAAGGGGCAGATATTGGATTCTTAGAAACGTTTCAATGACAACATTTTTAAGATATGTAGTGTCCAAAATGTTGCCACTTGCTCACTATAAAGTTAAAAGAATATGTGGAACATTTAAAAAGTATATATACCTTTTTGTGCATCAGCGATTGAAATCGGTTGTATGGGTGTGACCGAGTGTATTGTGTGTGTGTTGTAGGAATGTGTGTGTGTGGATTAAGTTCGTGTATAAATGCATATAAACACTCATATAAATATAAATACACATACGCATTCATACATTCATGTCTCATATCTCTTACTCAGCCCTGCGCTAAGCTTCAGTTCGGTCAGTGCGGGGTTATATGTATGTATTTCCGGGTTATATAAATAAAACCACTCGGCCACCACGCTTTTGTATCGTCCATCTTACATGTGTTCTGTGCTTCACGAACTTCACCAAGGATGACATCTGTTACATTAGCATTATGGGATTTTAACACTCGGAGCGAGAGATGAATAGGAAAACTGCATTGAGTTCGTATTTTGTAATTTTCACTCTTCTTCTAGGTGGCGTAGAACACTCGCTTAGTTGAATAATTCAAAAATTCTCTCCGGACACTCGCGAAAACAAGTAAAATAAACGCTACTGCACTAGCAAGTAAAACGAAAACTCTTCACCAGTGTAAAAGCGCAATGTGAGTTCATTATTCTGTTTGACAATGCCTCCGTGGGCACTGGAAAAATGAACTAAGTTCGCATAATACATTTGTTCTAGTCATATACAATGGACGGTTATTTTACTTGACCCCTCTTTCGCAATTTTTACTTCTCAAAGTATCAACATATTAATATATACACAGACTTAGAAACCTTTATCGCTTCATCCACATTCTTCCGTCAATTCATAGATGTTCATCGCTTTTACCACATTTCCTACTTAACGGTACAGCTAGATGAAGATGGAAATTGGCCTTCTTCTGTTTCTTAGTTCAGACTCATTTGCACTGTAAATCTGCTCTGTTACCCTTTCTCTACCCATACATTCTAGTACCTACATATTTTTAATTTATTTAAATTAAAAAAATTTACACCATTTTGAGCAACTTCATTTCCCTGCGCTCGCATATCAGGAATGAGGTTACTATTAGTAGGTATATAAATCTTACATTGATATATTTAAAAAAAGCTGCAAACAATAATACCAGCCTATCATTACGGGTCAGCGCTTACCCGATCATAAAGACGCTTGTACCAACAAAGGTATCACTCACAAGTCGCCAACCCAGTAAATAATATCTCTTTGAAGAAGATCTTATATTATTAACGTATCTGAGTATTTTCATGCCGAGATAACAAGGAAGATAGGTTAAAAACAGACACGACCCGGAAAGTCGCGTGTAGCGAACGTTATATCAGGGTTATTTTACAGAGCACGGAAACATGCCTTGACCTACCTCTGGAGACCGTAATACACGATTCAAGGTGGAACTCCTAACCAGATTACTTAATACGACTGTAGTATGTTACAGTTGAACCAAAGATATTTTGGAGATGATAAAAATAACAATGTTCTATACACCACATACAAAGTTCACTGACCTATTGCCAAATCAAATCGGACAGAACTAAAGAAAATAAGCAAGTATGGAGACTTGTATTCTTAGATAGAGATCTGTAAATCTAGAGAGCACCGGCGCCTTACCGTGCCTATTTCGTGAGGAGCTCTGCGTGATAACATGTATAAATTTCATGTGGATTAATGGTTTTGTAAAGCCGTGGTAGCTGAGTGGTTCGGGTAAGTGCCTACAACACAAATATTGCAAGTTCGAATGCTTTCTCTACCAAAAGTTCAGAAAAATCTTTTCTTTACTTACATACAGTAATTACTTAGTCACACTACGAGCTTGATGAGGATGGAAAACTACGAGAGGAACGTTTGAAAAAAAAATCTGTCGTCTGTATAGTCGTGCTTGAGAACTACGTGCTTAACTAGAACGGGGATGGACTCGCCATCTGTCACGTTGGCACCTAAAATAGAAGGTCAGCGAAAAGTGGGTATGTGGACGTCTACACACGCCTGCCTACCCTTTTGGGGAACCTTGAGGGAAGGCGTGAAGAAAATATTATATTATAAATAGTTTTATAGTTTAAAGGACCGTGGTAGTCGATGCTTGGATACCCCAAGCATCGCAACACAATCGTGATGAAAACTATCATATTCTACTAGTACATCGATAAGCGCCCTGGTCCCGCCACCATACCTCACATTAGCACCTTAATATACCTACGATGTAAATAAGGTGTACACCTTATCCTACCTCTTCTGGTCTCTTGTGGGAAGGCGTGAAGAAATGAACTTTATACTACATAATTGGTTGAACAATAACTCAACATTGTTTCTGTAACTGTCTTCGTCAGATTGCAGTGGGTTATAATTAAATGCAGAAAGCCATAAAACATTAACAGCTAAGCAATCAAAACTATAAAAATAAAACTTAATATCACTAGCACTGCCGTAGTTAACGTGAACTATTTTATTTACGACTTTAAATATTCTCTTCTCCAAACTTTGTTTAACCAAAGAGCCATTACGCGCTTCTCATTACACGCCCCAAGTTACTACCTTAATAATATATCTTCACGCCTTCCCATATGAGTCCCCGCTGGGGTAGGCAGAGGCTTCTCAAACGTACGCAGGTTTCTTCTCGATGTTTTCCTTCACCGTAAAGCTCGTAGTATGACTAATCACTGCACTTAAACAAATAAAAACTCTTTGGTACGGTCGACATTCAAATTTGCAATCTTTGTGTGAACTGAAACCACTCGGCCACCACGTCTCGCCAATTATAATGTTATAATATTACAACGGGTCCCCGACGCATTGCTTAACGACAGATGCTTGTACATTTCACTACTCAAGTAAGTTAATATAAACTTTGCGGTGGGCACTTTTTAACAGAACAGCTCAAACTTAACGAAAATAAATACACAACTACAAAAATGGCAATTATGCTTGCGCTACGCCTGACGGTAAGCGGTTACCGCCGCCCATGGTAACTTGCAACACCAGGGCTATCGCTCACGCGTTTTGTTTTCATGATCATGACTTGCTCTCTCTTACGAATTGATACAATTGATCACAATTGATAATACCATTATACTGCAATTTTATGATACATTTTTACTTATTATTATAAAGCTATTAGGGATAGCTTTATTGTTTTGCGACTTTTAGAATCATACATCCGTTCGCGCCAGTCACTTTGTGAATTTATTATATTATCGCTCACCCTAAAATCGTTACTCTGCACATTTTTCGGTAACTATGCCACAAACAAAATTTTATTATTTAATTAGCAAAGCAAGGAATTTCAATCATAATGTCGTCTCAAGGAAGCGAGTAAATTAAACGGTCGACTGGAATGCCGGTAGCATTGTTGGCGGTCTTAATTTTACATTCAGCTTTTGTCGGGCCCGATACACCCTAGTTACCAGATTATTCAAAGTATGCATTTGCATAATAAATTAAACGTAGCTTATTTACTTTGGCGTTCTATTTTTAATATCAAATTTACATAACATACTTTTCAAAGCCGTATGGAGTCCTGGTGGCCGAGTGCTCCGAGTAGTCACCTGCAACGCAAAGGTTGAATTGCGATTGAACCAATATTATTTCTGAACCTAGGGTGAAGGTCGACATCCAGAGAAACTGCGTGGGTTTGAGAAGTCATATTTATAGTCGTGCTTAGGTAACGGCGACGGACACTGGATATATCTCCGACGAAAAGAGGAAGTTTTCACCTCTTCAAAACGTAATGGGAAGGCGTGAATACCATTATAAGAGGTTAAATACATTATGTTCTTTTTAACAAGGATGTATGTAAGTATGGAAGCATCTCGCGTCAGTTGGATTTGTTTTTCGTACCCTTTACGATCCTAATTTAGCAAGACTAAAGGAGAGGACAAAAAGGTTATTTTTTCAGTTCAAAACCGGAGCTGTAACAGTATTTTCAAAACGAATTGGTCAGTGTTTCCACGACGACAGTTTTCTTGTTATGTTGCGGTCCTGTAGTATAATTCTTTCTCTATTTGGAAAAGGCTCTCCTTTTCCAAATGTGCTGCGATAGTAGATCGTAGAACCATTCAATCTTAGCACTGCTAAAACAAATTCTCGCGATTGACAATGCGCGAGCGATGCCCAAATGCAATACCGTCGAAGTATCCATACGCGCTTACCACCAAATAAAATACGTCCGACATCTCGATTATTGCAAGCACCTAGAGATCTCTATCTCCCTTATATGTTCGTTAAAAGTATACTCAAATCCTCACGCCTTCCAAAGGGTCCCCGAAGGGGTAGGCAGAGGTGTATAGGTAATACCCACACACCCACTTTCCGCCAGAGGTATATTAGGTGCCAACGTGACAGATGGCGAGTCCATCGCCGTTACTCAAGCACGACTATATATACGCCTTTGAATTTCTTCTCAGACGTATGCAGGTTTCCTCTCGATGTTTTCACCGTAAAGCTCGTGGTGTGACAAATCACTGTACTTAAGTTCAGAAAAACTCATTGGTACAGTTGGGATTCGAACTGGCGACCTTTGCGTCGCAGGCAACTGCTCGAAACATTGGTAACGATAATGACTAACAGACAATGAAATTATTATATTTCACGGGTAATAAATTCCCCTCGGCGGAGAATTGGAGTAAATAAAAAAAACAACTGCAATTTTTAAATTCATTTGCTTGTATGTACATCGGCAATAATTTTTTTCGTATTGCCGTACTATATTATTATTATTTTCCTCAGTTTTCTTTTCATATTATTCGGTTAAACTCACTCACAACGCGCGAGTGATACCCCTGGTGTTGCAAGCGTCCATAGGCGGCGGTAACCGCTTACCATCAGGCGGACCACATGCTTGTTTGCCATCCATGTGGTATAAAAAAAAACTTGCCCACATACATGTACCTATGTCAGATAGTTTTATTACCAAAGAGAATGATTTTAATGGACTAACAGAACTTGCAGTGAAGTTAAACGAGCCGATGCTCGTTATCGATGATAACATAATACCTGTAGTTAGGTGTTGTAACACCTCTGCCTACTCTTTTGGGGACCCTTGTAGCGTGGCATAGTGAAGAAGGTTATAATGAAGATCGGCCCCGGCTTCGCAAGGGCTTCGGAGCATAAAATGTATGCCTAAATGTCTTAGCTGTCGTAGGGTCGCATGAGCTCATTCCAACCAATACACTCAAATACTTAACTAATTATGCACTCAAACTTCCTTCCTCGTGAATCCTGTCTTTCTCTTAAAACCTCTATCTACTGGTTAAAATCGCGTGAAAATATGTTCAGTAGTTTTCCAGTTTATCGCAAACATAGTTTCGTATTGATGTTCTCGATCCTACCTCTTTCGTTAGTTTTGATTTTTTAAATATCTATGATATTATAAACAAAAATTTCAAAATATACCTTGTCATGCCTACAGTCAAGGTATATCGTAGAGTGATATTTTTTTTGTATTATTGCTTATTTGTTTATGAAGGTAACTACCACCTTCCTGAATCTTCAATAGCAAATTAATTTTATTTTTAGCTACTGCCCGCGTCTTTATTTGCGTTCAATCGGAACTTTCCCGAGGGATAAACAGTGTTTTTGGATTCCAACGAACCTCCCACGCCCGAATTTCAGAATGCCAACTTTCACTTGGTTATATAATAATAATAATATCCTTTATTGTACAAACACACACATCTACAAAACGTATAATATTTGTTTAGTTAATAAAGATACATATACATACATGCATACCTATATCTCATCCTCATATTCCAAGTACCTCACATAATATAAGTTTATATAAGTTATAGTTTTTATTTTTATTTATATAAGTTTTCAAATGTACTTATACTTAATTATAGCCATTGATCTTAGCTAGATCTTTGGATCAATATGACACCTAGAGAGTATAAGGTTTGCTTGTTTCAACGCGGTAAAGTAACGAACTACTACTAATCCGATTTATAGATCGATCGTTATGAGTTAAGCTATATCAGCATGCTACTACTCAACAGAGCGGGTGAAATCAAGTGCCACAGCTAGTCACAGATAAAATACATTTAAGAGCAGCTGTAGCTTTTTACCCTATTGTTTTATCTCTGAAACGTTTTTATGTCAAATACTACCCGAGAGTTCAGTATATAACATTTGGTTCGGAACGCTAACGAAATTATTGTTACAATATGCATGTTATTTTCATGTCAGCTCAGAGGCAGCCCTGTGCCGGGAATAATACACATTTACATGAAACATTGAATTCACACATGGATGAAATTACGTCACATAAAAATGATACCGTATTTCGGTCACTTCCAACAGTTTTATTACTGACCACTACTGTGTGTGTATGGTTAAATACAGTGTATTGTAGCTTTATTATGGAGGTTTTCAAAGACTATAGACTACATATACATACATAGACATAGACATAGTCATAGACATAGACATAGACATAGACATAGACATAGACATAGACATAGACATAGTCATAGACATAGACATAGACATAGACATAGACATAGACATAGACATAGACATAGACATAGACATAGACATAGACATAGACATAGACATAGACATAGACATAGACATAGACATAGACATAGACATAGACATAGACATAGACATAGACATAGACATAGACATAGAAATAGACATAGACATAGACATAGACATAGACATAGACATAGACATAGACATAGACATAGACATAGACATAGACATAGACATAGACATAGACATATATCATCAGTCCCGAGTCCCTAACGGGATAGCGATAGATACAGAGCGCCAGTTCTTACATACCTCTTTCGCTTCGTAAAAAAATAAAAATAAAATTATTATTGTGAAAAGCATTATATCAAAACTTCTTCTTTCTTCTTAGTAACTGATTTAATGAAGTATTTATTAATTAAATTAAATAAATAAATACTTTATTATCCACTTTCATTATTCTCTTCATGTATGAAGACGTGGACTGGACTGGAAGAATCGTAGCAGGTGGAAAGAAGTGGTCTCCGCCTACCCCTACGGGAATAAGGCATGATCATATGTCTGTATGTAATAAAGTATTTAACACTAGCTGTCCCGCCCAGCTTCGCCCGGGTGAAAAGTAATATTTCCTGAAACGCGATCGCAGCGCCACCTAACGGGTCCAATTGTGTTGTAAGCTATCCTTTCTTTTAAGTTGGATCAAACTGCACACGGTGTGCAAATTTGATTGAAATCGGTTAAGTAGTTCAGGAGCCCATCGTGGACTTGATTGCCATAAAAAAGGTTATAGTGAGTCAATCTTAAAAGATAGACATATGCTGTCGCGGACTTTTTTTAGAACTTTTGAAGAGGAACAATTCTCTCATACATGATATTTGTGTAACTTAAACCGTTTACGCAGCGCACGCAACGGAAGCTCTCAAAAAGGAATATATTTTCCCGTTCTGGCAACATTATTCATTTATGCTTCGCTCCTATTGGTCGTAGCGTGACGTTATATAGCCTAAAGCCTTCCTAGAATCATGGACTATCCAACACAAAAATAATTTTTCAATTCCAACCAGTAGTGCCTGAGATTACCGCGTTCAAACAAACAAACAAACAAACAAACTCTTCAGCTTTATAATATTAGTATAGATATGTATAATAGAGACTGAAATATAAACAACGTGGACTTAAAAGTACGTGTGTACGACGCATACTGGGTGTATTTAAAACTTGCGGGCAGTATGAGGTCTCGACTCTCTCAGCTACCAAGTTTGCCGATCACCGTTCGGCTAACCCCTACTTGGTGGGATTTTAACTTTTCCACAAACTTCCGCCTCACGCCGCTAAAGGTTTCCACTTGGTAGAAGTTTTTCTCAAACTTTAACTAATATTTTTTATGTTATTTGGGCAGGTATTATAGTTTTTTTTTTGTATTGTCTCTCGTAGCGTGAGTTCCGGGAACTTTTGCTACTTAACCGGTCAATGGCGAGACCTAGGCCTCCAGCCAGGCACTTTAGTACTAAGCAACACAGCTAAGGGCACCCCCTGTGGGGTACGAACCTCGGCTTAGGGCGTTGCTGGATCGCGAGCAAGGGAGCTGGGCTGGACTGTTAATTTTATTTATATATTATTTGGGGGCGGGATTTGCGCGTCTGGCTCGGCGCGGGCCGGCGTTTGCGGAAGAGGTCGGGGGGGAACATTACGGCTTATTCGCGTCGAGCCTCGCCGGCGAGGACGGAACAGTGGTCGGTTGTGTGTAGTGTTGGTGTGTTTTCGTCGGGCGTCCTGGAGGACCGTTATGTCGTCATCCGGTTCAATGACGGCATGTCTTGGACGCCTTATCTTGGAGATAAGGGAGGGAGTGTATCGGGCGGCCGATACGACGAGGGGGTTGGGGTGATTTTCAGCAGAATCGAAATGACGTTTGGCTAGTTTTTTCAAAAACTGTTTTATAGTGGGGACTTTGAGGTCAACGTGGAGTTGACTATTACGCATGTACCACGGGGCACCTGTGGCTCTCCGGAGAAACCGGCTTTGGAGCACTTGCAGGGGGTTAAGCGTTGACTTGCTAGTGTGTGCGAACACTACACCCGCATATGTCATGATTGGTCGAATGCACGTCGTGTAAATCCTCACCTTGGATTTCAATGAGAGTTTACTTCGCGCATTCAACATGCTGTGAAGTCTACCGAGCGCGAAGGCGGCTCGCGCGCGTACCGCCTTTACGTGGTGACGGAAAGAAAGGCGTTGATCGAGGATCACACCCAGGTATTTGGCTTTTTCTTCCCATGGAATGGGTTTGCCGAAGAGGGTGATGGGGGCTACCTGTGGGCGTTCGAGGCCTTTCCAGAATAGAATGGCTGCACTTTTGGTCGGGTTCACTTCAATTCTCCATTTCCGGAACCACCGCCCCAGGGCTGTGACCGCGGATTGGAGGTTGTCGTGAATTCCCTCGGGAGTTCTACCTTTGTAGTAGATAGCCGTATCATCAGCGAATAGAGCGCTTTTAACTCGTCTATGGAGGGGAATGTCGCTAGTATAAAGCGTGAATAGAAGTGTCGAGAGCACTGACCCTTGCGGGACTCCTGCTCGTATGGGATGGGGGGAAGAGAGTGTGCCCTCGACTCTGTAGCGGAAGGAGCGGTTCGACAAAAAGTCCCGTACTATGCGTACTAGACGGTCCGGCACGCCCAACTGGTACAGCTTGTATATTAAGCCGTTGTGCCAGACCTTGTCGAATGCCTTTGCCACGTCGAAGAGGAGCATACCCGTGGTAAAACCGAATTGGAATCCGCTACTGACGTCTTCCACAATACGGTGGACTTGTTGGACACAGGAGTGTTTGGTTCGAAAACCGAACTGTTGGTCAGGTATGACTTTCTTAGAGTCTGCAAAACTCTTTAATCTATTGTAGATAAGTCTCTCGTAAATCTTGCCAAGGACGTTGAGGAGACTGATGGGGCGATAACTGGAGGCTTCGGTCTTGGGTTTCCCTGGCTTGGGAATACCTATGACCGTTGCACTTTTCCAGGATTGGGGGAAAAAGTTATTGCTCAGTGCGGCATTGAAGATGGCAGTGAGCAAAACTATGAGATAAGGATTATAGTTTTTACATGCAAACGTATATTTATAGTCTATATATCGTACATATTCTGGTCTCACCTTCCTATGGTGGACCCCGAAGAGGTAGATAAAGGTTTACTCACACCCTCTTTTCGTGAAAGATGATAAATCTGTCGTCGTTTCTCGAGCTCCACCACACATACGTAATGTAAGTACTTGTTAAGTTAAGTTTTTACTTACTTAAGTTCAGAAAAAACTCATTGGTACATTCGGGATTCAATCGTGCAAACTTTGCGTTGCAGGTGATTTCTCGAACCACTCTGCCACCACATCTATTATTTAATTATTATTACAGTTGGTACAACAGCCATTTTATACGAGTTCATCAAAATATGCATATTCTTTCAACGACTGCTAGCTTTAAAAGCATAGCATCGCTGCTATGGAATGGACGATTGCAAGACCAGAGGTATCGCTTGCGTCTTGCAAACCCAGCAGGAGTCTTTTCACACTTTTCGTGATGAAAATCTCTCTGGACATATTCTTTACGGAGAGATTATCTCTCAACCTGAGTGTTAAATATTAAATATTGAAAACACCTTCATTCTGTTCAAAGAGCACAAGTGCGAACGCGGCCGCACAGAAGAGTAAATATAAATAGAACAAACAATCCATTGTGCCTGGAAATTGGGGAGGTTTTATTCACTCGTGGTTAACACAACAGACAGCCCACGACCTTTGGCTTCGCAAATAAATCATCCCGGGGAAATCTTCCTCGCAGGACAACCGACGTGATCCTTGAATATTTCACGTCCGCTCGCCACCGCCCTTTCATAAATCTCGACACCTTATAAAAACGTGTGTATATAGGGGTAGGCTCCATTGATTGGGCGTCTCATTATTCTTTGGATGCCTTTATTGATGCGGGCTCTAAGAAGACTTCATCAATATTTACATTATTTAAGATAGTCACGATTGGTCGAAGCCGCAAACGATGTTATCCAACTCATTTTATACATAACGTAACATAAAATAACTTCACAAACATAAATTTGTGGAGAGTTTTGTCACACAATTACGAAATATGGTGGCCGAGTAATTCTAGTAGCTGCAACACAAAGATTGCAAGTGCGAATCCCGACTGTACGGGTACTGTATGAGTTTTTCTGAACTTAAGTACAGTGATTAGTAACACCACGAGCTTTACGGTTTAAGGAAAACATTGAGAGGAAACGTTTGAGTTGAAATTCAAAGGCGTATGTATAGTCGTCTGTCACGTTGGCACGTAAAATATTTCTCTGGCGGAAAATGGTAGTCTGGACACTACCTATACACTTCTGCCTACCCCTTCGGGGACATTTCTGGGAAGGCGTGAGGATTATTACACAAAAATGGCTGAACGAAATTGGATGAAATTGGGCACAGAGATAAAATTTTACACAGATGAAACCGCGGGCCGGTCACATTATAGAGGTCACTTTGTTATATGTCTTCATTAAATATGCTACACAATTTTATGCTTCATCCTTAACATCCTTCAACGGAGCAAACTTTTACAGTCGATAGGTATTAAATCAAGCTGAGATATATTTTATGATTTAAACATGAAAACCAAGCTTCTATACATACATAAATATAATCACGACTTTTTCCCGTAGGAGTAGGCAGAGACCACTTCTTTCTACTTGCTACGATCCTTACATATTTTTTCGCTTCGTTCGGTTTAGGGTACTCTTGACCTGGCCTTTTTTCAAAACGTCCCTGATTTGGTCTTAAAACAACATCAAATATATATTGCCGCTTTCCCATTGTACTCCCCATGAGGGTAGGCAGAAAATATAGAAGTGTTGTCATTATGTTTAATCAAACTCCGAGCTTAACGGTGAAGGAAAACATCGATACTAAACCTGCATAAATGGAGAAAAAATTCAAAGACATATTTATTACGTAAGAAAAGATGAGAATTTTTCATGAATGCAGTATCCATGCCAGTTTGAATACAACAGTACAGCAGTAGATCGTAAGTCCTCACTTTAAGTATTAAGTTTTCAGCAATATTTTTCAGCCAGCTTGCAATTTACGGAACACTGACCGGGAATCGAACACTGTCCCGTCAACTGTGATAATCCGAAGCTTACATCCCTCTCAATACTGCTTGCGTTATTCATTTTAATTCTCAGTTGGACTTGTTAACAAAGACGATATAGATTCGTGCTTATGGTTCCAAATTGAATATTAAAAATATATCTTTTTCTAAGTACCTATTAAATATGTTTTGTTTGTATTTTCTAGTTTTGATTATGTAATTTAACTAGAAATCAATTTAATAAAAACATAATAATATCTATTATATAAGCAAAACAATTGTTTGCCACGAGAGTCGCCGTTTTTATATCGTCTCAGTGATCGTAATCGTAAGAATACAACTGATGTTTAAATATATATGTTAGTTGCTCTAAGATACTCGATTATTTCATAACAATCATGTACGTATTGAACTGTTTTGTACCTACATATGGATTTGAATAATTCCGCTTGTTATTTGCGGGAACGTTTCCCACTTTCTGCCGGTACAATATTGTACTGACCTGATAAGGGTTATTCTATGAAGGAAACGCGTTTCCCGGAAATGTTAAGCTCTTATCGTTAAAAAGGCTACCACTAGCAGGGAGCTTAAGACTCCATAAGGATCTTCTCAAGTAGAATGGGATAGCAATAAAAACACTTCAACAAACAAAGTAACGTCGTTTTTTCTTCCTTTGCTTTATCAATTACTGGTAATCTTGTGAATCACCAGAAAAATACACAAAAAAATAATAGTAATATATCCTCATGCCTTGCTACCCCTGGTTGGTCCCCAAGGGGGTAGACAGAGGTGTATAGGTAGTACCCATACACCCACTTTCCACCAGAGATATATTTTAGATGCTAACGTGACAGATGGCGAGTCCATCGCCGTTACTCAAGCACGACTATACATACGCCTTTGAATTGCTTCTCAGGCGTATGCAGGTTTCCTCCCGACGCTTTTCTTCAGCGTAAAGCTCGTGGTATGACTAATCACTGTACTTAAGTTCAGAAAAACTAATTGGTACAGTCGGGATTCAAACTTGCGATCTTTGTGTGGCAACTGATTGAACCACTCGGCCACCACGATAAATAAGTAAGGTAAAGAATAAGAAAAATTACGTGAATATTTCCCTTTGAGTTGCCAAGTAAAACACCCACGTGGGGAAAGCAAAAAGAACTTAGCACTTAGCGGCAACCTATTGTTTTCTACTTAAAAAGGTTTCGGGATTACTTAAAAAGTTCAAGAAAGTTATTGAGTTGGGTTAATTGTTAGTCTTCGTATCACTTTATCCTCACGCAAGCACCGTAGTTTTGCGCCGTTGATTTACACTGGGAAGACTTTATTAGCTATCTTTATATATATAATTCACCTGTACGTATCTTTGTCACCGAACTCCTCCCAAATGGCTGGACCGATTTTAACGAAATTTTCTGTCTTCAGGTGGATTCGAGAATGGTTTAGATTCAATTGGACCCGATAGCTGGCGCTGCGATCGTGTTTCGAGAAATTTAATTATTTCACCCGAGCGACGCTGGGCGGGACAGGTAGTCATATATAGTCGTAATGAGCCCTGGGCATGTCGGAAGTATGAAATAAGCATAAATGTATTTGAAATGAGTTCTCTACGAAAATGTGCGGCGTAACGATTTTTGATCGAATCTGAAATGATGGCATTCCCAAAGCAAATGGCGTGAGCGTGATTGTAAGATGAAGAAAGATATATCACGTTGGTTTGTGAAGTAGAAGTTGGTGTGTGAAGACAGACTTACGAAACACATATACAAAGCAAAAGCGCTTATAAGAAAAGGCAGAGGAAGACCACGTTCTAGGTAGTTCCTAGATCAAATCTATCGAACACTCAAGGATGGGTTGATGATGTGTGAATGTGGATGAAGCAAAAGAGGTCTGTAAGTCTAGAGAGAACTGGCCCTCGATTCGATATGTATGTATGTATTAATTGAATACGATCCAGTACTACTCACGCTAACACTATCCCACAGAAACAGGAAAACTTTTATAATTTGATATCAAAGCTTTACGCAGTGGAGGAAATCATCAAATCAAAATATTTTTATTTCACATTGGCCTAGATGGGCTTATAGAACGTCGAAAAAGGTGCACGGCGCGAGTTGGTCGTTTCCATGGAGGAGAAGCATGGTTACTTTTTCAAATCATTAGGTATACAATAACAATATGTCATGTTCACATCCTCAGTTAACACGCATACGTTTTAATTTTTTTTAGTATGGCGGTCTTCACTTTTCATGTGTCTTTTGTCACCTAAATATTTATCCGGTGAAAATGTGCGATATTTAGACGCACCCAAATCTTTCGGAATTATTGTAATTTTTAACTGATAGGTACTCAATCCTTCCCAAAAGGGTTCCCTAAGGGATAGGCAGAGGTGCATAGGTAGTACCCATACACCCACATTACACCAGAGTTCATTTATTTATTTAATCTTACTAACAATATATTTAAGGTGCTAACGTGACTAACGTGACATTATACATGTCTTTGAATGACTCTTCAAACGTATTTAATGTATGTAATGTTACCTCTCGATATTTTCCTTCACCGTAAAGCTCATGGTGTGGCTAATCACTGTACAGAAGCTCTGTCCAAAAAACTCATTGGTACAGTCGGGACTCGAACTTGCAATCAGTGTGTTGCAGGCAACCACTCGAACAACTCAGCCACCATGGCTGAACCCCTGTTGCATCAGGGCTCAAAATATGATACCAATGCCCATTGCATATACCAGTGACATCATAATAACTTTATAACCATTTTGTTTTAATGTTTACTTCACTTACTCCTAAAACTCGATCGCATCGCCACCTATCGGGTCCAATTTAATATAGCCTATGTTACTCGGGGATAATGTAGCTTTCCAAAGGTGAAAGAATTTTTGAAATCGGTCCAGTAGTTTCGGAGCCTATTCATTACAAACAAACAAACAAATCTTTCCTCTTTATAATATTAGTATAGATAAAAGGATTGTTTTAATTATAAAGAACAGGCAGATTCACAGATTGAAGCAGTTTTAATTACAGTTAGTGTTATGAAGAAAATACAGTAGGATCATGCCGGCTTAGTACGAGGATAACAGGCTCTAACGGGATATTAATTAAAAAGCTTTTGCGTTCTTTACTGAATTTGAATACGTTAGATATAATGTATAGTATAAATTGTGCGCTACAGCCTATATTAAAATTGAGCAAATAATTTCAAATGGAGCTTACGTGAAGTAGTTTGGGCTGCCTTCCTGGGATTATACTCCATCCTTACAGAATATCAGCAGTGTTTCTATGCAGCTGCCATTAAAGAATTCCTAGCTTTAATGACGAATAATTCCACATAAATGGGTAGGTATTGTTCATCCGCTACTGATAGCACAGAAACTCCACGAATATAAAGTCGGCTATAGATAGTGCCATCCACGAAGACGCACCCCCCAGTATTCTTCCCTACAGATTATAGTGTAAGTGTGCAACCCTCCACTAATGTTTGAGTATTATCCGTACACACTGATAGCCTGTGTGTGAGTGCACACGCGCACTACAATTAATAGACTCGGGTGATACTCCCCGCATCCCGCGACCCCCTCGAATAGAGTTTGGTGGGGTGCGTCTTCGTTGATGCCACTATCTATACCAGTGAATGATATCTCTGAGTATTGCTAGTACCTACAGGATATGGTAACCGCTTACCACCATGCGGGTCGCATTCTTGCTTGCATACATATTGCACCTCAGTTGCATAAAATAACAGTGTAATGCAATTTCTGGTGTAACCAATGTACTATGTACTTCCGATGTTCATTTGTCTTACTATCGTCATCTTCATCTAAATCTTGTCGGCCGATTGCTTTTTGTTTGATAGACGTCATATCAATCAATAACTATGTTGCAATCTACATACTTGAGCTGGGTCAACAAACGAACTCAGCTCAGCCACGAATTGGTATTCGTGGCTGAGCTGAGTTCGTTTGTTTGGTTGGCTGACCACGCTTATATCAGGAACTTATTGCCTAATTTAAAAACTTCATCCGTTTATTGAAGAAGGCTATAATTTAAACTATATCATCATACTGCTACCTAAAAGAGCAGAGTAGTAGATAATCATATACGTGTACAATAAAATTATAATTTACATCAGGCGGCTTAACCAAATTTGCTTAAACGGAAACCGTATTATGTCGTTTTAAAACAAACAAATCAGCAAGAGTCCAACTAAAATTAATAATCGTGGCTACACACGGTATATTGAGAATACCACATTTTAACACTCTGTTGCTTACTCACCTCCCACAAGAACCCTAAATACACAATATGAGTCGCATTCACCCAATTAATTTAAGTAAACTATGTAAAAGATACTAGAAATGTCTTCATGTCATGGTCGAGTCCCTCATAAGGTAAGGGTGTGTGGAGTGCTAGTTCTATCTAGACCCACGGACCTCTTAAGTTTCAACCTCACTCATTAGTGCCTTCATATATGGTCGCCAGTGTAACAACACTCTCTTTAGGCCAAAGATAATAATTTAGGTACCACGTGACAGACGGCGAGCAGTGTATTCAGTGTCCAAAAGTCTTTTTCATAACCTTAAAAGCTTTGATACCATAAAACATCCGTGGTTGAACCTACATTACTGGCTTTGCAGGTGTACCACTTAGTCGACCACCACCTTGCCTTCAACAAGGTTAACATATTTCCTGGTAATTATAGATTTTCTACTAAGCGGTGACTAATTGTGAACATAACATCTATGCTATTCATATTTGAGTAATTTTGTTAGGCAAACATTATTTGCAATGAAGGCAATGCTCGAAACAAAAGAGCTTTTGTACAGGGGATTTTGAGCTCTGTAGGCACATGAGATAAAGTCTTAAATATTTATTGATCTGCTCACTATAATCCTCGTTGATAGTGTAGTGAGACTGTAGTTAAGTTCAGAATTGAAGGGGATATGATTTAGCAATATTTGTGTCGCAGATATTTGCGACTACTTGAATCAATCGGCTACCTCCCTGGTAATTAACTTATCCCGTAAATAATTTTGGCTTGGTCTAAGCTAAGCATTTCAAGCTTGTTACTAAAATACCATCTTGTTCATGGGTAAATATAGCACTAGAAAGTGAATCGGAGCCCGTAATACCTTGCTCTTTGATTCAGAAGAGACGAGAGGAGGCTTCTAATTAAATACAGCTTTACTCTCTGAAACAACATCGGCGGCGTCGAGTGTTCTGCTAACGAAGCTCGATTTTTAATGAATAATTAAGGACGCGCGATTGATTTTTGCCTCATGGAGAGGTAGTGTTTCGCTGCCTAATGTATTGATGTAGGCTGGATATGGTTCGCTGCGACCGTTTAATATTTATTTTTTACGATTACAGCACCTACATATGTATGAACATATTTGCTATACGCACGTTATGCCACTATGGAAACTCTTTGGTGTGAATTTAGATATTATAATAACTTAACTTGCTCTAGAATAAATAATAAAGGTTGGAAATATACTGATGGTAAATACGATATATAGAAACGTAAATTGAAGCAATATTAAAATTTTAAATATAGCTACTCTTTCATGGTCCTTATCATAAAGATATACTGGGAATGTATAGAACGAACTATTACGGACAAAATATGCAAATATTCGTAATGGCGAAAATTGATAAAATCCAATTATTCAAACTACTTTAGGATTTTAGTGAACAATAAATGAGAGGAAGGATGTTTTGCAAATGAACATATATCCAATTAATTCTCGTTTACATTTTAGTTGTTTAATCCAATCGCTATTTATATCGAAGGGTTTCATTCAGAAACGAAAGAGATTTCCCAAAAGTTTGTTAATTAAGTTCATTCTAGGTTTAATAATAAAATTATAGTATCAACCTCAGATCTCAAAGTTTCGAGGTAAATTATATTATTTCGTACCCTAGAGGCCTTTACCTATTTCAGGAAACCGTTCGTTTGATTAAGAGTACCATTCTAGAGTCATTAGGTACTAATTGATTTTTAAATGACCTGAATTACTTTGGTTAATGTTCAACAAAGGAGGCGTTCGGTGGTGTAGATTTTACGAGGACATTATTTCGATCATTAATAACTTCTGAACTTACTTTGTCATTGAAAGGCATATTACGCAAAAGTATATAAGGTATAACAAATACTAACATAGCGATTCTACCGATCATGCTTTGTGTCTATTGACCACAAAAGCGGTTGCTAAATTAATTTTAGGAAAACGGCGTACTGAGCATAAAACTTCCTCTTACATATGACATTGGTAAATGACAGCTTTATAAACAATTGCAACAGCTTATACATATAAAAGACTTGCGCGACGGCAAGGTCTTCTCATTGAATAAACATTTTCACTTAGGAGACCTTGCCGTCTATATTATTATAGACGGCAAGGTAATACCCACACATTATCATACGTTTAATCCGTTTAAGACTAATTCAACAAGCGCTTCTCACTCATAATCACAGTCCGGTATGTTTAGTTGGAATTATTGTATAATAGTTACTTATGTAGATTGAAAGAGAGTGCGATGAAAATTTATAAAAAATCCGGTCATAAATTAGTATGACCACTTTGTTGAGGCGACGACTTATATATAATATGTATAAACATACATTTTATATATAAGTATATATTATAATTTATACATATAGAATATATAGATATTATTTATTGTATTGGCACCTAATATACCTCTGGCGAAAAGTGGGTATTTACCTATACACCTCCCTCTGCCTACCTCTTCGGGAACCCTTGTGGGAAGGCGTGAGGATATATTATTATAATAATAATTAGGATATAATAGAGGATATATTATTATTATTATTATTATTGTGACTTCCTATATATGATATATGAATTTCCGAAAGTATGTGACTATAATATAAAACTCGGGCTTGTTGAACGAACGGTCACTTCAAAATATTTAACTAAATATTATACTTAGCGTTTGTGGAATATTATAAATCACGTATAATAAAGCCATGTATCTTTATATAAAAGTAGAATAAAAATAAGTTGCCTAATGTCCCATTGGCATGAAATTCATTTATCTCAACGACCATATTCATTACTGGGCGCTGCTTTAAATTGTGCGTAAACATAATGACGGCTGTTTCTTTAGGGCCATTAAATCAGAGAAAATGTATTGAAACAGACAATATAATATAAGAAAGTACTGGGAAACTGGCGAGACTGTATGAAGAGACTGAAGAATGTGGATGAAGCGCAAGAGTTATGTAAGTCTGGCACTCTACTCCCACTGCCTACCCCGTAAGGGACTCGGCGTGATGATATATGTATGTAGTGTATAAGATTCATCATCATCATCATCAGCCCACTCTAGTCCACTGCTGGACATAGGCCTCCCCTAATGAGCGCCATAGCGCCCTGTCTTCAGCTTGCCGCATCCAGCATCTGCCAGCAGTCCTCCGCAAATCGTCATCCCACCTGGTCGGAGGGCGTCCTACACAACGTTTGCCTAGTCGAGGTCTCCACGGTATAAGATTATACATAAATATATTAACATGAAAATCAAGGGAAGAATTTGGATAAAAAGTTTTGTTAGTGTGGTGTTTATTTTATGATAATGTGCGTTATTATTTCAAAGAAAAGATTTCACTGTATATAGCGTATTACGAAATATTTAAGAAAAAGATTGACTGTCGATTCGTCTGATTAAATTCGTCAAAATTTAAGAGAAGAAAAAAAATTCGTCAACAGGTCATAGTGATAAGCAGTAACTCCCCTGCCACCTTTATAGTCACGGTAGTCAGAACCAGCTCCAAAGACAGCGCACGATTCGATTGTCGTGAAAGGTGTGATGTGTGATGATAACCAGTAGTTGCACGATGTTCGTAGAATTATATGTATTTTTTTATAGCACAATGGTGGCAAACAAGCATACGGTTCATCTAATGGTAGGCGGTTACCGCCGCCTATGAACGCTTGCAATGCCACCGCCCGGCAGCAATCTTTTGAAATTTGCAACTGGATTAAATTGTCTTGAATTGCCGTAAGGTATCACAATATCTACAGTGAGAAAACAATGAGAAAATAAACAAGTTGGAAATCACCCGCTTCGCTTCATTCGATCTGTTTCAATGGCCCCGCTGTAAGTCCAGCTTTACCAACTTGCGGCGGGTGTACATTTAATTTATCCATTCCCCGGGGTTTTTCCCCTCAAATCCACATTATGAGAGGATGAAGTTGATATAACCGTCTATTCTTAGCTTTAGCAAAACCCAATTATAGAATGCAATAAATTATTTGACTTGTTAGCTCTTTTAAAAAGTTTTTGGTTAACATAAAATTTATCTAAAACTTTTGTGTTATATTTCATTTATTAACAATTTTTATAGCCGCTTCATATTACTTCCATATAGTTATAGCGATCGTGGTAGACCCGTCATTTGGTTTCTTAGATTACTTTAATATGTATTAGCCTTAAAAAGTGTCCCTAAGGGGTAGGCAGAGGACTGTAACATATGTCCTCTCGGCGTTTTACGTCCACCTTAAAGGTAGTGGTGTGTTTATTTTTCTTTGATTTATTTATTTATTTATTAAAACTTCCTGCAAAACATTTTGCTAAGGCGAACATAATGCCGAGAGCATTCCCTACCAGTTAACCTTTGGGTGATGCAGAGATAGGCATGGCATTTAATAGTAGTAGTAGTAATAAGTAGTAGTAGTAAATAAGTAGTAGTAGTAAGTAGTAAAATAAAGTTCACAAACTCGCAAATGATTCAAAGGAATTATGGCTTCATCTTATCCTGGTAAGGCGAACTTAAGATATGGGAAGGTCTCAGTTTGCTGAGGTCTCCTGCTAGATTAATAACCAATGTCACCCACAAAAAACTCATAGAATCCGTTTGAAATATATCATCTTGTCTTCAAAGCCAGAACCAACAGAAAGCCAATACTCATAAATCCCAAGTTTTACTTAAAACACTAATACAAAAAAGTGCTGTTAAGATATGATAGCCGTGTTATTACTTATCCCGGATCCCTTCGCTCTCGTGGGACCAGTAAATCAGAACCCTCCAGACTTCAAACACAACAATCTTGGGAACCAGATACCTCGCTGCGAGATATTGCGCTCTCAGACACTGGTTTTGTAAAATGTTATGTAAAATGCATTATTGTTTTTTGCAAATGTATTTTTTTATTTAATATTGCTTTTAACCTTATATCTGAAATAATTTCAACCAAAAAAAAAACATTTGCGGACTATAAGGTATAGTAGGTAAGTATCGAAACTCGATTTTTTTTTTTAAATAAACAGCGAGTTTTATACCAAGATGTTGTGTCAAATATTTCAGCCTTAATATTTCTGAGCCGTTAGCCGATATCGTCTTTGGCGCCAATATGATACAAGCATAATCTAAGAAAAACTTCTTTAATATTTATTTAAAAATTATTGTATGGAAGACAAGTTTCCCTTGATGTTTTCAGTTTATCACGAAGCTCGCGTTGTTGCAAATGACATTACTTCAGCTCAGAAACTCATTAGTACTGACCATGGCTTTAATTTGTAGATAACTAGTTAAATTTCTAACACTCTAAAAATGTATCTTCATTCCTATCGTTTCTTTAGAAAGTTAGTACTAAGACTCGAAATAATCCCCATAATTTGATAGAATTCATCTATTACGCCGTATGGACAAATCTCTCTTCTCTTCTCTCAAATCTTTTGACAAAACCATATTTTCTTTTTACTTTGATTTACCATATACATAGTAGTAAAATTATACATCGCTAACACATTGGGTGATGTGGTAACAGATGTAGCGCTTGAATGTTAAGAATGGATCAAATTAGCTAAAAGAAAAGGCGGAAAAGGTAACAGACGAAGACGTACTCAAATTATCGTATTTTTTTGTATTGTCCCTCGTAGCGTGAGTTCCGAGAACTTTTGGTACTTAACCGGGCAATGGCGAGACCTAGGCCTACTGCCAGGTACTTTAGGGCTAAGCAACACAGCTAAAGGCACACCCTGTGGGGTACGGACCTCGGCTTAGGGCGTTGCTGGATCGCGAGCAAGGGAGCTGGGCTGGTCTGGTATTTTTATATATTTGGGGACGGGATTTGCGCGTCTGGCTCGGCGCGGGCCGGCGTTTTCGAGAGTCAGGGGGGAATATTACGGCTTATTCGCGTCGAGCCTCGCTGGTGAGTACGGAATAGTGGTCGGTTTTGTGTAGTGTCAGTGTGTTGTCGTCGGGCATCCTGGAGGACCGTGATGTCATCATCAGATTCGATGATGACATTTCTAGGACGTCTTATCATTGAGATAAGGGACGGTGTGTATCGGACAGCCGATACAACGAGGGGGTTGGGGTGATTATCAGCAGAATCGAAATGACGTTTCGACAGTTTTTTCATAAACTGTTTGATGGTGGGGACTTGTAAATCAACGTGGAGTTGACTATTTCACAAATTATCGATGAAACAAGATTACCTACTGTTATAGTAAAAAATAGAAGAGGAATGTTATGTTCCTATTGACTAAACAATTTATTTTAAAACAACGAATAAAGTAAGGTAGGTACATGTAGGTATTAATGTTAGGCGGTATATATTGTAGTTCAAAAGGTAAAAAGACATCAGTCAAGCAGACCAGACCACGTCCTATGCTACTTAACGCGAGTTGGTTCAGTAAAATAAAATAAACTGTGGGCTCGGACGCCTGATGTCATTGTCATACCCGCAGTGAGTAATCGACTTCTACATCAGTGGTTCGACTGTATTTTGAATTTGTTTTCTGAATCGGTTTATACGATAGTAAAGAGGGCGAATGGAAATGGCAATATTTGTGTTGCAGGCAGTTGCTCAAACCACTCGGCCACCACGGCTTTGTGATTGTAAGGGTAAGATGAGAGAACCCCCTATGTGAGGATTACGTGTGACGTGAAAGGGACAGAACCTTGTGAACGACCCAAGCAAAATACATTACTGGTCGATTTCCTGATTCGTTATTTTATTTACCTTGCCTTCAAACGTGAGCCTTTTTATAAAAGAAAACTTTAAATACACAGATGTCATAACACCGAGTCAGAGTGGACAGAGAGAGCGCCAATTCTCTTTAGATTTAGAGACATCTTTCACTCACAGTTCACATGCATCAGTCTCATGATACATGTTCGCTGCGTTCGAGTATTATACATCCCCAATGTTCGATACATTTGGTCTGAAGTCTGAAGTCTGAAGTCTCGGAACGGGGTCGTTATGTGATAACAATATTATTTAATTAATTGAAGAAGACATTGTATTAAGAATATCTTAATTCTATTAAGAATATAATTAATGTATTAACTTACATTTTAAAATGAGATAGTAATAAATGAGATTAATCAATATTTGCTATAACATTTTTGTCATAGATACACAAAGTGAAACAAAAAACAAACCGTTATGCGCGATCTGTATTTAAATGATATTGTCCTCATTCAAATGGTGTATAGTAAATTATTTGGAGGGGATACCTTGCCATCAATATTCATACTTTTATTAATTTGTCTCTTTTTGCGTGCCGTCGCATATTGAGGCTGCGAGCAATTAGTGAGGAATGCTCGCGAATATCTACCGACCATTTCACTGAAACGCTCTATGAGGGGTGTATTCTTATATTGATCGAGAGTACTTTCAGGCGAATGATCGAATTGCTACGTGAAGCTACATTATTTATTAATATTCCTACCACGGCTATGCAAATTCTGAGCACATTTACGAAAATGCAACATATAATATTTTGTCGGTTAACTTGAAGATACATAGCTACAATTTTCTAAATATAATTAGGTACGTATATTTGAACTGGCTCCCTACATATCCCGTAGGGTACTTGATTAAGTAAGTATTTTTTTTTTATTCATCAAGTAACGGTTACTTTCTGGCTTATTAAGAAATATATGTGATTCTAAGATAAGCTGACATATTATAGTCATATATTCAAGCTTATTGAATCGGATATTTCTCTCCTAGTCGGTCTGTCTGTTAGTCTGACTAACTTATCCTTGTAGACCAACGTAAATGTTAAACATTATAATATTATTTATATAGAAATATATTATATAATATCAATGGTTATATATAATTCTTAACTTTAAGGTTTGCTTTCGAGCTCCTTGTGTTAGCATGTATATGCTTCCTAGTGACTCACATAATATAGCTAACATATACGTCGAAAGCATGGATAGGCCCCCTGATATAAATGATGCAGACGGTGCGTCAAGCAGGTGGATCGCTCTCCATTTCCATCCACATCCACAGAGTAATGAATATGAATATTTCAATGAAAGCCTGTTCTATAAATTTGGTTCTACTATGAGTGCTAAAATAGTTATATATTCTATGTCTACTTGTTTTTTTCTTTAAATCACCGTCAGTGCTGTATTAAAAATACTTAATAAAAATATAAGGCTAATGACATTCCAATCTTATCTTTCGAGTTTCTTTTAGCCTAGTACATCCCATTGCGGAGCAAAGCTCTTTCACAAGTTTATAGCATCGTCCATCCCATGGTAGTATTGGCCCGTCTGCGGATGAGTTGTTCAAGTCTTGTCGCCAAGTGGTCAACCTAACTGACATATAGCTATGTAAAACTGCTGCTCTTCCATTCGAGTAAACAGCACATGAATCGCGTCTTGGAAGCATACGTTACATCAAATGATAAAGCACAGCTAAACAGCTCCAAACAAACTCATATCGACGGAAAGTGGGTCGTGGAAGATAGCTTTATCTCGCAAACTCGCGGGAGTCCTCGCTCACATATATTTGGCCATACTTTGCGTGCTCAGGCATAATTTTACGAAGATTGTATTGTTTTGGCGAAAACACGAACGTGTGACGTTTAGTAAAGTAATTTGTTTATATTTTATCCATAGAGATAAGTTATGTTGATGCTATCTTTATAAAAGACCCGCCTGATTCCATAGGTATTTTTTAATAGAAACTAGCGCTGGGGGAGCGCTAAGGGACGCTATATCTAAATATCATGGGTAAATTAGTGTTTAAAGTATTCCTCTTCATTTTATATTCACTATATAGAACTTGATTATAATTATCATAATAGTAAAAGGTTTTTTTTATTCGTTAAAGAAATTCAATTAAGAAAGATGTAAGTACTTTTCCAGGTAAACGGAAGAGTCGGAGTAGTAGACTATAATAGTAACTAGGGCATTGCCACGCTTAACTATATGTACAGTAGCTATACAGTTAAAGAACAAGAGTACAACAATTTGACATAAGTTTAGGCAAAGTGGAGCGTAGTTAAGTTGGGTGTATAAATCATATTATACAATGGATGCCGCGGCGCCCGTGTGATCTGCACTGAAGTGATTTTCTACTCGTACAGGCTCTTTTTATAGTATTTTACGGTTATTGAACTTTATTTCTCTTAAGAATTTACAAATCCACTTACAGATATAAATAATATTATAGTTAGGTCTGTGGGTAATACCCCTCTATACACCTCTGCCTACCCCTTCGGGGACCCTTGTAATGTCGGAAAGCATAATAGGTAGGTATATTTGTTAGTTATTATAATTATATGTACATTCAAAGCAAGACTGTACTGACAAAGATATTATGATATTTTCCTCACGTTTTTACCAAAAGGATTCCCGAAAATAGAGGTGTATAGGTAGTATCAACTAACCCTCTTTCCGCCCGAGATATATTTTAAGTGCCAACGTGACAGATGGCGAGTCCATCGCCGTTACCCAAGCTCGACTATGCATACGCCTTTTAATTTATTCTCAAGCATATGCATGTTTTCTCTCGATGTTTTCTTTCACCGTAAAGCTCATGGTTACACTAATCACTACACATAAGTTAAGGTTTCTCTCTAAGGTTCAGTCGGGATTCGAACAATATTTGTGTTGCAGGAATCGCCACCCCTCTCGACTCAATATATCCCCGCCAAATGTGGATGTCATTTCATACTCTTTCGGACCAAGTTCTGCACGTTACTAAAATAAATTAAAGCAGTACCAAAATATCCCCACTTAAACTTGTAAGCATAAGTTATGATAGTTGTAACTCCTCATAATATTTTAACCCCCGGAGGGATTATTACTAACATCGTTCCGTGTACCGAACCGCCTAATTACGCTTTATGTACGAGCAGTTTTGCAATAACAACCATTGTTATTACGGTTCTTTCATTATTATTGTTTGTAATTCCGTTGTTTTTAACGCTTAAGTTTGAACTCTACGTCTGACAGTCGTAAATAGAAATAAAAGTTTTGTCCTCATAATAAGAGTATGCCTTAATAGTAATAGATACATGAGAATAGATAATATACTCATGTTTCTTTGACTAGTACTCGAAACCGGCGAGCATGTACAAAGAGACTGATAATAGTGGACGAAGCGAAAGTGGTATGCAAGTCTAGAGAGAACTGGCTACTACTATTTCTCTGCCCACCCCCTTAGGGACTTATATCATGATGTGTATGTATGTATCTTTGATTTCAGCAACAAATGGAAATAATTGCATCATAGTCGACAACAAGAGCCCATCAAGCTCTTAAATTTATGAATGTTTTTTTTTTTAAATGGATGTCATGAAGTAAGGTCAACACCACATTCCAAATACCTAAATTAAACCGATCCAATACTTTAAGGTGGGAGCGTGTATATATGAAGAGACAGATAAATGTGGATGATCCAAAAGAGGTGTTGTCCAGAGAAAACTAATACTCAACTGTCTCTTCGTATCCTAGGAATACTGCGGTGATGATATGTATGTATCTAAGGATGTGTATATAAAAATGACCATTGGACCTCGATTTATAACGAAAAGCACAAACATTTACGCTCTGAAAGCGTGTGCCCAGTTGGTTTGACATAATGACACATTTGCCCAGGTTTGGTTCTCGACACGGGCACATAGCAAATACAGTTAGCACGTGACTAGAATTCCGTACAGGAACATGCTACAGATATTTTCTATTAAATTTATTAGACCAATGAATTTCGTTCCTGAAAAGATTGAAATTGATGCAAGAAACTGATATATATATATATAGGTACTAAGTACCGTATGTATTTGCTGTACCTATAACGTAAGTCTGAAATAGAGGAATGGCTACTTTTAGCGTTTAGGTTAAATAATCATTAATATGGACCCCCTTATACCCCTTCTATTCTCTTATCTCTCCCTGAGACGGCAAAAGTAGACCAAATTCAGTGCCCACAAAATAGGTGGCGAGTTCGTCGCCGCCTTACAAGCATGAAGCATATTCGCTTTTGAATTTCTTCCCAAACGTATTCATGTTTCCTCACCATATTCTCTTTCACTATAAAGCCCGTAGTGTAACTCACCGTAAATAACTAAAAAAAAAAACTCATTCTGAGAGCAGTCTTATTTAAATGTATTACTTTTCCTTGTTTCAGACAGGGACCTTCTTCAGAATTAGCTAATAGAAATTATTTATTAACTTACTGAAATTCACACGCGGGCGTTGTTTTTAATTAATATAAGATACTAACTAAAATGTTAACAAAATTAAATCTCATTTAATGTATTTCCATATCATCACGCCGAGTCCCTAACGGGGTAGGCAGAGGGTATAGAGCGCCTTCATACATGCTCGTCGGTTTCGAGTACTCTTGAAGCCTCGAGCGTCCGATCGATTTAATGTATTTTCATAGAACTATTCTACCAGTAGTTTACTATTTTTGTGTGATTTTATCAAAAAGCTATTTTAACATCTTCTCATCTCAACTCTCAACAACATCTCCACGCTTTCCCACAAGAGGTGTTGATCGAAGTCTAATAACAGCCACATTGCCGGAGATATCGTCAATGCCATTGACTGCCAATGTCAATGACATTGAAAAGTATGTCGTATCTCTAAAGCAAACATGTGATTCTGTACTTTCGTTCAGAAAAACTAAAATAGTACGTCGATCCTGAAATAATTATTTCCGCACCGAAATGAAACTATGAATAAATGAAACACGTTCAAATACTGAAATTCCGTGAAAATTCTGCAATAAACTGTGGATTCATAGTGAAAATGAGCGAGCTGGCGGTGAAAAGCACAAGTTCAACTTTCTTGTTAAAAATTCGGTTTGAAAACTTGGTAGGTAATGGAATTTTAACCACCGCAGTGATTAACTCAGGAACACGCTCCTTGCAGTCTTGATCCTTTTATTTCGCAGTATTTGAATTATATATGGTTAATATATGGTTAATAGTTTTGGCGAAGTTACTTCATAACTTGGGCAATAGACCCAAGTTTATTAACTAGAAACTACTAGCAAGTATCACAGATCTTTACTATGACCAAATTGTTCTGCACTGAATTGTCTTCCAAATATTCCAATACATTTAATGTTTTAAACCCAGAAGACACGATATACACGATGAACATATCTCTCTGAAAGATTCTGAACACTTAAATAAAATGTATCACCTTATTCAAAAGCGCACAGGTCCACCAAGCAAATAATGCAAAAAGCTACGGTCTACATTCCTAGGTGGCTCGTCTCTTGGCGTTGTTTTCTTAAAGTAGCTTTTGTCTGCTTGCACTCACATTATCCAGGAGATTGGATTAAATCTTTACTGTTTTTACGTTCACGAATAAAACAAATGCTTTTGCTATCTATCTTTTCACTGGCTGTTCGTCGTTAGTCGCTCAGACTTCGAATAAATACGTCTTGTTACTTTCGGGTCAGACTCCGTAGTTTGGATTATAAATTTTATTTGTGAAATTATGACAATTTGATAAGTGTATAACATACAAATACTCTGCTAACTGCTATGTTAACTAAAATATTCTCCAACTGCACAGAGCCTACAGTAGAATCCTTTAGTACATTTGGAGTCCAAATGTACTTGGTTATAAAAAAATACATTTTCAAAAATGCTAAATAACTACATTATCTATTCATACGAATTAACGCTACTTGCATTCAAACTAAAGGATTCTACTGTAGGCTCTGTGCAGTTGGCGAAAATACTTCTTCAGAAATACTTTTTAAGAAGTATCCAATTGAATTATTGGCATCGCTTTAGTAAAAAGTAAATACAGCGCTGGTTTATGCAAAATAAAACGCTCTAACTTATCCTACTGAGTATGCAAAGTGAATATTTAAGAAAGGCCACAGCTCGCAAGCCTTGATAAAACTGCACCAGATGCTCGTAATTCTAACAGTTAAGTGCAACACTGCAAGCATGTCCGTGAATAAACACTTGGTCCTTCGAGCTTCCTACTTACTGCTAAGAAGGTTGAATAAATATTATGCGATATGCGTTTACGTACCTGGAATCAATTTTATTACTATTTTGCTAGTAGTTTAGGATCAGCAGAGGTGTAATATAAAATACCGTTTAAGATCATAAGCAAATGTTCCATAATTACCGTATATTTTTTTCTAGAGAAATGTCCGGAGTATAAAACAGCAAACGGGGTATTTGAAGCGCACAAGACTTAAACTACATTAAAGTCGGGAGTACCTACTCGTTAATTCTGAATGGGATTCAGTAAAGAAGTCGCCGACGATGCCACAATGCAGCCAAAGCTTTCAATGTCTACAATATATTATGTAATTCTGAATATAATTTATATAAATAACCCCTTTTTCTCGTTGCCGAGACGTAGTGTCCATGAGGTTGAAATTAGAGCGCCTGCAATGCGAATATAGCAAAGTCGCATCCGGACTAAATAATATTTTTCCGAACTTAAGTGATGACATGTCACTATGAAGTTTACGGTAAATGAAAACATCGAGAAGCAAATTGCATATTCTTTAGAAGTTGAGATAGAGAAATGTACCTAATCGATATCTGTCATAGGCACATAAGCCACTTGACTGCGGGTACCCTTCTACGTAGGCGTAAAAGGCGATGGTAAGAATATAATTAGGCATCTGTATAATATTAATCTGTACTTATGCAGGTAGCAGCTGGTAACAACTGGTAACAATTTATGAAACCCCACACTGACACAGGAATACATAGTTTATATATCCTTACTGGGACTTGTAAATATATCCAAATAGCCAGTGTTAAACTATGGACGAGTTACAAAGGCTCAACTTTTACTGCACGGTCCCCAGTTTATTTGCATTAGCAGTAAAATGAACGTAAAAAATACATTTACATAAAGATACAAAGTTCATACATTTTTCTTATGTGCTACGTCTGCATGCTTTTGTTTCAAATATGAAGCACGCACATATTTTTTTAATATTACCGAATTACCCCACCACAATCACCTGGAGGGGTAGGAAGAGGTACACTCAGGTATACACACTCACACTTATTTCGCCGGAGATATATTTTTGTTACCAATGGTGTGTCCATCACTGTTTCTTAAGTACGACTAAAAGTCGTCTTGGCATTTTTGTGAAACGAACGAAAACGAAAGTTTCCTCTCGGTGGTTTCCTTCATCTTAAAGTTCGTGATGTGATCAATCACTATACTTAAGATCAGAAAAATACTCATTGGTAGAATCGGTATCTGTTTTGGTATTCGAGGCTATAATATACTATTCAATAATACATTATCTAAAATTGCGATGGCGTGTATTATGATAACCAATACATCCTATATTTATAATTTCCAGATAACTTCGGTCCCCCAGCAGCTTCAGCACAATGATTTATTAACTTCTTGGGACTTAACTTTCACTACGAATATTATAACTTTTTGTTGGACATAAAAAATTTTACGACCGATAAAATTTGGGTGTATGGGTTGTCTAGATAAAACGTGTTTCTTTTTAATTTGTTTTATTACTGAGAACTCATCGTACATAATGCTTTTGATACATAGGTAATTAACCTCGTGCCGAGTCTTTATAGTATAGGCAGAGAGAGCACCTAGTGTCCTAGGTCTCTCTAGACCCAAGCGACGTTCTCAGATGGACTTCTTTCAGTTATGCAAATTAATAATTTTGCAGATGTGGCGTATATTTTATTAATGGTTATATTGAAAAATACAATGCTACTCGCTTGCGTGCGCTTCAGCACAACACTAGCTGCTTATCTAGTATCATTTAGAAAGCGGTATACGTTTGAGAAGAAATTCAAAGAGGTGTGTATGTAGGTATAGTTGTGCGGCGGCGGCGGCGGCGAACGGTGATAGAGAGATAGATCGCCATGTATGTTTAGGTAGTCCTTTACACCTCTGCCTCCCACTCCATCTATATATACCTATAGATGTACCATAGTATATATACTCCGTAAAAAGGTTGTATGCGAAAAAACACATCAATACCGAAAAAAAATACTTACTTAAATAAGTGTTGTTGATTAAATTAATGCAGAAATTAGAACAGCAGTCCCCGTTAGACTTACAAACGTCTTTTGTTTTATTCTTGTTAATTAGTCTTTTAAATACATGCTCACCCGATTGGGGAGTTGAGACCGATCCCATCCACGAATGAAAATTAAAGATACAATCAAAAATTGTAGTTGGAATGTCAACATCCTCGGCTTCTTCTCTGTCAAACACCGCCAACACTGTGCAATGTTGTTTTTTTTCTTTCTTGAAGTCGAAAAACATAGTTCAACAACAAGCCTTTGAACATCCATGCCAGAGGTCTCTCAACTTGTTTTTATAAAGCGTCCTTTGCGATAGATATCTTCTTTCTAAGTGCTAATCACCCCCTATGTGGTAGAGGGTAGCTCTAATATTGCGTTCGTAAAAATCTGAATATACATTTAAAAAATAAGGCATTACGAAAACAACGTCCGAAGGATATTTTGACATCTTATATAATATCGTAAATATAAATCATATAATAAAATACTTTCAACTTTATCGTAAATATTTATGTTGGATAACTTAGGATACAAAATACATGGTTTACAAGATAACGTTATTACAGAGGATAACTTCTAAAATACGTGGTGTTTTCTATCGAACACGTCACTCGGGGCCCAAACAATGATTTATCGAGACCTTGGCTGCGCCTACAACTTTCACCACTAGACTGGATTATTTTAAAAACTTTTTCCACACTTGGGCGACATTCTCAAATAATTCAATCATGAAGAAATTACTGCTTTAATGTTCTACTTTAATAATAGAATCCACTCGTTGAGTGGGACAATAGTTGCTAACTAATGGAATCTGTCAAAAATGTACGAAGAATATATTACAGGGGGCGTAAACACGCTTAGACCTAAGCCTAAAGAGCATATATTAACGTGATCAAAGCCACGGACGAAACATGGATCATCATAAAAACTTACTTAGACTTGTAATCGAATAATAATCTGTTAGTCGTTAGTCGAACACCACTTATAATTATAATAATAACTGATCTTCTTTAATTGATATATAATAATATATATTAAAATTATAATTAACCAAATTATAATCAAGCTGCGACATGCTCACAAAAATCTTGAATCTATGAATACCTATTCAGGACCGTCCATTACTTATTTCCCTCGTTCTCTTAATGACATCATTATCTCTAGAGGCTCGCTCGGTCACGTCGCCCCTTAATTCTGACTCTGACAAGCCCGAGTGACACGAGGTGATGACAAACGACGCGCGACAGCGGACACTTATTCGACCTCAGAAATCCAGTGGTTGGATTGTATCCCCATCGGTGCTTGTATAGGGTTGAAATTGTTTACTAAAAAAAACTTTTTATAAAACCTAGGTTAAAATTTCGTATGACGTATTTGTTATACCGAAGCTATTAAACAAGAAAAACAGTTGGTACCGACAATGAACCGACACTTCGTGCCTAGAGTTTAAAACCTGAAAACTTTCAAAGGTGATATGACAAATGGTGTGCGCAAAGGGCTCACATTTGCTAAAGAGTTATGGCCCAGGCTTTCATATATGACAGCTGAAAAATTGACGCTAAAGTAACCACAATACGCAAAGGTTGTAGTACAAAAAACCAGTCAAGTGTAAGTCGCACTCTGATGCTTCTGGAAAAAATACCTATGTTAGTTTTATATATTGTGCACATATTTAATGATAGTAACATAAAATTATTTATATGTAATTTGAAAAATATGTTTTTAGGTTACTCGCTATCATCACCTCAACTTACCGTTGTTTGTAAATTACTAGCATAGTAGCATATATAATAAATTTAAAAGTAAAACCATCACGGCTAAGTTGGCTTTACCGGTTAACGAGTAATAGTTGGCCGAGTTATAAAATGTACTGTGAAAAGTAAAAAACAACTACGGAACCCTACACTTAGCGTGGCTTCAAACCCTCTTGTCCGGTTTTTATATATTTTAAGGTCGGCAACCCCTTCCTTATTCAACCATTTCTTATGCAGGAGGTACATATTAGACACAACCGTTTTTGAGAAAATATATTTTTAGCTAACATACACTAACAGTTCTAGGTACATTTTGAGGATTCGTTAAAAGCCAATATCAGGTCAATACCTATGCCATATACCATAATATCCAGAACATCGATTTCTAAATAAATTTAAATTTTAAGTACCATTTCCAAGTATTAATTAAGGACCGTCAATTCATAAATCACATTACCGGCATTTGGAAGATAAAAGCGACCACTATGCAATATAGCATTAAGATATCGGCGAATATGCTTACAGCAGAAGAACTCAAATCAATTCGCAAGAAAGCATAAATATATTGGCAAATACGTCTACAGCATAAAGACACATTTTGTAACATATTTTTCTTAAAATGAAAAGCTCTTCGACTTGAAGTGGTTGACAAATTGATGCCCTTTGCATATGTAACGGTACAATAACAAACCTTAACTTTGACAATAATAAAGAAAAGAAAGACAACAACGGAGGACGGAACTGGGCCAAACTTCTTAATAACGTAAAACCGGAAACACCTGAACAATTCTATTTATTACGGTGTTTAGTCACGCGACATTTAGTTGAGATATCGCTATGTGCCTTATATATTCTACTTGTTTCCGCTTCTGATGATGTATTTATGTCTAATTATGTAAGCAAAATTACTTTAAAAAATATTTCTACCCGGTTAGTAGTTTGTTGTAGTTCCAAAATCAAATCTGTATCTATGACTGTACAGAGAGATTGCTTTGAAAGCATGATCAATAATGCCCTTTGGTATTGCAAGCGTGCATAGGCGGAGGAAACCGCATAGCATAAGGGGAACCGCATGCCTATTGATAGGATTGGAAGCTAATAAAAAAAATACATTCATTTGAAGTTTAATTCATTTTTTTTATCTTATTTTCGTATACAAATCGGCTGTACTAATAAAGTCAAAAATGTAAAATCTAACTCCGTTTTAATTTATTTTGTGTCATTACTAGTTTATGGAAAATACTATGGGTTTTTTTCTTAAAATTTTATAAACATACCATGTTTCGGTGTGAATAATTATGTTATCATTTTGTTATTTGAGGATATATTCACATTACCCGACAACGAGACAAGAAGACAATTATTCTATTTTCTGAGACATCGTGTATATATTTTCATTATTTTTTAAAAGTTGTTTATCTAACACAGGATACTGATGGCTCGGTACATACTACGGGTCGACCAAACCCTCTCGTCTGCCTTATAAGCGTGTAACAGATAGGTAATCCTAGACCGGTCGCATTCTTTCCGTGGTCTAACTCGCTGTCATCCCACTATAATAAGCTGTCATTCCAACTGAGGTTCCTTTATACTTACCTTTTTACACGAGCCAGTATATCTCGTAGTAAATTTAAATTCAGTATACTCGTGTAATTTTTATTTGAACCTCTATAATCTATTATGACGTACGTTTTGTTGAGTATTTACATATGAGTATATCATCACACCAAGTTCCTCAAGATCCTAGCAGAGACAGTAGAGCGCCAGTTCTGTCTAAACTGACAAATCTCTTTCGCTTCATAAACATTAATCATTCTTCAAACATGAAGTCGAGTACTCTTAGCATTTTACTAAGTGCCTTCCTGTATATCTTATTTCACTTTTAGACCTAGCGTATTCAATTGCTTGTTTTTTATTCATCAACTAGTTACGAGCCTTGGTTAGTTTGTAGTGTGGAGGAAACAGACAAAGTAGAAAATACGTCAAACTGACGCCCTCGGCACTTCAACATACTGGCTAATCCGACAAGGTAATATATCTCTTTTTATCCGTTTACAAGAAAGCCAGGACCCTCCATTCATTTCCCCGCTATAATAAAGGAAAATAAATTATACCTATTTGGGCCACAAAGTGCAACACTAAGATACAAATTATAGTAGTGTTTGTAGATATGAAAACACTCCTAAGATACCTTGGTTAGGGTATCATCTGACACGTTGTGTTACTTTAACCAAGTTAATGAATACTTCTTTATACACTATAAAATACACAAAAAATGTTATTGTATAAAACATCATGATGAAACCTGCAAAGTTTGGTTTGAAAAGAAATGTGGACACGTATGTATAGTCGTGCTTGAGAAATGACGACTAGCTCGATATCTGTACCTGAATATCTCTTGCACCACAGCACTTAAATTTAAGAAAAAACAGTGTTCTTATACCTCAAAAGCGTGAATATAAAGGAAGTTTTAAATATATACATACATACATACATATCATCACGCCAAGTCCCTAACGGGGTAGGCAGAGAGTATAGAGCGCCAGTTCTCTCTAGACTTACATACCTCTTTCGTTTCATCCACATTCATCAGTCTCTTCATACATGCTCGTCGATTTCGAGTACTCTTAACGTTCCCGTCCTAGAGAGTTTGATCGATTTGATCCAGGTAGTTGGAACGTGGCCTTCCTCTGCCTCTTCTTGCACACACTTTTGTTTTGTATATCTGTTTCGTCAATCTTTCTTCACTCATCCTTTCTATGTGTCCAAACCAACGTAACATGCCTTTCTTCATCTTTACAAATAAATAAAATAAAATGTAAATATATATAGTATTAAATAAAATATAACTAGCTAACTACACTGAACTAAACTGAAAGGTTGAGGGAAATAAGCCTGGCATCATTGCCATGCTATATGGCGAAGCGTATTATTTGCTGCTGTGCGAACCTCTCTCTACATGTTACTCATGACAATATAAGCGTTGTAACGAATATAATTGTATTCAGGTACAAATATGTAAGATTATACAAGAATAATTTTCGTCTCGTAAACTAAACCTCCGTGGTGTACCTGAACAGCTTTTATTCTGATTACTAATTTAAGGCGAATGATGGACGAGCTGAGCCGGCATAGTGCCAACACCCGTCAGCTTAAACCGCCATTAATAACTCAGCCATAACTTAGAGACTGTTCTGAAGCGGACTGATTACCTAGCTTGCAGTGGCCACTTTAAAGCAGCTATTTTAGAACACATATAATATTATATTTAAGAGCCGTTGTGATATGAGCAGATTGTTATAGTATATGAGAGGTGCGGATAGTTGCCCGCAACCCAAAATTGCATATTCGAATCCCGACTGTACAGAGTTTTTCTGAACCTATGCGCTGACTATAGCATCGCTTTTACGGTGAAGGAATTTAAAGGCGAAGAAAAACTTCGTAGGCACTGCATACATGAGAATAAATTACGTAGGTATGTCTAGGTGATGCCTCAGAAGGGGCGATGAACACGCCATCTGTCTGGATTCGGATATCTCTTGACATTTTCCCTCATATTTTATATATCTTTACACCTTTCTAAGGGTAAATAGTATACTAAAAATCATTATGGTTTAACGGTTTAAATAGACACATGCAACGTGGGTAGGTTTTTTTAGGTTCAACTCTCGGTCCCTTTTAATGTGATTTTCTGTACTACGATGTACATTGAATATAGTAATTCAAAGACTAACTGTGTGGAAAAACGTCAAGTGAAATCCGTATGGGAGTTAAGCCTGACGAACGACAGAACGACAGGCTTGTCATTTGTCACGTTGGTGCCTTCTGATATCTGCGCATAAATCGGATGTAAGGCTATAACTTATAACCTCTGCCTAGCCCTTGTCGTAGGGCATGAAGTTGTCACACATTTATGGTACAAACATAGCGCACCGTCGAGTGTGGGATGAGTATGAATATAATTCAAGTGAGATATGTTGGTGGAGCCCGTTGAAGTATCCCACACAATCATGGCTATATTCCGTGACATTCAATAATTGATAATTCACCTCATGCCCGCTTATCCGCGCCAGCAAATGTAACTATTGCTCCAATATACAGTTGGTATAAAGAGGGAATACTAATGGGAATATTAATTTAATCCCTTGTAAAATGTATTGACGATGTAAAACCTACAAAATTGTTTGTCAGTTGCGAAAGCACGAAAAACAGTGCAGGAAAATGTTCCTCGCGGTTTTTGAATGAAACGAAACTTTTCAAATGTTGTTTTGTGGCTTAACGTTTTCAGTGAACTCTGAATTACTTCCCAGTTTCGGTGTCAACCGCAAAAAGTCTGGATAAAACACCCGAAACCATAGCATGGCGTAAACTTGAGTTACGAATTGATAAAAGTCAACCAAGCTGAATGGTTTTCGAAAAAAATATAATTATAACTTTTACGTGTCCAAACCAATGAGTTTTTGTAAACTTAAGTACAGTGATTAGTCACACCACGAGCTATACGGCGAAGGAAAACATCGGAAAGACGAATGTATAGTCGTGCTTGAGCTACGGCGATGGACTCGCCAACTCTCGGCCTAGGTCTACCCCTTCCAACATTTTCATTTACACTTGCCTTATACACTTTTTTCGTCAATCGTTTTTCATTCATTCCCTCGACATGGCCAAACCATCTTAGCATACCTTTCTCAATTTTTGTCTCAAGTATATATACCCACATAATAACAAATGTCAAGCTAATGTAACCAACAACTTTATCCTAATCAACATCTCACGAAACTCACGCAGCCATCCCTGGCGCTTTCGTCAGCCTGTGCCGTTATTTGAATAATCTTCCCCAGCCAAAGTTGAGCTCATTATGTCTCTAAGCGCAAAGACAATGATAACAAACCAAAAGGGGCACTCACACTGGTTGATCTTCATTAATTGATTTAAACAGATGGAACAAGTTTCTCAGTACGTTCGGTTCGTTGTCTTCATCATCAACAATTAGTATGTTAAATGTATTAAACGATTGTTTAAAGATATTAACTGCCTGACGGCCGTCTGGTCTAGTGGTAAGAGCTCCTGACTGCGAAACTTGAGGTCGCGGGTTCGAATCCCGCTAAGGGCAGATATTTGGGTGATGAACACGAGTATTTATACCTTATTCTGGATGTTCTATGTATTTATGCATATATCTATCTATTTAAGTAAATATATTGTGGTCTAGTTACCATAACACAAGCCTTGCTTAATTTGGGACTAGGTCAATTTGTGTGGAATTGTCCCAGGGTATTTATTTATTTGTAACCTGTAACACCTACAGTGTTAAAGGAATATATATGACATCCAAGACTAAGGTACTAATCGTGTTCATCACACAAATATCTGCCCTCAACGGGAATTGAACCCGCGACTTCAAGCTCTGACCACTAGACCAGACGGGTAACTAAGCGTTCGATTTTATATTATTTACTCTTCCATAGCAAAATGTATTCCACAATACATGCTTCTATCAGAACCGTGGTCGCCGAGTTGTTCGAGCTGTCACCTGCAACGACAAAGATAGCAAGCTCGAATCGAAATGTTCTGAACTCAAGTACTGTTATTAATAACATTACCAGCTTTATTTTGGCACCTAAATATACGTACGGTGACTTTTCGCCGGACGTGCTGTTATATCCTGCTTGCTCCATAAAAGATCCTTACGGTAAGGCGTGAAATTCTAGGGTTCATTTTTTTTTTTTTGTCGTAAAGCAAAAAGTATTTACTCACGTAAACTATCCAAGGTGGGGAAGACGTACTAACCATGGTTGTATTGAGAGACAAGATTCAAGTTTAAGCTATGCTCGAATAGTTCGACACATGTAGAAAGCCGCGGTGAGCAGTCACGTTTCACCCAATCAAGTTGTATCACTATTCCTAACAAGTGTAACCTCACACGAGTATTGATTAACTTTGCTTACGTAACCCGATGCCGCATCCTGAATACATATTTAAACGGATCGTTACTTTATCAAAGCATGAATACTACGTCAATGGTAGTACTACTACTACTGGTAGTACTACTGTACTACGTCAAGGTTAATAATATGAAAGAAGCACGGCGCTTCTTTCATAGGTGGCCGAATGGTTCGAGTCGCCTGAGATAAAAATATTGCAAGTCGAAATCCCGACTGTACCTATCAATGATTTTTTCTTAGTACAATTTTTGTCCACGATTTGTCTACATCATGAGCGTTACGATGAAGGAACACATTAAACGTAAATTAATTGAAAAGTTTATTATACAACATCAGATAATTTGAATGATGGCCATGCATAGTAATGAATTGCTCTTCTTGTAGAGTGTATATACAAGTTTAATCTTTTTCTACCCCTACGTAAAAGGAAAAAAAAATAAAAATAGTAAACCGGAGAGTTGGTTTTGCCGTTTCTTCTCCTGATAGGTTTTTTTTCTTAGAGACGGTGTTAACTATCATTTTTTATTTAGTGTGTGACGTTCAATAAGTGTTCTCCTTATTTTAAATAAAAGATGTATGTCCCTTACTTTAAATAAAAGATTTAGATTTTTATGTTTTTTTTTGTGGAAGTGACCTGCATATGTTTGAGGAGAAATTCAAAGTCGTATGTATGGTCATGCTTGGAGAAGACTGTGCATTTCACATAAGAAACCCGAGGTCTCCTATAAGTATGCACGGAAGATGCCCACTGAGAAAGTTTACATACATACATACATACATACATACATATAATCACGTAACGGTTAGAAATCTCATAAATAAACAAATGAATCTCGGCTTGATCATCAATGTCAAATGATATAAATCTGGATACAATTTATAGAGCGCAGATCACTATCTAGACATCTATGTCGGGCTGGAGCTCTTATCTCCAAGTGCTTTGCGTAGAGGCTTAGGCTTAATGGCAAGAATTTGTTCGCCGTAAAAGTTGTATCATTTCATGATTTCATTTGTTGTGCGAAATATCGGGTCGCTTGGAGGATTGCGAACATTGTCCGTGACTACTTTGATCTTAATCCGATACAAAGTGTAAGGTTTAGTTTCATCACGATATTTTTAAACTGAATACAGCAGAAAGTTGTCTTAGATATCATTTTATACTGAATTATAGAAGCAACGATTTGCGATTCACACGATTTGTACTTTAGAATAGTAAAAAGTTTCTTATTAGTATAACAATTAAATTAAACAGCCAGCGACTATAATAGTTAAATAAAATTACCCTTTAAATTTGAGATGTGGTTTCTGAGTGGTTTGAGTAGTTATCTGCAGCACAAAGATTGCAAATTCGAATCCAAAAAGTAGGTACCAAAAGTTCCCAATATACCATGTTTATATCTTACTAATATTATAAATGTGAAAGTTTGTATGTTTGGATGTTTGCGGTTCTTTCACGGCCAAACGGCTGAACCGATTTGGCTAAAAGGTGAAATGGTGATAGTTTATACCTAGGAATAAGACATAGGCTACTCTTTTTATTTTTTAATACTGAAGAATTCCAAGTTCTTATATTATAACGTATGATGCTCTTTCACGGCATACCGGCTGAACCGATTCTAGCAGGAAAATTTCCAAAGCTACTTTTTCGAACTCCACGCGGGCGAAGCCACGGGCATAAGCTAGTATTACATATATACCAAGTTTGTCTGGCACTACCTCTGGCTAGTGTTCTGTTCTTACAGTGAGTAAGCTTTCTGGAACTCTACATATCTCCTTTAAGCTTTATACTGCTTCCACTGCAAATCCACCCAATATAAATTAAGCAACGCATTAATTTATAATCATGCCAGCCATCAAATGGGCCGTACGATTCTTTGCCACGTTTTTAATACAAAAAGGACAGCTAAAGGCGTGATTAATAAGACACAACAAACGCAAACCAAAACAAAGCAATCAAACGGAGAAATTGTTCAGAGCATCGGCCGCAACTTTATATCCTAAAACACAAACAATTCCATTTCTTTACCTACATAGCTGTCTAATAAGGCCCAGTTTTGCCTTGTGCCGACCGAACTTGACCCCGTGAATGCCTTAACTAAGACTCTGGTTTATAAAATGTCAGAGAAAAATTAACACATAAATATAAATAATTTATAATACAATCTATCCTAACACAATAATCGTTGTATGCCATAGTATGCACAAAGAGTAGAGCGCCAGCATATGTATAATATTACTATTTATGCAGCCAAGTACCTAGATGAAATCGATCGTACACTCAAATACGGGAACCTCAAGAGTACTCGAAACCGGCGAGCGAGTATGAAGAGACTGATGAATGTGGACGAAGCGAAAGAGGTATGTAAGTCTAGAGAGAACTGGCGCTCTACCCCCTCTGCCTACCCCTTTAGGGACTCGGCGTGATGATGTGTATGTATGTATATATTAAGTCACAAATTATTCCATTTAGTTATGTGACCGTATTCTCATCTTAAATAGGTGCCCGTTTAAGAAGGCCTCTGCTCTCTTGTAGCTGAAAAATTAAAATCAATGAACCCAATTGAAATGGTAACATCAGTTAAATACATCATGCCGAGTCACATGTATCTTATACCAGAGTCATAGCATGCATGCAAGCATGGTCGAACTATTGGTAAGCGGTTACCGCTACGGTCGCTTAAAACCTGAGATATCTGACGCGCGTTGCCGACCGACTGTACTCCTACTAATGTTATAAATGTGAAAGTTTTTACGTTTGGATGTTTGCGGTTCTTTCACGGCAAAACGGCTGAACCGATTTGGCTGAAAGTTGAAATCGTTTTGGCTTATACCTAGGAATAGGATATAAGCAATTTTTTTTTTAATCTCTAAAATTCGAAGTTCTAATATTATAAAGTATGACGCTCTTTTACGGCATAGCGGCTGAACCGATTCTAGCAGGAAAATACATAAGCTACATTTTCGCACTCCACGCGGGCGAAGCCGCGAGCATAAGTTAGTTGTATATACAGAAATGCTGTGTAAGCATATTTTAATTAAGAAAACCTAGGTTGTATACGTTCAGATATAGACTAAGTAAAAAGCATTTTAACAAACAAAGCTAGGCTACAATTGTACACAAGTTCGAGTAATATATCAAATGATATCTAAGAGAGAGAATCTATAAGAGAGGTAGGGCATAACGGGCTTCCCGTTCGAATTTAGAGCTGCCCGACTGGGGCAGGACCTCCACCTTATAGAAGTCCGTAGCCAAATAACACAATTTATTGTGTTGTGTTCCTACGCGGTGAATAAGGTTTCTAGTAATGAGCTCCTTGGGGAGGGGGGAGGATTGTTACATTGTGTTGGAAGCAGAGGGATTAAACCTTATGCTGCCAACACACTATAACTCTCCGAACACAGAGTGGCAACGCGCAAGTGATACTTCGGTATCGAGAGCGTAAATAGGCTGCGGTAACCGTTTCCCATCAGGTGGGCTGTATGCTTGTTTGCCACTCTTGTTGTATAAAAAAAAAAAAATATCTAAGAGCCGTGGTGGCCGAGTGGTTCGAGTAGTTGCCTGCGACGCAAAGGTCGCAAGTTCGAATCCCGACTGTACCAATGAGTTTTTCTGAACTTAAGTACAGTGATTAGTCACACCACGAGCTTTACGGTGAAGGAAAACATCGAGAGGAAACCTGCATACTGAGGTCTGAGAAGAAATTCAAAGGCGTATGTATAGTCGTGCTTGAGTAACGGTGATGGACTCGCCATCTGTCACGTTGGCACCTAATATACCTCTGGCGGAAAGTGGGTGTGTGGGTATTATCTATACACCTCTGCCTGCCCCTTCGGGGACCCTTGTGGGAAGGCGTGAGGATATATTATTATTATATCTAAATTGAGTTTTGACGTAAATTGGGCTTACACCAATAAGTTGCCCGTTAGAATAAATCCAGTTTGAGCCGTGACGCGTTATATGTATTTGTAGGTGGAGTGGCTTACAAAGCTATTTACAGCGTAGATAAGGAGACAACTCTTGTTTATAGAGCACGGGAAGTCTTTAGCGTGGACGGGCGGGCGGGCCGGGGCGGGCGGCAAATTACGTCGTTATGTGGAGCTTTTACGTTACTGACACACAGCTTAAAAGGGAAATCAAGTCGCATTGATATAAACTTATACATACATAACATTTATATTTATAGAAGAAGAATAAATTTATAAAGAGATACAAAAGACGAAATATAATGAAATAACATTTCTCAGGAATTATAAATGGGACGCATCATTTAAACTTACCTTCTCAAGTAAGACGAGTCCTTACTGACATTATAGTGAATCTAAATGAGCTAATGTTCAAGTCAGAATGGTTTCTAACCTTTTAACCTGGATGAGGAAATGATCAATCAGGCCGACTAAAAGGATCGATAGATTAAATAAAACCATCTATATACTCTGAGTATACAAATATATATTTGAGTCTATAGATAAATATATATTTGTATTCTCAGAGTCTGCAGATTTTGAAATTTTAAGTGAGTTGAAAATAAATTAATAAATGTGTTTCTTACAGAAACGGGATAGGGTTGATAATTGGCTAGCACAGTATTTATTGTAAGGAAACGACATGTTTGGTTGAATGCTGTATTGAGACTGACTTAACTTCTACAGAGTACAAAACACTATAGAGTGTAGTAGATAATCATTGTATGATGTTATACAAACACACACACACACACATATCATCACACCGAGCCCCTCACGGGAAAGGCAGAGACAAATGACCGTATTGTACTTTTTTATCATTATTATTGCTAAGCTCCTGGAAGTGGCCTCAATTTATCCAGCAGTGTGTATAGAGAGGGCTACTAACATCCATATGAAACTGATAGCGTACTATTGGCTATGATAAGCATAGTTAACTGAATATAATGTAGACGGACATATTAGCAGATCGTTCTGCCATATCGTTCGAGTTAAATGGAAAATGAGCTCGGTGGCTCATTAACGCGGCATTCAATTGGATACAATGATACAAAGCATTCAAATTGAAAGCTTTGGATAACGAAATGTGCTCATTCATAAGAGGATACTTAGAAGTATATATAGTAAAGGGCTATAATTATGACATATAAATCTTTGTCTTATAATAATTTCACAATAACAGCCTGTTCATCTGCAAGGGCCTTTTCTAAGTCTTTGGCAATTCGAACCGGTTCTCCGGAGCTCTTTTAAATTTGACCGTTGATTTTTTACCACTTAAGTGTATCAACCCGTAAATAGTGAAGCAGAGCCGTGTTGCAGTAAAATAAATAATAAATCCCAAAACTTAGTACAAGCATGGTGCTTAAAAACACCCGTGCTGTCTTCCAGCGGTGCTTAGCTGAAGCGAACGAACTCATGCAACTTTATGCATACAAAATGGGCTCACGCTTGGAAATATGACCCTTGAGTGTGCCGCTTCAGATAATTGCGCTAAACTCGTCTCTTAATGAGAGAGCTCGTAATCACAAAACTTAGCCAGCACTTATAATTACATGAATGTCGCGTAGCATTTTGGCGAATTAGCAGACAAAAATACCCGCAAGGCGCACATTGTCAGCGTTCGGTAAGGGCGAATAAACTGAGACTGTTCAAGGATTTGCCCTCTTAATATAACGCCTGTATCCATTATGTAATAATATAATAATATATATCCTTACGCTTATAATAATATATAGCTTTACGTGAAGCTCGTGGTGAAACTAATCAACAGTTATTTCTGAACTCTTGAGTGAGTCTTAACTTAACTCTGTACTTAAGTTCGGAAAAACGCATTGATACAGTCGGGATTCGAACTTGAGACCTTAGTGTCGAAGGCAACTACTCAAACCACTCGGGCACCACGGCATCATGTAATGTAAATATATCCTCACCATAATATAAGCGTGATCCCTCATAACCAGCTCTTACTGCTATGAATATTACCTTATTAGGACTACCTAAATGCCTTATTAGATGCTTGTGCTATTATAAAATATCACAGCACAAACAATAAATGATGGGAGGTCACAATAAGGAAACGGTTCTTCCATTCAGAATCGGAGTGGCCCTTCTAGATCTACTTCTGGCTAGTGTAGTGTTCGTGTTGGTTAAGGTTTCATAGGTAACGGCTGTGCTGGCAGGAGCATCAGTACGTCTCTTATATTTCAATGCTAGGACAGCAATTCATAAGAACAGTCAGGATATAAAAAAACATTCGCTTATCAGTCCAGCCGGTTAGGAGGAATTCAATTACTAACACGGAAACATGAATAAAAACACAAGAATATAAATATATATATATATATATATATATATATATTTATATATATATGTATATATATATATATATAAATATCATCATATCATCACGCCCAGCTCCCTTGCTCGCGATCCAGCAACGCTCTAATCCGAGGTCCGTACCCCACAGGGGGTGCCCTTAGCTGTGTTGGAGGCCTAGGTCTCGCCATTGCCCGGTTAAGTAGCAAAAGTTACCGGAACTTACGCTACGAGAGATAATATGTAGTCATAATTAGAGTAGAGTAGAAAATTACATGTACAAGTCGCAGCTGTCGGTAAACTAGTGTAGAGCCGGGGTAAACACGTGGAATGATATAAACAGTGTGTCATTTGGAGGGTTTGCGTGATTGTTAAATAGGATTAGTGCAACCCTGTCGTCGCCTCATCTACTGTGCTTGGGTACATTGATATGGATCCTTCTGCTTTTGTCCAGCTAAAGCGAAAAGTGAAGGCCATTTACTAGGCTCTCCTAAAAATATTTTGCGGAAAGTCTTCTCGTTATATGTCGAGGTACCAACGTGGAAATCCGTCGTTCTATCGCAAGTGCTTGTATGTATTATATCATTGATTAATACTACTAATATGCCTATATATTGCCTACTGCTGCATAGTAAATGTGAAAGTTTCTGAGGACGATTTTGCCTCGTTCAAAGAAAAATTACTAAATGGAATTGGCAGAATTTTGGCACAGGGGTATATTATAAGTTTACACATAAGATATGTTGCATTCAATAAAATCATATTATACGCGATTGAAACTTTGCGGCACAATTAGTCAGTATTAATTTGAGCAGATTCCAACGATAAAATACCCATTTAGAGTATAATACATTATAAACCATGAATATGACTAAAACGAAAATACAATACGTAAAGAATCACAGTTTAACCGTGAAATATTAAAGAAAATCTCACCTAATGAGGCTCCATCAAGAAGTTGGTAATAGAATAATTTTCCCTGTCACAAACATTAGGAAGTTTGGCAAAGTTCCGCCAAGGCTCATCTTCCACAATGGATGTTATAAAGTGACGCAGACTTTACAAAGTTATCATTAATCATATAAAGTGGATATCGACGTTATCTTCCTCGCAGTCAAATTCAAGCCGACGGTTTATTTTGGTTTCTGTGATCGAGAAGTTTACAGCAACGTTCCCCTGATTACTTAGCTTATAACAACGACGCCAATTGTACACGATGTTATTCAAGCGTTTGTACCTCTTTAAAACTATTTCTGTTTACGTATGTATTAAATGATTGAGGCTTCTCTCACCTTTAACTAAGATATTAAATATATTATATATATTATATAAGATATTAAATATTAAATGAATTATTCAAAGCCTTTGCCAAAGGCTTTGAATATTAATTGAAAAACCGTGACGAAATTGCCAACTGTCAAGTTAGCACTTAATTATATTTAAGCGAAAATAGAGTGTTACAACTTTGCCAACCCTATTGAGCAACCGTGTGGGAATCCATGTAGATATATATTTCTATTCTTAATTATATATCAACACAGATCATCATTCTGGATAATTATTATTTTTCTTGATGGGTGACTTGCTGGTAAATAAAAGTGATGAAAAATACATTAATATTAAGACATATTTCGAGTCTTCAAAATATTAACTTGAACCTAAACTAGGGCAAATTTGGCGGCCTCTTAGGTAAGTGGTCCGTGGTGACTTATATAGACAAGATGGGTTGGATCCTCGTTTTAGGCAGATATTTGTGTGAAGAACACGAGTACCCTGGATGTCCGAAGTAGTTTAGTTAATATCTAACTTAGCAAGTATGTACATGTAACGTTATACAGTTTTCATAGGAAGCTTTGCTTAGTTTGCGTAGTCCCAAACTAAACAAAGCCCCTAGCGGGTAATTTGTGTGGAATTGTCCTATAATAATAATAATAAATAACAGTAAACTCGTATGTAGAAGCCGTGTAACAGCAACTGAAACCATGGACAATTTACTATGCACCTGTGTCGCACTCGCGAGACGGTAACAGGATCTACTGAGGAAGGAATATTCCGAGCAAGAACAATAGAGTAATAACGCAAGTATTTGACCCAACAGGTTTGAAGAGCAAATAACAAAACACAACGCCAAAAACTCAAGGATTTTTTGAATTTTTTCCTCGAACAAAGAACTCGAACTTAATTGGCTTACATAAAAGTTGAGAAGATTAAAAGATACTTAACATCTATATTTTTAATACCTGTCTTGAAACAATGTTGAATTAGACAAGTGTTTAGATACACGTAACAAGGCTCTCTAAAGAGGAAATTGGCGATATAAAATCAACATTACGGTAGAGCTAATAATTATAGGTGCCAACATGACAAATCGAGAGTCTGTAATCGTTCCATGTAGAGGTGTAATTACATCCATATTCCTCCAGAGATACATTTAGGTGCCAACATGATAGATCGAGATTCTGTTGGAATACCTTCACATACGACTTTGAATATCTAGAGCATGGTGGTTTCCTCACGACGTTTCCCTTCAATGTATGGTGTGGTGTGATGAATTACATTACTCCAGAAACGCATTGATATAGACCACCTGGGCTCAAAGCTGCAAACATCACGTTGCCACGTAAGCAAATCGACTACTAAGGTTCTGATGATAACTTTATTTACCAAAAAAATATGTAGGTACATATCTAGTTACTTGAAACACAGCTCATTAAAAGGGTTTTTCTTTTCTAACAACAGATATAAGGCTTCAATTTCAAAAAACTTGATAACTTGAAACCCTCTTAAATAAGGCGCTATCGTGAAATGATTTAACTTAACGCCTTTTGACATAATCCAATTAATAATTTTTCTACCTTCATTTACTTCAAAAAACTTGTTCGTTTTATTATTTACGAAATTATAAAATGAATAACTAGATACCGTTCTAATGTCATAATCTGTTATTATATCAAATAGTATAAGGACACATTTAGTATGTGGGTGGTACCAAAATAAGTTTACCGGGCTATATTCGCCTGAGGATTAACATGTCCGTAAAATATACTACAGCGTATCCCAAACTTTTTTACAGACTTGGAAGGTTTTTTCTAAAATAAGTCATAGAGGAATGGAACCAAGTCCTCTTATACTTATAGATATCCAGCAACTAATCTATGTGCCAAATCCTTTTAAATCTAGTTATTCTAGCCACCAAACTAAAATCTAAGCAACAAACATAGTACAACCTCACAAACTGTGCAGTGCTAATAGGATATCTTTAAAAAAATCGCTATTCTATGAAAGCTAGTATATGTTGCCATCGCATGAAAGGCATTTAGATATTGTCTTTGATTTTTTTTCTCAGACATATAAAGCTTTCACAGAGGTATACAATTTTAACAAGTGAAAAATTATTATGTCCCAATTTTCATTATATTTATTTTGTTGATTCATATTGGTTAGAACATTTGAGAATCACTGAATGGATCTGTTTTATAAGTTCAGTAACTGTTTTGTACTTCTCAATTGCTATTCCAACTGACTCGTTATAATACAACATCATTGAAACTAGGCTATGGCATGAATATAATAATCGTCTGTGTGGTTATGATAATTGTACTTCAAACTCCGTACGTGTTTGTATATTAAGAAATTATTTCCAAATAAGAGCCGTGGTGGCCATTGTCTGGCTTGCAAAATGATTATTAGTTCGAATCTCGACTGTACCAATGTACCTATTATACATATATACGTATATCATCATACCTACAGTAAATACTTCATACATACAGGATACCTGTAGTAGCTAAAATCTACCCAAAAACTTAAATGCAACAGCTGGAACTATTCTAGAAATTTAAAAGAATCTAAAATGAAGGCATAGTGAAGAAATTAATGGATCGTTAGTGACACAAAGTGCATTTTCCGGTGATATTGGCTGCGTGGACCATTACCCCGGAATGGCCGGCTGGTCATATCGCGGCACGCGCCACAACATTTCTGCGGCGGGGGCTTATTAGTAGATCGCTCGAAAATGTCAACATTCGACATTATTATAACACTCTCAAACCAAGCAAACGAGCATCTTCTATATCCTAATTTATTATTGAAATATTCTTTCTCGAAGAACTAAATTATAAAATAAGAATAGGAACAATCAATAGTTTGTTAATACGGAAATAAGTTTTGTCTGGAACTCTTATAATTATATCTGAGACATGTCTACATTTTATTATATGTTTTATCAAACATTATTAAAAACTTTACCCACTGCGACTTTAAGTCGAACGTTCAAGTAATAGCGACCTCTCTAGCTAGCTCATGCGAACACTGCTGACAAAAAGTTGCCAGTACGAAATATTGCATGTACGCTGCGAGTTGCAACACTTCTAAGTTATATGTTTTAGTATGTTGATGTTTTACAAGCAACTATCGCTGCTACCTATCTTCCTTTTATTCTTCCGTAAAAGAATAACAAGCATGAAATATAGTTTCATACAGTCACAACATACTAAGTAAGTTTTATTTTTTTAAGAAATATATATTTAGTAACAATAATATTACAAAAGACAGATGTATATTACTATGTAAGTATATAAAGAATGCAGGGTGGATATTTTTGTTCAGGCATAACTGAACCAACCGGCGTCGCCTTAACAGAATCTGCGCCTAAATGAAGGCTTCTCTTTAACATCCGAATTTGCCGCCAAATCTCACTAAAATTTATCACAGATATTTAAGTGAAGTTCAGTAATTATTATACGCCTCATTAAAAAGGGTCCACATGAGTTCGTCCTACAAAGTTAAAAATTCAAACATAAGGTGAGCCCGCGAAGCCGGATCACTTAAACAATATTGATTATGAACACCTATCCGATCCGATTGTGAATCTAAACCATTCTCGAATCCACCTGAAGACATACAGAATTTTAATTAAAATCGGTTCAGCCGTTAAGGAGGATTTCAATGACAAACATACGCACAGAAGAAATTGACTATTCAATATATGGTCCCGTAAAAGCTTCAATCGCGAACAGATATATTAAATGCAAGTATAATAATTATATTAACTGAATTACTTATATAAACACGTATTCGCCCATATCATCGCTATAAATATGTATAGGCTGTTGATTTTAATCCCACGTTAACTGCGCACTAAGTGTATTTACGAACCAATATTTAATTTTGTTACAAATCATTGTTTACGTTATCAGCAATCGAAGCGTATCTCTTTCACGCTCTGTCGCTTTCGATGTAAAATTCAAAACAAAATGAACGGTAAATAAAGTGGAAAATGTGGATAGGTAGATGGCTCTGCACAATGGAAACGGAACTGTGTACTAGTTAGACTAAATATTCATGACTGAGTCAGGAAACATCGACTGAAGTACATCCTCTATCTTCATAGATCTTGGATCTGAGGTAGAGAAGAGATTCGATGCGGGAAAGCACTGATTTAATTTTCATCTGCAAATGCGCGAGCGATACCTTGGTGTCTCAAGCGCCCATAGGTGTTGGCAACCGCTTATCATCATGACCGCATGCTTGCTTGTTCCACCATAGAAGTATAAACAATCTTCTTCTGCGATTTGATTACGAATGGTGTACAGCAAGCCCGAAATGTTCTGTTTAACTGCACAAAATAGTATTTTGTATAATTATTAAGACTACAAGTAGTCGTCTGATTTGCAAGCGTTGTTTCTGCTATCAGAGTGGCTGGGTTAGCCGTGGCTCCGTTAGGCGACCGGCACTTTGAACGCACACAAAAGACGTAATCTATCGAACTTAAGTCCACAGAACATTGGTTAATGGTATCACACGAAATTAACTGCGAATACACTGGATAACAGTACATCAGAGATCATGCCAGTTAAGCCAGTATATAACAGGACAGAAATAAAAAGGACAAAGATAATTATTAGGTCAACAGACAAAAACAAATAAAAATATATGTCTACCGTAGATTGTGTTGTCTTGTTTGTATGAATGAAATACACAATAAATTTAAGAAATATTGATTGTAGTAAACAAAGTATTAGAGTCAGCGCACAGCGCCGGCTTCGCATCAGCGCAATTATGAATACAAAAAGGTTATACACGATTTTGAAACAATTTATAAAAAGCATCTTCCAAGATTAGTCACACCACGAGCTTTACGGTGAAGGAAAACATGGAGAGGAAACCTGCATACGTCTGAGAAGAAATTCAAAGGCGTAAGGCTGGAGTAACGGCGATGGACTCGCCATCTGTCACGTTGGCACCTAATATACCTCTGGCGCAAAGTGGGTGTGTGGGTATTACCTTTACACCTCTGCCTACCCCTTCGGGGACCCTTGTGGGAAGGCGTGAGGATATATTATTATTATTTATCTTCCAAGCGTTGGTGGGCGTTTATAAGTTATGCTAAGCGCATGTCATATATCACCTGTCTTCAGTTACCTGTTTATGCTAAAATGTGTGGTAAGCAGTTACCAGGCCATGGAAATTTGTACGATAACCAGTATAGTAAGCGCTTGCCGCCGCTACGCCGAGCATATTACGTTTAGACAAGCAAGCAGACGCAGCTGTAAGACTGCGTTACTATGGTACTGCGGCACTATGCTGTGCTCGCGGTTTCACCTGCGTAAAATTCAATTACATTTGTAATTTTTTTACTGGACTAAGCAAATCCTATGTTAGTTCACCAAATAATATATCTCTGTACCACATTTCAACAAACTGGAACAAACGTCGTGACAAACTTTTACATTTATAGATAAAATAAAAATAAATACCTGGGACAATTCCACACAAATTGACCTAGTCCCAAATTAAGCAAAGCTTGTGTTATGGTAACTAGTCAACGATATATTTACTTATATATATATAGATATATATATATACATAAATACATAGGACATCCAAGACTAAGGTACAAATACTCGTGTTCATCATACAAATATCTGCCCTCAGCGGGATTCGAACCCGCGACCTCAAGTTTCGCAGTCAGGAGCTCTAACCATTAGACCAGACGGTCGTCAATATAATATCGTTAGTATAATATGCGAGTGGAGTACATTCTGCATTATTCGGCGCAGTGAGTAACTCTGTGTTGTGATCGTGATTACAACGTCAACGTGACGCTACTATGTGCCGAGGATTAATGCGGCAATTCCTGCAAATAAGCTTCGTGTGCGGAGCATACACGCACTACACTGTTTGCGTGCTACGACCGTGCGTACTTATGTTGGTCCTTGCTACGTGTCTCGTAAACAACTGAAGCTAATGTATAATATATACTTTTAGTGGTTGTAAAGCCTACAATTTATACATATGCCTAGTCCCTCACGGAGGCAGAGAGATTAAAGTGCCAGTTCCATATTCATTAGTATCTTCATACAAGCTCGATTGTTGAATGTTTGGAGTAGCCTTGATGTTCCGATCTTTGAGCCGATTAATATATAATGATAAGGTACTTTGGTATCGCTAAAATTATTTTTTACTGTTACTATCAAGATTGAGAAACGGCGAATCCATCGCCGTTCCTCAAACACAACCCTACATATATCTTTGTATTTCTGATGTGTAATCACATCACATTAAAGACAAACTCGACGACGACAACGAGAAAAACTCGTTGGTACAGTCTCGATTCAAACTTGCAATCTTTGTGCTCCAGGCGAATATTCGATCCACAAATCAGCACGTGTAAGATTAGTAGGTAGGGAATCCAGCAGCATGAATCGTAGCTGTAACATCCTACATGAAACAACCTCATGTGCATTAAAGTATGATTATTTATGTGACCCAGTACTACGATGTAGCCTTACTCTGCATATTACCTAATGTGCAGAGTAAGGCTACATATCAACTGCTAATGTCTTATTAACCCCTCCAACGAAGCGCGTTGACAATTCATGCGGAAGATATAGTCTAACGAGGAATAAGTAGTATAAACGAAGATGTTCAGGCGTTCAGAACGGGTATCATTCCCATTAAAACTTTGAAATGTAGTTAGATTTTTTTAATAATAACTGTGTGTTATCTTTATTAGCAGTTATATTCTATAGAGGTACAAGCTCAAGTATGATCAAACTTATCTACTTAATTAACAAAGCTTACAATTTGATTGAGCAACGGATGCTTAATTGACATTTATTTAACTTGCCGCTACTGTCACATTGGTATCTAAATATATTTTCAGCGAAGGGTGTTGAGAGCTTTCTGTCGACCCTTAAGAGCCTAAGCCCTTTCGGAAAACTACAATACATACATACATACATATCATCACGCCAAGTCCCTAACGGGGTAGGCAGAGAGTATAGAGCGCCAGTTCTCTCTAGACTTACATACCTCTTTCGCTTCGTCCACATTCATCAGTCTCTTCATACATGCTCGTCGGTTTCGAGTACTCTTAACGTTCCCGTCCTTGAGAGTCCGATCTATTTGATCCAGGTAGTTGGAACGTGGCCTTCCTCTGCCTCTTCTTGCACACACTTTTGCTTTGTATATCTGTTTCGTCAATCTTTCTTCACTCATCCTTTCTATGTGTCCAAACCAACGTAACATGCCTTTCTTCATCTTTACAATCACGCCCTCATTCACGCCAGTTGATTTGCGAATCTCTTCATTGCGGATTTGATCTAATATCGTTACGCCGCACATTTTTCGAAAAGATCGCATCTCGACTGCATTCAAGCTATTTTCATACTCTGACATACCCAGGATTCGCTGCCATACAATAAGGTAGGTACCAATATCGCGTTGTGGACAGCAACTCGAGCATTCTTGCTCAGACTTTTACTGCCCATCAACGCCGACATGGCCCCATTCACCTTATTTCCGGCAGTTATCCTTCTTTCAATATCTTTTTCATACTTTCCATCTCGTGTGAACATGCTTCCAAGATATACAAATTCATTCACTTGCTCTAGAATTTGCCCATTTACCGATATTGCACACTCGGTCACTTGTTCATCTCTTTCGAATACCAGAACCTTAGTCTTGCCAGCGTTTAGGCGCAGCCCCTTCTTTTCACATTCTTCTTTCATGGTAACTAGTGACTGCAGTTCGCCCTCTGATGACGCCAGTAAAAGCGCGTCATCGGCGTATAGTAGGCAGTTGACCACTAAGTTTCCCATTTTCACTCCACATCCGTTCGTTCTTAGTGCTCTCAGACAGTTATCTAGATATATAATGAACAGCCAGGCAGACATGATACACCCTTGTTTGACCCCCGACTTCACATCAAACCAGGGTGATATCTCACCGTTAACCCTAACGCACGCCTCGCTATCACTATAGAGTGATTTCACGGCATGCAGTAGGGAACTGCTCACTCCATATCCAGGCAACACGTCCCAGAGTTCCTTTCGTACGATTCTATCAAATGCCTTCTCTAAGTCGACGAAAGCGCAGAAAACCCTTTGGTTAATATCCAAAAACTTTTCCGCGATTCCGCGAAGCGAGAAGGTTTGATCCATACATCCTCTTCCTGGTCTAAATCCACCTTGGGATTCCCAGAGAAACCTTTCGGATCGCTCTTGCATTCTTATCGTCAGGATCTTCGTGTACACTTTACTAGCTAAGCTGACCAAGCTGATGGCTCTGTAGTTGGAGCAGTCCAATCGTGATCCCTTTCCTTTATAGAAAGGCACGATGACTGCTCGCCTCCAGTCGTCCGGAACATCACCCTTTTCCCAGCAAAGATTGCATAGCAAATAGATGACGTCCCAGACTGCTGGTCCACCGTACTTGATCATCTCAGCCGTAATCCCATCTATTCCCGCAGCTTTTCCACATTTCAGACTTCTTATCGCACTTACAATCTCTCCCATACTTATTTTATCCGCTATAGGATCCTCGACAGATTCTGTTGGAGGCAGCTCTATGAGTAGATCAGCGGCATCATCATCATACATATCTTTGTAGAATTCACTCCATCGCCTGAGGACGTCAGTTTTGTCAGTAAGTATGTCATTGTCCTTCGAAATAATCACATTCATCCTACTACTGGCTGTAACACAATTTCTGGACTTCTTAACTTCTCTCCAAAAAAGTTTTGCATTGTCCTTGAAATTATGCGACAGTTTTTCGTCTACAGTCAATTGGAACCTCTCACGCTTCTGAGCTATTATCTCTTTCGTGCGATTTTTTTGCAGGCGATATTTTTCTTTCATCTTTTCTTTCATACTTTCACTTGAGCTGGACATAGCCAAAATGTCTTGCCTTGCATCCTTCTTCTTTTTAACTTCTTCTTTCACTTCATCATCCCACCAACCATCGCCATTTTTGGTTGTCCGCCCTTTCGAAATGCCACAAACCTCTTTCGCGGCGCATAAAATGCTGGACTTAAGGAACTGCCAACAAACATCGACACTCTCAAACACATCTTTCGGGGGACAGGCTAGCTGTTCAGATACCCTTTCTTGATATCTGTCTCTAATAGCCGCATCTTGAAGCCTCCAGCTTTTGATGCGGTCTGCGACTGCAGAACAGGGACCCCCAGCACGGGATCGCCAGCCCGCGAACAGACCTCTTATTCTAGTTATGACCAGAAAGTGGTCCGTTCCCAGGTCGGCTCCCCTATACACCCTGGTGTCCATCACCTGTGTTCTGAGTCGCTGATCTATTAGAAACAGATCTATCATGCTTCGCTCATTTTTCCGTTCCCATGTATACTGATGAATCCTCTTGTGGTCGAACATGGTGTTCGCCACAAAAAGGTCTCTCTCCATGCATATATCTAATATCAGCTTGCCTGCCTCGTTCACTCTCTTATCACCATACTTGCCGAGTACTGCCTCGTAATCCTTACGGGCTGTCCCGACCCATCCATTCAGATCACCACAAATAATCAGCTTTTCATTCCCTTCTTTCGTCTCTAGAACATTACTCACACATTCCCAGAACTTATTCAGGTCGCAAGTGTCCGCTGAGGCCACCGGAGCATACACCGCGACCAAAAATAGTCGGGTAAGGCCTATTTTAAAGCGAGCCCAAATAAGTCTGGGGCTCACCGCATCATAACTTATCATACATTCTGCCAAGCGGCTGGATAGTAGAATTCCCACTCCCTGGCAGGCGTGCTCGGTGTTTGCCACTCCTGACCACAGCACTAAACTCCCGCCCGGGAGCTCGTCTACTCCACTACCCTTCCGCTTGGTTTCAGACAAGCACACAACATCTAACTCGCTCTCTGTCATAACATCGATCAATTCGTTCATCTTATCAGCCATACCTCCTCTTACATTCCATACACCCATCCTACACTCCACACTCCACTTCCCGCCGTGAGGCACTCCGCGTGATGGGTGGCGGTCCCCATCGCCGCACTGTGCTGAATTTTTCACACCAGCGGGGACGGACTGGTGCGCGTCGCCTCGGGGGCACGCCCTAACAGCCGTCCGGCCAATGCGCATCGAGTGGAATTGCAGCCCTCTGGGCTGGCAGGAATCGCGACGTGCACGCTTCCACTGTGATCCCCTAACTGAAAACTACAATATATGACTACATTAATTGTATTCTGTTTTAATATGTTTCAGTAGACGTAAAAAACGCACCTTCACGAATTTCGAGATATAAACATCTAACAAAACATATATCCCAACTAAAAGGGGAAACTAAAGGGGGGAACAAAGTATTTCTTTGTGGCGCCCGCCATGGCGTGGGTAACGTGAGAATACCGCTAGTGTACAGTTAGTACAGGGTGGTTTTGTTGCCGTGGTGGCCGAGTGGTTCGAGCAGTTGCCTGCGACGCAAAGGTCGGAAGTTCGAATCCCGACCGTACCAATGAGTTTTTCTGAACTTAAGTACAGTGATTAGTCACACCACAAGCTTTACGGTGAAGGAAAACATCGAGAGGAAACTTGCATACGTCTGAGAAGAAATTCAAAGGCGTATGTATAGTCGTGCTTGAGTAACGGCGATGGACTCGCCATCTGTCACGTTGGCACCTCATATACCTCTGGCGGAAAGTGGGTGTGTGGGTATTACCTATACACCTCTGCCTACCCCTTCGGGGACCCTTGTGGGAAGGCGTGAGGATATATTATTATATATATTTTTTTTTATAGTTTTATGCCAGCGCTCTCTACCTATCCTAAAGATTCAACGTAACCACATGCAATTGAAACAACTACCTACTGAGTTTAAATTATCAGTTTTGTGTACTTGCAGGGGAGTACATGACATGTGGTTCATAAGCACTTAACTTATCGCCAGTTCTCACACGAGCTTTGTTATCTAATCGAGCGACGGCGTTATGGGCCACATATTTACATACTGAAGCGGAAACAATACTGTCAAAGTTAAGTCAGCGGGAGAAACTCCGCGCGTAGAATTTGAGACAACTTCTGAGCCCATTAACAGCTTGAAGCTTTAATTTCGATTGTTGTACAAACATATTCTGTTCATGCGAAGTGCATGCAACCAAATACTCAGGTAATTTATATGATAATAACAGTAATAATATATCCTTACGCCTTCCCACAAGGGTCCACGAAGGGGTAGGCAGAGGTGTATACATAGTACCCATACACCCACTGTACAGAGATATATTTTGGGTGCTAACGGGACAGATGGCGAATCCGTCGCCGTTATGGAAACACGACTATACATACGCCTTTGTAATTTAAGTAATTTATTTAATCATTTCTTTCTTGATGGTTAATGTCGTCTGTATGTGGCGATATTTGAATTTTCGATAGTCGGATCAATAATAATTTGAAGATAAATATATCTTACTACTATAGGTAGCTCCCTATCTCGCGATCCAGCATCTGGTACTGTAAATGGTAACCCTTAACCTTTAAACTTTGTTGCTACAAAGAAAAACGTATTGGGAAATTACATTAATATAGTTGTCTAATAAGTTTACTTCCGCGAGGGCTCTGGCTCGAGCTTGCCGTTGAGTTCTTCCATAAAGAGCTCGCAGCTCTTCAAGAACGGCAACGCAAGAGCGATTCTTCTAATGTTGAATTTCATCCAATCGCCCACATGCTTGTTTGCAAGATAATATAAAAAAACAGACTAATAGACACCATTTTCATTTCCAGCCTCTTCTCGGCCTCACTGGCTAATGAAATTATTTTTCCATTACTCTCCTAGTCGCACAATTAATTGTTCGGCGACAAATTATTTTTGCTTATCTAATGATTTTTTGACGAGGGTCCGAGAATTGTTGGGAAAATATACATTTTCATTGTTCTCTTTAGGACATAAGCATACACTAATAATTACAGTTGAATTTCGATTTTATCGTAAGCACGTAATTAATTCCTTCGTCGAACGTGTTCATAAGCTGTGTCATCACAAATTGAATAATAGCACTTATTTATTTTATGTATTTTATATGAAGCCACTGAAACATGTGCAGGTTTCCTTTCAATATTCTCCCTCACTGTAAAGCTCGTGATGTGACTAATCACTGTACTTAATTTCAGAAAACCTTGTTGGTACAATCGGGATTTGAAGTTGTTATCTCTGCGTTGCGGGCAAACTATTCGAAGCAGTTGCCTACCACGGCTCTCTGATGTCTTAATGTCTACCTAATCGACCACGCCACAGTCAAAACTTTGTCACTGTTACATCTAAACTCTGTATATACTAAAATGTATCTAATATCCTTTTAGTTAAAAGCTCATATGTTGTCTTATTCATATTATTAACATAATTTTATTAGCCACACCACGAGTTAGCCGTAAAGTTAAGGAAAACATCGAGAAGAAACCTGCTTACTCTTGAGAACTTGAGCCAATTTTAGCTAAAACGTTGATATTAAATAAGACTTGTTGCTCGGTGGTTAAACGTTTAAGCCTCTTACATGACAAACCAATAAGATTTGTGAAACCCTTATTGTACTGAAATAATTTATTTACCAATACAATGTACAGAACAAAAACTTCAAGGAGACTCTCTAAAGGAAAGCTTGTTAAAAATTATAACAAAAGAATTTCTTAAAGAAAATTCCGAATTGAAAATTGTTTACTTTCATATAAAGTAATTGATTAATGGCCTTGGAACAAAGAGTTGGCTCGTAACATGAACAGTGTTTTTGGTAATTACAATGCAGCCCGGGATACGATCGCCTACCCTCTAATTAATCCCGACTTCCAACGCACCAAATGAGATTGTTTTATAATTATTACGCGATTACACCCTTCAGATCTCCTATACCGTCGCCAGATCGCCTAACTCTAATGTATCTATCGCATAATCACAACAGCTCCACGCACTGCTTATCATATGATATTATTATTACTATATCATATAATTAATAATTGAATCATGGCTTGGTAGGTGGAGATTAAAAGCTAACAGCAGTACATCCGTACATGTGACCTTTACCCTTAGGAAAGGCGATTGCCCACCAGTAATGCTAAACGGCAACCAAATACCGCAATCAGACACTGCCAAATACCTAGGAATGCACCTGGATAGGAGATTGACGTGGCAAAGACACATCTGGTATAAGCGAAAACAGCTCGATACAAAGTTAAGAAGTATGCACTGGCTTGATGGAAGAAAATCTCAACTTAATAATGAAAGCAAAATGGCAATCTACAAGACTATACTCAAACCAGTATGGACATATGGAATCGAGCTGTGGGGTACAGCGTCCAACAGCAACATTGAAATCTTGGAAAGATTCCAGACGAAAACAATGAGATTCATGTTCAACATTCCAAAACACATCAGCAACAAATACATCCTAAAGGACCTGAATCTAACATCTGTTAAGCAAGAAATTCTCATAAGAAGTCTCAAATATCAGCATAAGCTATCAACACATGTTAATGCATTAGCGACAAACCTTAAGGGCTCTGGTAGTACCACTTACTCAAGACTGAGGAGGAATAGTATTCCAACCCTCCAATACCGATTCCCCAAAATATAGTGAGTGAGTTCAATGGATTCTCCTCCTAGCCAAATGCCATACTCAGACTCTGGTCAACAAATGTAGCAGCTAAATGTGAGAAACAGATCGCTGTGCTGGGCAGGATATATAAAAAAAAAAAAAAAAAAAACTATATCATATGAGTTTGCTACTTCAGCAATCAACCCAACCCGAAAATACATTAGCTATACAAGCCAATGTATTTGATGTATATCAAAGAGCTTTTGATCATAATGCAATACAATTTCTACCAGTGCAGCTCATTAAATCATAATTGTTTTGTAAATTAAAATTTACTTTCCACGGCTTCCCAATTTGATGACCCAACATTCAATTATCCCAACAATTAATAGGCCATTTTACAGTGCTGCAGCGTAATTAGTCGTATAATCAGAAATTGTGCTATAAATTTTAAAAGGAATAGACAATTGCTATTTGTAGTCATGATATAATCCTTTAGTTGAATGGTCTACGCTCTCATTTATTTTCGCAGATTTTTGCTGTTTCTGTCCAATGCAAATGCTTTAATTTTATTTTCTTTTACTGAGTAATCAATGATGTATGATGAAAATTAATATAATGAATTTTTTTAAGGCGCTCTGCTGCTGACTAGTTCAACAAAGCCAAAAAAGTCGGCACATTAAACCAGAATACTGCTATAACTCAAGAAACACCAAATCAGTAAGACTATCACATGGCATTTTAACGCACAACGAGGTATAAAATTGGAATCACCCAGCATCTGAACTGCTTCTGCAAGGAAACTAAATAGAACTGAAACTCAGCGTTGCACGTTTAAGAAAGTTATGGGCCGAGGGCAAGTCTAAAATGAAGTATGGATTTTTTATTATTGCACTCCCATTCATTGGATTGTGTTTGTGAATTTTCAAACCTTTGCATATATCCACGCCTTCTCAAAAATTTTACATGCAAAATTACTGACGTCTGTACGACTGATAACGTGACAGGTGGCGAATCCGCTTGCACGATTCACAAACGCTTTGAATTTCTTCTTAATGTTTGCCGGTTTCCTCACGAGGTTTTCCTTCATTCTAAAGGTCTGGTTATGATGAACCACTATTCTCAAATCCACTTACTAACTCAGTGAAACCCTCTCGACTCCTTGCTCCTGCTTTTTCAGAATCTACGTGCGTACGTAATACTAAGTATTATAAAATGGACTGTATTAATACTCTGTGCTTATTTGATATTCATATTAAACATTTTCAGTTCAAATCAAATGATACTTGTTTCTTTTCAGGTAAGTGAATTCAACGAAGAGAGCTGACTAGACCTGAAGATATTTACAGGTTTATCTATACGTAATATTTCACTTTACTTGGGTTTTGGATACTGGTACTTACATATATTCACCAGCAGTTCTGTAATCTAAGCTTACTTCAACTTAACAAAATGAACTACAAGAGCTGTATGCATAAGGTTTATTTTCGTCTCAATGTAAGTATCAAGTTTTACATCTGTGTAATTAGGAGTAGGTACTAATAGCCACAACTCTCAATTAAACACTCCTAGCACGAGGAAAAGTGTGTGATTACGCAGTAAATTGACATTGAGATCCTAATGACCTTGTATCCAAAATAATGTTATTTTATCTTGTATAAAGCTTAAAATATTTACACCTATTAATGCCTAAAGATGAGATCGTCTAAAAGAAAGATTCTGAATCCGTTGAATATTTATTTTAACTTCTTTTACCCAAGTAAGGTAGAGGTTAAGGTATTTTTAGATATCATCATTGCTCGCAGCATTTCTGTATTCACTTTGAAAGTAAACTGTTCACGCAGGATTCAGCAGTAATACGACATATCGACTTATAAGGCACGTTAACTTTCGAAGTTCTTCCTCCGTTATTAAATAATTAATCAGGACCTCGATCGGCCCAGGATCGGCGACCTTGATCGTGGGGGTCCCAACATTGACCTTTCGACTTGGCAAACTGTAAGATAAGGACTCAATTAATTTGATTTATTACGAAAAAAAATATGTTAAGTTCAACCAAGAGACTGGATGAATTTGAAAAAGTTTTCTGATGTCTAACAATCTTATAAAATACTGCGTTTCTTTTTGCATACTTTGTAAGTAGGTACTTACTACATATATTACAGGTACCTAACGTAGCCTACTTATGTATAAATAACATACATAGTCACGTATGTAGAGCTTCACAGATTTATGTGCCCTAACAGAATCGTAGTCTTATATTACTGTTTGACATTATACACTATATTTAGAGCACTAAATAAATAAATAGGTAGCTAAGCGTATTTTGTAAAACGGATGGTAGTTGTACTTGTGCAATTGTACTTAAGGTGAATCAAATTGTTGCTCCTAGATAAACTACTGCTCCATTGATAAAACTACCTGTTCAGGCATAACTGAACCAACCGACGTCGCCTTAACAGAATTTGTGCCTACAAGATGGCTTCCCCTTAACATTCGAATTTGCCGCCAAATGCTAGTTTGACATAACACATTTTTTCACTTCTTCGCGCCTTTTGTATTGTAACACACAACATTAAATTAGTATATTCGCATAATGCTGGATTTCATTTCTCACGCATAATAAAGTGAAGTTCAGTTAATATACTAACGCCTCATTAAAAAGGATCCACACGGATTGGTCTTACAAATAAAAAACTCAACCAAGAGGTAATCCCGCCAAGCCAGATCACGCAAACACAATTTGGTACCACGAAGCTGGATTACCTGAACATAATTTAGTGTTCAGAGCCGCATAATCTGTACACTACCAATTATATATGCAACTCAACTTGTTTACGTGGATTGTATAGTTTCGAAATAGTTATAGTTAAGATCGAATTATAATAGTTACTGCAAAGTTAGTAGCTGCTTTGGTTTGTTGAAGTGTATTTTAAGTTTCTAACTCGGGCAAACGTAGGGCAATTTTGATAATGTGCACGTTGCACATTGAATTTGTATCTTTGGCGGAAAGTGGGTGTGTGCTTACTCTGCCTACCCCTTCGGTAGGGAGGCCTACCTTTGTGGGAAGGCGTGAGGATATATTGTATTATTATTATGTATGAACACAAATATTCAATTCGTCCTACAAAGGTCATCGTCAAAGTTCATGGAAAGCTGTCGACATTCAGTCTATATCTTCACATCCTTCCCACAAAAGTACCCCAAATGGTAAGCAGAGGTGTATTAACACCCTTTTTCGCCGTAAATATATTTAGGTTCCAACGTGAAAGACGAGTTCATCGCTTTTTCTCAACCGCAGCTGGTCAATTTTTTTTTATTTTCTCTCAAATTTAAGCATGTTTCCTCTCGATGTTTTCCTTCAAAGTAAAGCTCGAGGTGTGATTAATCACTGTACTTAGGATCCACATACATTAATTACTTATTGCAGAATTTTAGACTGGGGTGATGCATTACTGTAGCTGCCTACAGTGGTGCATCAATCCCTTTCGAAATATAGACCTCTTTACATCATCCATCATCTACAGTTCGGTTGGTTACATAGGTATATTTTTTTCGTTTCCAAAGAATAGCGTTGCAGATTATTAGAGTTATTTTGATATTCCAATATTTTTAAGAATACATTTTGTATAATATAGGTTCTAAAATTATCGGAATAAAAAACCAATACTACGGACGGACGGAAAAAATCCAGTAATAGCATACCACCTATTTCAAATTAATTAATGGGTCATACTGCGAGAGACGGGAGCGGCGGGTTGAGGCAATTAATTCCTTCGTTTGTACCATACAAACTATATTTCACTATAAAAACCATATTGTATTGTAGATGAACGAAGTAGTAGCTGCGTGAAGATGCCTAAGGAATTTTTAATAGATGTATATTTTTGAGCTGAGCTGATTCTCTATGTGAATATATTATAGATGTATGATAATATTTTCGGTTTTTTTCAAGCACGACTATACATACGCTTTTCATTTGCTTCTCAGGCGTATGCAGGTTCCCTTTCGGTGTTTTCCTTCACCGTAAAGCTCGTGGTGTGACCAATATAAGTTCAGAAAAACTCATTGGTACAGTCGGGATTCAAACTTGCGATCATTGTGTCGCAGGCAACTCGAACCACTCGGTCACCACGGCATAATATATACTAAGATACATATTGGTGTACAGAGAAAGTGCTTTTATTCTATGCACTCTATCTGTCGTGCTCTGATGTTGGAAACTTGTAAGAAAGCGTGGTTATATAATCAATTACACTACTATAGTAAGTTAAACTACTCATAAAAGCAAGATGTACTCTCACAAATGTTACCTTCTTTTTCCTTCACCGCAATAAATTTATAAGGAATCGCAGCAATATATCCTGCGGTTTGCTTAGCACGTACGTGCTGGCTTGTAAAATATGTGTGAACAAGAATATTCTACGTAGAGTAATCGCATTTAACGATGGCGTGTATACATTGGTTGGAGTGTTAACTATGAGGCTTGGCGCGCTTATATATTCTGTGATACTTACTTGACATGTACAATGAGAATTTAATGACATGTTTCCTCTACCTCATTGATTGATCAATAAAAATAAAAAATACTCTAAGGCTTATTCATATATCTTCACGCCTCCCCGTAGTGGGAACTCCGAAGGGGTACGCAAACGTAACACAAGTCAACACGTCGAAGAAATATTTAGGTCCCAACATGACTGATGGCGGGTACTAACCATCGGTATCAATAATATTTTGTTTATTCATTGGAAAATATAATATATTTGTTCTTGTTTTCTATATAATATTTTAGTCATTGAAACCGGCCTCATAACATTAATATTTCCTCACGCCTTCATAAATCAATATTAATTACTTAGTTCTTAGCTTTATAACATAACTAGCTGTGCGGGTCATAACCTTAATAAATTTAGATTTGTTGGTAGATTTTACCTGGCATAAAATACTTATCTTATACTAGCGATCCGTCCAGGCTTCGCATGGGTGGACATAAGATTTTTTATAAAAGAAAATATAGCCTATGTCACTTACGGTGAGTGTAGCTTTTCAATGGTGAAAGAATTTTTGAAATCGATTCAGTAATTTCGGAGCCTATTCAATACAAACAATCAAATATTTCCTCTATAATATTAGTAAAGATGATACATAAGTAAAGTAACTTATAATCTATTTCTGTGCCAAAATGCATCCAATTTAGTTCAATACATTTTGCCTAGAAGAAGATACATATAATATTGTTATTATGAAGCATTCTTAAAGAAAACTTTGATTGATAAGCTCTGCTTATCCATAATCATCTCTCCGCAGACCACAAATATTACTAGATGAGCGCTTAGAAGCGCTCATCTAGTAATATTTGTCTATTAATATCTTCTTCTGAAATAGTTTTAAAAGCATTTGAACAATTTAAGTCGACCTTTTTCCCCCAATCCTGGAAAAGTGCAACGGTCATAGGTATTCCCAAGCCAGGGAAACCCAAGACCGAAGCCTCCAGTTATCGCCCCATCAGTCTCCTCAACGTCCTTGGCAAGATTTACGAGAGACTTATCTACAATAGATTAAAGAGTTTTGCAGACTCTAAGAAAGTCATACCTGACCAACAGTTCGGTTTTCGAACCAAACACTCTTGTGTCCAACAAGTCCACCGTATAGTGGAAGACGTCAGTAGCGGCTTCCAACTCGGTTATACCACGGGTATGCTCCTCTTCGACGTGGCGAAGGCATTCGACAAGGTGTGGCACAACGGCTTAATATACAAGCTGTACCAGTTGGGCGTGCCGGACCGTCTAGTACGCATAGTACGGGACTTTTTGTCGAACCGCTCCTTCCGCTACAGAGTCGAGGGCACACTCTCTTCCCCCCATCCCATACGAGCAGGAGTCCCGCAAGGCACAGTGCTCTCGCCACTCCTATTCACGCTTTATACTGGCGACATTCCCCTCCATAGACGAGTTAAAAGCGCTCTATTCGCCGATGATACGGCTATCTACTACAAAGGTAGAACTCCCGAGGGAATTCACGACAACCTCCAATCCGCGGTCACAGCCCTGGGGCGGTGGTTCCGGAAATGGAGAATTGAAGTGAACCCCACCAAAAGCGCAGCCATTATATTCTGGAAAGGCCTCGAACGCCCACGGGTAGCCCCCATCACCCTCTTCGGCAAACCCATTCCATGGGAAGAAAAAGCCAAATACCTGGGTGTGATCCTCGATCAACGCCTTTCTTTCCGTCACCACGTAAAGGCGGTACGCGCGCGAGCCGCCTTCGCGCTCGGTAGACTTCACAGCATGTTGAATGTGCGAAGTAAACTCTGATTGAAATCCAAGGTGAGGATTTACACGACGTGCATTCGACCAATCATGACATATGCGGGTGTAGTGTTCGCACACACTAGCAAGTCAACACTTAACCCCCTGCAAGTGCTCCAAAGCCGGTTTCTCCGGAGAGCCACAGGTGCCCCGTGGTACATGCGTAATAGTCAACTCCACGTTGACCTCAAAGTCCCCACTATAAAACAGTTTTTGAAAAAACTGTCCAAACGTCATTTCGATTCTGCTGTAAATCACCCCAATCCCCTCGTCGTATCGGCCGCCCGATACACTCCTTCCCTTATCTCGAAGATAAGGCGTCCAAGACACGCCGTCATCGAACCGGATGACGACATAACGGTCCTCCAGGACGCCCGACCAAAACATACCAACACTACACAAAACCGACCACTGTTCCGTCCTCGCCGACGAGGCTCGACGCGAATAAGCCGTAATGTTCCCCCCCGACCCCCACCGCAAACGCCGGCCCGCGCCGAGCCTGATGCGCAAATCCCGCCCCCAAATAATATTTAAATAAAATTACCAGTCGTCGTAATTACCAACTGATTAAGTAATTAACAGTAATTACCTCAGCCCTCAAGAGATACTCATTATGATCCGAGCAAAAGACACGTGAGATAAGAACCAAGGTCGTAGGACATCCAATTTATTACGATTATTCTATTCATGCATGTGGGCTTTGGGAATACGCAGAAAATGGCTATAAACATGCAGACACGATCTGCGGAAGATTTATTTTACACCTCCACACAGTAGGTACTAAGAACATATGTCGGAAGCTATGAGAATATTTTCAGTTGGAAGTGTTTTCGATTTATGTCGGCACTTCTTTCTTACTGTTATCCGATATTCATGGTGAGGCTCTTCAATCAGAGCGGGCAGAATATTTACATTGTGTTACAGACCTGTACCTAATAATAATTGCCCAAAAGATCAGAGATATCCAATGATTACAAATTCTATCATACTCATACATACAAATCATCACGCCGAGTCCCTAACGGGGTTGGCAGTTGGCAGGTATGCAAGTCTCTTTCAGTTCGTCCACATTCATCAGTCTCTTCATAAATGCTCGCCGGTTTCGAGTACTCTTGACGAGTAGTCTTCTATCATACTCATTCGGATACATCTTCCCTTTCTTCACCGAAGATGTACCAACGTGTCAGATGGCCGGTCCATCGAGTCTCAATGACTATCGAATCAGACTTAAACAGGTTTCTCTATATTTTCCTTCACACTAGAGCTCGAGGTGGGATTACTGTACTTAAGATCGGAAAAGGCTCATTAGTACACTTGGGGTTTAAACTTGCAATCTTAGCGTTGCAAGCGACTACTAAATCACACGGCTTATAGGGCTCCAATATAACCCTTGAAACCCGATATTCTACCTACTGCATGAGTGCATCGATTGTTTATTAGGCTAGGCTAAGCAATACTAGCTTTGAAGATAAGTAGTGTATTGAATTAAATTAAATATATTTAAAAGCTATATCCCAATGAGTGTAGTTCTTCAAAAAGGTTGTGAAAGAAAGATTTAAGCGTGTCGACAACGTGCGTTTAATTGGCTTGGTGTTGCTAGCTTTCATGGGGGATGGTAAATGCATATCATTAGGCAGACTGCATGCTTTTTTGCCATGTGAGTGGTAAACAATATTTATCATACTTTGCATACTATCGCAAACCACTTCAAGAACCAGCTATTAGTAAAATAAACTCTTTTGAGCGCTGAAGGCTATTTGTTATTTTATCACAGCACATTTCTCCAACAATGAGATACTCGTTTCATTCATTCGTTTATTTTCACTCAAACGTTTCAAAGAACACGCGAAAAATCTCATCACGACGTGTATACAGTACCATTACTCAATGTTTCTCACAAAAAGAAAACATACATTCAAATTAAGTAAAATAATATGGCTTTATCGTTCACTGTGATTCCTTTATGAATATACAGTAAGCTATTAAGCATATGAGAGGGAGTTGCCTTATATTTGTAAGCCCATACTGATATGAGCGCCTTTGTTCATCTTTCTCAGAATTCCTTTATACCTTATTAGATTAACGTCATTATCCTATAATAATATACCGAATTCTAGGTTTTTCTTTCGTTATTATCATCGGCGTATTTTAAAAAATAGAACGCAGATACTCTTAGAACTACTTAGATACTAATAATAATGAGAATCTTTAAAACGGAAAAAGAGAAACAAATGAATTATCTGGACTTAGCTCACGAGATTGTTAACATTTGGGCTGCGGACTCCGCAATCACTATGCCGATAGTCTTAACGGTTAACGGCCTAATAAGAGACCAACACCTTAAGCTTCCTTTAGATGGTTGGATCAAGGGCTTGATGCAGAAAACTGTGCTTTTCGACACGCCACATATTGTGAGGAGATTTGTTTCTTTGAGACCCGTCGGTACCTTGAACCCTGATCCCAATAACGGTAGACCGCTATGTGATCATTTTCTTATAGTGTACTTAATAGGAACTGTATTGAAAGATGGGAATAATTATAATAATATATTTTCACGTCTTGCCACAAGGGTTCCCACAAATTCACCTGAGGGGTAGGCAGATGTGTGTAGTACCCACCCGCCAAATTTTCGCTGCCATATTTTAGCTGCCAACTTGAAAGAAGTCTATCGCCGATTTTCAAGCCTAACTATACATACATAGACTTTGAATTTCTTTTCAAATGTTTACAATTTTCCAGTACCATTAAGCTCGTGGTGTAACTAATCATTCGTACCTGCATGAGTCCCCGGAAGGGGTAGGTGGAGGTGAAACGTGCCCGTCTTTTTGACCATTTATTTAGGTGCTCTCTCTTTTAAGCAAAAGTAAACGTCTTTAAATAGCTTATCAAAAAAACAGGTTCACCTGTTTTCTTAACATATAGCTCGTAGTGTCACGATGAATTTACGTTCAGAATATGATCGCTGGTAATCTGAAATCTGCCGTCTTGATATTGCAGTCTTAACTTACTACTACTCAGAATATTTTGCATACAAAACATAACTACCGTTTAGTTTGCATTTTTCTTGTGAGAGCAACGTCATCGGTGTCATATCCACTGCAAAAGGATCATTAATTTTCATGCAAATATACAGGATGGGCAAAATTTCAGTTTTTAATGGTGAGTAAAAAGTAAATATTAGCGTGTGGGTGTTCGGCCCCTGAAAATTTCGGCAACTTACGACGTCAAACGCCTACGCTCTTAAATGTTGAATTAACTTTGCCAGTTTTGCGGTGCGCGATTCTTACCTTTTTGATTATATAGCATGACGCTAACGGAAATAAATTTAATTCTAGAAAGACTATGTACGCAGCTAGTATATGTCAAGATTTATGACAGCCTGTCACGCAAATCAGTAGGTGTACCAAAAAAACGATTTTTTCATTTTCACAAATTCCTTGGTGGCCGATTGGTTTGAGTATGTTGTGCCGGATCGATCCCCGTCTGTCTATACCATCACAACAACAAGACGTGTTTTAAAATATATTTTTTCGCCGGAGGTATATTGAGGTACCTATTAATTAACCTATTAATTAAAATACCGGGTAAAATTCCTTTCCTTCCCAGAGAGGTTAACAATTATCGCCAAAGATATATTTTTATCCCATGTCCATGAACGACTATATATATACGCCTTTGAATGCCTTCTCAAACGTATGCAGGTTTCCTCACAATGTTTTCATTCACCGTAAGATAGGTCATATATGATTTTAAAAATACCATCGAAGTAAGGCTACCTCTTTATGACTTACTATAATGAAAATGAAAATCTAGCTAGAAAATCTATCTAATAAGCTAAGTCCGTGGGACTAAGCTTATAAGCGATCGTATTACTGTAACATTATGAACGAGACGAGAAAGTTTAATTAAATCTGCGTTTCATTAAAATAGTTGAATATTTAATTACAGAAACAGCTTCAATGACAGTACGTCTTATAAATTCTTATTCGGGTAATTTCCTAGCAATCTTTCTGATTTAATTAAACCCTATCGTAGGAAGTCGAAGACTTTTTGAAAAGATATTAAAATAGAATAAAATGGTAAATAAAAAGGTGGGCATCCGTAAAATCTACTATAGAGCGTAGTACCCATGGTGGATATTACAATGTGTATGATGAGGTAGCCTTTAAAAGGTTGATAACTAAAACGAGGCAGTACGTATTATATAAATTATATAAGAAAATTACACGTCGAACGCGTTTGTATGCAAGTTTGTATACCTAATCCTCTTATGCGAGATATTTCTCTACACATGAAAATGCGAGTGCAATTTTCCTTTGAAAATATTAAACTTTCATAGCAGTTTGTTGCTCAGACGATGCGCAGATGATTGCAACTAAAATTAAGCCGAATTATATACTTTTAAGCAGCATTTAAGATGAAAACACTTTCAAACCAAAAACCTAATGAAAACTGTGAGAATAGTACTTTTAGGGAAAATTTTCTCACATATACAGTTGTATAGTGTTACATTAGAAGTATAGGAGTGCCTCTAGATCACTACTCGTAAGTATCGCTGTATAATATATTTCATGATTAAGGAAAATCCGCTACAGCTTACCATACGACTAGGATACGCAACCTCATTGGATTATCTTCGCATCGCAATAGAACACTCTGGTGGAGTGGTCCACCCAGCAGTTTGAGATGGCCGAATCGGTTAGGGAATCTCCGTAATACATGGTGTTCCTGTTGAAGAAAACTTCACTTTATCTATATCTTATCGCATTCCACATCAGCACTCCAAACGGCGCGAAACTGGAACTATATTTTTGACAGAAAAGATAGGTGTGGAAAAGGATTAACTAATGAGTATTGATTGCTGTAGACATATAGTATCAATAATTTTGATGTCATTATGTACTTCCTTATATAACAAAGCGCTCCTCTCACTAAGTTACTAATAATGGTTCTACTCTATCAAGGGATCAGTAATAGCAAACGAACCAAGAGATAGAGATATATAACCTAGGTATATGACGTTGGTAGTTAGTGGAACCGGAGCTAACCGCCCGCACAATAGTCGAGTATGACGTAATCGGATTAGTTGCTGACAATATCGCATGTATAATCCTGCTGGAGATTACTCCCGAAGGAGCTTTCTAGTATCGATTTATAAATTGACGATTGTTACACGGTACTAATAATACAGTCTTCCTAGAAATCAAACTGTAAACGTTAGCGATGCCGCACGGATCATTTAAAAGCGAACCTACTCATTCAGTACGGGATTGACAAGGGTTTTGATTTTTTAAACTGGCCATCAGATGCGGCAACGCGTGCTCTCTGGATGCATTTAAGGTTGGAGATGCATTAACAATGTTCTGTTTAGCACTAGAATTGCCCGTCAGGGCAGAATCGACTTTACAAAAATTCGTATGTGCGCGATAATTATAATATTAAACAATGTTATTCATCCTCACGCCTTTCCACAAGGGTCCCCGAAGCTGTAGGAAGGGATGTATCGGTAGTACCCACACACCCACTTTCCGCCCTCTCATTAAAATCCAAGGTGAGGATGTACTTGACGTGCATCAAACCGATCATGACTTTTGCGTGTGTTGTGTTTGCACAATCCAGCAAGTCAGTACTCCACCCCCTTCAAACGCTTCAAAGTCGGTTCCTCCGGAGAGCCACAGGTGCCCCGTGGTACATGAGAAACAGTCAACTCCAAGTTGACCTAAAAGTCCCCACAATCCAACAGTTTATGAAAAAACTGTCGAAACGCCATTTCGATTCTGCTGAAAATCATCCCAACCCCCTCGGTGTATCGGCCGCCCGATACACACCCTCCCTTATATCAAAAATAAGACGTCCCAGAAACGTCATCATCGAGTTCGATGACGAAATCACGGTCCTCCAGGACGCCCGACGACGACACACAAACAACACTACACAAAACCGACCACTGTTCCGTCCTCGCCGGCGAGGCTCGACGCGAATAAGCCGTAACGTTCCCCCCAGACTCTCGCAAGTGCCGGCCCGAGCCGAGCCAGTAGCGCAAATCCCCTCCCCAAATAACTAAATAATAATAAAATACCAGTCCAGCCCAGCTCCCTTGCTCGCGAACCAGCAACGCCCTAAGCCCAGGTCCGAACCCCACAGAGGGTGCCCTTAGCTGTGTTGCTTAGTACTTAAGTGCCTGGCTGGAGGCCTAGGTCTCGCCTTTGTCCGGTTAAGTAGCAAAAGTTCCCGGAACTCACGCTACGAGACACAACACACAAAAAAAAAACACTTTCCGCCAGAAATATTATGTGCCAACGTGACAGATGGCGAGTCCATCGCCGTTACTCAAGCACGACTATACATGCTCCTGTGCAGGTTTCCTCTCGATGTTTTCCTTGGACGTATGTTCATAGTGTGACTAATCACTGTACTTTAGTTCAGAAAAACTCATTGGTACAATCGGGATTCGAACTTGAATAAATATTTTGTGTTGTGAACTAATCGAACCAGCTAAATAATGTAATTTTATTAAGCCTTATATTAATATATTTACGCTACTATGCAAGGGAGCAATGTAGTCTAGTTCTAAATATAACAAAACATGCTTACAAGGTTATGGTGGAAAACGTGGCAATATGGAGCGTTACGTTAAGTGGTGGCTGCCATGATGGGCTACTACTTAGCTATAGCCGCAGCCCAGACACTAAAAACTGCGGTGTTCAGGGCGGAAGAAGAGAGTAATAGTACGAAATTAATAGTTCTTATACCACGTTCTTATAGCACGCTTGTATGATGTTTTGGGTTATTCTATGTGTTGTTTAGTAATGTAATTACATACATACATACATATCATCACGCCAAGTCCCTAACGGGGTAGGCAGAGAGTATAGAGCGCCAGTTCTCTCTAGACTTACATACCTCTTTCGCTTCGTCCACATTCATCAGTCTCTTCATACATGCTCGTCGGTTTCGACTACTCTTAACGTTCCCGTCCTTGAGAGTCCGATCTATTTGATCCAGGTAGTATGTGTAACGTGTAACGTGGCCTTCTTCTGCCTCTTCTTGCACACACTTTTGCTTTGTATATCTGTTTCGTCAATCTTTCTTTCTTTCTTTAATGTAATTAAAATATAAAATCAAAATAAAAAAGTAATATTAATTGTACTACAGTAAGTATAATAGTATTACATATTACATATACTTTGTAAACACAAGATGTCGCCGTACGTCAAACTAAATCTCGCTAATTAGATCCGTGGTGCGTATTATATACATACAATTATAGTATCAATATATCGATATATAATCTCTTGCTCGCTCTATGTCTCTCTCTCTATCACTCTCTTTCTCTTGCACCTTCATGCCGTGTTTCTTTAACTTTTTTACACAGCATCATGGAAGTTTAAATTCTCACAAGGCACAAAAGTGTTTTTAGCAGCTTATGAATAAAAAAATATTATATCTCAGGAGAATTCTAAGTATAATTAATTTAATTAATTATCACGTCAAATACGTTCCCTGTCTCCCTTGCGTTGGTATTTTTTTTTACGAATGTATTTTTTTTCATTTGATGTTTCATAATTACTTAATTCGACCAATAAGAATCATCATAAAGAACTACTATCTTGCTTCGTGCCACCTATCTAGTTTTTGTGCAATGATGATACAGGTTCATGATGATAGGAAACTTTAAATGCTCTATATATTTGATCTCGCTGTATTCTAATTAAACTTGTTCAAGTTTAGGGCCGTGAATGCAGTGTTTCGCAACCCTGTATCAATTTATCTTTAGTATCACCGAAACCGCCCACTGTATTGACCCGCGATAGTTTAAGTCATGCTCGCTTAATTCATAGCCGTGGTAAACCTACCCCATGATTAAGTATACGCATACACGCCCAGATTTGTAGTGAGCTATAAATTTACCATGGGCGGTCCTTTATGGAATTTGGTTGTGCGAAAGTGGTTTTTTATTGACCCATAATTTACGCATCTACATATATGTACAGAAACCATCGAGAGGAAACCTATGTATAATTTCCTCTCAAACATGCATACGTTCAAAGGCGTATGTATATTCGAGCTTGAGTAACGGCGATGAATTCGCCATCTTTCACGTTGACACCTAAAATATATCTCTGGCGGAAAGTGGGTATGTGGGTAACTACCTATATACCTCTGCCTACTTCGGGGTCCCTTGTAGGAAGGCGTGAGGATATATTATTATATGTACAGAATACAGGATCTAAAAGTTTGCTTTTATTCTGGACGCAATTTCAGGGCGAAATTCAATAGAAAAATCTTCATACAATATCAAATTTCATATAAGTACTTACCATCACAAAGCCTGAGTATTTGTTAGACCACAGTTTGAAATGTTGGTAGGACGTTATGAAATAGTGTTTACGCGCTCGATGTCTGTGAAAAATGCTCGCTTGTTAGTAGCGAACCGTTGGGGGTCGTTATTTATAGGCGCACTAACAAGATAACCCTACATAATGAGTGCCGTCGAACCATCTCCTAGCATTTTGCCGGAGACTTTAGGATTTTGTACCTTTTTATTCCGTACAATATTGAAGCAAGCTACCTCGATACGGCTGAGACTTTATTTTTAAACAATTGATAGTTGAAACAAAATTAAATTCAAGTTTATTATAAACACTTTATATACCTTCCCCAAAAGGTAAACAGTGTTCACCGGAGATATAACAGGATAAAAATGCATAATATTCAGATACCGACGAGCATGTATGAAGAGACTGATGAATGTGGACGAAATGAAAGACGTAAGTAAGTCTAATAGAGAGCTAGCGCTCTTTTCTCTCTGCCTACCCCGTTAGGGATGATATATATGTATGTATGTATATTTAGACACCAAATTGCTTGGTGGGTCACTTTTTTTACTCAAGCTTACTATTCGTACGTGTTAGATTTTATTTCTTTTGAGAGGAAGGCCACAACAAGACCTTGCTCTCTCAAAGTAACGTAGCGTAGCTGGTTAGAGACAATAATGTATGAATGCAAAAGAAACGAACTGCTCGGTCGTTGCCAGGGGTACCTAGCGGAGTGCGGACGGTAAGCGGAGATTCCACCGAGAACTGAATAAAGTATAATGATGAAGATGCTGTACTTATCTTTCAGGCTTCTTTTTATTCTCACGATCACAATTTATGGAACATAACCATAAATTATCCTTCATAGAGATTGTAAGAAAGTAACCTACGGCCAAGTAAAGTACCTCATCTAGTATTTAAAACTTTAATGCTATATCGCATCGTATACTCCAAGCTTTAGAGGTTATAAAATTATTTTTTATACTTGAACATAAAGTTTATATTTGCATAAAAGTAACTAACCATCTTTGTCTTGTCTTCTCTCCAGGTTTCCCAGTCCCATAAGGCCGCATTTTGTTACAAATACAAGAGCTTAATATGAAAAAAATCGCCCATTTTCATTTCAAATTGCTTCTCGTGAACATTGTACCAGCTTTGAGCTGCGAAGAAAATGTTTAATGTAATATAAACAAGGGGCGTCAAGGATGTACGTTTTTGTACACAAAAATAATGGCGGAGCGCATTACGTAACAAGACTCTACGGCTTCGATCCTTCGCGGATTACTCTTGTGAAGTACAGTCCGAGAAAGAATCCAACTATGCGTAAAATTTTTCTCAAGTTTTTGATGATCTCTGGATGCTTAACATACATTCGTAACACATACATTCGCAAACAAAAACTAGTTTGTCCTTTACAAAATTGGCACTAAAACACTTATGTTCGTTGCAATGTGTATCCTAGTATACAAAATATATCTACGTATATTTTACTTTTATTTATCACCAGCTGACATCTATTATACACTAAGTTTCGGGTCACCCTGATACAAAATATAAATATACTATACTATATTTAACTATGAAAGATATAAGATAAGATATAAGAATATATATGATTAATAAAAATATATCGGAAATTCATACAACCATAGCCCCATATCACTTTCTGATATCTTCCAAAGGTTCGTGATGAGCGTAGAAATTATTTCCAGGCAAATTATATTTGAGGTGAACCACACACCGAGTGTCCCTGTGAAAGAGTAGCGTTACTCAACAAAACCGACAACAGGTGTTTGCGATAATGACTAAACAGCCTTTGAATTTATAATGAACTTGCTGAGTGAAGGGCCGACTAAGGGGTTCAAAGAGTGACGTCGATCTCGCGAGCCGTTGTTTCGGCGTGATGAAGAATTAACGTGTATGCTTGCGTCACTGCGCAAGTAGGCTCCATATTGAAGGGATTTTTATGAAAAAGGAACGATCTTTTTTTTTTAAATGTGGTGTAAAAAAAAAAGATAAAGATAAAGTAAAGAATATAATACTGCCAGCACTCGCTTTTTTTTATTGAAATAAATTCCAACTTAGTGCAGGATAAGAAATCGTATACACATTTCCAGTACTAATCAAAATTAATGAAGTACAATTTCAAATTTTTTTTTTTTTTTTTGTATTGTCTCTCGTAGCGTGAGTTCCGGGAACTTTTGCTACTTAACCGGTCAATGGCGAGACCTAGGCCTCCAGCCAGGCACTTTAGTACTAAGCAACACAGCTAAGGGCACCCCCTGTGGGGTACGAACCTCGGCTTAGGGCGTTGCTGGATCGCGAGCTAGGGAGCTGGGCTGGACTGTAAATTTTATTTATATATTATTTGGGGGCGGGATTTGCGCGTCAGGCTCGGCGCGGGCCGGCGTTTGCGGCGGGGGTCGGGGGGAACATTACGGCTTATTCGCGTCGAGCCTCGTCGGCGAGGACGGAACAGTGGTCGGTTTTGTGTAGTGTTGGTATGTTTTTGTCGGGCGTCCTGGAGGACCGTTATGTCGTCATCCGGTTCGATGACGGCGTGTCTTGGACGCCTTATCTTCGAGATAAGGGAAGGAGTGTATCGGGCGGCCGACACGACGAGGGGGTTGGGGTGATTTACAGCAGAATCGAAATGACGTTTGGACAGTTTTTTCAAAAACTGTTTTATAGTGGGGACTTTGAGGTCAACGTGGAGTTGACTATTACGCATGTACCACGGGGCACCTGTGGCTCTCCGGAGAAACCGGCTTTGGAGCACTTGCAGGGGGTTAAGTGTTGACTTGCTAGTGTGTGCGAACACTACACCCGCATATGTCATGATTGGTCGAATGCACGTCGTGTAAATCCTCACCTTGGATTTCAATGAGAGTTTACTTCGCGCATTCAACATGCTGTGAAGTCTACCGAGCGCGAAGGCGGCTCGCGCGCGTACCGCCTTTACGTGGTGACGGAAAGAAAGGCGTTGATCGAGGATCACACCCAGGTATTTGGCTTTTTCTTCCCATGGAATGGGTTTGCCGAAGAGGGTGATGGGGGCTACCCGTGGGCGTTCGAGGCCTTTCCAGAATAGAATGGCTGCGCTTTTGGTGGGGTTCACTTCAATTCTCCATTTCCGGAACCACCGCCCCAGGGCTGTGACCGCGGATTGGAGGTTGTCGTGAATTCCCTCGGGAGTTCTACCTTTGTAGTAGATAGCCGTATCATCGGCGAATAGAGCGCTTTTAACTCGTCTATGGAGGGGAATGTCGCTAGTATAAAGCGTGAATAGGAGTGGCGAGAGCACTGAGCCTTGCGGGACTCCTGCTCGTATGGGATGGGGGGAAGAGAGTGTGCCCTCGACTCTGTAGCGGAAGGAGCGGTTCGACAAAAAGTCCCGTACTATGCGTACTAGACGGTCCGGCACGCCCAGCTGGTACAGCTTGTATATTAAGCCGTTGTGCCAGACCTTGTCGAATGCCTTCGCCACGTCGAAGAGGAGCATACCCGTGGTATAACCGAGTTGGAAGCCGCTACTGACGTCTTCCACTATACGGTGGACTTGTTGGACACAAGAGTGTTTGGTTCGAAAACCGAACTGTTGGTCAGGTATGACTTTCTTAGAGTCTGCAAAACTCTTTAATCTATTGTAGATAAGTCTCTCGTAAATCTTGCCAAGGACGTTGAGGAGACTGATGGAGCGATAACTGGAGGCTTCGGTCTTGGGTTTCCCTGGCTTGGGAATACCTATGACCGTTGCACTTTTCCAGGATTGGGGGAAAAAGTTGTTGCTCAGTGCTGCATTGAAGATGGCAGTGAGCAAAACTATGAGATAAGGGGAGAAGAGTTTGATAACTCTATTAGCGATCCCGTCGGGACCTGGGGCTTTCCTGGGGTGAAGATCCTTGATCACTTTCCGGACTTCGTCCACCGTGATTGGGGCGATAGGGTGGTCTGGGTGTTCGGAGGGTGGGTGGGATAGTTTGCTTTCGACCTCGGTGTCCACCTTCTTGAGGTGGCGCTGATCTACTGGCAAGGTGCTGGGCGTACATTGAGCCTCGAGACTGTCGGCCAGGCACTCGGACTTCTCGTCGTCGTCAAAGGCGGGCCCTTGATTTGGACGAGTGAGTGGAGGCATAGACGAAATTTTGTCTGATTTAAGTTTCCGTTGGAGATGCCAAAAGGCCAAGTGACTCGGTTCAAGTTCCCCTAGGAACTTGTTCCAGCGAGCGTCTCGCAGGTCTTTCATGCGGTATCTCAGATTGCGCTGGAGTGACCTCAGAAAGGTGCGGTTCGCTTCAGTCGGGTGAGCTCTATGCGCTCGGAGGGCGGCGTTCTTTTCCGTCACCATTTCACGCACGTCATCGGGAAGTTTCCAGCGATGATCTTCCATCACCGGAACTTGTCGTGAACAGGCGTCCACGGCTGACTGTACGTGAGCTGTGAGGGAATCGACCGCCTTTTGAGTGTCGGCTGCCGACTCTATGAGGGGCGGGATACTATCTAAGTGAACAGATGAAGAGGACTTGAGGAGTTCCTCCAGTTTTCTCCAGTCTGTTATCTTTTTCTGAGGCGGGGGCTGACCTGAGTCCGGGGGGCCTAGTCGGGGGGAGAGCGCTAAGGTAACAGGTCGGTGGTCGGAATCTAATTCGTCGTGCGACCTCAACGAGTGCAAACGGAGGTTTACATTCTTGATGATCACAATGTCTAGTACGTCCGGTCGGTGGTTGATATTCTCGGGGTAGTGGGTGGGGTGCATAGGCGCAATGACGTCAAATTCGAGGAGCCCACTGAGGTCCTCCAATTGGCGTCCTCTGTTATTTCGTGAGTGGCTGTTCCAAGCATCGCTCTTGGCATTCAGGTCACCCGCGATAATAACTGAGCTACTGAGGTTGATGAGGACTTTGATATCAGCTTTGATATCGGCCGTCGAGTTAACAGGGGAACAGTATGCAGAGACAATCGTGATTGGCTGATGGCCGGTCATTCCTAATCGACAGATCGAGGTCTCTATGTGGGAGAGGGTTGGTGGTTGGATCGGGATACAGTGCAGGGACCTCTTGTAATAGATCAAAGTACCGCCGAGAGCGGATCGAGATCTATCATTGCGAACTACGCAGTAGTTTGCAATTCTAGGGTCTCGGTGTGATGGTTTCAAGAAGGTTTCCTGCACTAAGAAAACGTCGATATTGTTGTCGCGGAGGAACGCGGCGATCTCTTCCTTTTGGCTGTGAATGCCGTTGGCATTAAAGTAGCCAATTGAAAGTGATCGGGGTTTGATTCTGCTGCTTACGTTTGAGTCCATTATTGGTTGGACGAGAAGGTAGCCAGGGACTCTGATACATCGGCGTAGTCGCCGAGCACTTTGAGGAGGGCCAGAGGGTCCTTCCGGACGGCCCTGAGGCTTCGTGCCATCTCGTTAACCCTTGAGAGGTTGACGGTGGAGAAAAGATCCGCCAGGAATGCCATGTTGGCGGAAGTTTCAGAGGGGGAGGAAGTGGGCTGGACCGCCTGGGGTCTACGCGGGGAAGTAGCAGCCTGGGGCTGGGGCTGTTGAGGTTTGGCGGTGGAGAGCGACGGCAGAGGTGTAATCTGCGGGCTCGGGGCCGCTGAGGGGACAGGGGGTGACGCTTGTGGGAGGGGTGGAAAATCCCTCGGAGGGAGGGCCCTCCACGGGGAAGGTCGGGGTGGGGCGGGTTGCGCGGGGGGGGCGTTACGCCATTCGCGGGCCGCTGCCCTCTTGACCACGACCGGTCTGGGTTTGGGGGCTTTGGGGCATCCCCTGTAATTGGCCGGGTGGCCTTCTTGGCGGCACAGCACGCAACTAGGGGGCGAGTCGGCGAGTGTGCGGTCCTTAGGGCGCGAGCAGTCGCTCGTCCCATGATCACCCAGGCACTTGACGCACCTGGGTTTCGCGTTGCAGTTACGCGAAGCGTGCCCGTATAGTTGGCAGTTGTGACACTGCCCTATAGGGCCGCCCTTGTGGGGGGTTTCAACCCTTATGCCAGACAGGTGGCATAAGGTTTTTATCTTAAAGACGGCTTTGCCATCGGGGGAGTTCTCGCAGATGGCGAGAACCATGTTGAATGCCTCTCCGGCATTTTGTCGGTGCATGCGGTGCACCTCCTTCACCGCGACATTCTGAGCCTTCAGATCATCTTTGATCGACTCGGTATCAATTTCGCGTGGGACGCCGCGGATGACGACCCGGAGTAAACGGTCCTCCGGCAGATCATAAGTGTGGTATTCCACACTTCTGGCCTGCAGGAGCCTCGTGAAGGCTCTGAATTCGGTCGAATTCGGGAGGTGCACCTTAATGCCTTCGGCTGTGGCCGTGGCACGGGTGAAGGTGATTCGGTTGGTTTTACACCAACCGGAGATTTCCGTCCACTTGGACTTAGTGTGGACGAAAACGGGGGGGCAAGAGCGCTCCTTCGTCGAGGAAGGCCGCGTAGGTCGCGGGACGGGGGAGAGCCGGCTAGCCTGAGGGGCTTCGGCTTCCGGAGAGGCGAGGGGGGCGGGGGAGGGGGGTGCCGGGGAGGGGGCTACCGGGGAGGACTGTGCGGAGGGCACGGGCACGGTTTTGGGGGCTTTAGTCGGGGGGGAAGGTGAGGTTGAGGCCTCTTTCTTTTTAGCGCGTCTGGCGCGCTTCTTGGAGCCCGTGACGGGCGTGAATTCGTCCGAGGAACCCTCGGACGACTCGGATTGTAGTGACTCCATTTCGGAGTCTATGATGACAGAGTCGGGGGACAGGGGGGAGTCTTGAGACTTGTTGGCCTCATTTGTGACGTCATTAATAGCGCTCTTGTCGAGCGCTGCTGCTGCGTCGGCAGTGGAAGTACCCGCGTTTACGTCGCGGGTAAATTCGTCAAACTGACGTCGGAGAGTGGGCACGGCTTCTAAGAGCCGCGCGAGAAATGCCACTGAGGCTTGGGGATCCATACTTATGGACGTGACGTTGGGCGAGGGAAACACAATTTCAAAGAAACCCTTCTCGATATATTTAGATACACACGAGTACCTACGCTCGTAAACGGAACTATTGTACGTGTTTAAATAAAACTTGCAATATAATCTGGACTCTTACTATTGGGAGTTAGTAAGGCTCTATTATTGTCAGGTCATCATTTACCATATTAATATTGATATATATTCAAATTAAAATTTACTCACTATTATAATGACAAACGCGCCATTATTTGGACATGTCTGTAATCAGTGAACGCTATGATGCTTGATGCCCGATGATGAGTAAAGTCAGAGACTATAAAACGCCTATAATAATATATAATATAATATAAAACGCCTGCAAGATATAAAAAAAATATAAAATCTAACACGTCCCTTCGTGCGTTCAGAAAATATTCTAACTGCGTACCTACGTTTCCAAGTCTCAAGAATCGACGTGATGTACTTAATATTTTTGGTGTTGGAAACGCTCTGCGCGTTTACTGTGAAATGTTACTCGTATAAATACAAACTGATAGCCAAGTATGAACTGAATAATGAATGCGGTATATAGTTAATTAGTAAAATAGCACGTCATTTTAATTTCCTTGACGAATTCCTATGTAGCTTATATAGTACAATACTTATATAAACCTAGGTACATGAATAAATACAGTAAAATCCTTAAAATTGGCTTCACGTAGACGCACGGGAATACTCTAGTTTTAATTCCTTACTAATAAAATTCAGCCTACGCCTACTCGCTTAATATTTGCGGTCCATTTTATGTTCGACCTTTCTCTGGGGTAATGACCACATCCGAAGCTCGGCACTTAATACATTCAGTCGTCCTCGTACGAAATCTGTGATGAATCACAGAGTAGGTCATAAAATAGCCCGTACTCCTTACATCGAACGACAATTGACTGAAGGTTCAATTCTCACATGAACGCTTTGTTTCCTTTGACTTACACATTTTTTTAATACAACGGAGCTGGCAATGAGCTTACTGCCTATCAACTTTCTAGCCTTCAGAATCTGGCAACCTCATGAGGAGAAAATATGTAACCTTCCTTATGGAAAGCATAGCATGTCTGCTTATTAATATTAGCAAAAATGCTTATTCCACCTCATATATACAGAACACAGAAGCAATGCAAGCGCTGATGGAATTATTTCAACCTTTTAGTAAAGTACAAGGCGGGTGGCCTATTTTACTTAAGACACTATAATTAGCCCAAAAGATTTTTTCCTATGTATCCAAAACTTACGGGATGTGGAATCATAGGTGTCTATAATATAATACTGTTAGCCTTGTGTAAGGAGATATTGTCTCTATGCTGCACATGCCGTCCCCCAACTGTTGTGTTATTGTTATAGTAACAACGATATTCATCCAGCTCTTTTGAAAAGCACTCTAGTGAACACGCCTCCAGGCTTCGACCTATAAAAATCGGAATAGTTTATTTTCAAATGTCCTATTAGTTTCAGGTACAAGTTAATTCCTAAATAATTCCCAAATAAATTACAGACAAAGCTACCATGTAAATTCTTTAATACGAACGAAAGGCACTAATTTCATTTGTAACCGAACCGTACCGACCTTACCTCGCTGTCTATTTAAGACCCCATTCAGGGTACCGAAATTAAATTGGCAGGGCCTAAACACAAATACAGGTGGATTTTCTTTAGACATTTGTATGTGGCATATTCTCATTTCAATACGTAATGAGGACGTGATGACGATGTGAATGAAGGAGGGGACATCCACCCTATCTCGGCAGGAAAAATTACACCATTACGGTATAAAAAGAGACAACTTTTCCATTTCCTTTAATAGCTTGCGTCTAGGTAGCGACACCATAAACACTCCAAGGAATTCAATGGGGAATTTCGCCAGAGACGTATCGTGCGTGTCAAAACCGACATGACCCTGAGAATTTACACTGTAATGTTTCCGAACATAATTAAATGTAAACCAAATCAAAAAGGGAACAGATGTTTTAAAAAACCCAGGGAGTGGGATTCGTCGTTTTTTCTCTTAAGAGGATATTTTCAGTGCAAAACGATGTCTCAATGCGGTAGTGATTTTTAAATTTTTAATGATCGATAAGTAAGATGTCCCTGAGTGCCTTACGTTGAATAAAAGATTTTGAATACTGAAATTATATTTAGAACTTTTTATTACGCACAATCTAAGTTCATACATCACGCCGAGTTCCTCAAGGGGCTGGCAGAGAGAGTACAGTGCCAGTTCTCTCTAGACTTACATACTTCGTCTACGTCATAAGTCACAATTTAAGTGTATTCGACCATATGCATTATCGCACCCATTGGAATATCGCTTATTAAAAATTATTTGCGAAATACTTAAAGCGTGTGAAGTTATTTAGTTCGTTGGAATATGTCACTTTGCAGAAATACATATCGATATATTTATTAGCACGCAATATTTACAACGTGAGAACGTCTTAGATACAAAGTATGACTACAAGGCAGGTTTGACACAAGTGTTTCACAGTCTCAACTCGGTATCGATAAAGGCTATAGGGATAATTCTAGAAGACTTGCTTATTGATCTTACAAATTTTGAGCTATGGAAGTCTTTTTAGTCATATGATCAGATATATATACCAATAAATAGATGAAGTCGAGTCTTCACCGCGTCGAAAGCCGACGCTCGCGTGTTGCTATGGACCTCGTGGCAAAAAGTGAGTTGCTGGCGTTCTTGCAATAGAAACTGGACGTGACTGATGAAGTATCCCTTGTCCAGATCTGTGCAACAAACTTCAGCGAGGAGGACATCGCCGCCTCCAAGCTTCTTCTGTTCCGTCTGCTACACAAGACTGACCAGATGGTGTCTCGCCGGCGTGACGGGACCAAGAAAAGCCTGCAGGAGATGATCACCCTGCTGAAAGAGACTAACCCTGACGACGTGCCGACTTTTGTGGTGAGGGACTTAGATAAGATCCCTACCAACAGCTTCGACCACGTCGATGTTGCGAGCCTATTAAAGGACATCGTTCTTTTAAAGGCAAGTGTTGCGGATATGCAGCGGAAGTTGGACGCATCCCAGGACTATCACTGATTTGCGCAACGAAGTTACTGAGTTGCGCAATATTGTGTCGGTAACTGGGTCACCATCAGGCGCATCAAATATCAACATGCGCCGCGGAGCCGGCCTCAATGTATCGGCGGCAAGTTTTGCATCAGCAGTTTTGTCGTCGCCGACTACGTCATCAGAATGCGTCGCCCGCGCACCTCGCCCTCCCGCCCCCGCCCCTGCGGCTCCTCGCTGCAGCGCCGCGCGTCAACCTGGACCAGCCGTCCCTGCAGCCCCGGACAAGCCTCGTCGAGGTATTGGCTGCGCCACTGGGGTCAACATACGTGCTGCTTCCCCCAGGAAGCCCGAGCCTGAGAAGGTTCCGCAACGGGCTAACGACGAAGACGGATTTGTGACGGTGCAAAAGAAAAAGCGCCGCTCACGCCCGACTCAGAACCGCTGCGGCAAGGGTGCTGCGGAGCCCAATGTCACCATACGGGTAGCGCAGCCGAATACTCCGGTCTATGTCTCCCGCTTACACTACACTACAAAGGCGGAAGACATAGTGGAGTACGTTCACCGGAAGCTCAGGTACAGGCCGAGAGTGCAGATGCTGGAGTCGCGCCGCAACGTCAATTTTAAGGCGTTCGTGGTGCGCGTGCCGACGTGCTACCTGCACCTTGCCATGGACGAGGACTTCTGGCCGCAGAACGTGGTGTTTCGTCGCTTCCGCGGATAAGTGCCACATGAACCGGTAGTGAAGTGACCTATGGACCTTAAGATTTTGTTCTACACTATCGCATTGGGGAAACCTGTAATGATAGATGTTAGTAAGATTAAATAAATAAATAAATAAAAAATGTCATTCATTTGTTTAGCACAACTGTAATCCTATGTCACATCTCCTTCATATTTACCTACACTACGAGCCTGCAGCCTACGAGTTTCCCTCACAATAATATATAACCTTTAAGAACAATATGATCCTCACAAATCCACCCCTGTGAACCTCAAAGATGCGAGGTCTTAGCCGAGGGAACAAAAACTATTTCACGTAATATCGAATGTGCCATAAAAAGCGATAGGAACGTCATTGCTTATCTCAAAGTGTCCCACGGGACGGCAGACCTTGACCGGGTCAATTATAGGCAAATGGGATTTCTGTGTCAGCACACCGATTGTAATCACTTGCAATCCAATTAGGATAGAGTGGTAGGTGGTATTGCAGAGGGCCTTTTAATTTATTCGCAATAGCTGTGATTAGCGGATTCATCCGCGTTAAATTAATATAATAATAATATATCCTCACGCCTTCCCACAAGGGTCCCCGAAGGGGAAGGCACAGGTGTATAGGTAATACCCACACACCCACTTTCCGCCAGAGGTATATTAGGTGCCAACGTGACAGATGGCGAGTCCATCGCCGTTACTCAAGCACGACTATACATACGCCTTTGAATTTCTTCTCAGACGTATGCAGGTTTCCTCTCGATGTTTTCCTTCACCGTAAAGCTCGTGGTGTGACTAATCACTGTACTTAAGTTCAGAAAAACTCATTGGTACAGTCTGGATTCGAACTTGCGACCTTTGTGTCGCAGGCAACTGCTCGAACCGCTCGGCCACCACGGCTTTAATTATGAATATTTTACTTTTTTTTATTATTTTTATAATAATATGCTCAATACTATTTTATATTTATAAATATAAACAAAAAAAAATAACTAAATCACCGACTATAACATTAGCTATCTACCAGTGAAAGTTATGTCCAAATCGGACCAGATTTGTATAACAGACAAATAGACGGGCGTAAATGTAGGTATTCATTGTGTTGTTATTTAAATATCGTATATACTTCCCTAAGCATTTAGAAAAAAACTTTATTCTTAAAATTTTATTCTGTAATGTAAGTATGTATGTATAAAGTATGGATTTGCCAATATACGACTCTAAAATCGTGTGTGTATAATTTACAGTCGACAAGTTATCTTCATCTTGGACATTGTATTTTAAAAGTAAGAAGACATTCCTTAAAGTCATCTTCTTGACGATGCCCCAGGTAATTAAGCGTAATTTTCGAAGTTATATAGGTACATAATAATAATATATTGACTAAATATTGTTTTCTGTTAATGAGACTTAAGCCTAGTTCAATTTCTACCCAGTGCGACTATATTTTCTTCCGCGAACGCTCAGGCTGTGGAATGAGCTCCCTGTTGGGTTTTCCCTGGAGAGTACAACATGGAGTTCTTCAAGAAGGGTGTGAAAAGATTCCTGCAGGGTCGGCAACGCGCGAGTGATACCCCTGGTGTTGCAAGCGTCCATAGGCGGCGGTAACCGCTTACCATCAGGCGGACCGCATGCTTGTTTGCCACCCAAGTGGTAGAAAAAAAAATGTTTAATCTAGACATATTATTCACATTCACGCCTTACCCCTTCCCTTGACGGTCCTCAAAAAGATGGACCTAATCAATGTAAAAATGAGTACTGTACTACTAGGCAAATGATACCAATAAACGCATACTCTCATAAACTCAAAACATGCGCACCCCGGTGAAATATGAAGACATAAGTCATCGCACCGTTCACTCTTGTTGGTAAATATCGTCGAGTCACGTCCCGGCACAGTTATCGGAGTTGGTCTCGTAAAATGAAATAAATTGCGAACAAGAGCGTGACACTCGATGGTCACACTAATGTGATAGGTGTACGTGACGTTTTCCGCACTTCACAGTTAATAAAAGACGTGTATTTACCCTACTGTGGATCATGCCACTCTTTTGCAATATGTTTTCACTACGGATTTTGCCTGACATAAATGTATATATGCTTGGAAGTCTCGGTAAATATAACTTTTTCGTACGTACATAGTAAAAATAATATATTATCACGCCTTCCCACAAGGGTCCCCGAAGGGGTAGGCACAGGTGTATAGGTAATACCCACACACCCACTTTCCGCCAGAGGTATATTAGGTGCCAACGTGACAGATGGCGAGTCCATCGCCGTTACTCAAGACTATACATACGCCTTTGAATTTCTTCTCAGACGTATGCAGGTTTCCTCTCGATGTTTTCCTTCACCGTAAAGCTCGTGGTGTGACTAATCACTGTACTTAAGTTCAGAAAAACTCATTGGTACAGTCGGGATTCGAACTTGCGACCTTTGCGTCGCTCGAACCACTCGGCCACCACGGCTGTTATACTACGTACATAGTACAGTGGCATTATTTTCAGACTTACAGCCCTCTACAGTCCGAAAGTCCCATTCATGGATGTTCGACTGTTTTTGAAAAACATATTTACTAACCAACAGTTGTAGAATTTGCTGATTCAATTGAATCGTAAATGGGTTCTGAAACGTCAAAAATAACTATTTGTGATATTCGTTCATTGTGGTGTGTGGATTTATGTTAGCACTAGGGAAACCCATCCTAAGCATGACCGTATGCAACGAATCTTCACTTCAAATCTCCGTCGTAATGCGAGATTATTTCTATCTCTTATAGGAAATTGCAATAACAACAAAATTCAATATTTAAACAGCTGCTAAAGTACTTTCCTGTACTTTTTATGAGCCACTAAACTTTGTGAATTAATTCGCTGAATCATGAATCAGGGGAGAGTCAACAGACATTTGATGCTTTTTCACTTTATCGAGCTTAATTCGGTTTTAGCGTGACTTTTACTTAAGTTTTCGTAAAACTCATTACAGGAGCTGCGAATGGGTATGTGTCAAGTCACATCTAACAAAAGAACTGCAGATTTGCAATTCTTATCAAGGTTATCTCTTCAAATCATAGTCCCGGAAAATAATGCTGACATTTTCCCTTGAATCAGATTACCCGAGATTTTTATTTGCAACTGTTAAATAAACGCTTGCTGGCTGACTAATTATGTAAAATCTAAGAGCTTTTTACAAGTGGATGCTTACTGCTGAAGTATTTTTATTTCTTGTAAAAAATTTTATTCGACTCTGAATCGACTTAATTTTGATTTGAAGCAGTAAAGCGTGTAAGAGTGTAATAGCACAGTATTTGCACTCGTGTGTTGCGATATCATGACATTACATTAGAAAAAATAAATGCTAACTGGTAAATATTGTAAAACGAACTACAAGTAACGCAAAGCATGATGAAGTGACCGTGGGGTGTCGCGAGGTCGCGGCACGTCAAAGCGATTGATCACGCGCCGCCGCCCTAGCGCCCAAACCGAGGGCCCTCGATATCTCAAGAATCACACTGTCAATTAGTATGGCATACAGACATAGGGTATTTTTGTTCAACGAATGTGTTGGTTAGAATTTAAAGCATAGTGTTGGAATTGCGTTGTACGTCAATGCTATTTCTTATTTCGTCGTTATACATATACGATTTTTTTTTGTATACTATTAATTTATTTACAATAACAACAATTAACAATATTTACAAAGAACAGTTGAAACTAACTACTTACAGATAAAATATTTGTCCCAAATCGGTATCCCGAGGCAACGTGCCAAGAAGACTAGCAGCATTGCCACATTTTTTTTTGTATATTCGTATATTTTTATTAAATTATATCGACGATAACAACAAATACCTTACTTACATTATACAATATTTAACCCAAATCGGTATTCCGTACAGTAAAGAAGACTAATAACATTGTCACGCCGGATAGCTGGATTGACCTTTAAATTTAGAATTCTACGTTTCCTTTTATATGAATGAAGAATTATGTTTATGTAGTCATAATGTCTATTTCTTCCACCGAATAAACTTATTATAGCTAAGATATCTATTCTAATATTATAAAGAGGAAAGATTTGTATGTAAGTATGTTTGTATTGAAAAGGCTCCGAAACTACAGGACCGATTTGGAAAATTCTTTCACTATTGGAAAGCCGCATTTACTTTGAGTGAAATAAGCTATATTTTCTTTTATAAAAAAATCTTATGTCCACCCGTGCGAAGCCGGGACGGTCCACTCGTACATAATAGTTAAATGTACTATAATTTTGCACTATACAAAGTAAGAAAAAATTTTGTATAGTGTAAAATAATAAAGCCAAGTAGATTCATTCAGTCTATATTTTAAAAGCTAATGTCAATTTACTATCACCGATGGAAAGCGGTCGGTAAGTCTAAATAGAACTGGCTCCCTCCTCTCTCTACCTGTCCCGTAGGGAATTTGCTAGGTAATAGCGATAGGTAATAAATAATTTGTAACTTTAAATGGCTCGACGAGTCTGTATTTGGCTCAGAAATGTTGGATAAATAACGTATAAAAATTTTGGTTTTAGAAAAAAAATTTTAGACTACCTTATTAAATGCGTTTACGTAGTCAAAACGTTAATGTACGTAAATGTAAGGTAAATGAACTCGACATGGCAGGAAAAGATACAAACGAAAAGGAAATTAAGTATTAAAATGAAATCCAATGCTTAATTATCTCATTTAATATAAACTCCCACGAGATGTAGCAATTCCGCTAAAAAAATATCGATTTCCCTAAAGATTGGGGCTAATTGTGCCAACGTTTACCCCATGATTCCTTCGAGACTATTTCAAAGCTAAAATGGAATTTAATTATGTTGAATGTTCTTCCAAATTTAATTATTTTACCTGTATAATATTTTCTTTGCATACATATCATGACTAGACCACGCCCTTCACGGAATTCCATTTAGAGGACGATTTAGATCTCATTCTGCGTGCATAAAACACAAACCTTACATTACTAACTGGAAGAGTGCCATCTGATGGCGATCGTCGGTTTGGTGAAGGTACTGCCCCAGTCGGGCAACACCAACTGGACTGGAGATTCGTTATGCTCTCTCTCTCTTCGGCTTTCCGCTTAGACCCAGATTTATTAGAAGCCAGTGTCAGATGTATCTGGTTATAAGCTGCGGCACTATTATACATACCAGGGTATTTACCGCCGATAAATATAATGAGTAATACAAATACTGTACCGGTGTGTAACAGGAAAATGCATTGGTTCTTCCCCAGAGCTGATTCACATGGTTTTTTATTCAAGAACCCAACAAAATTATGAAGTTGTTTCAAGATCTATGTACTGTATTGTATCAACAATACAATACAATACAGTACATGTGACAAATATTAGGTAAATTATTTTTCCAGGTCCATACTAGCATTTTATTATATATTAAGTCTCGTCGTAGCTGAGTGACTTAGGTAATTAGTAGACGACTACGTACGGGTACGGGTACGTACCTCAATGATATGTACCAATGAATTTTTCCTGAGTAAGCATTCATCTCACCTCTAGATTTACTATGAAGGAAAATAGCGTGAGGAAACCTGCATACTTTGAAAATGGTTAAAACGTATGCAGATTCAAGCTTGAGATACAACGACGGACTCACGTTGACGTCACGTTCTTTTCACCTACATATTTATGTGGTGAATAGAATTATGATACTCCTATACTTACATCTTTACCGAACCTTTAGGGTAGGCGTAAAGATACCTAAGTATTATAGATATAATGTTTTTGAATGCTTCTGTCTGATGCTCATTCTCGCCCGCAAATATCTGTGTCATGAACACAAGTCAATTGGATGTGGAGTTCTTGTTAGTCTGTTTCTCTATAAATCGATATCAGATACTGGAGTTTGTACGAAGGTTTTGCTAAGGTCCTATTTGCGTGTGATTACAATAATTTCAGAAAGTCTTTGCTGAGAACGGGCATAGCTGAAGACTATAGCAAAATCGCATCTTACGTTGTAAACAACGAGGCGATCTTTACGACCATTAAACAAAATTAATTATTCTAAATTATACCTAAGCTGCAAGCAAATAGGGAAGCAGAACAATTTTTTTTTTTTTTTGTATTGTCTCTCGTAGCGTGAGTTCCGGGAACTTTTGCTACTTAACCGGTCAATGGCGAGACCTAGGCCTCCAGCCAGGCACTTTAGTACTAAGCAACACAGCTAAGGGCACCCCCTGTGGGGTACGAACCTCGGCTTAGGGCGTTGCTGGATCGCGAGCTAGGGAGCTGGGCTGGACTGTTAATTTTATTTATATATTATTTGGGGGCGGGATTTGCGCGTCTGGCTCGGCGCGGGCCGGCGTTTGCGGAGGAGGTCGGGGGGGAACATTACGGCTTATTCGCGTCGAGCCTCGCCGGCGAGGACGGAACAGTGGTCGGTTGTGTGTAGTGTTGGTATGTTTTCGTCGGGCGTCCTGGAGGACCGTTATGTCGTCATCCGGTTCAATGACGGCATGTCTTGGACGCCTTATCTTGGAGATAAGGGAGGGAGTGTATCGGGCGGCCGATACGACGAGGGGGTTGGGGTGATTTTCAGCAGAATCGAAATGACGTTTGGCTAGTTTTTTCAAAAACTGTTTTATAGTGGGGACTTTGAGGTCAACGTGGAGTTGACTATTACGCATGTACCACGGGGCACCTGTGGCTCTCCGGAGAAACCGGCTTTGGAGCACTTGCAGGGGGTTAAGCGTTGACTTGCTAGTGTGTGCGAACACTACACCCGCATATGTCATGATTGGGGAAGCAAAACAAAAAAATGCTTCGCATTTTATATGAACAATCCCACACAAGCGGTGAGTTATCCCCGGATCTATTTGGAGGCATTCTCTTATTGTTTCCTTGACAAAGGGGCGGCTGTCGCCAATTGATCACGTGCCGCTCCGCGTCCGAATTGCCCACCATAGAATGTGACGCGACAGTAAGTGGAAAATTGTATTCTAATAAATAATTTCATTGGAATTGCTTATTCTCTGCAAGTTGAATGAATTGAAACTCATCTACTCATTGTTCCGAAGTTACGGCTACAAAGCAACGTTTGTCATCAATACTTGAGCAATTCTGTGCTATTTAAACGTTTTCAATTCTTAAAAGACGAAGTTTCCGACGAATAAAATATATTTTATATATATATATATTTATATATACATATTTATATATTAATATATATTATAATCATATATATTTACACTTATTCGATGGAGGTTAAAAGTGAAGCTAAGATCTCCAAGCTTACAAGTCTTGCTTGACTTTCAAAATTGACTAGAAAGGCATAGAGCGTTGAAAAGAGTTCGAGTTCATGGAATGGGACACGTCTAGGAAGAAAAAAGAAAAAGTAAAAGATGTATGTAACGTACTTGGGCTACGACAACAGACTCGACATGTCCCATTATGGCACTGATATAATACTACTATTACTATCAAACTTGGCATGATGATATGTATGTATGTATGTATGTATGTATGTATGTATGGATGGATGTATGTACTATCAAACTAATATGGGCGTGGCATTCCCAGCAGCTGGGTAATAGCATGTAGCTACAGTATTATAGTCGCTGTACGTCCCACTGGGTGCTATAAAGCGTTTGGATAAGCAAAATATCGAAATAAGGTCTGCATAAATCTTGAAAGTAATTTTCAGGATGTAGGTCAAGTTCTCACGCTGATGGAAATAAAACAGCAGCTCAGCTGTGGATAACAAGCTTGTTATTATCTTTGGTAATGGAAGCGACCTTTGGATATTAAGCACGCATGCAGTATACCGTTCCTCTACTCGGTAGAACTGAACTCGAGAGGATCATCAACTTGGTAGTACCAATATATTTTAGGTGCCAACGTGACAGATGGCGATCCATCGCCTTTACTCAAGCACGACTATATATACGCCTTTGAATTGCTTCTCTGAAGTATGAAGGTTTCCTCTCGTTGTTTTCTTCACCGTAAAGCTCGTGGTGTCACTAATCGTGTAGTCGGGATTCGAACTTGCAATCTTTGTGTCGTAGGCAACTACTCTGGGCATCGTGTTGGTCATAGTTTATTATTATTATTATTATTATATTAGACAGAAAAGTGTGAAGATACGAAGATGCTGACGATAAAATAAGTAAGTATGAGAAAAGAAAATATGCGTATATAAAAATAACTAGCATTACAGCCGACTCGTATCTATCAAATGAGTTACGTAAACAATTTCCACTAGTTAATACTCAAAGGGCAACGTAAAAGGTACGAAGTTGGTAAACATCGCACATAACGCCAACTCCACCGCTCTGACAAAATGTTTGTTCTTACAGGGCAGGAAATGAAAATTGTTTGGTGGACGCGCACAGGCGAGAACTCACGACTCTTTGCCAAACTTCTCCTTCACTCATGTTCTTTCTAATTAAGAGTTAGTTTCTTTTACTTAAGAAGCCTAAACCATGTGCTACCATACTATTGAAATAAATATTTTATTATAGAAGAGCCGTGGTGGCCGAGTGGTTCGAGCAGTGGCCTGCGACGCAAAGGTCGCAAGTTCGAATCCCGACTGTACCAATGAGTTTTTCTAAAACTTAAGTACAGTGATTAGTCACACCACGAGCTTTACGGTGAAGGAAAACATCGAGAGGAAACCCGGCATACGTCTGAGAAGAAATTCAAAGGCGTATGTATGTATAGTCGTGCTTGAGTAACGGCGATGGACTCGCCATCTGTCACGTTGGCACCTAATATACCTCTGGCGGAAAGTGGGTGTGTGGGTATTACCTATACACCTCTGCCTACCCCTTCGGGGACCCTTGTGGGAAGGCGTGAGGATATATTATTATTATTATTATTTTATTAATTTGCTATAATTGAGGTCATGTTATTATATCTCCAGACAAATATACTAACATATTTTTGTCGACGGATTCGAACGTGCTACCTTTAGAAAAGACAGTGTAGCTAGGATTTTCAACGTCATAAGAAGAACAAAAATAATTATAACGCCACTATGGTCGTGCTATTCGGCCTGTTATCATTATCAGCCGCTCTTCTTAACTCTATGAGTACGTACGTACATACATAAAATAGCTATATCGGGTAACAAAGAAGGGAATCCAATATGAAGAGGCAACACCAACAAGCCGACACAATTCTTCAATTCACCGCCAATAAAGGCAGCTATCTTCAAGTAGGTCGAACGTCTTGAGGAATCATTTAATGGGTGAGAGAAAGAGGGCGCATATTAGATTGAATGAAGTGCACTTCCATGTTTTACGGACGGAATATCTATAGGGCCTGGTACTATTAGTCTGTAACCTACTGCGCGGATTCGTTTCCTACTGTGTACCTGCTATACTATCCTGGAAAACGAAAGCCATCTCATGAGAAGTTACGGTTTTCCCCGGAGTATAGTATGAAATTCTTCAAGAAGTTTGTGTTACATTCCTGTAGGGATGGCAAACGGGCGGGCGATATTCCTGGTGTTTCAACCGGTCGTAGGCGGTAGCTGCCTATCATTAAGCGAACTGTACGGTATTTGACTATGCTGTAAAGCATAACGGGCTCCCCGTTTGCATTTGAAGCTGCCCGTCTGGGGCAGGACCTCAAACTTATAGAAGTCCGTAGCCAAATAACAATGTTGTGTTGTGTTCCAATAACTAGCTCCTTGGGGAGGGGGAGGTTATATTGCGTTGGCAGCTCTTTGACAGGATTACTCCCAACTGCAAATTCTTGTTTGCCAGTCTTATAGCATAAAAAAGACATACAATTTGCATCATGTATCATTGCATATTGTTTATATATTCACTCCCACACATCGTAACTATTTTCACTTCCGCCACCACTCGATGGTATTAGTGTCAAACCTTGCTTATTTTAAGAATAGGAAGGATTTTTCATTTTGTCCTGACCCAGCCACGGCTTAATATTGTATATATTTCTTTAGGTACACCAACAATATACATATTTGGGCAATGTTTATAAAAATCTAAAATTAAAACTTAATATGACATCAATAATATGACAACACTTATTTCTGGATACATGTAAGCCCCTCAATTTGTATCCGTCGAGAAATGTTTTATATATCCTCACGCCTTCCCACAAGGGTCCCCGAAGGGGTAGGCAGAGGTGTATAGGTAATACCCACACACCCACTTTCCGCCAGAGGTATATTAGGTACCAACGTGACAGATGGCGAGTCCATCGCCGTTACTCCAGCACGACTATACATACGCCTTTGAATTTCTTCTCAGACGTATGCAGGCTTCCTCTCGATGTTTTCCCTTACAGTAAAGCTCGTGGTGTGACTAAATTTAAGAAATGTTTTAATACTGTAATAATCATTTCTTGGACCATTGTAGAAACGTAAATCTATATAATACTAGTAAAGATATAAGTATTTAACGCCCTCTTATTGAAAATACTGATTGAAACAGAATGGCAACAAAATTACGTAACAGCAACAAAGCGAAGCGAAGCTCAGCAGACGCTTCATAATTGATTTTATGACAGTTTCAATAGACTGATTTCATTTGGCATTCTACTGAGCGGAGAAGCTCGTCAACCTCTCAATAATATGGGGCCAAGCATTTCTTGTAGTGAAATATGAAGTTTTGTAGCTCGGACACGACACCATTAGAAATATAATGAATTTTTAAATACTACACGGAATGAATAAACATAAGTAAATTATGTTTTATGAACTATTTGAATGCACTAATTTCTTTTCTTTAGATAGCCCGTTCATTTAGAGACTAAATCGAGGGGGAACGGACCCGTGATAATAATAATAATAATAATAAATACCTGGGACAATTCCACACAAATTGACCTAGTCCCAAATTAAGCAAAGCTTGTGTTATGGTAACTAGACAACGATATATTTACTTATATAGATAGATATATACACAATACATAGGACATCCAAGACTAAGGTACAAATACTCGAGTTCATCACACAAATATTTGCCCTCGGCGGGAAACTAACCCGCGACCGCAAGTTTGGAAGTCAGGAGCTTTGCAACTAGAAGGTCGTCTGGTCTAGTGGTTAGCGCTCCTGACTGCAAAACTTGAGGTCGCGGGTTCGAATCCCGCTGAGGGCAAATATTTGTGTGATGAAGACGAGTATTAGCACCTTCTTAGTCTTGGGTGTTCTATCTATATCAGTATATACACTTCTAATTTTTCTGATAGCCCATACAACATATAAACTTGCAAGGTGTTTAGATTTCTCTGATGAGAAGTATATATATTTGTCTAGTTTCCATAGCACAAGCTTTGCTTGGTAAATTTTCTCAATTTGTGTGGAATTGTCTTCTAGTCTTCAGGTTTTTTATATTAATTTATTATATATTTATAGGGGTAGACCTAGACGGACGTTTCTAGACCAAATTAGGGACGTCTTGAAAAAAGGTCAGGTCAAGAGTACCCTAAACCGAAGAGCATGTATGAAGAGAATAATGAAAGTGGACGAAGCGAAAGAAGTATGTAAGGATCGTAGCAACTGGAAAGAAGTGGACTATTCTGGAAAGGCCTCGAACGCCCACGGGTAGCCCCCATCACCCTCTTCGGCAAACCCATTCCATGGGAAGAAAAAGCCAAATACCTGGGTGTGATCCTCGATCAACGCCTTTCTTTCCGTCACGACGTAAAGGCGGTACGCGCGCGAGCCGCCTTCGCGCTCGGTAGACTTCACAGCATGTTGAATGCACGAAGTAAACTCTCATTGAAATCCAAGGTGAGGATTTACACGACGTGCATTCGACCAATCATGACATATGCGGGTGTAGTGTTCGCACACACTAGCAAGTCAACGCTTAACCCCCTGCAAGTGCTCCAAAGCCGGTTTCTCCGGAGAGCCACAGGTGCCCCGTGGTACATGCGTAATAGTCAACTCCACGTTGACCTCAAAGTCCCAACTATAAAACAGTTTTTGAAAAAACTGGCCAAACGTCATTTCGATTCTGCTGTAAATCACCCCAACCCCCTCGTCGTATCGGCCGCCCGATACACTCCTTCCCTTATCTCGAAGATAAGGCGTCCAAGACATGCCGTCATCGAACCGGATGACGACATAACGGTCCTCCAGGACGCCCGACAAAAACATACAAACACTACACACAACCGACCACTGTTCCGTCCTCGCCGGCGAGGCTCAACGCGAATAAGCCGTAATGTTCCCCCCCGATCTCCGCCGCAAACGCCGGCCCGCGCCGAGCCAGACGCGCAAATCCCGCCCCCCAAATAATATTTAAATAAAATTACCAGTGCAGCCCAGCTCCCTTGCTCGCGATCCAGCAACGCCCTAAGCCGAGGTTCGTACCCCACAGGGGGTGCCCTTAGCTGTGTTGCTTAAAAATAAAGTGCCTGGCTGGAGGCCTAGGTCTCGCCATTGACCGGTTAAGTAGCAAAAGTCCTCGGAACTCACGCTACGAGAGACAATACAAAAAGAGGTAATATACGTAGTAAGTACCTACTTACAAAGTATGCAAAAAGAAACGCAGTATTTTTTAAGATTGTTAGACCAAAAAAAAAAAAAAAAGGAAAGAAGTGGTCTCTGCCTACCCCTACGGGAAAGAGGCGTGATTATATGTATGTATGTATATATTTATATATAAATATATATGTTTACTGCTTCCGTCTCCTGGGTGGTAGCATAATGAAATATTTTACATAAAACCTGCTTCTTATAAGTGTATGGATGCCAAAAGGCCAGTCATGTCTGTCCCGACGCTCTAAGTACCTTTAGCGTGCTCCAATCTTATTGCCTTCCTCACCTCTAGGGATTGGGCTTATACCTCTCTACCAATTAACCGTAATAATTTTGACATAATAATCCATTCGAGAACCGCGAGTAAGAGATTATAATACGACAAAGGTGAAAATCAATCGTGGTACTCAATGGAGGGCACGAAAGGGTTCCAATTTATCAATCAGGCCAAGGACTATCGAGTGCTAATTGGCAGTGTCGATATACTAATGGGGTCCTGATTGTACCTCGTTTGTTACTAACTTGTAGTTGGTCGACCAAATATATATACTCACTAGCTGTCCCGCCCAGCTTCGCTTGGGTGAAAAAGTTAAATTGCCCGTAACACGATCGCAGCGCCACCTATTGGGTCCAATTGTAAATCTAAACCATTCTCGAATCTAGCTTAAGACACACAGAAACACACAGAAAGCTTCGCCCGGGTAAAAAGTTAAAATTCTTGAAACTCGATCGCAGCGCCACCTATCGGGTCCAATTTAATATAGCCTATGTTACTCGGGGAGAATGTAGCTTTCCAAAGGTGAAAGAATTTTTGAAATCGGTCCAGTAGTTTCGGAGCCTATTCATTACAAACAAACAAACAAACAAATCTTTCCTCTTTATAATATTAGTATAGATAAATTAATTTGAAGTGTCTGTTTGTTGTATCAAAGCAACAGTTTTCTTCTGCGAAAGTATTCGGTACTGATAACAAAAACAAAGTTGTCTGTACTTACAGGTGCTTGTTTGTACCAGCTTATCTCTGAAACAGTGGAATGAATATAAATATATTTTCATATACATGTAAAATGTCTGAAAATCCTGGGTATGTCAGAGGAAGTATGAAAATAGCTTGAATGCAGTTGAGATGCGATCGCTTCGAAAAATGTGCGGAGTAACGATTTTAGATCGAGTCCGCAATGAAGAGATTCGCAAATCAACTGGCGTGAATGAGGGCGTGATTGTAAAGATGAAGAAAGGCATGTTACGTTGGTTTGGACACATAGAAAGGATGAGCGAAGAAACATTGACGAAACAGATATACAAAGCAAAAGTGTGTGCAAGAAGAGGCAGAGGAAGGCCACGTTCCAACTACCTGGATCAAATCAATCGGACTCTCAAGGACGGGAACGTTAAGAGTACTCGAAACCGACGAGGATGTATGAAGAGACTGATGAACGTGGACGAAGCGAAAGAGGTATGTAAGTCTAGAGAGAACTGGCGCTCTATACTCTCTGCCTACCCCGCTGGGGACTTGGCGTGATGATATGTACATGTAAAATTAAATTGATTGCGAGTGACGCCGCGGGGAATAGGTACTACATAATACAGTGTCAATCATGGTGGCTGGCTGGTTTATGTAATCAGCTACAAAACCGAGGTTATAGGTTCAAGCCACGGAGATCTGTACCAATGAGTTTTTCTTCCACTGAGCTTTTTCACATCCCAAGCTTCATAGCGAAGGCGAACATCGTAGGAATAGCATACATTTGAGACGGAATTCAAAGATGAGCTACTGAATTGCTTAAAATACAGTGACAGACTCGCCATATATTTTTATGGCTCTAAATGTTCCACGAAGACGTGAAGATATATTATTTATTATTACTATTCAGCCTGTATAATACGCAAAAGGAAGGGACACGTGACCCATACAGCTACGGTCATAAATTCTAGCGTAGATCTGTATTGTTAATTTTAATCACACTCACGCACAAGTACCTCAATATAACACTAATTTAGATACCGCAGGCAATCAGTAAGCCGCTACATTCAGTAGTTTCTACACCGCGGTTTGTACGCATAGTGATATGAGCCGCTCACATAGAAATTGGTTCTAGACTCTCGCTCCGGCCGCCGTACCGAGCAGACGTGTGCTCCCACCGCTCCCGCGCTCTGCGCCCGCTACGACCGGCAGAAGCAACACCCGCCGCTACGCAAATCGCCACGCGTTAGCTAGCCGCTACGCACCGCACGTGGTGATTGTTGGTCGCCTTTTTCAAGGCAACAACAATCACAATTCTTGTTTCTCGACAATAATATTTGTCCCCTTCCGGGAAAATCCACAGTTTCGTGGTCATTCGGTGGAAACCAAACGGTGCCAACGAAACCGAGTGGGGCGCTGACCCGTTGCGCTCTTAGCCTTGCCCCTTCAGGGTAAGGCTAAAAACGGTTGGGACCAGGTTCACCGGCCTTGGGGTCTACCCTAGTCGCGCCTGGTTATCACCCACCGCCCACCCTACCTATCCCTTACCTCCTATCCTCCGGTGTTAGTTTGGGCACTGTCCACGGACTAGTGCTCTCTACACCGGAACTGTCAGGAACCCGCTGCACAATAAGACTGGCAGCGGGAATACAAGCTTAGGGCTCACACCATAGGCACACTCACCTCCCTGTCTGCACCCGACAGGGAGGGTTCAGTACACACCCCCGGGTCAACCCCCCGGGGATAGGTCTCCTAACGTTTAAGTCACCAGGGGTTTCTTTGCGTGTTTCTTCCCCTGGGCGACCGCGCCCCGAAACACGTTTCCCTTGCCGCTTTGCCTTCCCACGTCTGCATCCACCATGTCCACAATAATGGACCCCCAAGCCTCACTGGCTTTCCTCGCGCGGCTCTTAGAAGCCGTGCCCACCCTCCGACGTCAATATGACGAATACACCCGCGATGTAAACGCGGGTACCCCCACTGCCGAGGCGACAGCAGCGCTCGACAAGAGCGCCATCATAGCCGTAACAAACGAGGCCAACAAGTCTCAAGACTCCCCCTTGTCCCCCGAATCTGTCATTGTGGACTCCGAAATGGAGTCACTGCAATCTGAGTCGTCCGAGGGCTCCTCGGACGAATTTACGCCCGTCACGGGCTCCAAGAAGCGCGCCAGACGCGCTAAAAAGAAGGAGGCTTCAACCTCACCTTCTCCCCCCACTAAAGCCCCCAAGACCGTGCCCGTGCCCTCCGCACAGTGTACCGCCCAGTGCACAGTCCTCCCCGGTAGCCCCCTCCCCGGCACCCCTCTCCCCCGCCCCCCTCGCCTCTCCGGAAGCCGAAACCCCTCAGGCTAGCCGGCTCTCCCCCGTCAGAGGGTATAGTTTCCCGGACATAACTGTACGCTTTCGCTTATTATCAGCTCCTTCGCCACTTCCGCTCCATTATTAATTAGAAAAGATGTGGTGGCCGAGTGGTTCCAGTACTGAAACACAAAGATTGCTAGTTTGAATCCCGACTATATCATTGAGTACAATGATTAGTCACACAACGAGCTTAACGGCAAAGGAAAACCTCAACAAGAGACCTGCGTTACGTTAGAGAAGAAATTCAAACGCGTATAGGCGTGCTTCAGTAACTGCGATGGACTCACCATTTCAGTAGTGTGTGACTCACTACTGTAATTTAATCCTTAAGGAATATACATACATCATAGCGAAATGTGCGTGAAAGTCTGTTCTTAAGGAGTCTACTCGAAAAAGAGCCTCTGTTGAATTAAGACTTTAAAGGAGTTAAACCTTGTGAGTTTAAATTCTGGATGACTCGTACACAGCAAACCAATCTTGAACCAGGCAGACCTTATATATCCACGTGAGAGGCTACTTACATACCGTATACCGATATGTACAGATGAAAGTATATTGAACACTTGTGTCATCTGACCCACTTCCGCCCAGGTGACCTCTCATGTCGCGCCAAGGATTGCTATCATATCCACACCTTACGGGAATGACAAGCGCATTAGTCATGCGCATTTTATGTAATAAGTTGTTATAAGATAATAATATGTATATTTTTAGAAAGCAGTGGTGGCCGAGTGGTTCGAGTAGTTGCAACACAAAGATTGCATGTTCGGATCCCGACTTTTCTGAACTTAAGTTCAGAAAAAACATATTGGTACAGTGATTAGTCACACCGCGAGCTTTCCAGTTGAGGAAAACATCGTAAGGAAACCTGCATATGTTTGAGAAGGAATTCAAAAACGTACTCAAGTAACGGCGATGGACTCGCCATCTGTCACGCTGGCACCTTAAATATATATCTGGCAGAAAGTGTGTGTGGGTACTACCTATAACCTCTGGACCTTTCTGGTCCAAGTACTCGAACTCGGCGAGCAAGTGAAAGAGTGACCTTATTTCACTTGCTCGCCGAGTTCGAGTACTTTAGTTTTAGTAAGAAACGGTCTACTGCGTGCCTGCCTACTGCGATTCCCTCACGCGTGATGATTTGTATGTATGTATGTGTTATAGACAATAACTCTTCGCATCACTTTTAATCAAGCGATTTCAGTAGCAACTTTTTTGAATACGTCATTAATACAATTACAGCTCCCAAAGAAAATATTCAAATAAAATAGATTAAACTTTAACTTTAAGATAGAGAAAGTATAGAGGTTGTTGTGCAGATTTTTCGCGTGGGCGTATTTGGAATAGTGAATAGGAGGTTGATTAATGTTCCCAGCGAAAGGCAAAATTCTGCTTAAATCAATTCATGACAATTTATAACTCTCTCGAATCCTTTACGTTATAATTGTTGTTTCGCTGTTCGGCGCTGAATAAATTTACAAAACGTCTTGTTTCCAATGTCCGAAAAATAATGGAGTTTTAATTATTGAGGGCGTCTGGTATTATTAGTAGCCTTGTTTTGTTTTATGTGCCGCCGAAATGGAACTGGAATTTTTAATGTATAGATGTTACATTCTATTTTGGTAACTTGTTTTCGACCCTTGTCTGTGCGTGTACACCCAAGGTATACTTTATATTCAATGTCATTATTGAGATTTTAACAATCCGTCCCCATATTATATGACCCGCGTTAAATTCATACATACGTATATCTAGCTATAGTAGAAAGCATCTCATCATAGCTCCAGTTACATTTAAATACAAAGTCGGATAGAAACGCGTCGAAACGCGCTGATAACAGACGCTATGCACGAGAAATATTACGCCAATATCACAGGAGCCGTACCTGACGAGGAAATACAAGCATACAGGCAAAACGAATGGAATAAAATGTTGCTTGCATAGAGATGAAATGGCTCTTATCCCTACACAGGTAAAGTTTATATTCTATTGTACTAGCAACCGATCTGTTGGTAGTAAACGGGTATCACGCATTTGGTTTGCCTCTATCCAGGTGGAAGAGTGATCGATTGTCTTTTTGTCGCGCGGCGTGGCTTGGCGCAATATAACGCAGAATATTTTCTCTGGTTGTAGCCGCGCCCACCTTGCAGATGGACTTATGCTTGATCAATTTGAATAGTCTCCTAATAATATTGTAAATATGAAAGTTTGACAGGTTGTCTGTTCCTCTTTCAAGCTAAACTACTTATCGGAATAATTTGAATTTGAGTACTGCGAGGCAAAGCTAGTGAATATAAACACAGAGGCATCTTTGCAGTAGTTCTAACCGAGTGCTAAAAACAGTTTGGCTAAGATGTTTCTCATACCGTGATAGAGACGTGGTGGTCGAGTGGTTAAAGTATTCGCCTGCAGAATTAAGATAACAGGTGCAAACCCTGTCTGTACGAATTAATTCCTTCTCTGCCATGTGCAGGTTTACTCGCAATATTCCCACACCGTCCAAGCGGGAGTATGGTATGAGAAAACAACTTGGACTCCTCTTAACAAAATAAACATTTATTAGTAAAAATTCTGCATTACCACATTAATATAGTTATTTTGGCAAGGAAGCATGCGGTCCGCCTGATGGTAGGCTATTACTGCTGCCTTTGCACGCTTGCGATACCATATTATTTCCGCACCGCCGACTCCACAGGGTTCTTCTCACAACTTTGAAGAATAGTTTATCTTTAAGGTAGATTTTGTCATTTCCACGGGTTATAGGCGCTGCAATAAACATGGCAAGCAAAACCCTGCACTACAAGGTTTCTTGCCAAGAGGAAGATAGGAGGGGGTCGTGATAACTAATTCGCCTCCTCATAGACATCGTTTACTAAATCACTAGCGTTAACTTTAATTACACATCTGAAATCTTGCAAGGCTACGATCCTGTGCGCCGCCAATTGTAGAAATCCTAGAGGTAAGAACTTTGAATGCTTATAACATAGTTTTAAATTTATAACTTTCTTGTAGTGAGGCGGAAATGCATGTCTGTCAGTCTCATACGCTTACCAAATCTGTATACATGTATATATTTCTTCTGTGCGTGTGTTTGTCACTGAACTCCTAAACGTCTCAACCGATTTTAATGAAATTTTCTGTGCTGTCAGGTAGATTCGAGAATGGCTTAGATTCACAATTGATGCTGTGCTGCGATCGCGTTTCAGAAAACTAGTACGATATTATACATTTTTTTTTTTTATATATTTAACACAATCCATACTCACCCTTTTCCTAACCCCAAATTTTAGCCCTTTTAAGTTAGTTCTTTACCAAGAAGGTACGTAAGCCTCTTTGGGAATCTTTTTATATAATACTAGCATATGCCCGCGCGATCTTTGTGTCGCAGGCAGCTACTCGAACCACTCGGCCACTACGGCTTTCCTTTCTTATTATAATTCTATAAATAAATTTCAGTATAGGTTAGTAGACAAAGATCACTAGAAAGTTCATTTATTTATAATTTATTTAACAAAAACGGACACCATTTTCATTTTTTTTTTAAAAAGACACAAAGACAATATACAATACAGAATACACACAAGTAAATAGATGAACATAGAACATAGAATCAAGCTACTGGCAGACTTACGCGTCGCTCCTATACCCATTGTTTTAACGATAGTTATATATTACTGATGTAGCAATTACATGAGATATGGTAGGCAAGTTACTTTAATGCTGCTGGACAAAGAGAGAGCCGCTATAACACAAGGGAAAAGAAAGCTTATTCTCTACCAAATAGCTCTCAAATTAGATTTTTACATTCAGCTTTGTTGGATGAGGTAACAAAGATCGGTTGGTAGTTTAATCGAATGAACAAGAAGTAAACTAGTATTTACCTCATTAAATTGAAAATCAACTTGTGGTTGATTCAACAAAGTTTGGTATCCGTCATCGAACCAACCACTGTACTCTCCTGTACAAACAAGTAGCCTCCCATCTGCCACTGAGTCCTGTTGACGAACTTAAATTGTGTTTCCGTACCGACTGGCTGTTTGCTCTCGAGATAAGACCCGAAATAGAAAAGATATTTTCAAAATATTTGTCAAAATAAATTTTGTTTACTGACAACCGAAAAGCGTGCCGGTTTTAATTGCTTGTTGAGTAATATTGTCCTGGGTAAATAAAACAGTAGTCACGTGACCACGGATTTTAAATAAAACTAATGGGATACCTGTTTGTATTACATAGGTATTACTGTCATAATTCGAGCTTATATTGAAGTGTGCGAGAGGCTCGATGTATCTGACTCTGTATAATAAATTGATTTTTAATAATGATGTCAATAGTAAGGCCTCGAGCATTCTTAAATATATGATGTAGCAACCAAATAACAAACGTCTAAATCTTTCGCATTTATACTACAAAGATACTAGCTGTCCGCCCAGCTTCGCTCAGTCGAAAAAAATAATTTCCTGAAACAAGATTGCAGCGCCACCTGAAAACACACATTTCATTAAAATCAGTGCAGCCGTTTAGGAGGATTTCTGTGACAAACACATGCATAGAAGAAATATATTATATATATATATATATATATATATATATATATATATATATATATATATATATTTATATGTATTTATTTTATATATATATATATAAATAATAAATATTATATTAAATAATAAAAATATACATAAATACGTTAAGATATGTATATGCTGTCATAGCATTCCAGATATTGGCCTAAAATAAGACCGTTTGTACCTCAACAAAACTTTGTTCTTCCGTGCTTACACAAATAATAAGGATAATTATTGATTGAAGGTATTTTAGCAAACAATTCCTTGATGAATTTATTTGCAGGCTTTTGCAAGTCCAGTAATTATAAAAAATATATCCGACATATACACGACTACTCTGCTATCCAGCCCTCGTTATTATTAAAGAACTTGCATAATTCTAAATAGAATAGAACCCAGGGTAAGATTGTCATACAGCCTCAAGTTCATTGTATACGGCTGGTAAACATCAAAGGGATAATAAAATCTAGTTTTCATTGTAATTTATCAAAGTAGTAGATGGGCGATCCTCACCGCAGATATTATATTAATATCTGCGGTGAGGATCGCCCGAGTGGTTTGCCATGAAAGTGGGAAATTGCTACTGCTACGGACTTAAGAACCCGATGTAGGTTGCAAGTACGGTTTTTTTATTTTTAATTTAGATACCGGCAATGTAGCCGCAGTGGCTCAGTGGTTTGAGTAGTCGCCTGCTACGCAAAGATTACATATTCTAACCCCGACCAATGAGTCTTTAGTCATACATTACATTACGTACATACATAATTCGCACCACGATGTTTTCAAAGCCCGAAAACATCGTTGAAAAAACGAACAGTTCAAGGAAAACATCGAGAGGAAACCTGCAGTTCAGAAGATGTTCAAAAATAAGTATAGCCGTGGTTAAGAAACGGTGTCGGACTCACCGTCAGTCATGTTGACATCACATATATCTCTGGTGACAAGATGGTGCAGTTACACTTCCGTTTACCCCTTCTTGGACCCTTGCGGGAAGGCATGAAGAGATAAATAGGCATTGTATTTGTGGAGTTCCATCTGAACATATTTAATATATCGAACGGGAGGATTTCATTTTGAGAATGAGGCGAACCGGCGCTTTACTCTATCTGCCTACCCCGTGAGGGACTCGACATGATGTATTCTAATTTCACAATTACAGTAACTACAAAGAGGCCCGTACTTTCTTCCCAAATCATTAGGTTCGTGGTCCTCGAACCGGATTCTAGATTTAAGCAATAAGCATTTTGATCTCGGACTTTTGCAAAAGTTGACTGTAATAGTTGCCGGACACATCTGGAACGATCTCCGTTAATTTCGATTGTCAACTGGAACACGAACACGTGGAGTTGATATTCAGATATTTACTATGTTACTTTACTGTTTACTTTTACTATGTACTTTACTGATTGGAGCGCCAGTTCTCTAATATTACCTATATAAATGAAATTTTCTGAGGATGTTTGTTTCTCAATCACGTCACAAGAGCATAAGGGAATTGAACTGGAATAATACATGGAATATTTGTTCTTCCAGAAAAATATCTACCAATTAAATCAAATTTTACGCGGGTGCAACTCGTTACTCGAAACCGACGTGCATGTATGAAGAGACTGCTGCATGTGGACGAAGCGAAAGAGGTCTAGAGAAAACTGGCTCTCTATGCTCTCCCTACCCCGTTAGGGACTCGGCGTGATGAATGTGTGTGTGTGTGTGTAATCGCGGGGCACGGCTTTTTATGCTAAAGCCTTAAACCATGTGATCTATGTGATGATCCTTCATTACTAGGAAGAAGATAGCATGGATCAAATACTCCATGAACACACACTACTAGTATGTCTCCGAGAATTTTTTTACACAAAAATATACTTGTACAATTGAGACAAATAAACGGTAATAGATATTTATTTCCACAAAATAATGGCTTGGCAATGAATGGGGGCGGTTTATTTGCGAAATGAAGCCAGTGGGTAATCTCGCATAAAGGTAAACAAAGCCGAGATAAACTTCAAAGAATTTGAATGCGAGTTGGAAAGTATGTAAATAATTTAATTTTTCGTTTCACGGAGCCTTATCAAATGTCAGTGGCATATTTTATTTTCAATTTCTAGGTGTGAGTTGGTGTCGGATATATTTTTTATAATTACTGGACTTGCAAAAGCCTGCAAATAAATTCATCAAGGAATTGTTTGCTAAAATACCTTCAATCAATAATTATCCTTATTATTTGTGTAAGCACGGAAGAACAAAGTTTTGTTGAGGTACAAACGGTCTTATTTTAGGCCAATATCTGGAATGCTATGACAGCATATACATATCTTAACGTATTTATGTATATTTTTATTATTTAATATAATATTTATTATTTATATATATATATATAAAATAAATACATATAAATATATATATATATATATATATATATATAATAATAAAAATTAATAATAAAAATATACATAAATACGTTAAGATATGTATATGCTGTCATAGCATTCCAGATATTGGCCTAAAATAAGACCGTTTGTACCTCAACAAAACTTTGTTCTTCCGTGCTTACACAAATAATAAGGATAATTATTGATTGAAGGTATTTTAGCAAACAATTCCTTGATGAATTTATTTGCAGGCTTTTGCAAGTCCAGTAATTATAAAAAATATATCCGACACCAACTCACACCTAGAAATTGAAAATAAAATATGCCACTGACATTTGATAAGGCTCCGTGAAACGAAAAATTAAATTATTTACATACTTTCCAACTCGCATTCAAATTCTTTGAAGTTTATCTCGGCTTTGTTTACCTTTATGCGAGATTACCCACTGGCTTCATTTCGCAAATAAACCGCCCCCATTCATTGCCAAGCCATTATTTTGTGGAAATAAATATCTATTACCGTTTATTTGTCTCAATTGTACAAGTATATTTTTGTGTAAAAAAATTCTCGGAGACATACTAGTAGTGTGTGTTCATGGAGTATTTGATCCATGCTATCTTCTTCCTAGTAATGAAGGATCATCACATAGATCACATGGTTTAAGGCTTTAGCATAAAAAGCCGTGCCCCGCGATTACACACACACACACACATTCATCACGCCGAGTCCCTAACGGGGTAGGGAGAGCATAGAGAGCCAGTTTTCTCTAGACCTCTTTCGCTTCGTCCACATGCAGCAGTCTCTTCATACATGCACGTCGGTTTCGAGTAACGAGTTGCACCCGCGTAAAATTTGATTTAATTGGTAGATATTTTTCTGGAAGAACAAATATTCCATGTATTATTCCAGTTCAATTCCCTTATGCTCTTGTGACGTGATTGAGAAACAAACATCCTCAGAAAATTTCATTTATATAGGTAATATTAGAGAACTGGCGCTCCAATCAGTAAAGTACATAGTAAAAGTAAACAGTAAAGTAACATAGTAAATATCTGAATATCAACTCCACGTGTTCGTGTTCCAGTTGACAATCGAAATTAACGGAGATCGTTCCAGATGTGTCCGGCAACTATTACAGTCAACTTTTGCAAAAGTCCGAGATCAAAATGCTTATTGCTTAAATCTAGAATCCGGTTCGAGGACCACGAACCTAATGATTTGGGAAGAAAGTACGGGCCTCTTTGTAGTTACTGTAATTGTGAAATTAGAATACATCATGTCGAGTCCCTCACGGGGTAGGCAGATAGAGTAAAGCGCCGGTTCGCCTCATTCTCAAAATGAAATCCTCCCGTTCGATATATTAAATATGTTCAGATGGAACTCCACAAATACAATGCCTATTTATCTCTTCATGCCTTCCCGCAAGGGTCCAAGAAGGGGTAAACGGAAGTGTAACTGCACCATCTTGTCACCAGAGATATATGTGATGTCAACATGACTGACGGTGAGTCCGACACCGTTTCTTAACCACGGCTATACTTATTTTTGAACATCTTCTGAACTGCAGGTTTCCTCTCGATGTTTTCCTTGAACTGTTCGTTTTTTCAACGATGTTTTCGGGCTTTGAAAACATCGTGGTGCGAATTATGTATGTACGTAATGTAATGTATGACTAAAGACTCATTGGTCGGGGTTAGAATATGTAATCTTTGCGTAGCAGGCGACTACTCAAACCACTGAGCCACTGCGGCTACATTGCCGGTATCTAAATTAAAAATAAAAAAACCGTACTTGCAACCTACATCGGGTTCTTAAGTCCGTAGCAGTAGCAATTTCCCACTTTCATGGCAAACCACTCGGGCGATCCTCACCGCAGATATTAATATAATATCTGCGGTGAGGATCGCCCATCTACTACTTTGATAAATTACAATGAAAACTAGATTTTATTATCCCTTTGATGTTTACCAGCCGTATACAATGAACTTGAGGCTGTATGACAATCTTACCCTGGGTTCTATTCTATTTAGAATTATGCAAGTTCTTTAATAATAACGAGGGCTGGATAGCAGAGTAGTCAGTGGCCCCAACTGCGAAGCAAAAGGTTGCGAGTCCAACCCACGCTGCGAGCTATGCGACCAACACGAGTATTTGTACCTATACATGTATATAACTTATACATAAATTAAGTTATTCACAATCTTCTAAGTCGTGGTGAGAATAAATTTATTGGACAAAAAAAGATGGTAACGTAAGGTAATGCTCTCTGTATAAAATGTAAAAGCTGTCTGTATAAAACGGCCGAGCTTATGTGAAACGATTACAATTGATTAATGGAGGAGTTAAACACGACTGTACGACTAGAAAGGACTATTGCCCAACTATTTCGGCCTATCTCGTGATAGGCATAAATCTAGGGGCGAGCTGTGGCTCAAAATAAATATATATGAATTTATTACGGAAGAAAGGAAGGCTACCTCATGCTATCGTAGGCGAAAACGATAGTACGATGTAGCCTTCCTCAATTAACGAGCTATAATAACAGAAATAAGAAGTCAAAAGTGTGTGATCCAATCGGTCGGACGCTCTACCTTGAGCGTCCGACCGATTGGATCCAGGTAGTTGGAACGTGGTCTTCGTCTGCCTCTTCTTGCACACACTTTTGAATTGCTTCTCAGTCGTAGATAACTAATACCTATTATTAATATAGATCATGGTGCGTCAATTTCATAGACTAGTGTTTGTATGACATCACAATTAAAGCTAGAACTATAGATATAAATATATGGTAATTTTATTGACTTCATATACATATAATGACTTCATATATAACTGTCTCTTTCGCAATAGAACTGCCTTATGCGGCGATGTAATGTGAACTTATAGTTCCTCACATAAGTATATTGCGGCACTCGAGGGAACGCGCGACACTCATTTCGCCGGAACTCCACACGATTGCCGCTACGTGCTTATAACGTACAATTACCCACGAAAAACTTACCTGTTCCGAAGATGTGGAAATATTGGAATAGGGTCTTCTGAGTGCGCCTTATTACTGCAATTTCCTTGTACCTTCCGTGTATGGGTCAAGGTTGGATTGACACCACGCATACATACACGCCTAGTCGGAAAACACTGTGTCATTTGCATACTACATGACTACATGCTAAAAAACAAAGCCTGTCGCCTCTGTATGTCTGTTTTCGATAAACTCAAAAAGTACTGAACGGATTTCATGCTGTTTCACTATGAACAGAGTGATTCATGGAGAAAGTTTAGGTGTAATTTGGTTGATATTAACTAATGCATTACGTTATAATCGGGTGAAACCGAGGCGGGCCGCTAATGCTATATGTAGGCCAAATTCCAAAACATCGATATTCCTTCATCAGTTTTTGCGTAATTGAGTAACAACCATCCAAACAGACAAACTTTGAAATTTATAATATTGCTAAAGAAAAACAAAATTGTGAGCGGATTAAGCAAAATAATAATAATGATAATAAATACCTTGGACAATTCCAGACAAATTGACCTAGTCCCAAATTAAGCAAAGCTTGTGTTATGGTAACTAGACAACGATATATTTACTTATATAGATAAATATATACATAAATACATAGGACATCCAAGACTAAGGTACAAATACTCGTGTTCATCACACAAATATCTGCCCTCAGCGGGATTCGAACCCGCGACCTCAAGTTTCGCAGTCAGGAGCTCTAACCACTAGACCAGACGGTCGTCATGAAATGAATATTACAGTGTTGAGACGAGGATGCCATAGCTTAGACTTCAAGATAAGGACAAGACCAATGATGGGTAAAACTGTTCTTGCCAAGGAATATGCTTTTCGTCCCTGGAGGTCGCGTTAACGTCGTCCTCGTAAAAAAAATCACACGTACAGGATAAAACAATTTCATCTACATCCCTACGCAGTCCCCAAAGATGTAGACCTTTTCAGTTAAGCTAACTTTGTTTCGTAATGTGTTCTGCTACACGTACGAAATAGCAACACGCAAAGGAAACCTAATTTTTTAATACTATTATTGTATCAGACTATATCGTATATACTCTCTAGTTAATCATTAATCCTACTACCTAGCCTGTTATAAATGCGAAGTTTGTGGGAATATTTTTTCCACTTTCACTCAATAACTAAAGAACGGAATTGGATTAAATTTGGCACAAAATTTTATTATAAACTGCATTAACACAGCATATGTTTTAATGCTAAAATAACTTGTAACATTCATTGCTGTTCTACAACAAGTCTGTATAGACGCATTGTTGAGTTTCTCACCAATGAACACACAACTGAACAATGAAACTAACATATAAGATGCGACTAGAGTTTTTACGGCGACCACGAAGTATGTTTACCTATACGTAGTGTGTACCTACTGAAATTTTGGTAGAAAGTTTTTTAGTGAGTGGGATTTTTTGTGTGAGTTACTCTCTTGAAGTACTGAACCGATTTAGTTTTTTTCCCATATAGAGCCCGTTAATTGAGGACGACTAGGCTATGTATCATCATGCTGCTCTCACTCAATCTTTTATATGAATGTTACGCATGTGAAACCATCAATTGGCGGTCTTATCGTACTCGGTGATCTTTTCTAGAAGACCATTCGATGGAATATGATAAATGAAGACATATCACTCAAACACCGGGGTTCCAACACACTATATGATAATATAAGAAGTTAATAAACAAACTGTATTTCAAGAGTCGAACTATTAAACTGTCAAAAAATTTCACAGCACAAGTCACTAACAAACATTTCGCAAAAGTGGCGCAATTTTAGACGCATATAAGTTACCAATAGTATAAGTAATTCATAAAAGCCTTGCCTATTCAAAATGATTTCATACAAACAACTTTAAGCCTTAAACGCAAAGTTTAAAGTGCAAAATGGCACAAATACGAGAATTTATTTATCACTTGCAATTCTGTACCAGAGAAATTGACTACGGGTATTCCCTCTGCATCCAATATTTATTTTCTCGTCGTTAACATCTTGCACAGGCGACTAACAAGATAAACCAGTGCTTTAAGCGTAGAACGACGGCCGACTGCGAACTTTTGTAGAGCTCAGATCTAGTATTCGCAGCAATGTATAAAAATGTGCATTGCTAATAATTGCAATCGTTGTATTTGGTGCATGATAATAAGGCTGGGTGGGCAGACGGTTTGTATAAATAACTTGCAGTGTCCCATCATTTTACAGATTAAGTGAATTTCCCATCATGAAAGCTTGTTTAGTTTGTTGCATCTTCGTCGCTTTGATTTTTGTGTCTTGGGTGGATTCAAAGGATTTTCAATACTCAGGTGAGTCGTCTATAAAAAATCTTTGACTCATCACGATAATTTCAATAGTAAAAGAGCCTGACTCTTATCACGTATATGTTCTCTAACTATTGTACTGTTGTGCCTAATTCCCATTTGTCCGTTTACAGAAACATCGTACGTACAAAAAAGGCAGATAACAGGCCCTCCTTTGCCCGGAGCATGTGTCTTCTTCCAATGCATTGCGGGCTGTAAACAACGAGGCTACAAGCGAGGGGGATACTGCACCATCAATGGATGTCAATGTTTAAGGTAAAGGGTTACCATGAAAAGAATTACGTAAATTGAAAATATAAAAATAATAAACCAAAAACAGTTGTTTAATGTTTTCGCCCTATTTTTAGAGCCTAGTGTTACAAGCGACTTACCACTCGGCCACCACGGCTTAATATTTGCCTATATTTTCATGAATTATTACGATAATGATGTGATAATTCCGCGCGAGCAATTACCACATTAGTACCAAATTAAGGTCAATAGCTTTTGTAGTGCTTGACATAAACAGGTAAAACGCACAGTGAGATACGCAAGCGGGACAACATGAGTGGGTTTTATTGTCCAATTCGGAGGCAATATTATAAACCTACCATTTTGTCCTTACTCGTGATAAAGAGTCAATTTTAATTTGTATAAAGGTAAATTGTTCATTTATATGTGTTTTATAAGCGGGTCCTCCTTCAAATAACACAACTATAGTAGGTACATGGAAACCCTTTCTGACAGCACTAACCAGGAACAATAAGATTTACCGCAATCTTCTGCTAGATGGAGATACCTAAGCCCAAATTAATTAAGCTTCTCCAATTATTAACATATTATAAAATTTTGCCCTACGTCTAGAACTTTTTTGTTGTAATGAAACACAACACTGAATGAATATTTTAAGTTTGTGTTTTTTTTTACTTGGCTACCGCGCTAGACAAGCCTCAATACAGGGCTTTTGACCGTGATGTAGTCGGGAATCACTATTATTTCTTCTTTAGCTGTAAAACGATAAATTCAAGACATGTTTCCCAATACGTATCGGTAATCGCGAGAAATATCGATTTGTCACTGTCGATAATAGTTAATAGCTGCATGAGCAACTCTCTCCTCACACTCCTGTCCGTTATCAAAATGGCGGTCCTTAATAGGTATGCTCAAAAATTTTATTTATGAATTTTTCGAGCCGTGGTGGCCGGCTGGTTCAACTATTCAACTCCGCAAAGATTGCAAGTTTGTTTCTCGACTATACAATGAGTTTTCCCTGTAGTTAAAAACGGTAATTTTATAATGAAGAATACCATTAAGAAGAAACAAAGAGAAACTTTCACAAGCATATACAGGTTTCCTACTTTTACGTGCTTGAGGAAAAACGTCACGTGACGTTTAAGCGTAAAGATTATATATTATCTATATAATATAATATAATAATAATATAATATCCTCACGCCTTCCCACAAAGGTCCCCGAAGGGGTAGGCAGAGGTGTATAGGTAATACCCACACACCCACTTTCCGCCAGAGGTATATTAGGTGCCAACGTGACAGATGGCGAGTCCATCGCCGTTACTCCAGCACGGCTATTAGATTACAGGCACGTAAAGATTAACACATTGTATTATCAACTTTATTGCGCTTGTGACGTCGCCCAGTTGCAATAGCTGAGTATTGAGTAGTAGGCCTAAGTTGTTCATAATAGAACACTCTTGGTAATTAATCGCGTGGCTGCCATTCAATGAAACGTACCACGTATAAATCTCCAAAGACGTTTCGCTCGTCCCATTGAAACGGTTCGAATGGATATTTTGGCGGATTGATTATCCCCATGTCGACTCTAATACTGTAGGCATTGTCGTCGTCCCGTTCGAATGCGCGCGCTCCTAGTCTGAAAACGATAAATTATTTGTTGTTTCATTGTTCAGTCGGTACAATTTTCCGCATAAATACGGACAGATTAGCGTATCTGTACAATATATCATTTTAGTTGTCAGGGAGGCAGATGGTATCCGGCCGTGATTTGAACAAATAAACGATTGTCAATTTCTCACTGTTTACTGCTACAGACTACAGACCTACAGATTTGAATCAAAATTAGAGAGAATTTATTGTTATGTAATGTGACGTATGTATGTATAGTCTTGCTTGCGGAAGCGGCGACGGGCTTGCCATAATTACATACATATCATCACGCCAGGTCCCTAACGGGGTAGGCAGAGAGTATAGAGCGCCTTGCCATAATTCACGAAGGCATTTTAATATCCGGTGAAAAGTAAATGTTAAGACATCTAGGGAATCCTAAGAGCACTCGAAACTGGGCGAACAAGTATGAAGAGACTGATGAATGTGGATTAAACGAAAGGGATATATAGTCTACAGAAAACAGCTCCTCTCTCTACCTCTCCTGTAAGAAACATGTTGTGATGTATCTTTCCTACTTGATAAGCATATCACACATCATCATATCACTTGATAAGCAGTTTATCAGTTTTAGTATGTAGTAATTATACCTCTTTATTTCTTTATCTCTTTCCTACTGTCAACATGTTTCTGCTTTGTATCATCATGTTTGTACTATCTTTGTGACTTCATTGTCTTCGTGCTCTCTAAGCTAGGTTTGGAGAATCTAGGAACAACTCTGTATTGAACAAAGTACCTATAACAAAAGTCCTAAAATAATCGGATGTGAAGTCATGGAGCACAAAAGCTGCGCTATGTGTGTCTGCGGTGTCCGCCAGACAGTCTAATTACATGACCGGAGCTTGAAGGACCAAAAGGCTGCAGACTTGTTAACGCTTTAGCGAGCAGCCGTGTCCAAGTCTACCAACCCTTTCTACTTACATAGGTTAAAAACGTTTAACTTTGCGGTTTGAAAATGTTCCCTTTCCCTTACCTTACCAGCTTATGACATTTACTGGGAATTGCTGTTATAACAAGTTTGAAGGGCCGTGGCAGCCGTTTGGCTTAAGTACCTGCCTCCCAAGCGGATATGCAGGCGCAAAACCTGGCTTGTTAAATTTAGTTTTTCACACTTTACAGTGATTTAAGGAGATATTACAAATGAGGATGCAGGATGGATGGATGTTTGTTATTCAACCACGCCGGAACAGTTGAATGAAATTGAATGAAATTTTACACAGAGATTGATTATACTTTAGGATATATAAAGGGTATATTTTATTTCATTATATGAAGATATATACCCACATATATGTCTGATGTCAGTAAAATATTTTTCCTCTTAAAATTTCGAGTAGAAGCCCCTTCGTGTACCATTAGCAAATTGAATGCAGCATACTTTGATGATGAAACTCAAATGTCACCATCCTGACATTTTAAGAGCTTTAGAGAAAACATATATGGGAGATGATCATTTCAAAGGGGACGTGGTCGAGTGATTTTAGTGATGAATTGAATTTGAAATCTAGCTAACTTGACTAATCACATATATACATTTTATTCTGTATAAAAACTGTTTCCATGGGATTATCGGCATAGCCTCTAAACGCTAGGAACATGTATTCAAACTAATATAATGGAGAGGCAAACTTTATTTGTTTGGACGTGGTAATCTCAGAACTACAATCTAATGAAATAAAAATCTTCTGTCTTAAAATAAATCTTGTACTTAAAAGTCTGTTTATTTAGGAAGGCCATGAGCTATATATCTGCATCCTGCTGTAAAGCGCATGTTGTGACTTATCACTGTACTTATTATAATAAGGAATAAGAACATTTGTCAGTTTATAAAAATTGTAAGCTGTTGCAAAATATTAAATAAATAAATAAATACTTAAGTCCAGAAAAACTACAGTCGGGATTCGAACTTGCAATGATTGTGTTGTAACCATTTACTGGAACTCAGCCACCACGGTTTTATTGAAAATAATATTAGCAGGATCTATCTCATTTGAAACACCTACCAGCAGCGTGAAATCCCAATATTCATTAGACCGTTCATAAAAGGCAAGATATATTTATCGTATGTATCTTATACTTAAGAACACAGATCATTCCTCCGCTTCAAGTTGACTTTAACATAAGTAACGATTCTAAGAATTGAAAAAGTTCAACATACTCTGAAGTAGACTCATTAAGGAGTTACGTATTAAGTCTAAGAGCGAAGTAACTTAACGCTGAACAGCCTGAGGCTAGGGCTTCGAATATTTAGTTACAACAACACATGCCTATGTACATTGCGGCTTTTCATTCATCTGTGTATTCATAGGACTTGTAAATAAAGAAATAAATATTGGTATTTGGTTTCATCAGCTTTGTGGTGAAAGAAAACATCAAGAGAAGATCTACCTACGTTAAAGAAGAAATTAAATGGCGTATATATACCTAGCCATGCTTGAGTAACGGCGACGGATGTTGGCACCTATGAGTAAATATATTTCAGGCGAAATAATGTTGTTAAGCTAGCTAAGTCTATCTTATTGGAGACTGCTTTGAAAAGGCGTGAAGCTATATATCTCATATATACTCATGCCTTCCGTCCCACATAGGTCCCCGAAGGGGTAGGCTAAGGAGTGTAGGTAGGAATCACACACCCGCTTTTCGCCGGAGATATATGATAGGTCCTAACGTGACAGACGGCAAGAGCATCGCCTATTCTCAAGCATAGTTATGTTTAAAAAAATTCACAGACTTATGTACGTCTTTGTATTTCTTTTCAAATTTATGTAGACTTCCTGTCCAAGTTTTCCTTCACCGCAAAGCTCATGGTGTGACTAATCACTATACTTAAATTCGGAAAAAAACATTGGTGTAGTTAGGATTCCAACTCGCAATTTTTATGTTGCAGGCGACTGCTCGAACCACTCGGCCACAAAAGACACATAATAATAACTAAAACTTAAAAATTATCTACACAGTGGTATATTCCGTTTCAAATCAGATTTTCCTGGGGGAACAGAGTCACTTGCAGAATATAATAGTCGAATAGCAATACTTCACATAAATTATGTTTCTGCGATATAGTCCGTACCGTCTATCAATCGTGTGTATGCATCCCGTGAACTCCGTGATCCCAAATGCGTAGACAACGATTGAGTCAATAACTTAATCGATGCATTGTGTACGCTATCACTGGACATCCATGTTACCAAATCAAACAGGCTAATTACTTATACTACTGTACGATAGTTGACATATGCAAATTACTTGCATTTGCTGAACCAAACAGTAATGGACGTATTAATATGTACCTTATGTGTCACAAAATGTCAAGACTGTTCTTTCTTTTACTTTTTTTCTTAAACGTTTTTGTTTTGTACATACCTATCTTCATGCCGCGTCTCTCAAGGGCTGGCCATGAAAGCGCAGGTTGTTTACTAGACTCCTTACTAAGACCTCTTACGCTTCACCACATTAATCAATGTGATAATACATGCTCGCCGGTTTCGAGTACTCTTGACGTTCCCATCCTTGAATGTTTGATCGGTTTGAACCAGGCTTTGCTTTTCTTTTGAAATACCTTCATTGAATTATTACAATTGCAGAAAACATAATTAAATGATGTAAATAATCGAAGCGAATTGTTCTTTCAGAATCGTATCAAAGTCAATTGAGGCCTTGAGATGAAAAGCTGAGACGTAAAATCAATAAATTAATGATATATTTATAATACGTAATAATATTTTTTACACGCTTTTTATTAGCTTCACTTGTATGTCAGTATGTCAGTATGTCAGTATGTCAGTATGTCAGTATGTCAGTATGTAACTCTCCGTGGGTAATTAGCGCGCCTGCGGCCTTTCTTGGTTCTCGTAGCCGTTTCTCTGGCTCCCTTTTGAAAAATATCGAACTAAAAAGTTAATAATAAATATAGTTTAAAAAAAAACAAAAAAAACACGCTTTTTACAGAAAACTAAACTAAAAAATAAAAAATAAATTTTAATAAATTTGAATTAATAATAGTGTAAAAATTCTTAATAAATAATTTAAAAAAAGCGTGGGGTGCTTTTTAAGATATTGTCGAAATAATAAATCTTCTATTCTTATAGATATAAGTATTTTATTGACAGATATCAATAAAATATTTAGAACTATTGACACCATGCACCCACGCTTTTTTTAAATTATTTATTAAGAATTTTTACACTATTATTAATTCAAATTTATTAAAATTTATTTTTTATTTTTTAGTTTAGTTTTCTGTAAAAAGCGTGTTTTTTTTGTTTTTTTTTATTATACGTTACATAGTGTAGTAAGATTTCAAACTCAATTACTTAGTATAAGCCATGTACAGAATGTACATATACGACTAAATCTGATGTTTTGGAAACGTCGTGTGTTTGTTTACGAACACTGGAAACTTCGACAACACCCAATTGTCTGGCCAGCAGACTGTACTATAGGTATCAGTGAACGATATGCGCACTAAAAATATATATCAGTTCCAGTAAAAAAAACTCAGAATCAAATGCTTTCTTCAGGGATGGATCAAAGGATGATATAATATATTCCAGTATTCACCGTAAGAGCCGCAAATTATTCGTCTGCAAATCATACGGAATTCTCCAGAATGTCAGAGTACATTTGTTCGTGAAAGGTATCTAAACTTGGCAAGTTCTAAGTTTAACCTCCTTGGGTGCATACAGTACAAGCTGCATGCGCTAAATGTTCCGAAATTTGCAGAACTCACCATACAGTACAATACCCCGGGTTTGTTTACTAAAAGCTATCCTTATGAATCCTAGTATCACTTAAATACGTAATGTTGGGATCGTCTAGGCGGGCTCATTTCATTAGTTCAACGTCGGGTGATATTCGATGATAGTAATTACGCTGGGGTTATCGCTCCCTTCTAGGAGTCGCTCGTTTGATTTTACCCCCTGTAGCCTTCATCTTAAAATATATAACCTGCTTGACGAACCGTGTTTATTGTTGATGGGCTCTTAAAACATGTGTAAACTTTAAAGTATTCTTATGTTAAAGCCCCCGGTGCCGAAAAAAGTGTCTGTCTTGGCGTATAGGTATGTAGGACAAAGAGAGACAGATGCAGATGGGAGTAGTTACATCAGAAGGTATATGTTTAAGTCTGCCCTATTATAATTTATTTTGTGTAAGAGATCCATGCGATTCAAGAGATAGATTCGATATTCAGTTCATTGATTATTCATTATAAATTACATTTGTGACCTGCATCTATGCTCCAAGAAAACCTTCGAAAGATTTTTGGGTTGTTATTTAGCTTTAAAAATAAATAAAACTTTTATTAATACTTTATTGCCTTCACTCCAATACATTTCACTAGGATCGCATCTTTTTTAGGACTGTTTCAATGTGATCTTGAGCCCACAGCTCTCCTACATCGACAGTTACCACGGATGCACTCTCCAGTACTTTTTCCCCTCGTGTGACATAGTTGCTGGCAGTCTACTTTACACGAATGGCGATGCTTTATTTCAGCGGACGTTTCTGAAAATAATAAAGTTTTATTAGCTTTATCAATTCGCCTAAAACGAGGTTGGCAAAGGAATAAAATTATTACGAATCGGCACCGCGAGAATATGAATTACGCAGGTCGGATGCTTGTTAGCAACTGTAACATAAAAAATTCGAACCTTTGACCTCAGGTGTCGCAATCGAGAGAATCCTTGTTACCTACAAGGTAACGTAACTTGACGTGAATAGCAAATGCACGCGAGTGCAATCGGATATTGATCCGAGCCGTAGTGACGCACTGCCTCAACAATGCAAGAATGCTTATTTATCAATAAGCACATACTGAATGTAAGATCCAGTATTGTTGCTGTTGACACCTATTTAGTGCAAATATGTTAACAAGGTGTGCTAATTGGAAACTAAGGAGCTAAATTGTACCATGGATATGCATACTGCAAAGGATGAAGGAGAGAAGAGGAAGGAGAAATGAAGGAGAATATATGTATTAGCTATAGCCCGCAACTTCGTATACATAGAATACGTATGTACATACTCAGAAATAAATATAATATACCTATATAAAAATGTCAAGGTTTTGTACGTTTAATATTAGTTTAGGTTTACGACCCGCGGTAGCCGGGTTCCACGTTCCACGTTAGAATCTTGACTGGATCGATTAGTTTTTCTCAATTTAAATACAGTGATTAGTCACACCACGAGCTTAACGATGGGGAAAATCATCGTATTCCACTACCTTCAAGTTTTATTTTATCGACAAAAAGGAATGGTAACTCCCTATCATCACGGCTCCCGCATTCCTATTTGCAACCTTGGCGAAATAAAAAATCTATCATCAAATCCTATGTTCTTTTCCAAGGTCTGTATTTTAATACCGAAATTATTGGACGTTGGTTGAGTAGTTAGGAACATAGCAAACAAACAGATAAAATAATTCTCACAGTTATATTAAAATATGGATGACAGGTGTTTCTTCGGTGGTATTTTGTTCACGCCTGACTCATGCAAGTCATGACCATTTCGCGCAAGCGCTAATAGGATTAACAAAAGATAGAAAGATAGATAGATATTATCATTACTATCATATATGTCTTCAGATACAAAGTAATATTCTTGATATATATTTCGTACATCAGTAAGCAGTAGATTACTAGTAGGTAGTAGTAGGCAAAGCTAAGTTTCTCTAATTGAGCTATAATGAAAGCCATAGGGGATAGCTGTCAAATCAAATCAAAGCTTTAGTTCAAGGGAAACCGGGGAACACTTATTGAACGTCAGATACTAAAAATACAACTACATTTACCAATAAAAACCTGTCAGGGAAAGAAACGGCGAAACAAACTCCCTAGTTCCCTTTTCTCATCATTCGTTCACAGAAACTGTCTGATACCTGTGCTCTTGCTGAACCCAAAGAGGCAATACAAATGTTTATTCAATAATGCGAGGGGACTATTTTATAAAAGTAGTATGGAAGACGTATATGGATAATCATCCTCACGCCTTCCCCCAAGGGTCCCCGAAGGGGTAGGCAGAGGTATATAGGTAATACCCACACACCCACTTTCCGCCAGAGGTATATTAGGTGCCAACGTGACAGATGGCGAGTCCATCGCCGTTACCCAAGCACGACTATACATACGCCTTTGAATTTCTTCTCAGACGTATGCAGGTTTCCTCTCGATGTTTTCCTTCACCGTAAAGCTCGTGGTGTGACTAATCACTGTAGTTAAGTTCAGAAAAACTTAATGGTACAGTCGGGATTCGAACTCGCGATCTTTGTGTCGCAGGCAACTGCTCGAACCACTTGGCACAATGATTATTCATTATCCACCACGGCTTCTTGTGGTGGATAATCTTTATTTGAATCACAATGGTATATTGGATGAATGGATAATCATTGTGCCAAGTGGTTCGAGCAGTTGCCTGCGACACAAAGATCGCAAGTTCGAATCCCGACTGTACCATTGTTACAAACATATAATTGATTATTACTGATATATTAGTAGGTGTGTACTTGGCGTGGATAAAAAATCAATTCTCCATATTCCTTATCAGTGAGAAAACATGCATGTCTAATCTGGATTGATAACGAACAAGTACTTGCAGTTTCAATCTTTTGATTATTCCAATTTAGATAAATGCAACATATGGGGTACTATTATAGCGACAAGCAAGTGATTATTTCGCTTGATAGAGAGCTGTTAAAGTTATCAACTCAGTGGAAAGCCCGAGCTATCCTTTGTGCACTTCTGGAATATGCACTTATAATATGACTATGCACTTTAAATAGTATATTTCCAGTTCAAAGGTAAGCAACTGACATGGTTTATGGACGCTTAAAACACTAGAGGTTATCTCACTCTACTACTCGCGTATTGAATCGAATTGCTATATTCTGTTTCTTCAACAAATTATTGTACAAACGGATACTCGGTGTGGCTCTAGTTTTATTTTTGTTTCTAGGATACAATAATCTACGCGTTAATCCAGCTAATAAAATCAATCTCAACACAAAGATTACAAGTTCGAATCCCGACTGTTCCAATGAGTTTTTCTGAAACTAAACACAGTGATTAGTCACACCATGAGCTTTACGGGGAAGAAAAACATCGAGAGGGGTATCCTGCATACGTTTGAGAAGAATTTCAAAGGCGTATGGACTCGCCATCTGTCACGTTGGCGCCTAAAATATATATCAGACGGAAAGTGGGTGTGCGGTTACTATCTATACACCTCTGTCTACTACTTCGGGGACCTTTGTGGAAAGGTCTATTATAATCAATCTCTGTGACAATTTCATCCGGTTTCGTTGAGCTTTTCTGGTGTGATTGATTAACAAAATATCCTCACAAACTTACGCATATACAATATTAGTAGTATTTTTGTTAGCATGTAAAATAATACACAAGATGTCGAAGTGTTAATTACATAGGCGTCTCGTCTCAAAAATAACGTGCAGCCGAAAGGCATGAATTCGAATACTGTTCGTTGATTGAATTATGATCCCAATGATGTAAAGGAAGGGTCAATATTGTAGCTTAAATTGATCGGAGTGCATTAATGGATCATAATGGAAGTTTTGCAAATGTTAACGAACTCGTGAACTGAATTGTTAACAAGAATATATTACAGAGAGTTTATACTTGGGAACAGTTTGAATGATGTTATTGTAACGTCTAATTAACTTCATTTGACAAACACTTTTAAACTGGCCCTATGTATATACATACATAACAGGAATTGTAAGATATTTTTACAATCTCATAAGTATATACCCATGTCTTACGAAAACATGACATCTGATCTTAAATTTTGTGTTATATGTACATAAATATGATTGATAAGGGTGGCTGTAGTAAAAGTGGTCAGTAAATCTAGAGAACAGGTGCTTTCATTTCTATCTTTCGTACAATATATATCCTCGCGCCGTCCCATAAGGGTCCCTGAAGGGGTAGGCAGAGGTGTGCAGTTAGTACCCACACCCACTTTCCTCCACGTATAAGTACATATATTTTATGTGCCAAGGTGAAAAATGACGAGGTCGTTTCTCAAACACAAATATACATACATGGCTGTCTTTGATAATTAGAGGATGAGGATGTAGTAACCAGTTTGATAACACAATATATAACAAGAACACGTCATTTAAATTCTATACATTATTTCTCTGTTACAAACTCACTGATAATTACTTTCATGTGTTTTACTAATAATAAATAATCATACAAACCCATAAATCCTATTGTTAAAATCACCATCAGAATGGCTAATATATGAAAGACATTGAATTTCATTTTGCACTAGTTTGGATAATGTTATTTATGATATGTACTCAGTTATAATTTATTTCCCGTACTTATTAACAAAAACTATCACATTAGAATTATGAAATTCATCTGATATATATTCTGTGTAAACTGCTTACAAAACTGATCATGCAGTCTGCCGGCTATAACTGCGATACGATTGCGCTCTGAATTCAAATTTATGCATATTGAAAATCGCCAACAGCGCCATCTTTAGGCAAGCCTTAAAACTGTTAAGGAGCATCTTGGTAAATTGATTTTCGATTGTGTTTGAAGTGGTTCAAATCGATTTTAGTGCTTATTTAAAAAAGAAACCGATCTTTTTTGCTTTCTCTAATGTAATTACATAATTGAAACATTGAAATGTGTTCGAGAATTATAGTCACTTACTTTACCTAAAAAATAAAATAAATAAATATCCTCACGCCTTCCCACAAGGGTCCCCGAAGGGGTAGGCAGAGGTGTATAGGTAATACCCACACACCCACTTTACCTAACTTATCATAAATGAATGCAAGCATGTCGGTAATGGTCTTCTGTGCTGATGCTGTGGCTCTCAATTCGCTGCTTTGCTAATGCAGCAGTAGGTAATTGCATTACAATCATAATTCTACATAAATGAAGTAAAGCTAAGTAATATTTCGATAGATTTTCGTTTCGAAAATTTGTTCGACCATTCACGACTGCGTTAAATATTTTGAAAAGTTGTAAGTTGTAATGCATAATTAAAGCATTATAGGTACACCAATAATATTAAAAACATTAATTTATAGAAGTTATACATACCTTTATAATATTGCTGGCTTATTTTCAGAACTAAATACATATGTACACGAGGGAAATAAATATCTTTGATTTTTATCAAGATTTGGTCCTATGGTTACTTCAGATGCCACTGCGCACAGATCTCGCACTGCGCAGTTTCTAAGGAGTTTCTTTCCTCGAACGCTTAAGCTGTAGAATTAACTCCTTTTTGCTATTTTGCCTAGAGAGTACAGCACGGAGTTCTTCAAGAAGGGTGTGAAAAGATTCCTGTAGGGTCGGCAACGTACGAGTGATACTGGTATTGCAAACGTCCATAGGCGGCGGTAACCGCTTGCCATCAGGTGGGCTGCGTGCTTGTTTGCCACCCAAGTGGTATAAAAAAAAACAAAAAGTACTGAGGAAAAAGGTGAACAAGCGTGAATATTTTACTACTAGCGCCATCTAGACAGCCCTAAGTTTATTGCTAGCGGGGAACATTGCTAACTCTTGACAAAGCTAAGTGAGTAATTCCATATCTGTGGTCATGAATCATATACTTGTTTCAGTCTACCGTCGGTGAAGTCCCGGATATAATATGAACGGCACTTATAAAAGCTTCCAGCGATGCATTGTTACTTAACAGTTCACTTGAGCCTCGACACGCGATTGGTGTGAAGTCATGGCGTATATTATCTTCCTACCTTTGTGCTTTATATATTCAGTGCAATCAGCAGTTGTCATAAATATTTACGAAGGTAAATAAATATATTAAACATTTTTAAAATCAATGATATATGCTTAGTTGTGCTTGAAAAACGGCTATGGGGCAATTTTACCCAACTAAGGTAGAAATTTTAAAATCATGCATAATAAGTATAAGTATAGAATATACATTATTTACGAACGGGGAATATTAACATAAATCTCCTCTATATTGTTGTATTCTTGAACATCACTTAACGTTTCGATAAGACAGTTTAATCCATTTTCAGGGGACGATAAAGCGGTCCATTCACTAGAAGAATGCACTACTGAGGTTTGCGCCCAACTATGTCGCGATCTTGGATTTTCCGGGGGTGTTTGTAAAGGGAACACGTGCATTTGTGACAGCTTCCTGAAAAAAGGTAAAGGTAAGGTAACAGTTTATCATTTTTAGCTTCATACATTTACATATCACAAAAATATTGCAAGAACGGGCACGTCAAGAGTACCCAAAAACCGACGAATATATGTACATAGTGACTGATAAATGTAGATGTGGAAAAGCGAGAGTCTGTATGTCTAGAGAGAACTAGAGCTCTACTCTCCGTGCCTTCCCCATGAGGGATACGGCGTAATAATTATGTTAGTCCAAAAAAAAAAATTATTTACTTATCTGAAAATTAAGCAGCCTGATTCCGAACAGAAGATCACGTTCATATGTGCAATAATTGCTCCTGCAAAAATATTCTTTTTTTTTCATACGTGCAATAATTGCTCCTGAAAAAAATTCTTTTTTCAGGATTACAAAAGAATATTGAATTTAATGCGGTCGAATTTTGCAATTCAGCGGCGTGTACGTTGTGGTGTGAAAGCATGCATATCGGAGGCGGTAAATGCGTCGCAGGCATTTGTGACTGCGTCTCACCCATTGTCACAAAAACGAGTTAGTAGAAATTTCTCGTTATCTTGGAGAATAAACAAATAAGAAAAATACTTTCATAAAGTATTACGCTTTGATATTGAGGATAACTGCCGGAAATAAGGTGAATGGAGCCACGTTGGCGTTGATGGGCAGTAAAAGTCTGAGCAAGAATGCTCGAGTTGCTGTCTACAACGCGATATTGGTACCGACCTTATTGTATGGTAGCGAATCCTGGATATGTCAGAGGAAGTATGAAAATAGCTTGAATGCAGTTGAGATGCGATCTCTTCAAAAAATGTGCGGAGTAACGATATTAGATCGAATCCGCAATGAAGAGATTCGCAAATCAACTGGCGTGAATGAGGGCGTGATTGTAAAGATGAAGAAAGGCATGTTACGTTGGTTTGGACACATAGAAAGGATGAGTGAAGAAAGATTGACGAAACAGATATACAAAGCAAAAGTGTGTGCAAGAAGAGGCAGAGGAAGGCCACGTTCCAACTACCTGGATCGAATAGATCGGACTCTCAAAGCGAAAGAGGTATGTAAGTCTAGAGAGAACTGGCGCTCTATACTCTCTGCCTACCCCGTTAGGGACTTGGCGTAATGATATGAATGTATGTATGTATGCTTTGATAATAAGCGTATTATCAATACTAATATATAAAATTTAGGTGTCGGTTTGTATGTATATAAATGTCTGTATATCAACATTATCAACAACAACACAGTTTTATTCTGTGTATGCGTAATTATATAAATTACTGATAAAAACTGTTTTTTGTCTGTCTGTTTGTTCCGGCTAATCTCCAAAACGGCTGGATCGATTTTGACGACCACCGGAGTTTGAATTGCTTATACTATATTATATTATATATTTTTTATTGAATATATTATATATTGAACTTATATTTTAAAGGAGTTCAGAGGTTTCATATCGCGGCTGTTTTCCAGGTCACAAAAGCCGTGAAGAGTTTCAAGCTATAGATAGCTGTAACCCTACAGCGTGCGACCAGCTGTGTCGCAGACTAGGGTTTCCAGGCGGAGCATGTGTCGGGGACAAATGTGATTGCGATAACTTCCAAACCTATAAAGGTATAGTATATAAATCGAGTGTCAGGCACGTTGGTAGTAGTCCTACCCCTCACTTTGCTTATTAAGTTGGTTAAACATACAAACGGCGATGGACTCGCCATCCGTCCAGTTGGCATCTAAATATATCTGTGGCGGAGACAGGGTGTGTGGGTACTACCTATACACCTCTGCCTACCCTTTCGGGGACCCTTGTGAGAAATAATAGAGTTATATCTATAACAAGTACATTTGATCACACATAGATATGTGCTATAATTTCAGTATTCGAATACGTACATACATATGGGAATGATTCAAGGCACTGCCTCGTTTAGTCTGTTGCCTTTGTGTGAGGTTAGGAACTAGCTCTACTGGCTGACTTGCTGGCCTCCGCTCTTAGTTAAAAAACTATATTCTAACAGGCCGGAAACACATTGGTATACTTTACATCAGTTGTATAATTACTTAGACACGTGCAGCGTTCTTCACGAAGTTTTCATAACATCTCTCAAATCAGAACAGATTCCTATTCAATATTGTATTCAGTACCTATTGATAAATATTGAAATGCTGTAACACAACTTAATTCATATGTGTGTGTGTGTATTTTAGGTGACAAAATGTCAAATTAAAGCAAGTCCATCGCGAGTTACTCAAACACGACTATACATACGCCCCTGAATTTCTTCCCAAACGTATGCAGGTTTCCCCTCGATGCTTTCATTGACCGTAAAGCTCGTGGTGTGTTGGTGTGACTTATCATTGTACTTAAGTTCACAAAAACTCTGGTTGGTTCTAGCTGGTATAGTAGAGATTAGAACTTGCAATATTTGTGTTCCAGGCAACTACTTGAACCAATCGGCCACCACGGCTCTTAACAATATTTATTACAAGTAGTTTCCGCTGACTTCAATCATTTGAAGTTTTTCGAATTATATAACAAATCATGTGATTGACTATTAAAATCTCACCTTAATTATTAAAACTATGACCACGATAACGTATGCAATTTTATTACAGAGTTTCTGCGACGTCTACAAAATATTCAACAATGTAACACAGCTCAGTGCAACGACATGTGCCATAGACTAAATTATATTGGTGGGCTGTGTCTCAATGACAGTTGTTCATGCTATTGACGTATCAACATTTTATTGCTAACTAGATACCTACACAACACATATTATCTAGTTCTTTGTGTGGTATTTAAGACCCTGGTTTCCTGAATTTGGGGATTGATGAAAATAAAATTCCCAAATGGCTGTTACATTTAATAACCAATATTGTATCACAATAAATTATATTGCAAAACCAAGAATGAAACTCTTCTGTCAATAATAAATCCGTGGTGGCCGAGTGGTTCGAGTAGTTGCCTGCGACACAAGGACTGCATGCTGGAATCCCGATTGTACCAATGAGTTTTTTGAACTTTAGTACAGTGATAAGTCACACCACGAGCTTTACGGTGAAAGAAAACATCGAGAGGAAACCTGCATACGTCTGACAAGCAATTCAAATAGTCGTGCTTGAGTAACGGCTATGGACTCGCTATCTGTCATGTTGGCACCTAAAATATGTATATCTCTGGCGAAAGTGGTGTGTTGGTACTACCTCGGGTACCCTTGTAGGAAGGCGTGAGAATATTTTATTATTATTATATATAACATGATATATTTAACATAGTCGTGCTTGAGTAACGGCGATAGACTCGCCATCTGTCACGTTGGCACCTAATATACCTCTGGCGGAAAGTGGGTGTGTGGGTTTTACCTATATACCTCTGCCTACCCCTTCGGGACCCTTGTAGGATGGCGTGAAGATATATTATTATATTATTATTTATTATATATAACATGGTCATGGTCAAGAGTACCCTAAACCGAAGAGCATGTATGAAGAGAATAATGAAAGTGGACGAAGCAAAAGAAGTATGTAAGAATCGTAGCAAGTGGAAAGAAGTGGTCTCTGCCTACCCCTACGGGAAAGAGGCGTGATTATATGTATGTATGTATGTATAACATGGTAAGGCCCCGGAGCAGGTGCCAATTATGAAAGATAAAATTAAGGGCAGTTAAGAACATTCAAAGATTTTGTGTGCGATACTAAGCTCCTCACAGAATGACGCAACACATCCTGTGCATGCGATCCTTTAGTCAGCTTCCCGTCAAGCTGACGTTTATAAAAATATGCTTTATAAAAACTAAGTACCACCGTCAGTACTCACTACTCAGTTGGTTACCGACAAGGCTCGCGAGCACTCATTAGTAAAGAGACCATAATGGCTTGCAAGATCTTAGTGTTTCTACTGATCGTGTGTGCAGTGCATTCAGCGTTTGTTGTTAATATTTCAGAAGGTACGTAAACTTATTATAATCATATCAAAAAAATACCGTAGGCAGAGATGATAGATGGGTATTTTCTCAGGACTTACAAACGAATTTTCACATTAATCAATCTCTTCATACATGCTCGTCCGTACGAGAAACGATTATTGACTAACATCACAATTTAATCAACTATTATATTTTTATTTACAAACAAACGACGAAAACAACCATACCTACTTCAATAGGCGCTTGAATTATCAGAAATGCTTATATGTCGTCGACCTTATCTATTTCTAGTGTTGATTGATTTAGTTAATAGGAATTTTGTTAACGTAACGAATTGCAGCCCTTTTGCCACCTTACGTACCTTTAACAGTGGTAGTTCACGAACGACACAATTATTACATAGTATTATATAATATACTTTTATATACTTTTTATATACTTTATAGCTTTCAGGGTGTTCTATTAATTCTCGAAATACCTTATCTTTATATATATAATTCTTCTGTGAGTGTGTATGTCACTGAATTCCTCTCAAACGACTGGACCGATTTTGATGAAATTTTTTGTGTGTGTTCAAGGGGATCTGGGAATGGTTTAGATTCACAATTGGACCCGATAGGTGGCGCCACCATCTTTTTTTTTCCACCCGAGCGAAGCTGGGCGGGACAACTAGTATATTATAAATATTATCAATTAAATCGATCAGTTTTGTAGCAACAATATGGAGCGAGGATAGCATAGCCAGGCATCACAAATGGCCACGGGCACTGAGCCTACTTGAAAAGGCGCACACTTAATAATCTCGTTTAACTATGTGCGTGATACTTTGCAAAACTATAGCGGCCCGTTGTCATATGAACGATTTCACTTCTGGATTCTGTACTTACAGTAAACAGTGCTTTTCTTCTGACGTAATTATAGTATTCATAGGCTATATGTATATGTTCCGATCATTATTGTTTGTATATTTCAGATGAAGTTTCCTTTTCGTCAAAGCATTGCGATCGCAATGTGTGTTTTGAGAAGTGTGCCCAACAAGGATATGACAAAAGCTGGTGCTACGGAGCAAAATGTTTCTGCAACAAATTAGGTAAAAATACAAGTTCACTGCTTAAATCTCCTGCAAGACTCCATTGAATCAACATCCACTTTTTAGCTAAAACTTTAAATTTTTTGTCGTACGTTGACAATAATGTTCACCGATAAAATGAAAATCATATGGGATGTACCAAGGAAGATTTACAAAAGGCGTTTTGGTTTCAGGAAAATCATTGAATGCCGTGGATAAGTTGACTGCAGAAGACGATCAAATTTCCCAATTTCAAGGTAAAATTAAATATATATTACAGCTTAGAATTTTAGGACGACTTTAAAATAAGAGACTTGCGGCCATTTAATTGTAGTTCACCTTATATGAGCATTAGAAACATGCCTTTTTAAAATGAACGAAAAGTGAAAACAGACTTACTCATTGACCGTACGTCCCATATATTTATATACCTAGAGACCTACCTTATATACATAAAAACTATCGGAGACGCTAAAGATCAGGCTGTTTTTATCTCTGGCCAAGTATTTCACTTATGTGAAAAATGCATCAAAATTATTTTATGTCCTATACACAATACTCTTTACAGGTTAGATAAATATACACATATATATATACATACAAATATCAATGTTATATATAGACACAAAGAACACATTAGCACAGAATAATATTATAACCTTTGGATATTAAAGATCAACTGATATCTTTCTTACCTCTATACATCTTTATATATATAATTCTTCTGTGAGTGTGTATGTCACTGAACTGCTCCTAAACGCCTGGACCGATTTTAATGAAATTTTTTGTGTGTGTTCAAGGGGATCTGGGGATGGTTTAGATTCACAATTGGACCCGATAGGTGGCGCCACCATCTTTTTTTTTCCACCCGAGCGAAGCTGGGCGGGACAACTAGTAATTGTATATGTTACAGCGTTATCGCGTCGCTTAGTGAAGCTTGATCAATGTGACAGCAGCCAGTGCAACGTCTCCTGTCAAAGTCAGAACTACCCTGGGGGAGTGTGCATCTTCGGTACTTGCTTTTGTTACTTATAGATATAAAATTAAAAAGAAGCTGCTTTTTATTTCGGTTGTTAATGTATTCCAGCCCTATTTGTGCCATTTCGTTATATAATATAAGCACTCATAGCAGCGTAATCGAACTTTTATAAGACTATGTAAGACTTTCCTTATACGTATATTCTAATATAAGTAAAACCTTAAAAATGATTTTTTTTTCACGCCTTCCCCCTTTTTAGCACACTATCTTTTTGCCAGACATATATTTAGGTGCCAACGTGTCGGATGGTGAGTCCATCGCAGTTTCTTAAGCACGACTATACATACTCTTTCGTGCAGTCGGGATTGATTCGCAACCCGAATTACTCGGCTTCCACGATTTTAATAGGTGACACTTTTTGAATTTTAAAATTTCTATCATACTTTTGCTGTAGGTACTTTGAACTCGAGTAAAAAGTGGGAGATTATGCTTAACATAACGCAATTAAGGTCTGGAACCCTAGTTTTACAAGCAATCCATATCCGCTTACTTCTTATCCTTGATTGATAAAAAAAGCCTTCGAACTTTAAACACCTGTCAATATGGCTGAAGCTCGTATACACTTTCGTATAGGCTTTCATTTGTTTCCTAATCTTTGATCTTCGCCCCGACCTCTACAGAGTTCAAAGATAACAATCAGAAAGTCTGAAGACGCCACTGTCCTTCAAGTTAATTGTAAGAACTTATACAAAAGGCGAGAGGGCTCAAATAAGTCCTCCACGCCTCACAGTCGGCCGTTTTCTTTGACATTGCGGACAACAAGAAATTTCTTTTCATTCAATACCTATCTTTTATTTTTATTGTTTACTTAAACTTTTATAAAACTCCCCAAAGGATGTAAAATTTCTTAAAAGGATGACAAAACTGGTGACTTTAGATCAGATATTGTACCTAATCGTTGGAAAGGTAACCACCGTGTTCGATAATGTCACACGTCATACTTTTTACGAATTGTATAATGCTCTTCTCAATGTCTTCGTATAAGTCACTTTGGATGAGACTCAATGCCTCGTTTGCATAAGCCTATTTTTATATACTATGGCCACAGAAGTAATGGGTCTGTTATTATTATTGCACATATCATATCATATCAAGTCATCGAGTGATGTTTTAATATTTTAAATGTACGTTGCATGTCAAAATTATTAGCTCTGAATTTCAAGATCGTATAATTTGGTCAGAAGCAACCCTGTTTACAGCTCCCAAACACTTCCCCTAAGGTCCGATATTAGCAGTAAATGTTCGGTGAGAATGACCCACGCCCGACGGAGACTATAATTTTCTATTTACGACCCATAAAGGCTTTCATTTTCTAGCCACTTGTTATTGGAAAAATGTTCCGACTCTCCCCCGTGTAATCTCTCCCTGTTTGTGTAAATAAAATGAATAAACCAATGACGTATGTCTACACAGTACTAACTGAAAATATTATTTGTAGTGTTTTGTTTACTATATAATTATATTTGACTTCCCCTAATATCAAATGAGTCGTACAAACTAAATTTGGCAGTACTCTAAAACTCAGCCACACAGGTCAAAGTTGTTGGAGCTAAATGTGACCCTAGGTGAAGGCAGACGAGTCAATTCAGATTTAGGTCGCTTTATCGGAATAGCTACCCGATTTTAGTAGTGATACAAACAATGCCTAGTCAATTATTATTTCTAACATGGGTTAGACACAATCAGAGACTCATAAGGAAATATATAGATGAAGATTACACCCAGACACAACAAACAAACAAGTTCATTTCACATTGTTGTTGCATCGCATCGTCACACGATAGGGACTACAAGTAAATCAATAAATACCTTGGGACAATTCCACACAAATTGACATAGCCCCAAATTAAGCAAAGCTACAACGTTCAAAAAGTGTTCATCACACATATATCTGCCTTCAGCGGGATTCGAACCCTCAAGTTTCAAGGAGCCCTAGCTATCCATCTATCGGATACGGCCGTCAAGTTACAAATAGTCGGGGAGAAATTAAATACATAATACTTATGTCTGCTCCGAGATAAGTTGACCAGTAGTCCCTAACCCTGATAAATATTAGCGCCGTGGTCTTCCCACACTGCGCTTGCAGTTCGTGGTCTCCACTCCGGAGTCTTTTTGCCCAATCGGCCGACCGATCTGCGCGCTATGTGTAGTACTAAAAAGTAATTCATTAAAAAGGAAGCATAAGTAAAACTAATAATAAAGAAAAAATAATTATTCTAACCACCACATAACGTATATAGAAACATAGAAAATATATAGAAACCTAAAAAACTAGTAAACTGAGTAACTGCTAACATCTCCTTATCGATGTAAATGTAAGTGGCAATGTGATCATAATAAATCACAAATTTGCAGACCACCGGCGTTTGCCTGCAAACGATATAGAATAATCTCATTGCCATATCATTGCCACAGGCCCTCGGTCTATGGTAAAGTTTTGACTCACTTCCAAAAAGCATTAGCAATTCGTATGTTTTCTTATTGAGCCCAGGGGAGTAGGGCGTTCGCTCCCAGTTAACTAGGATCGTTTTAATTATTTCTATGATATAACTAAACTCTCATTACATTAATCCATTAAATATAAACGAATTATAGAACCTGTTGGAAGCCCAATAAAATGTAATGAGTCTCACGCAATCTAGATAAGATGCTCCTCATAACCTCAAAACAACCTCACGCAACGCATATTAATTAAAGTTTTAACGAGATGCCTAAATTCAAAGTACTTGCAACTAAGTTAATTAACTTTGTTCTAAGATCTAGCGCCCAGACAATGCGTGAAGTGGTCGTGAGATTGCGAACATATTTGATATTTGAGATTATTCTAGGTTAGGTACTTCGCCGTATTCATTAAATATTACGAGAGTCATATGTCAAGCTAACCATAAAATGGAATCCTTTTGCGGTCTTTTTTTTTGTAATGACAAACTCACACACTATACATATCCTTACGCTTCCACATGGGTCCCCGAAGGGGTAGGTAAAGGTGTATAGGTAGTACCCACACACTTCTTCCACAGTATGAAGTAACTGGCGGTTTTTTTTTCATAAGTTGTGACGATTTAATGGTGATGCCAAGCCCCGGTTTCTTGTACCAATGTTTTTCTAAGCAAGTACAGTGGTTGATTACAACACGAGCTTTTTGTTGAAGGAAAACGTCCATAAGAACATTTGAAAGCTATGTAAGGCTCGAACAGTCGTAACCTTACGCGCGTCAAGAACACAATACCAAAAGTAACATTATTTGACTGCGATTTTCCAAAGGTTTTTGAACGGGTGTCCTGTTACTTCCTGCCTCTGTTCAAATTCAAGTCACGTGTAGGGAAATCGACGTTCTAATCTATGGACCCACGCAGCAGCTATCGCTAAAAAAGAAATTAGCCTGATGGTACGCGTTTACTGATGACGTTACTGAACTCAAAGCCTTATTATAGTATGATGATATTGCCTTGTTCTACATCAGTGCAATATTACAACTACTTGTGACCAGCGACTTCACCCGCATTCAAATTATATGTTTTTTTAATATATTAAGAAACATATAAGTAAAAGCACCGTGGTGACCGAGTGGTTCGAATATGTAGTTACCTGCAACACAAAGATTGTAAGTTCGAATCCCGACTGTACGGATTGTGAATTTTCTTCTTAGAGTATGCAGGTTTACGGTACAAATATCCGGGTTCATCACACAAATATCTGCCCTCAGCGGGAATCGAACCCTCGACCTCAAGCTTCGCAGTCAGGAGCTCTAACCACTAGACCAGACGGCCGTCAATATATATTCGTCAAATAATAATGAACAACTAATTGTAGACTGCTAAGTGAAATGGCATATGAGACCGTGATAAAAGTTTGCTTCTTTGAAGTTACTAAAAAGGCCAACAAGTATGAAGCCTGTCTAATAGGTTGTAACACCAGAGGTATCATTCGCGCGCTGGCGAGAAAACCTATCATACTCTTAGTAAATAGTATGAGAAGAGCGTTAGTTCTTTCTAGACTGACAGTCCTCTTTCGGGTCATCCACATTGAAAAGTCTCTTCATACATCCTCGCTGGTTTCGAGTACTCTTGACGTTTCCATCCTTCAGTGTCTGATCGATTTGATCTAAGTAGCTGAATGTGGTCTTCCTCTGCCTCTTTTTTCATACACTTTTGCATTGTACATCTGTTTCAATCTTCTTCATAAGACCTTTCTATACGTCCAGACATGCCTTTCTTCATATTTAAAATCACACCCTCGTTCACGCCAGTTTCTTTGCAAATCTCTTTATTGCTTATTCAATCTAGTATCGTTACGCCGCATATATTTTTTTAAAGAATGCACCTCAACTGCATATATACTTATATGAAATAGTTGTCGCGCCCAGCTTCGCTCGGGTTGAAAAAAAAGATGGTGGCGCCACCTATCGGGTCCAATTGTGAATCTAAACCATTCTCAAATCCATCTGAAGACACACAGAAAATTTCATTAAAATCGGTCTAGCCGTTTAGGAGGAGTTCAGTGACATAAACACTCACAGAAGAATTATATATATAAAGACTAGTTGTCCCGCCCAGCTTCGCTTGGGAGAAAAAAATAAAGCAACGGACCCAGTGGCGCCACCTATCGGGTCCAATTGTGAATCTAAACCATTCCCAGATCCCCTTGAACACACACAGAAAATTTCATTAAAATCGGTCCAGCCGTTTAGGAGGAGTTCAGTAACATACACACTCACAGAAGAATTATATATATAAAGATAAGCTGCCTAATTTGACGTAAACTCATTTGCACGAGGTATTGAGATAAAAGTGAGTCGCTAAGTGCGATAAGGTTATTAGAATCGACGGCTCTTGACCTATATCCAGCGCGCTGGGCGATACAAATAAGCTGAGAGCTTATCCAGTTGCAGTGATTTATTGTTTGAAGCGATATTTCTCCTACACGTACGATTTATTGTTTGTTCTGTGGCGGTTTAATCTACTCTAATGCTATATTGTGGATTATATGTTAAAAACAAACCTCGGAAGCAGAACTGATTCAGAAGAGCTAGGGTGGTTGTCTGTTTTTTGCCAAAGCTAAGCTAAGCTAGAGATACTCATGTTCATCACACAAATATTCACCCGAAGCGGGAATCGAAACCACCTCAAGTTTCGCAGTCCGGAGCTCGAACCACCGGTGGTCCAGATAAATAGAAGGCGGTCATAAATAAGGTAATCTATCCTTAAAGTAAATACTCTGATTGATCAGCTCGTAAATTATATGTTAATTCTAAATTAAAAAAACCATTGAGTTTGAATTTGAAGACTTGAGAGACCTATTGCTAAATAAAAAAAAAGTATGCGCTTTAATGTATGGTAATGGATAATGGATACCGGTATAGATAGTGCCATCCACGAAGACGCGCCCCAACAATTACTCAATAGTCGAGGGCGTTGCGGGATGCAGGGAGTATGGACCCGATTCTATTAATTGTATTGTGCGTGTGCAATCATAGGTAATCAGTGTGTACCGATAATACATCAGTGTATACATTTTATTTTCACTTTACACTATATCGAAGAACAGTAAGGCGCGTCTTCGTGGATGGCGCTATCTTATAGCGTAGGACGATTGACCCTCAAATCCCTACACGTAACCTCCGGATGTCGCAAGCCTACAGCTGAATACATAATATGCATATATATTACTACCTTGTATAATAAAGCTGTAAATTTCCTTGCTTGGAATTAAAATTATAGATATTTAAACATTAAATTAACAAATACATTTGCGAGAGTCAATCGCTTCTCAAAATTTAATTAATTTTGACAAGTTATTTGCCAACTTTTATTTCCAAAGGGAGTTCGACAGTTTGACACCTGTTTGAGAAACTTGTTAATGATCGGTCGGCTTTAATAACTGAATTAATGACGTTATTGAGACGTCCACAATGCATTGATTACCTGAGCCTTGGTGTTGGAAGTTCAGATAATCTAACTTTATAACAAATTTTACTGTAAGTTTTGTCAAAAGAAAACCCATATTTGTAGCAAATTTTCCTATAATTTTTAGATTTTACCGGAGATATATAAAAGTTATATTTGATTCGAAAGTAGGTTTAGCTCTGTTTTCATTCACCGGCCTTGATGTCACAAAACACTGTACTTTAGTTCAGAAAACTCGTTATTAGAGTACTATTTGAGATCAGTAATTATTTATGGGTATGCCTAATCTAAAAATTGAGGTAAGAAAGCCACAAAAAGTAACGAAAGCTTCCAAAAGCAAGATAAAAATTAGAGGCCGCCCTATCTTCCATAACCATTACCGTTACCGATAACGTTATAGAGCGTTAAAACAACTTATTACCTATTACCGACAAACGGCTGGTCTTCAGGGGAGCGTTCCCATTGAACACGGTCACGTGGAGCATTTTTTTTTTTTTTTTATACCACTTGGTTGGCAAACAAGCATGCGGTCCGCCTGATGGTAAGCGGTATTATGCCATAATCTTGTTTTAATAAATTCTCTTTACACGGTATACATACATACATATCATCACGCCATGTCCCTAACGGGGTAGGCAGAGAGTATAGAGCGCCAGTTCTCTCTAGACTTACATACCTCTTTCGCTTCATCCACATTCATCAGTCTCTTCATACATGCTCGTCGATTTCGAGTACTCTTAACGTTCCCGTTCTTGAGAGTCCGATCGATTTGATCCAGGTAGTTGGAACGTGGCCTTCCTCTGCCTCTTCTTGCACACACTTTTGCTTTGTATGTCTGTTTCGTCAATCTTTCTTCACTCATCCTTTCTATGTGTCCAAACCAACGTAACATGCCTTTCTTCATCTTTACAATCACGCCCTCATTCACGCCAGTTAATTTGCGAATCTCTTCATTGCGGATTCGATCTAATATCGTTACGCCGCACATTTTTCGAAGAGATCGCATCTCAACTGCATTCAAGCTATTTTCATAATTCCTCACATACACGGTATATATCCTACTTATATTATTAAATCTGAAAAGTTTCTGAAGATGTTTGTCCTATTTCGCGCAAAACAATTGAACAAAATTGGAGAAATGTGGCACAGAGATAGATACCCAAAAAAAGTATTCCTGAAAAATCCCTAAAAAACCATCACTGTAATCGATTTTTATGCGGGTCGAATCGCGGGGCATTGCTAGTAATGAATTTTACTTAGAGAAGAATAAAGGTTTATTCAATTGTCCGCCTCCGTTACATGTCTGTATTTTTTTAATTTACAAACATATTGCCTAGTATGGATCTATTGGCGACAGTAGCTGGGTGCATGGGGGTGTTGCAATGGAACTATTTTTTTTAATGAATATTATACTCGGCGTGTTTGCATGATATGTATCTACATATGTTTATAAATTGTAAATATTTCATAACTTTTATAAATGTAAAAATACGTCTTCTATAAGTCTTTTAATTTATAATTCTTCTATAAGTCTATTCGGGTTCCCAGAATTAACTGCCGTCAGTGGGACCCATCCCTTTTCTCAGGGCAGATGTTTTCAGTTTATTTTCGCAACGGTAACTGTTGCCCGTAGTATTTAGGTTCGCTTTCTAAGGTTAATGGTACTGATAAGGAATTCATCGACTTCTTACTTGTATGTTAGTTATTACCTTCGGGGTGATCTAAGAAGTCCGCGATAAGAATTTGTTTGTCGTTGTTCGTGCTAGCGTGGAATCGGAGACTTCCGTTAGTGGATTGATGACTCATATGTTTGTATAGTGTTATTATTTATAAACCATGGTGGCCGAGTGGTTCGAGTAGTTGCCTGCGACACAAAGATCGCAAGTTCGAATCCCGTCTGTATCAATGAGGTTTTTGAACATAAGTACAGTGATTAGTCCACACCACGAGCTTTACGGTGAAGGAAAACATCGAGAGGAAACCTGCATACGTCTGAGAAGCAATTCAAAGGCGTATGTATAGTCGTGCTTGAGTAACGGCGATGGACTCGCCATCTGACACGTTGGCACCTAAAATATATCTCTGGCGGAAAGTGGGTGTGTGGGGTACTACCTATACTCCTCTGCCTACCCCTTGGGGACCCTTGTGGGATGACGTGAGGATGTTATTGTATTGAGTTATGATATCATTATTATAATATCCATGAATTAATTCTACTATGTCCAATAACAAAATTTAACTTTGTAAATACCAAAATCGTATTCAAAAATATTCTTAAAGCTCCCCGAAATTTGCATATTAATGGAATATTCATATGAGTAGTAGAAGTATTCTCGGCATTTCGGTAGAGCACGTATACAAATATAGTATAATTTTCTGTACATTTTCCAAGAGTATGGTGGCCGATCGGTTTAAGACAGTTAATATTTCAAGTTCAAATACGCGCGATCTTTACCAATGAGCTCTTCTAGCCTTCAGAACATTACTTTATTACACCACAAGCTCTACAGTCAAGGAAAACATCGTCAAGAAAGTTACATTGAAGATAAATTCAAAGACACATAGGTATTCTGAGAGACGGCGACAAAGGTAAGTCGACACACTTACACATATCTCCTACGGAAACAAGGTACATATAGGTACCCATGTGAAGTTATGTATGTTATTTCCACTGTATGGTAAATAATCTGTTGTTTAATAATTGTAATTTGTTCCATCACAATATTACTCTGCAACCTCGATATAAACAAAAATATTAATTAAACAATATTACCTAAGACTTCACTCATAAGAGCCGTGGTGGCCGAGCACCGAGCACCGAGCACAGAGTTCCAATACCAATGAGTACGTTTGAGAAACAATACAAAGGCTTATGTATCGTTGTGCTTGAGTAACGGCGATGGACTCGCCATCTGACACGTTGGCACCTAAAATATATCTCTGGCGGAAAGTGGGTGTGTGGGGTACTACCTATACTCCTCTGCCTACCCCTTGGGGACCCTTGTGGGATGACGTGAGGATGTTATTGTATTGAGTTATGATATCATTATTATAATATCCATGAATTAATTCTACTATGTCCAATAACAAAATTTAACTTTGTAAATACCAAAATCGTATTCAAAAATATTCTTAAAGCTCCCCGAAATTTGCATATTAATGGAATATTCATATGAGTAGTAGAAATATTCTCGGCATTTCGGTAGAGCACGTATACAAATATAGTATAATTTTCTGTACATTTTCCAAGAGTATGGTGGCCGATCGGTTTAAGACAGTTAATATTTCAAGTTCAAATACGCGCGATCTTTACCAATGAGCTCTTCTAGCCTTCAGAACATTACTTTATTACACCACAAGCTCTACAGTCAAGGAAAACATCGTCAAGAAAGTTACATTGAAGATAAATTCAAAGACACATAGGTATTCTGAGAGACGGCGACAAAGGTAAGTCGACACACTTACACATATCTCCTACGGAAACAAGGTACATATAGGTACCCATGTGAAGTTATGTATGTTATTTCCACTGTATGGTAAATAATCTGTTGTTTAATAATTGTAATTTGTTCCATCACAATATTACTCTGCAACCTCGATATAAACAAAAATATTAATTAAACAATATTACCTAAGACTTCACTCATAAGAGCCGTGGTGGCCGAGCACCGAGCACCGAGCACAGAGTTCCAATACCAATGAGTACGTTTGAGAAACAATACAAAGGCTTATGTATCGTTGTGCTTGAGTAATGGCGATGGACTCTCCATCTGTCACGTTGGCACCCAAAATATATCTCTAGTGGAAAGTGGGTGTATGGTTATGGTTGGTAGTGTATAAGTACACTTCAGCCTACCCCTTCGGGGTCCCTTGTGGGAAGGCGTGAGACGTAATTTGTTTACCGTAGGTACTTAAAAGTGTACTCACAAATGAGAGGCATTATAGACGCATTTATATCGATAACACTGATGTGTCGGATAAACGGGTAAGGGTGTTTCAGGGTGGGTATACCCTAATAAATAAAATGGGAGAAAAATCGCTGTCGGACTTAGGCCTTCCCGAGGGAACTGAGTACGCGTATTTACATACATAATGATGCCTCTTGTGCCGGTGTCAATTCCCAACACTTCGACTCGAACGTGAGACGATAATGTAACTTCCCAATTCTCTGGCATCTAACTTTGCCAATTTTCTGGTTTAAATCAACAGTGTTTGAAATTTGATCATTTCGATTATCGTTTGCGCTAGATTTTTACGTGTGTTCTTAGAGACTAAGATTGGTTTAATAGAGATTTGGTTAACACGTTAGTGGTACTCCGTCGATTAACCGAAACCAACAAACAGACGTACCGACATATTTATAAATCATGTTGATGTTAACAGTACTATATGTACTGCCACATGCATGTTATAAGTATTTGATGCAAACACACGCTTCAATTTTATTTATTAGTACATAGATTATATGCTTACTCACTCAAACATAAAATAGTCTGAATAAAAGGGATCATTGAATTTTGAATGGTCAGCGATTCGGCAAAATGACCACCTGGAAGGAATCGTGTTTTTATATTATTGAACGAATACCGCCTTTATTCTCTGGCCGTTAAGCCTGCAAACGCTAAAACACTTGCTCCATGCTTATCATTTATTTTTGTTTGGCAGGGTCTATTCTCTGAATATGAATGCTATGCTATGTATGTGTTTACCGTATGGGCATGGAGAGCATGGGCAAACAGTAAGTTTTGTTTTGGCTATCACTTAGTCATCGATACTCTAAATTAAACACACTTTTGTTTGAGCAGAGAGGATTAGGTGCTCTTCATTTATATAAGGAGGTATTGATGAAATATTTTCATTGATAAGCGGGCGCATATGTCGCTCAGCGAATCAGTAGTGTCATTTGTAATACAATGCGGAAATGCCAGCCCTCTAGGCACCCTTCCGTGACACACGGATTTGGGACATTTATTGTATTTTTTTTGGTTAGTTTAGTTTTATAGTATTATATTAACTGTGGTATACTTCAGTATCTCTCGTTTTTGGATAGGTGTAAACAAGTACAGAAAGAACACGATGCTCGTGAAGAAAAGTAATGATTGATTATAAAAATTTTGCTATATTGTCCCCACAGTCGTGGTTACCAGGCACATACATACATTCACTACACTTGACTTCAATATACAAGACCTTGACCTGTGCCTAACCCTTGCTTGAGGTACTCGGAGTAGTGACATGTGTATTTAGATAGTACATCAAATCGCAAGTTCGAATCCCGACTGTACCAATGAGTTCTTCTGAACTTAAGTACAGTGATTAGTCACACCACGAGCTTTACGGTGAAGGAAAACATCGTGGGGAAACCTGCATACGTCTGAGAAGAAATTCAAAGGCGTATGTATAGTCGTGCTTGAGTAACGGCGATGGACTCGCCATCTGTCACGTTGGCACCTAATATACCTCTGGCGGAAAGTGGGTGTGGGTATTACCTATACACCTCTGCCTACCCCTTCGGGGACCCTTGTGGGAAGGCGTGAGGAACATCAAATTGTATACGGGTGAAACCACAGTCCATAGCTAGTCAAGTATATTAGTGCGTTATTACACAGTCCCCGACCCTCGCAAATGCCGACTCGTGCCGACCCGTGCCGGCACTCCTACACTACATATTTAAATAAAATTACTAGTCCTTCCCAGCTCTCTTCCTCGCGATCCAACAACGTTCTAAGCCGAGGTCTATTACGGGGGGAGCCCTCAGCCATTAAGTTAGTATCAAAAAAGTGCCTGGCTGGAGGCCTTAGTCTCGCCATCACTCCCACCTCTCACCTACCCGGTCAAGTAACAAAGGTTCTCGTAACTAACGCTACGAGAGACAATACCAAAAAAAAATGTTGGAATATATTCGCAACGTGGTCTTCCGCTTCTTCCACACACAATCGCCGTTGAATCTTTCTATAAGACCGCTTGGAGATATGTCTCAACAATGAACTTAGAATATAGGCATACGCTATGACGGAGCTATGCGGAATATTTCGTATCAGTTGAACGTTCACCAATATGGGGCGCAATATCGGAATACCTACCGAAATATCCACCTTAATTACACCTGCCTGGGACACTTACAACGATCGAGTGATAGCTCTTCCTAATATGTCCTACGTCTATACTAATAATACTAATAATACAAATATAAAGAAAGTTTGTTTGTTTGAACGCGATAATCTCAGGAGAGACTGGCGCTCTACTCTATCTGCCTGCCCCGTAAGGAATTCCGCGTGATAATATGTATTGTATATCAGGAACTGCTAATCCGATACAAAAAAGTCCTTTACATTGGATAGCCCACTTATAGAGAAGGGTTTTGTATTTCAGCACGCTACTAAGTTTAACACGGGTAAAACCGCGTGGTGTAGGTAGTATAACAAAGCCCCGAACTCTGAATAAAATTATATGATTTACTAACCTTACTAGAGAAAGTTTCTTTTAAATCAAGCGATTAGTAGAAGAGTTAAATAATAACAAACAAACAAAAAATCTAGTCTTTATATACAATAGCCTTGCTCAATAAACGGGAGATTACAATACTGCCTGAAATTAGAGCTTTCAATCAAACAACATATAGCTCTCTCTCTCCCCATAGAAAATGGCTCTCTTTTTTAAATTACTGTATATGTCACTCTTGATTAACGTTAGTAATGATGTGATGTCGAGCGGCCCTCTAACTAAAGCCGTCTGTGACTATTTATAGCTGAGTGGCGGCTCATTGGCTCCAATCAATGTAAGGCTACACCTGCACTATTGGCTCATGCCACCTATATATTTTTGTCTCATTTATTATACTGTTGTGAGATCCTAGTTTCGCTGCCAATTTCTTTTATCTTCCCACTAATATTTTATATCTTCACGCCTTCCCTTCCCCCAAGGAATCGGCGGAGTATAGTTAGCTCCCGCACACCCACTTTTGGCTGGATATGTTTTAGGTGCCAATATGCAGTCAGTTGGCGAAGTCCATCGCCGTTACATAATTCCACACCGCCATACCTCTTTGAATTTCTTATCAAACGTTCGTGTTACCTCTCGATGTTTTCCTTCACCGTTAAGATCGGAGTGTGACTAACACAATTCATTAAAAATTCTTTGGTGTAGTAGGAGGCAGCTACTCGAACCACCACAGCTCTACTACTATACTAATATTAAAGTTTGTTAGGTTGTTCGTTACTCAATCACACCAAAACGGCTGAACGGAATTGGATGACAATTGGCACAGAGATAACCAACATAACCTCTCGTATGTACATACATTAAAAAAAACTAATTCATACTTACATCTCATTCCAGTCGTCATGCAGAATTATTACCGCAAAAAATAATCCTTCAGCGTATTTAAAAGAAGATTATTTATAAGAAAAATCGTGTTATTACAATCAAGACTTCGCAAGAAATTAAATATCAGCAAAACCTCTAATCGTGGTATTGTTTACTTTAGCCATCTTTCGGCGTTTATTTATCTTAGTCGTGCTTCAAAGCCGCCAATAGCGTAGCGTTGGCCAAATCAAATCGGTTTAATGAATTCCACCGAAGCCCATCAATCGTGGCTGGTACACTAATTAATGTGCCTAATGGAGAACAAATACCCTCCGGCTACAAAACACTGGGCTTATCGTTTTAGTTATTTAATTTGTAGCCTGGGTATTGCGCCCTAGCTCTATCCGAACGATGAATATTCCATATACCTTCATATCTTCACGCCATCCCACTCGGGTCTCCGAAGCAACAGGCATAGGTGTAACCAAACCCATTTTTTCCAGAGATAAATAAAAGTGCCAACATGATAAATCGCGTGTCCATCGCCGTTTCTTATCTTCTATCCTTGAATTTCGTCTTTAACTTATGCATTCTTATAGTGTCTACGCAATGGTTTCTGGTGATGAGTCACTAAACTTAAGTTCAGGAATAGCTCCGACAGACAACCGGGATTAAAATCTGCAATCTTTAATTTACAACCGACTACTTGAACCACTCGGCCAACACGGCTGTTGGACTATCTGTAGTAAAAATACAGAAAGAAAGCTGGGTGTTATAAATTACCTACAAGAAATGTGCCATTGATCACGTCTAGGGTGGTTAATAGTACTTCTTCTAAGCTAATTGAATTGCCTTCATTAATATTCGGAACGTGGCCACGTAAGACTGCCATTAAACCACCAGACGGGTGGACAAGTTGGAAAAACCTCTTTCTTCGTTTAATTGAAATTTAAAGGAAACGTCTGCAGTAATAATACTGCAGAACTCCATTGTGGCGTGAATTTTAACTATTACTTTTTAAAAGCATTTTTTTGTGTTTATTTTAGTGGCGAAATCGTTGGTCAAGCTTGCGAAGATGAAATGATCTTTTAGGCGTAACTTGCGAGAGGGGCAACAAAAAGTCTAATTAAGATATTTAGTTTAGTTCAGCCATTTCACAAAATGATGGACTAATAAAAGTGGATGACGCAAAAGAGCTCTGTATGTCTTGAGAGAACTAACGCTCAAATCTATCTTCTTAGCCCGTGAGGAGCTCGGCGTGATGATATGTATGTATATGATATGTATGTATATGTGTATATACGGAAGGCATGAATATATACATACATAAATACATATAATCACGCCTCTTTCCCGTAGGGGTAGGCAGAGACCACTTCTTTCCACTTGCTACGATCCTTACATACTTGTTTCGCTTCGTCCATTTTCATTATTCTCCTCATACATGCTCTTCGGTCTAGGGTACTCTTGACCTGGCCTTTTTATAAATATACTCACTCAGGTAGTACCCACACGCCTGCTTGCCGCCAGAGATATATTTTAGGTGCCAACGTATATGTATCTATGATATTTCAAATTCTCCTTATATTTTCCAATAAGCTAAAATCAAACAAACCGAGATAGCTCCTCCACTCGTGTAGGCAAATTTTGCCTGAAAGTAATTTAAATGAACTTTCAGGGCAAGTATTTATGTTTCATTAATTAATATATCACCATGTTAATATTTGTGTTTTAAGGTAGTTGGAGTCGTTATGAAAAGCTACCAGGCTTAACAATTATGACTGGCGACGAGCTAGTAACCAGTTTTCATTTGGGGTAATTCCAAAGGTGACATCTCTGGACAGCACACGTAGCGTACATTATGCACCATGTGAAAATGTTGTGCGTTAATGCTAGAAAACATTTATTCGGAAACTTTTAGGCTTTTGGCTCTTCGTCGCTGAAACTTTAAAATATATATAATATAAAAATAGTTATAAAAAACTAAAAAATACGCTTTTTATACAAAACCGAACTAAAAAATAGAAAATAAATTTCGATAATATCTTAAAAAGCATGGGGTGAATGGTGTCAATAGTTATAAATATTTTATTGACAGATATTAGTAGAGTGATTATCATTTCGGTAATATCTTAAAAAGCACCCCACGCTTTTTAAGATATTATCGAAATTTATTTTCTATTTTTTAGTTCGGTTTTCTATAAAAAGCGTGTTTTTTAGTTTTTTATAACTATTATTTATTTTCTACTTTTTAGTTATTAGTGTATTGTCATCGGTCCTCGATAAGTCTACAAAGTTTGAACGAAATCTGGCCGTTTAAAGTGGGTCAAAATCGAGCTCAAAGAAGTCGGTTACATACATACATACAGGTGAAGCTAATATAAAGCGTGTAAAAATATAGAAAAGACTGCAAACATTCAACCTTTCTCAGTCACTCTAACAATGTCTTCTTCCATCTATTCTCAAACACGTTAACGTCAATAATATGTAGCGTGTTGAATGTTGCCGTGTTTATACCTACCAAGTTTTACCTTGATCCGTGGTGGCCGAGGGGTTCGAGTAGTAGCCAGCAACACAAAGATTGCTAGTTAAATTTGAATAACGACTGTACTAACGAGTTTTTCTGAACTTATGTACAGTGATTAGGCGCACCAAGAGCTGGACGGTGAATGAAAACATCGATAATAAACCTGCATACTTTTGAGAAGCAATTCAAACGTGTATGTATAGTCGTCGTGTCACGGCGAAAACTTTATTATCCGATAAACTAGATCGGCCTAATCTAGGTAGTTGGGACGTGATCGACCTTGAATTAAAACACTACCTTAACTCCAGAATCCGCCGACAAAAAACCATACTCTCTCATAATCTACGCCTTTGCATTATGGCTTAATTTATTAGAAGCAAAATATTTAATTTACCCCAAATTTCATTAAAACATCCCGACCAGCCCGGTTTTACGACTAATGTATCTTGAAACAGAAAAGTTGGTGTTTTTGTTACGGCTCCAAAACAAATTGATTGCGTTCCTTAACTGGGGAATTAGAACAATTTACATCCTTTAGGATTCAGAAACAATGTTCTGGTGGAAATATTACATACATAGAATTCTTATAGTTCAAAAGGAAACAAATATCGGCATTACTTTCAGTACAGCTCTGTACACTACTCTCTATATATTTTAATTTTCTCTCATAGTGCGAGTGCCGGGCACTTTTGCTATTTAACCAAACAATGGCGAGATAAGGAAGTGCCTTAGCCGTCGTTAGTCTTAGTTGCCAAGCAATCACAGCTAAGTCTGTGGGGCTCGGACCACTGCTTAGGTCGTTGCTGATTCGAGAGCCCGACTGGAGTCGGTTTGGTCTCGCCATTGTTCGGTTAAGTTCCCTAAACTCATTCTATGAGAGACCCTCGACCCCCCTAGAGGGGTATTTAGGACCCCCTGTGAAAAGGCGAGAAGATATGAATAATACAGATACATATTATTTAGATAGCTATTGAGGATGAAAACGGTGGCTGTAGTTGTTGGGGTCACTGAAAGCGCTGATACCATTAATCATTGCCGTAAGAACTGAAGTCAGCGGGCACTAATTCGTGGCGCACATAACACCATACAATGGACGGCCTTGGTCGCAGATTAATGACGATACCACCCTCTGATTCATTCAACTCTCAGGTATCTCTGTGCGCCCGACGGAAAGTAAGAATGATTACCCCTACTTTTTCTACGCTTTTATTATATACAGGATGAAACTCGACAGTTTGGAAATATTTAAAGGGGGATTTAATATGTATCTTTGAAAGTATATATCTATGTGAATTTGCCGTTTTGAATGTAAACACATTCTAATGCAGTCCCAGTTTTTTTTTTATTGTAAATCAATCGATTTAATTTCCTCCTTTATCCCTATTTGCTGCAGCTCGAATAAAGATCGGCAACAACAATCGAAAAAAAATGTGGTGATCGAGTGGTTAAAATACTTATATAATATATCCTCACGCCTTCCCACAAGGGTCCCCGAAGGGGTAGGCAGAGGTGTATAGGTAATAAATACCCACACACCCACTTTACGCCAGAGGTATATTTGGTGCCAACGTGACAGATGGCGAGTCCATCGCCGTTACTCAAGCACGACTATACATGCGCCTTTGAATTTCTTCTCAGACGTATGCAGGTTTCCTCTCGATGTTTTCCTTCACCGTAAAGCTCGTGGTGTGACTAATACTGTACTGTACTTAAGTTCAGAAAAACTCATTGGTACAGTCGGGATTCGAACTTGCGATCTTTGTGTCGCAGGCAACTGCTCGAACCACTCGGCCACCACGGCTTTAAAATACTTTAAATTTAAAATTAAAAAAATTAATTTTTAAATTAACGTTAAAATACTTGTAAGTACAAATCGTAGATTCAAAATCATGTTCATGTACTGCAATATTTTTTATCAACTTTACTATGTAGGATACCATCCAGAAGTCTGCATACGTCTGATACAAAGCGAAAAACTGCATCTACGGTAAATCTTGTTACTACCCAACCAATAACATGAAAGACAACAACGCGGACATTAAACTATACCTATAATAATATAAAATGCAAATAAAAACTACCTACCCGTCCTTTAAGGACTGAAACTATTCAACCGATTTGTCCCAAACCAGTTTCAAATAATGCGAAAGCTATTTTAAACCAAAAACAATAGATAAAATATAATAATAATCAAAATATATCCTCACGCCTTCCCACAAGGGTCCCCGAAGGGGTAGGCAGAGGTGTATAGGTAATACCCACACACCCACTTTCCGCCAGAGGTATATTAGGTAATAAGTATTATATTAGGTAAGTATATAAGGTATATTAGGTTTATAAAATATATACATATATGTTTATTTAACTTTATAACACACGCCGGGTATCCGCTTAGTTGTTCTCATATTAATAACCATAACTCCAATTCGATAAGTGTTGTAGCGTTCTGTCAGCGGTAAGTGGCGGAACAATTAATCACAAACGTGAACACTCCTTGGTCCTGACGCAGTGACCTTGCCATCGATCCAACTCGCCGTCGTAATTTCATTTTTTCGCCTCGTAAGCTTGCCCATGAAAACATTACAAAGGATCTTGAAGGTGCAGTGACGCGACAAAGTATGACAAAATACCCTGATCATTTTATTCACTCAGTGCGGCCATTTTTTTACTTATATAGTTTTGGTTCCTGACACTAGATGTCGCTGTTTTTTTATTATTTCGCTTTTATTGATTTTTAGAAAGTTCTGTTATTCAGTACTCTCATTATTACCATTAAGTATTTGTCTGGTATTACTGGACCGAACAAAAACCGAACTCCCCCTAAACTAGGCGCAGAGAATCCGTAGGGCTCGTTATGTTGGTAGCAAGTATTTTACTACGTTCTAACTGCTTTAATCGACCGGTAGTATTATCAACCTCTTTTTTAATTCGATGAAACATACAGAAGCTTGACTTTAATTCATTGGGCTTTCATTATGAATGTTATCCATTATTCTGTTAGCGTCCCGCAAAAACACCATTATTTGTGTGTATGTAACACTTCTTTCGCATGGCCGCCGTATACGACAGCGGCCCGCCCATACATTAATTTACTTCCTAAAACAAAGAAGGGTATGTTACTGTGTGAGGTTCTCGGCAGCGCCTTATCCTTAAGCTTATATATACCGAAATAAGTAAGTAGGTACTTGATCTTTACCTCATTACCAAATAAATATTTATTGCAATTGGTAGATTTAAATGCAGTGCTAATTGCGTAAATATCGGTTTGCTGAACTTATTTCAACTTTCAGTAAGTTGATGCGTTGTCCTTCGCGGAAGAAAACTCAATTGAAACCACATGCCGCCACCTCGTAGAGCTCCACGGGGAATAGTTATCCCAGAAAAGGTAACAGTTCGTTCTGTATGCTACTCAGCCACTACAATACAACTCATTTCGTTAAGCATTGTTTAGTTCATTATATCTATGATAAACACTGCCATTTATTCCTCACGTGTTCCTAGAAGGGTCCCCAAATGAATCTACAGACGTGAAATAGCTCACATCTTTTCGCCAGACATATATATTCACGTGCAAATATCCGTTTTCATTGTTCAGCCCTTTATTAATTTTCACAAAATATCGTTTGATGATCAATTTTATGGTAGGATTACGACGTAGGCAGCATGTCCATAACGGACATGGTGCTTTAAAGATAAAATAAATATGTTAATTTTGAATGCGTGTATTACATTTATTATACCTACATTTATTATTTATTTATTTATAACAGCGACAAAGTTTGGAAGAAGCACACTTTCCTTGTTTGTAGCCAAGGGCCTCGCAGTATGACTCACACCAGGGTGCGAGGCAGGAGTTGGTCACCATTTGAATAGTATAGCTTTTGGCCCTTATATCCTTTTCCGTGTCCCACGACGCCACTGAAAAATATATACAATGACCATTTTGGGTCCAAATAGTACCTAGATGGAGAATTTACATTCATAAAATTTTTCGAGGCACCATCGTGACTAAAAACAAACAATTGGTCACTCAGGAGCCTAGCATGCAAACAAAGACGCTGAAAGCTAATGACACAAATATATATCCATGGATGAATGTGGTTTTTAATAAAACCACATTTACATACATACAGCAATTATGCTGTATGTAAATTGTTAAGTGAGATCAATAACTTCATAAACTGTAACTGCTTATTATCATTATTAACTGTAGGGCCGAAAAGCTAACCGAAATTTATTTTGTTGCTAGCATTATTTTTTATTTAATATTACCACCTACACACGTCGTATACGTACGTACACTATTTTATATCGGTTGTTTCAGTCTTAAATTAATTCGTTACAAATTAGTAACTTACCAATATCGACCTTTTCATTTGGAGATTTGTCTTTGATGTAGACACTATGCGTCGTGACTGCACCTATCACCGTCACCAAAACCATGATATACAAATTCATTGCAAATGCCAGAAAAGAGTATACAATGCCTCAAAGCTATCCTAAAGGAAATATGTCCGTTCAAACTTGACCGTTCTGAAGTTAATTACCGTCCATATAGGTACTGCGAGCTGCTTAAATAGTATACTGCGCATATTGCGCACCAACTTCAGGACGATCAAGCGGTCAAGCCATATAGCTGACTAATTATTACTTATTATCCTTGTTTCAGGTTGCACTTCATTGCTTGTCGCGATTACGTTATAATTAGATAAATAAGTATGCGTAATATACCTATAATTCTAATAAAATAGTTTTCATATTCTATTCAATTAAGGGAGGTAGGGCATAACGGGTTTCCCGTTCGAATTTGGAGCTGCCAGACTAGGGCAGGAACTCCACCTTATAGAAGTCCGTGGCCAAATAACACAATTTTTTGTTTTGTGTTCCTTCACGGTGAATAAGGTTTCCAATAATGAGCTCCTTGGGGAAGGGGGAGAATTGAAAAAAATATTTATATTACGTACCTATAAGACTGGTTAAGGTATATTAGAGTATCTTTATGATCGTAGGTGGTCGATTTGAACATTTATTTACGCCTATTTAAACATTTATGATTCAGGCAGGTCAAAAAGCAGGAAACTCCGTCTTTGAATAGGAGATCGTCTTCTATTGCTAGTTTAATACCGCAAAAGATTATGACTTTGTAGGGAAAGGTACCGAGAGCGAAGTCGTAAGCACGGCTATTGCCCAAATACATATCGATCGTTCACCAAATTGCAAACAATCATGAAACAGTGGGTACAATTAGGAGAGAGGAGAAAATTCTGCTTTAATTGTGCACAATGTCCAATCTTCTTTAATTATGTACACCGCTTCTGTGATAATATAAATTTCAGGAACAAAGGAATGATTAAAGGGAAAATTTTGATAAATCGAATTATGACCGAGGCTTTCGTTTTACTTAATAGTCTCGGGAATTTTGGACGCGTGATTCTCACTTATTGTGGAGCCGAATTTGCTAATTCCAACTTTATTTTCTCAGAACGTGAGTGAAATTGTCAATCGTTCATAATCAATTTAATGAATGTAGGTAAACTATATCTTACAAGTATCTTAATTTATAGATATATTCGTAAATAATTTATCAGATTTTATCGTGTTGGGATGTACTCCGTGCGTCATATAAAGTAGGTATATAGGTAAAGGCAGGTAGGTATATAGGTAAAAAGTATTCACCCATAAATACGTTTTTAAGCATGATTTTTGTTGCAGTGTACCTACCTACATACGGAACATTTTCAGTTCGGTTTTTCAGTGAGCGATTGATGGTGTTCGCGTTTGTAAAAGGATTGACCCTCGATACGTTACGTGAGTGATTAGCTGAAGGTAGTAGAGATGTATTACTGTGCCCTGTAAGTTTTCTTGAATTTCGTGTAAGTAGGTTATTTTTAATTATTAGACAACAATGTGCCACTGCTAGGTTAAGACCTCACTTTCCTCTTTACTAATAACAAATTAATCAGGTGCATATCCGGTTCGATCCGCCATTTCTATATTGGTGTGCCACGTCTGCCATTACATGCTATGGGCTAATTGATACTCATAAATATTCCCCGTTTTTTTATGTTTAATAAGTCTCATTCCATAATCAACGATTTTATTCATATAAAAACTAGGGAACCACCAACCATATTTTTTCACTCGTCCGATTCGTAGATAATAACGTAAGTGATGACCGACCCTAAATGGGAGACGGCGCAATAAAGTGAGTGATACATCAGCGTATTCGGCATAACACTGGCTATTTATATTTTTAGTGCGCACAAACAGTAAACAATGGTGTAAAGGCAAAACAAAAGTGCTTCATAACACGAGTTATGGGGGCAATAACATGGTGTTTGTTGCGGGGCCATACGTGCACTCCGAATCAAACATATTAAGTAAAGAGGTGAAGGGTGAAGCATCATTACTGCTACATAAGTATATGATACTAGCGGTTCGTCCCGGCTTCGCTCGCATGGACATGGGTTTTTTATAAAAAAAATATAGCCTATGTCACTCAGGGTGAATTTAGCTTTCCAATGGTGAAAAAATTTTTCAAATCGGTCCAGTAGTTTCGGAGCCTATTCAATACAAACAAACAAACAATCAAATCTTTTCTCTTTCTAATATTAAATAATATATTAGTATAGATATAAGTATATTATTGCAAGAGGCAGAGAAAGACCACGTTACAAATACCTAGATCAAATTGATCGGACGCTCAAGGACGGCTCGAAACAGACTATCATGTATGAAGGGACCGTTGAATGTTGATGAAGCAAAAGCGGTATATAATTCTAGAGAGAACTGGCGCTCTATACGCTCTGCCTACCCCGTTAGGGAGAACGTGATGATATGTATGTATGTATGTATATGACACTTACAGACCTTTGGTGGCGGTAAGAGAACGCCCAGTACAACTACGAGTTTTTTCTTGTTAAACGTATACGAGTTTCCTATCTATGTTTCCTACGATGTTATGCTTCACCGTAAAAATCTAGAAGTGAAAAATCACGCAAGTTCTCATTGTTCAAACAAGTTCCAATAAGTTTCTTGTGACGTCGGCAGGTGTTTCGTTATTACAAAGACCAAAATAGTTTGGGTTCAGCTCCTTATAAGTGAAACCACAATAAGTTGAGGCAGGACAGAAAAAAGAAATTAACATTGCTTGCATCTCGGAATGGCCCGGAATGAGGAAAAGTAAAATATCGGACGGTAAAATTACGTATAGTGCACAAACTAGTATACATATAGTTAATTTATATTTTATTCAACATAAAATTAATGACGTATTACGCACATATTTTTCTAATATTAAAAAGGCAAGTTTGATGTTTGGATGTTTTTTGCGGCATAACTGCTGAACCGATTTGGCTGAAAGTTGAAACGGTTATATCTAAGACTAGCGATAGGCTACATTCTAACCCAGAAAAATATATAAGCAACTTTTTCGAACACCACGCGGGTAAAATCGCGCGAAAAAGCTAGTAAAAACATACATGTTAAATCTTAAGGCAAGTTAAACAACCTATGTTACAAATAACAGCAACAGAAATTATGTTCGAGGTCCTTAATTTCGCGAAAAGGATATAGTTAGACAGATAACTCATATCAACTGCTCGTTAATTACGACCCGAGTATCATACGGACAATATCTTTACACAAGAAGTATCAGTACACAAGAAGCTAAAAGGCGAAAAACAATTTTCAAATAAATAGGCCTGTCATTTCTGAGTAAAAAAAAGTCTTTAAACTACTACGGAATAATATGGTTAGTAATTACTATAACACATTTTATTGAGAAACGTACATAATCAAACACATTCTTAGTCAAATATCAATGCTTTATTTTCTTTTCAGACACAGTGACGACTGGCTCTGTCTCATACTCGATCTCAACGCGGGGTTTCTTCCTCATCATAGACTCGGCGGCATCCTGTGAACGAGAAAACTGAATAAGCTCCAATAGTAAAACTGTATAAGGTGAAATTTATGCTATCTTGTCGACATCGGGAACTGGCCTAAAGGCAGTCTATATTTTGTGAGTATTATCTCGAATGTTGAAACTAATGAAAAATTTAATATAAAAGGTACGGGTAAGGCCCACACATGAACTTTTGTTTGAAATTTGAATCATATTTGCCAGAAAATTATTTATTTATTAACTATATTGGAATGGCTTGACAACAACTTACACTAATAAAACAAAAATGAACAACTCTTGCATTCAGTCTTTTCAAAAACTACAAACATACTAACTTAATATTCTTCCATTCATCAGCAAAGAGATTGCATACAGGGTGCTCATGACTATGGGATTTAGTGTAAAGTATACATACATGTTTGCCCATAATTACATAAAGTCATGACGAGTCCCACATGGGTGGCCTAGTGGCATACAGCAACATTATCCTCCACACATACACAATCATCAATGTCATCATAAATATAACCAATTTATTGTATGCATATTGCAAAAATATTCCCTCAGAGCTGTTCTGTGTATATTACCTCAATATCAGATGTATCAGTTTCAAAATCACTGCCCACTTCAGCACCCTCCTTTCTGCCTGAATCACTTTCCTGAAAATATAAAATTTTATTTTGGATTATAAAATTTATTCAATGAAGATCATACAATTCAAATGATGAAAGCCAGGCTTGCTATAAGGTTTAATAAATCACCTGCAAACCATGATTGCAGGTTCAAACCCAGGTTGTGTAATAAGTATTACTGAAATAAGTAGTGATTTATTACACCAAAAACTGGTGGAAAACATCAAAAGGAAACCTGTAAATGTTTAAGATGTCTTGTCTGAGGTGATGACAGAATCGTCATTTGCCATGTTTTCTAGAAAATAGGGTATTAAATAGAGAAGGTAGACAGCGGTGGAAAACTCCGCCTACCCTAACTATCCCTAAGACACTTAGGTAAATACCTGAAATATATACATTGAAAACCCACCTCATCTGTATCCATATCACTGTCAGCCTCAACAAACTCGTCTGTCTGTCTCATGGTTTTCTCGAGTTCCCTCTCCAATTCTGGCTCCATCTCCCTCTCCCTCTCGTCTTCCTTTTCACTTTCACTCTCGCTCTCTCCAGAGACTTCTTCTGCTTTAAGGGCTGCATCGAACGCCATTTGAGGGAAGTTGTAGATATCGTTGTACTGTGATGACAATACATTTTAGTAAGTGTTAAGTTTCAAACACCAGAAAATTTTTAAGTATGTAAGTATTGACAGAACTACTGCTAGAATGAATTTAATGTGAATGATGTTTATCACACTTTGCTTCCTAGCTTTGTTGACAAGGATTCACAACTGAAGATCATTTCAGGAGTATGTCTTCAAAAATGGTAAAAATACATGACAATCCAAGCTATACAGTAAGAATAACAAAAAAACTTATTAAAAGATTATTAGCATTAATATAAGGATACATCTTGGGTATATTTGACCAAACAAAGGTTGGTGAAATCTTTCACTATATACAAAAGTGAATACCATAACAATCCCGTCAAAAAATTATTTCTGCACCAAATTAAACACTGGTGCTTACAAACCTCATACCAATTAGCAAATTTTGAAATAACTACTCACTGTTCCCTTCTTCAACCTCTCAAGTAGTTGTTTTTCTATAGCATTATCAATCCTTGCTGCAACAAGTGCCTTTTCCTCCCTTCTTCTCTCACGTCTCTCAATCTTACGCTGGATTGGAACTAATTCTTTCCTGAAATCAGATCAGTGAACAATATTACAAAAGTTGCAAAAAGTATAATACTGATAGTATCAAAACAATATAGTCTATCTCACATACATACTATATATATTGCCACTTAATAGACCTTGTTGGCAAATAATTGACAACTATGTATGACAAAATATGCTTAGTTTTATGGCATATTATTTTTTTATACAACAAACAAGCATATGGCCCACCTGATGGGAAACGGTTACCGTAGCCTATTTACGCTCACAATACCTAAGTATCACTTGTGCGTTGCCACTGTGTTCAGAACATTATACTGTGTTGGTAACATAATAGGTCTAATCCCTCGGTTGCCAACACAATATAACAATCCTCCCCCCTCCCCAAGGAGCCCATTACTGGAAACCTTATTCACTGCGTAGGAACACAACACAATAAATTGTGTTATTTGGCTACGGACTTCTATAAGGTGGAGGTCCTGCCCCAGTCGGGCAGCTCCAAATTCGAACGGAGAATCCGTTATGCCCTACCTCTCTTCATTTTTCCTTTGGATTTCCTCCATTACCATCAAATGGTCTCTGAGATATTATTGACAACAGTTATATATATTAATTTGTTGAAGAAAATATTGTTACAAACACTAATAATAATAATATATCCTCACGCCTTCCCACAAGGATCCCCAAAGGGGTAGGCAGAGGTGTATAGGTAATACCCACACACCCACTTTCCGTCAGAGGTATATTAGGTGCCAACGTGAGGGATGGCGAGTCCATCGCCGTCACCCAAGCACGACTATACATACGCCTTTTGAATTTCTTCTTAGATGTATGCAATGCAGGCTAAGCTCGTGATGTAACTAATCACTGTACATAAGTTCAGAAAAACTCATTGGTACAGTCGGGATTCGAACTTGCGACCTTTGCGTCGCAGGCAAACTGCTCGAACCACTCGGCCACCACGGCTTCTAATAAAACACTATATTCACAAGATTACTTCAAAAAGCCAAGCCAAAGATGTCTGTAGGTCTAGAGAGTACTAGCACTACTCTTTCTTCCTATCCCATGAGTGACTGGGTGCAATGATACTTACACTTATATATTAAAACAAGATGTAAATTATAACTTGTGATTAAAATTTAGAGCTTCCCATAAAATATATAGTGTTAAATTAAAGCCACTTACACTCTTCTTAGTTTCAATTTTCTCATTCGTATGAGGTATTGTGTTATCTTCACAAATCTCTGTTTACACTTTGCTTTGATAAATCCAGGCCAGAATAGCAGGTTCTCATTTATTTGATATATTGCCTTTTCAAAGTTCCTTGACAGCTTCACTTTCTCCCATTGTTTGGCCGGAAACATTACTCTAAAATATTTAAAGTAGAACTTTGTTTTAACTTGTCATGGTAATTGTTTAATAACATAACAAATACCTAAGCCTTTATACCTTTCAGCAGTTTTCATGAATAAATAAATAATGCCGTTTTCTTCACGCACGGTCGCGTATTTACTATTTGCTAAGGGACACGATGCCCTACTGCATAAACCTGTAAGGTTATATTCATTCCGGCAGAATTGCTGGGTCTTGGTGCTAGAACAGAAAAAGCGTTAAAATAAATGTCAATCGTGATAAAGTGTATTTTATAAGATAAAAGTAAATCCTACTCACGTTACTTTGTGAGAACAATGTGTTTTGTTGATAATTGCCCACACAACCTGCAAACAAACAAAAAATAAATGTAATGTAACTTAATATGAAACCACCTCGTTTATACGATCTTTTTTAAATACTTACATCGTCGTGCTGCATTTTTATACTTTATTATTACCACAAAACGGTAAAAACTTAGGATATAAAAGGTTTATTCACATGGGCACATAAATAAATATAAACTGCGTGAGTACGATTATAACCTTAAAACTTGATCTCCCTCCACCACAGACAGACGAATCGGTATTTGACTGACATCTGTCAAATATTATCGTTTTCTTGGTTCAAATATCATTAAGTTAGGCAACTACAAATAGCATGTTCAAGTACTAAAATGTATCGTCCTAGGAAAGACTATAATGTATAAGAACTAAGCTAAGAATTAATAAGTCACGCACGATAAGAATTTTGACGCTATATATATATATATATATATATATATATATATATATATGTAGGATAAGTGGCTACCGCCGCTTATGGATGCTTGCCATACCAGGGTATTGCTTAATTTTTTAATTTCTGTTGAGGACAGCTAGAAAAGTTGCATGATACTGTCCTCTGAAAGCTAGGCTCTATACTTTAAATTATAAAAAAATTACAAGTTGCAACGCAATAAATATCTTACATTCAGGAAATTATTTATTGAAATCAGTGGATATTTTTGGTTTTCTGAGGAAAACATAGTGTTAGATAATGTCTATACAAAAATATATTTTGATATAAGTATATTTTTATGGAAAACAATTATATGAATACATACTTATCGTTGATATGCCTTCGTTGACTATGATAGTAATAAGTTTAGCTTAATATTGTGAATTTGTAATAAAGTTCATATAAGTGGTAGACTAATATGAATATGCATATCATACTTTTTATAAATGATACTCGGTGCAATTTTATACTAACTTGACTCGACTACAGGCTAGCGAGCAATAGTCGGATCAACATCCCTAGTCACGAAAACTAAACTAAATTTCAATCCAATTCTATTTTTTCTGTTTGAAATTGCATGTCGGTTATTTTATTTTCGTACCTCGTTTGTTTGTTATTACAAAACGCTGAGAGTTAGTACATACGCCGCGCTATGAAAATGTTCCCTAAGCTTACATTGCAGATTAACTTTCGCTGACGCTTGTAGTATTTTGTACCACATTAGATAAATAATGTAAGAAAAATGAGTGATAATATCAAAGTAGTTGTCAAAGTTAGACCTCTGATTCCTCGTGAAATAGAGGAAAAGCTCTCTTACCAGTGGCGTGTAAAAAATAATACACTTTACCAGCTCGATCAACAGGGACGTGACTTGGGTCAGGCCTTTACTTTCGGTAAGTTTAGATTTTAGGGGTTATACCGTATTTGTACCTTATATCGGAGTCAAGGGCAACATAATATAGAGACTATCTTGCCATTTGCGACTTACAGATCAAGTATATGACCAGGATACAAAGACCAGTGATGTATATAACGACATTGCAAAGCCCATTGTGGAGGCCGCCACTGCTGGCTTCAATGGGACGATATTTGCCTACGGACAGACGTCTTCAGGCAAGACCTATACCATGACAGGGACAGAAGATTCTCCCGGAATAATTCCCTTAGCTATAGTGAACTTATTTGAAATTATAAGGAATATACCTGACAGAGATTTCTTAGTGAGGTAAGGTAACAAACATAATTACATATATTAGCATAACACCAATCTCCTCATTTAGTAGAGAGTACCTGTTCTCTCAAAATTTATTGACCTCTCTTGCTTTTTCTACATTAATTGGTTTTCATAAATACTTGCGAATTTCAAATACTGTTGTCATTGCCATCCTTAAATTAACAAACAAATATCCATAAATATATAAACATAATAAATATGTTCACACCAAGTGCTTGCAAGTGCAAGGACTGCAGTAGCAGACAGGGAGCAGAGTGCCAAGTCTCTCAGTTAATTAATAATTATAATTTTAAAATCAAATGTATGTGTACTGTATATTACCTTAGATAAACTTTTTTTTATCAATCACTATCATGTTTGATATTGTACACAAATACACAAAACTATTGCCGCAATAGAAAGCACAAACTGTTCACTGTGCCATCTTGCTGAACAGTGGCGCACGCTCAGTCTCCGATCCCGAGGTCACTGACGGCACTCAATGCCCTCCTGCACTCAAGTGCAAATCCTGAATGTGATGTGCTGGCAGGTGAATGGAAGGTGATTTTGAATGAGTGTCTGGCATACATAGAAAGAAGGCCATCTTCTTCTCTGTAATACAATTATATTAACCTTATTTATTATTACTCATATGTATTTTTTTTTTAACTTATACCTCCACATTATCATAAATTACCACTTTGTCTTGCTAATTGTAAATAAATAAAAAAATAAATAAATGTTACATCATTTTATGTATATTCAAAAACATAAATGGGTTTTTCTCTTGTGGCATACACAATATATTTGCACACTGAGTTCACTTGACCTACTAAGATAAAATGTATTATTTCCTTTAAAGCTACCTGTTTTTACTTACAACTTACGTTGGATCTTAACCATTAAATATATACATTGGCCTCCAGTGTAGGATTGTAAATTGTTTTGCTAATATCCCCTAAAATTTGTATATGGCTCTCTTCTAGTGTCTCCGCCTTTATTGCCTTATCTTTTCTCTCTCAAATATAAATTCCATACAATTGCTAACTTATAATTTTCTTATGTAGTTGACATACTTGCTTTATTACAGAGTATCATATATGGAAATATACAATGAGACCATAAAAGACTTATTAGATGTAGAGAAGGATAATATGAAGATCCATGAAACCTTGCAAGGTATCAAGGTGGATGCCACAGAGAAAATGACATCTTCTCCGGAGGAAGTACTTGATATAATGAAGCAGGTACCTGTGCTTTTTTTTAACCTTCTTACACTGCATCTCTCGTCATCAACGGGGAAATTATCCCCACAGCTTGGAAACGCATGCAATGAAAGGTGTTTCCTTCTCCAATAAGCGGCATGCTTGTTTGCCACTCTTTTGCATTAAAAAACATTCCCATGCCATTACAGGTACTTCTTATAAAGATCCTCTGTTGCCCTTAACTAAATAGAGGAAGTAAATATATAAGTTATGGTTTCTACCCACAGCCAAACCTCATTTTAATAATACAATAGTCTAATTCAAGTCACAATATAATTTTTTGCTTAGTTCTCAGAACATTCCAAAAATGAAAACATTGCATAAATTCTCACAATGTAGTCACAGTGTGTGGGTTGTATTGCCTAAAATGTTTATCTTAATGTCACTAGCACAACTAAGCATAGGTTATTAGTATTTATTTTAGATGTTAACATCCATGTATGACTGTACTTGCTACCTTGACATGAGTGTACTTGTAAGTTGTTGATCTATCAAATACATGATGATATATAAGATTCTATTATATTTCTATCAAATAGGATGATATAATATAATAATATATCCTCACGACTTCCCACAAGGGTCCCCGAAGGGGTAGGCAGAGGTGTATAGGTAATACCCACACACCCACTTTCCACCAGAGATTTCAGCCAACGTGACAGATGGCGAGTCCGTCGCCGTTACTTAAGCATGACTATACATACGCCTTTGAATTACTTCTCAAACATATGCAGGTTTCCTCTCGATGTTTTCCTTCACCGTAAAGCTCGTGGTGTGACTAATCACTGTACTTAAGTTCAGAAAAACTCATTGGTACAGTTGGGATTCGAACTTTCGAACAGACAACTGCTTGAACCACTCGGCCACCACGGTTCTTATAAATAGGATGATGATGAACTTAATAACATGATGATCTTCATAAATAAAAATCAAGATTATCTCTTCTGTAGAATTACAGACCTCCTTCACTTAGTCCACTTTTATCAGTATCTTCATACATGCTTGCCAGTTACAATACTATTTGTTATTTAACTATGATGTTATTTTTGTTCCCAGGGTGAAGCTAACAGACAAACTGGGTCAACGAATATGAATGAGACAAGTAGCAGATCACATTCAATATTTCAAATTGTAAGTTATTTATAAAATATTATTGATATCAATTAGTAGTGCCCAGGATTAATAGTCTGGACTAGGGATGTAACGATATATGAATTTGCCGATACGATACCGATACCGATTATCGAGGAAAATAATCGGCGATACCGATACCGATACCGATATCGATGGCTTAGTAGTAAATACACCCAGTAAATAAAGAATGATGTACTTTATATGCATAAAACTTACTAATGTTACATAGAATAAATAGACACTCCATTCTGTAGTGTGGCAAAAATGGAAATTATAAAAATTAAAAATAATGAAAAAAAAGGTAAAATATCATATCAACATTTATTTGGGTAACATCAAGGAATCAAATCAATATTAATTATCAAAGTTCACTTTAGGAAGATTTTTGTTAAGGAAACAAAGTTTATTCAAATTACTAGGAGATAATCTGTTGCGCAAATCATTTTGTATGAGGCCTGCAGTTGAAAAAAGACGTTCTGAAACAACTGAGCTCATTGTATCGTTACATCGCTAGTCTGGACATATAGGCAAGGTCTATGTCTAGTACTGTCACTTGTGTATATATTTATATATCTGCATGCCTTTCCACAAGAGTCCTGAGTGGAGTATTCAAAGGTGTTGCAAAGGTGTAAATCAGCCCTGTTTTCGCCGTAGATATGTATATTTAGGTGCCAATGTGACAGATAGCAAGTCTATCGACTATGACTTGTGTATATGTGAATGTGTATACTTAAATAAATACAACATCCATTTGTTGTGTATCAAACACAGTGATCAGTATATCTATCTATTTACGTATATACATCATCATCATATCATCACGCCGAGTCCGTAAAGGGGTAGGCAGAGAGTATAAAGCGCCAGTTCTCTCTAGACTTACATACCTCTTTCGCTTCGTCCACATTCATCAGTCTCTTCATACGTGCTCGTCGGTTTCGAGTACTCTTACGTTCCCATCCTTGAGCGTCCGATCGATTTGATCCAGGTAGTTGGGACGTGGCCTTGCTCTACGTATATATATATAATACGATACCTCTATAAGCATATGTATGGCTATTATCCATACCTGTACCCCACTAACTTTCTCCTGGGCCACCTAGGTTACAATTCTTTGGAGGTAAGACGCACTAACGACCAACTTGTAACGATGTGCAAAATCCTACATGGGAAAATTGATGCGTCCGACCTACACAGCGGACTATCGCGCTTCTGTGTGCCCAAAAACTATTGCCGAAATAGAAAGCACAATCTGTTCGCGGTGCCATATTGCCGAACAGTGGCGCACGCTCAGTCTCCGATCCCGAGGTCACTGACAGCACTCAATGCCCTCCTGGACTCAAGTGTAGACCCTGAATGTGATGTGCTGGCAGGTGAATGGAAGGTGATTTTGAATGAGTGTCATACGCAGGAAGAAGGCCATCTTCTTCTTGGTAATACATGTATATTAACTTACTCATATATATTTTTTTTAACTTATACCACCACATTAGCGTAAATGACCACGTTGTCGTGCTAATTGTAAATAAATAAATAGATAAATAAATAAATATATATAATATAGCGTTACCGATTTCTAGTACTAGCTTTACTTATTTGGGACTATGTCAATTTGTGTGGATATATCTTCAATTCAAAATAAGTTATACACCTAATGAGAATAGTGTAATGTGATCCTTACGACAGACGATAGAATCCCGCGAGCACATGGAAGGTTCGAAGCAAGTGGGGTGTGTGAACGTATCGCAGCTGAACCTCGTGGACCTGGCGGGGTCGGAGCGCGCCGGGCAGACCGGAGCGAAGGGTCTGCGCTTTAAAGAGGGCACCCACATCAACAAGTCCCTGTCTGCCCTCGCGCTGGTCATCAAACAGCTCTCAGAAGGACCCAATAAGTAAGTTTCGTACTTTTTTTGCCTATTCGCAACTGTCTTAGTTGGTTAATAGTTAAGGATGAAACATATGAAAATTGGACTAAAGTTAATACTATTCTTTAAACTCTTCGTTTCTTCTTTTTCTCTATTTCAGTATTGTTTGTAATTTATATACTAAAGTCATATTGATTAATGTGAAATATATCCTGGAAGTAACTCAGGAAACCTGCATACGTCTGAGAAGCAATTTAAAGGCGTATGTATAGTCGTGCTTGAGTTACGGCGATGGACTCGCTATCTGTCACGTTGGCAGTTAAAATATATCTCTGCCGGAAAGTGGGTGTGTGGGTACTACCTATACACCTCAGGCTATCCCTTGGGGGACCCTTGTAGGAACGCATGAAGATATATTATAAGAAACTCATTATTTCATTTAAATACTGCATTGTACTAAGGATTATGATAAATATGTGGATGAATTCCCCAGGTACGCGAACTATCGTGACAGCAAATTAACTCGTTTACTGCAAAACTCTCTGGGCGGTAATGCGAAGACAAGTATCATATGCGCGGTCACACCTGCAGCCGTAGAAGAAACTATTTCTACTTTGCAGTGAGTTTCTTTTTATTGATATCAGTTTCCCTCTTATACAAAGGTACATAGATAAAGTTTTTATTCCAAGGTATTTACTTATACTATCCATGAAATATACTTAACTTAATAAATCTATAGATTTGCGAACCGCGCTAAAGCAATAAAGAACAAGCCTGAAGTGAACGCAGTGGCCACCGACGCTACCATGATACAGCAGCTTACCAAACAGCTTTCCAAGCTTCAGATGCAGCTCGAGACCAAGAAGAACCTCGAAATTATGTTGGAGACCAAGAAAAATGTTGAGGTAATCACTTGTTACTTTGAAAAGCGTAATTTGCGAATTACACTTTGAGTGCAGTTACAGCTTGAGCATCTGGATGAGCGATGAAGAGATCCCTTAGTCTCGCGCTTTACTCTCCCTGCATACCCCGTATGTATGTATGTATTTGCATCCAAAATTTTGAAGTACCACTATATGTACTAATGAATATTTTGAATATAAAGAAAGTGAGTATTTTTTTCTTGTAAGGCATTCACCTCTATACTAGCGAATACCTACGGGTTCTTTTCCTTTCCTTCATTTCCTCCAGATATATAAACTAAGCTTTAAAAGCCGACCGTCTGGTCTAGTGGTTAGAGCTCCTGACTGCGAAACTTGAGGTCGCGGGTTCGAATCCCGCTGAGGGCAGATATTTGTGTGATGAACGCGAGTATTTGTACCTTAGTCTTGGATGTCCTATGTATTTATATATCTATCTATATAAGTAAATATATCGTTGTCTAGTTACCATAACACAAGCTTTGCTTACTTTGGGACTTGGTCAATTTGTGTGCAATTGTCCCAGTTATTTATTATTAAAACATTTGTCCGACATAATAACTATTAACAACATAAATTGCAACTTGGTGTCTGGAGTATGGCTAAACAAATGGGAGCTGCGATATTCCTGAATGAAACGAATATCCCTAAATATAGTTTATACATATTAAGGCGAGTGAAGTAAATTCAAGCGACTTATCTGACAGAAAGTGTCCGGCGCCCGTCCCATACACTGTACTTTTATTTATTTCGACAGCAAGACAACTACAACCTGCAAAAGCAGATAGCGGCGTTGCAGCGGCTGTTCTTGAACGGGTTCGGTTCTCGCGACGAGCCTCGGCGGGTCACCGGCCGCCCTCCGCCGCGCCGCGTCACTATCTCCACACTCCACGCCATCCATGACGAACCCCCGCAAGTGCCAAAGTTCTGCACACCCCTGCTTAAATACAAGTCAGTAAAGCTCTTTTTCCTATACTACAAGAGTGACAAGCGTACGGTGGTATATCCGATGGTAAGTGGTTACCGTAGCCTATTGACGCTCACAATACCGCGTTATATATCGCGACTCTCAACTCCACACCCACCTTCCATATACACGTAGGCGAGGCCTGACGATAATAAGGTGTAATTTCCCCCCGTCCTGAATTTAATGCAAGAACAGGCTAGTATAATTAAACCAGCCCTGAAAACATTTAAATTATATATTTTTTTCTTATAAAATAATTGGGTGGCAACGCACAAGAGAAGACGCTGGTAACCACTTACCAACAGACAGAACAAGAATACGGCTAAGCTGTTTTGCTACCTTTGTAGTTTTAATATTTTAATGTATATAATTTCAGTCCAATGTTGTTACCGAGCTCGTCAGATTTCGTCCCCATCCAAAACTTAAGCAAACTACCGACTTTGCCCGAAGAGTCGAGGCTAATCACTCCACCTCCTATTGAAAGGAGAGTCAACATCAGTGATGAGATTATTGAGCTTGGTAAGTTGTTTGAGATTATTTTGCTCTATCGCTCAATGAGTAGTACCCACACGCCCACTTATATTATTATTTTTATCTTTTTTAATTATTTATTTACAAAATTTAACAAAATCTCTTGCGTCAAGCCGTTTCAGCGTGAAGAAAAACTAGTTTGTGCATGTATGTATACTAATGCGATTGATTCTAGTTCCTGTATACACAGTGTATGTAAAGTCCATCCGGTGTATGTGAATTCACGCTCATATTAACGCGATCCTACAAAAGTCCCTGCACGGGTACATTACAGGTAGTGACAGAGTACATCGTTTTTCTCAAGCTTGACTAAACATACGTCTTTAGATTTCTTCTTATACATATGCAAGTTTCCTTTTATCCTTCACCGTAAAATTTGTGTATAATCATTACTGCGTGTAATCATTATTACGTACAAAAAGCCGTGGTGGCCGAGTGGTTCGAGCAGTTGCCTGCGACGCAAAGGTCGCAAGTTCGAACCCCGACTGTACCAACGAGTTTTTCTGAACTTAAGTACAGTGATTAGTCACACCACGAGCTTTACGGTGAAGGAAAACATCGAAAGGAAACCTGCATACGTAGGCGTATGTATAGTCGTGCTTGAGTAACGGCGATGGACTCGCCATCTGTCACGTTGCCACCTAATATACCTCTGGCGGAAAGTGGGTGTGTGGGGATTTCCTATACACCTCTGCCTACACCTTCGGGGGCCCTTGTGGGAAGGCGTTGGGATATATTATATTATTATATATTATTACGTGTATTTACCGTTTGTGCATATTTTGTATATATTTATGTTCATTTTCAGATAGTGACGATGATTGCAAAGGTTCCTGCTCACCATATCACAAATGTTTCTGTATGTATTTAAAATATATATAGGATGTCTCAGAAAATAGAACTGTTGTCTTCTAGAAATGATTGAGTAATGTAAATATATATCCTCAGGACGAAGAAATAAAAACATAGCTCCAAAAATAACAAAATGACCCTAAAGGGGCTAATATTCACTCCGAAACATGTTTTTTTTTCCATGAGTTATTATACATAAAACAAATAAAAAGTAGTTAAATTCTACATAAATAACTTTATTGTTACAGCAGATTTCTATGACATTTTAAAATGTATTTTTAGTAGCTTTCCTTTATTGTGCCCTATCACAATTGAGCAACTATCCTATTTTCTGAGACAACCTGTATAATTTTCATTTTTGAATTGAAAACAGGTACTGTTAATAAAATATGCACTTGATTATTTTTCAGCTCACTCGAAAACACCACCCTGTGTTTTGAGGAAGAATGCAAAACTAGCAGAAAAGAATTTGAAGGATATTGTTGAATTGACGGAAAGGGAAAAAATCTATATGCCCCATGTTGTGAGTTATTTGTATTGTCCCTTACTATTTACAACCTTCCGGCAAAGGTAACCACAATGTTAGGCAGAATGTTTGAGTCAGTCAATACTCACTGCTCCAAGGTGTCCTGAACCTTGTGTCGCTATACTTAAACATACCCCATTTTTATTTAATTAGACTATTATTATTGATTAATATCTAGTCGACATACTTTTTATTCTCTCTAAGACTATGCGGGATGACATGTATGAATGTTTTATCTTATTTCAATTACAGGTAGAACTTATGGAAAAAATTGAGGAAAATACAAATGTAATAGCCAAACTTCAAGATGAGGTCAACAGTCTCAGACAGCAAGGCCAAGATAAGGACTCACAAATGGACCAACTTAAAAATCAAATCACAAATACTGAGTATGAAGTTAAACAAATTACTTTAAAGAAGGTAAGTAATTGAAATGTTTGATGGCCAGCCTGTCTAGAGAGCAGGACTCGTGGCTGCGTTGTTTGAAGCCACGGGTTCCAGTCCCGCTGAGGGTACATAATTTGCATAAAGATTATATACACCTTACTGTTAATATGAATATATATTATACTCTTCATTTATCTATCATATCTTTTCATTACTTTCCAGTTTCTAATAATCTTGACTCATACGATATGTTAAAATGTAATATGAATTTAATGTTAATGTAAGCCTTTTTATTAGAAGGTAAATTAAATACATTATACATTTTATGCTTTTAGCTTGAACTAGAAGCTCAATGCAAAGAATTTAATACCAAACTGACAGATTGGGAGGTCATCCACGAAACTTTTAAAAACAAAGCGAAACTAAGGGAAGAAGAACTGCTATCGCTATTGGACGAGAAGAAAAACTTCAGTAGTAAGTGCATTTTACCCTACATTACTCATGGTCATAAAAAATATTATACATATCTATACTAATATTATAAAGAGGAAAGATTTGTATGTTTGAGTGTGTGTATGTTTGTAATGAATAAACTCAAAAATTTCTGTGCCGATTTCAAAAATTCTTTCACCATTAGAAAGCTACATTCACCTTGATCGACATAGGCTATATATTCTTTAAAAAATATATTTTGTCCAGTCGTGCGAAACCGGGACGGGCCGCTAGTATATAATACAAGCGTAAGATACAAACAAACTCACTTCCATAGCTTAACCGCTATAAATGTCTTAAAAACTGCTATATATAACTGTATATACAATAACATATTGTTACTATAATTAGGTAAACCGAGGACATTGGAGAACGAACTTACACACTTCATGGATATGTCGAAAGACATATCATTAGTGAACAGTGATAATGAAAGCAGTATTATAAATACTCTCGACGATGGTCTCCCAACCCCTATAAAAGACATAGTCACAGACCTCCAGGCTCAGTTAACTATGAAAACACAATCAGTCATAGAATTAGAAGCCAATCTCTTCGCCCATCAGCAAAAGATTGCATCTATAGAAAACACAACTTGTGAATTAAACACTATGGTCTCAAATCTCCAAGATAAACTGCAATTGTATGAAAACGAGAATGCTCTCCTGAAATCCACCCTGGATAATTTAAATTCTACAATTAACGCTCAAAAATCAAGCTTAGAAGCAGCTAACAGTGATATAAAATCATACAATAATGTTATAGAGGAGTTGCAAATTAAGCTAACGCAAAAGGACAGCTTATTGAATGTAAATATTAATGAGAGTCTCATAGAAACTATGATAACTAATGAGGAGCAGTTTATTGCTAACAATGAGAACATGAAAAATATTATTTACACATTCAAAAACACTCTAAATGAACGAAATAAAGAAATAGATGAGTTAAAATCAACAATTGAAAATAATACCGTATTACTTCTGAATAGCAATAATTTGAAGGGTGATTTAGACGCGAATGCCAAACTAATAAATACACTTAATGACGAAATCAAAACATTGAATCAGCAACTCGATGTAAATGTTGCAACTATTAGTTTACTTACACAAGACAAATGTAAATTACAAGACATTGAAAGTGACCTTACGACAAAATTAGCAACAATTGAAGATAGAAATAAAGAATTGGAAGAAATGTACAAACAAAAAGAACTGTATATAGAAAATCTTAAAGAAAATTATGACAAACTTGTATTAAGTGTAGAAGATAAAGATGAGAAAGGACGGGAAATGGCTCGTTTTAATGAAGATTTGCTAAGTAAAATTGCTAACTTAGAAAAAGAAATTAGTAATAAAGAGACGTTAATAGAATCATATAGCCAGAAGGAAGAGGAAGCGCAAGATAATATTCATAAAGCTAAATCTGCAATAGACAAATTACAATGCATTCTTAACATTTTATCAGGTGACATACAAGAGTGTCCAAATGCCATTGATAATATCATAAGCATGTTATGTACGCTTTGTAATAATTTAAATAGTCTTGAGATCATTGTTAAAGAGGTCGTCGCCGAGAAGGATAGGGCTGCTAAAGCCAATATCGCCTTAAAAGAAGAGTTAGAACAGTTAACCAAAAAGAAGATTATTAATATAGAAGATAATTTAAACAAAATGGCTAATAAAGAATTAGAAAGTGAAGCGTTATTAAAACAAATTACAGATTTAACATCAGAACTAAATAACATTAAATCTGAGTTAAGTGAAAAAAATACAGAAATTGATCTTTCCAAACAAGAACTAGCAGAATCCATGGAAAGCTACGAAAGTCTTCGTAAAGAGCTTATTGTAAAATCAGATGAGATATGCACGTTGAAAGAAAGCAATTGTAAGAATCTGGCCCAAATTGAAGGGATATTGGAAGAAAGAGACGAGAAACTTGCACAATTTGAAAATGAAATACGAAGTCTACAAGATACCTTAAAATCTAAAGAAGGCATATTTAATGAAACTCTTATAGATAAAGAAAAGAGGATAGCCGAACTAACAATAAGTTTAAGTGAAATTGATTCCAAAGTCGAAGAGAAGCTAACTCAGCTACGAAATACGTCAGATAAAGTAAAGGCGACTCTTATGGAGAGAGATGCGCATATTAAGAGTATTTTTGATAGGGTATCACAAATCACACAAGATTGTTGTATAGAAAACAATTTGTCATGTGAATTTCAAAATGTAAATATCAATATTAATGAGCAAATTCGTCTCACTTTGGATAAAGTAGCAAATCATATCCTCTTTATCAAAGCTACAGACGCGGAATCCGATAGTAAAATTGAGAGTATATTGTCTGAAGCTAAGGTAGAAATAAGACAGCTGACGGATCAGAATCTCTCGTTAATTAACAAGTGTACGATGTTAGAAAATAATAACCAAGAGATGTCCAATCTTCTAGAACAAATACAAAATGATAATCAGAACTTAAAACAAACCTGGTTAGGGAGTAATGCCACCTTAGAACAACTAAAACAAGAATTAAACGTCAAAGCTCAGGAAATTGAACAGATGCAAAGCACTGCTAATAATTGGAAGGAAAAATTTGTAAATATGGAATTTATAATGCAACAAAGGTTCGAAGAAATTAAACTAGAAAATGGTCGACTAACAGAAAAAATATTAAAAGTAAATAAAAATTCACCACAACAATTTTATCAGATTAGTGATGTTGAAGGTTGTGAAGTTAAGGAATGCGACGAAAACTCATTCAGAAGATCAATTTCCAATTCCTCACAACTTTTAGATTTAAACTCTCCCCCTAGTCTACTTACAATTTGCTGCAACAAAATAATAGACCATTTGCAGCCGAGAGACGATGAAAGCTACTCAGTAACCAGCTCCACTGATCGTATAGCGAAACAAGATACTGGATCGCAAGTAGATATTTGTCAATGTATACAACTGTCTTTAGAATTGAGTGAAACTAAAGAGGAGATGTCAAAGCTTTTGAACATTTTGAGCAAGTTAGAACTCGTTAATCAACAACTTTTGCTTGAACAAGAGGAAGTTCGCAAAGAAGTCGCTATGCTTCTGAAACCTGCAAATGAATTACAAAAAAAAATTGCTACTCATAAAACGAATTTATCGATATTAACAGCGACTACGTATGCCGAGAATAAGTCGCTACAATCTCAAGTGACAGCTTTACAGCACCATCATAGGCGTTTCCACAACGTCTGTCAAAGGGACATCCCCGACTTCAAAAATAAGCTCCGTGAGCTCATGACGATACTTAATCTAGATCCTGCCCTAGCAAGTGCACATAATGCTAGTTTTAAAAGGTACTCCTTGCCAGATGTGCTGGATAATAATTCGACATTTTCGAATTTGAAAAATGAATCTACTCTAGACGGAGATCTTCTAATGCTAGATACTAATATCACATTGATGTCTACCGATAATACACTGACGGGCCATGACCAAACTTGCTTAGATATAACACAAAGCATGTACAGGGAAGTAAGTTGTCAAACGAATGAACGAATTAACCAGCAAACTGAGAGCAAAGATCATTCTCAAATACTTATAGCAGATGATTTGCTTGAAGAACTTAGGTTATTAAAAAAAGAAAATGTTGAACTAAAAGAACGCATACAAATATCTACTCGTTCTAGAACTGACGCACAGAGTAGTCCCATCAGAATGGATAATAGTCATAATCAGCAGTTGGTAATTAATTTGAACAAAAGTTGCGAAGACTGTGTTACATTAAAAGATTTACGGTCTCTTCACGACACAATGGTCAAGGAGCTCGACTTACTTTCTCAAGAGTTACTTGATGTCAAAACTGTCAAAGAGGGTATTGAAGAAAAGTACAAGAACCTAGTGTTAGAAATTCCATCCACGGAAAATTTGATAAAAAAATTAACGACCTTAGAAGCAGAATACAATTGTAAAGTACAAGAGAATACAAAATTAACAAACGCATTGAACAATAAAATTAAAGAAATCAAACAATTGCAAGATGAAAATGATACACTTTCAACACAAGTTATGGAGAATATAACCGAAGCGGATGACCTGAATAAAGAGTTGGAAAGGCTGAAGGAAATAAATAAAACACTAAACGGAAAATATGAACACATAAGCTCAACGCAAAGGGACAATGCTTCAATTGATACTCGTACATGGAGTTGTTCTCAATGTTCTTTGAAAGAAGATTTGATGCATTCCCTACCAGCAAGTGCTACAAGCATTGGCGAATCTCATTCAAAATTGAACAGAAGCTACAGTGATTCTGATTCATCTTCCAGGCACAATAAGATATGTACGTTACAAAGTGAATTGCATGCAGGCCGTGAAGATTGTAAAGAATTGTCGAAAGAAGTTACTACCATAAAAAAACATTTGGAACGAAGTGATATGTCGATGGACTTGGACGAAAGTGTGGATGAAGTTACCACTTTCCCTCTTAAATGCTCCATGCCGTATATTCCAGAAGAATCATCAGATGCTTACATCGCGGATAAAATGGATTGCCTTAATTATTATTCTGAGAAAGCGAGTGTGGATAGAGAAAACTTAAGCTGTGATATTAAAATATTAGACATCATGAAAATGTTTTACAACGATTTGATAGTAAAACACGGCAATGAAGTCGACAATTTAGTTAACAAATTAAAAGATTTTGAAGAATCTAAGGCTCACTTACAAACACAAATAGATAAAATGACACAGGATTACCATAATACCAAAAAAGAATTACGAGAAAATATTAAAAGTATCACAAATTTTGTGTCCGAAATAAAAAATAATTCAAAAGAGTTAACAGAGGATATTGCAGACAACCGAAATTCCGATAAAACTGGAAAACTAGTAGGTATCTTTAAAGAGAACCTTTTAAAGATTCTAGATTTCGAATTCGGACTGTCTAGTGTTAGCATATTTGATTATCTCATTGAAAATGTTTCGAATATACATCAAAGAAACTTGGGAGCATTCATGGTACGCTATTCAGAATTGCAAAAACATTTAGAAAATATTACTACAGAACTAAATGCTGCAAATGAAAATATCCATCATTTGAAACTACAGCTTTCGGATAAGGAGAAAGAATTTAATCTTATGAAGGTCCAAAAAGAAAGAGTGCAGGAAATAAGTAATGCTGTAACATTGGACATTGTGAAAAGAGAAGAAGAATGTAACAAACTCATTATTGAAGGTTGCCAAAAGCTAGTACGGCTTAATATACTAAAGATTACTGATTTAGATGAAAACTCACCATTATCTGTGAATATAAACTTATTGTTTGAGTACCTGTTTAATCATCTAGATTCAACAGATGTTGATAAAGAGAAAGAATATCTACTTGGAGAGCTTGACAATTTGAAAACTATTGTAGCTGAGAAAGATAAATATATTGAAGAAACAAAGATTCGTAATGAGAAGCTTCAAGAAATCAATAGCACTATTACTCTTGATTTGGTTGCCAAAGACAAGGCAAAGAATGAAACAAGTTCCTTATACGCAGATTTACTTAAAATTTACAATAGCAAGGTGGAGGAAAATCAAACTAATCTCATACTCACACAGAATCTTACAGAGGAAATAGCGTTACTTAAAGAAGCTACAGCTAAAAAGGACATGACAATACAAACTTTAGTTAAAGACCTTGAGGTTCAGAAGAATAAGACTGTACATGAGATTGACCATCAAATTGTTGAATTAAGGGACACAGTCGCGAGGCTACGGGAAGAAATTACCAATTTGAAGAAAGTTAATGACATGATCGCCAAAGAAAAGCAGGAATATGCTTCCGAGCTAGAGAAATCCGGCGAAACAATAAAGCGAAACGCGACTGAGCTGGATAAAATGACGTCAGACATTTTGATATTGAGAGAGAGTGTAAGAGAGACTGACTTAGTAGTAAAAAATCTGAAACAGGAAGCAAGTTCCCTGCTGAAACAAAACTTGGATTTGAAAAATTTGCTTGAACAAAAATCACTAGACTGTTCCAGACTGGCTACTAATATTAAGACTCATGAAAAAACAGCTGAGATTCAAAGCAGGATGATGATCAGGTAGGTCTTTTTATTTACTTGATTATTAACATTTAAATATTTCCATGAGGTCTTTCTTGGCCCGAATTCTAAGATCTAAATGAGTAATAATTATTATAAGAGAACTCTAGACATACAAACTCATATGCATATATACAACTCCAAAAGGTTATGAATTATGATTTAACACATGCCGAATAGTCCGCAAATATGTTTTGTTATAAAGTACAATTTTTTTTAAAATCTGCTACTAATTGAACACACGATTAAACTTCCCTTAAAATATATCTTCACGCCATCGAGCAGGCAACTGCTCGAACCACTCAGCTACCACGTCTTCTGCCCTTTCCCTATAAACATATACACATACATATCATCACGCCGAGTCCCTAAAGGGGTAGGCATAGAGAAAAGAGCGCCAGTTCACTCTAGACTTGCATACTTCTTTCGCTTCGGCCACATTCATCAGTCTCTTCATACATGCTCGCATAAAGTAACGATGTATAGAAATATTTCGAGATGTTGGCTTGTAATATAATAACTATTTAATCTTTCTCAGGCTTCAGAAGCTCAAGGACGATGATGATAAAGCAATTAAAGAGAAAGAACAGCTTATTACTGAACTTTCAGAGAAATATACAAGTCTACAAGGTGATTATGAAACGCTGCAAAACACAATCAAAACGCACAAGGACGAAATTGATGAACTTACTACTGCGAAGGACAATTTGGAGGTATTTTTATGTTATACTAATAGTGCATGTAACTGTGTACTGAATGTGTAAAATTTATAACATATGATCTTATTCACAGCGTTTACCAAAGATAAACTCTGTATTTATAATATGTATTGTGTATAGTGGAGGTGAATGTGACACTATACATTTTTCATCAGGTGTGGTTGTTGCTCATCCATATTGTGTCTCCTAACTAAGGCAGCATTACTAAAGTTAAATTAAATGTTAATTAATAACATTATTATAATAATCATTTAGAAAAACAATTGTTTCTAATTATTTGAATATTTTTTTTATATTATTACACTCATACATAGTATTATTCCTTACTTACCCTTATTTATGATAATTATATTAAAGGCACGCATATCAGAGTTGGTGTCAGAAAAGGAAACAGCGCAGAATCCAAGATCTTCATTAGACACAATAGCTGACAGCTCGCGTCGACGTCGCCAGAGTTTATACGATTCCAAAAGATTCTTTGATCGTAAAGAGTTTGAAGGTAATTATAAGTATTTCTCACAATAAAATATTTATTAATAATTTTATATCAATATAATTATATTTCTTGAAATTTGCCCAGTATACAATTTCGAGGTTTACTGTCCCTGTAAAATAAGTAGGAGGCAAAAGCTGTAAAAATGCCTATAAAAGCCAATTTCCTTTTCTCTGCAAGTTCAGAGATTTTGACTGTGGTTTTTTTCTTACAATTTCGAATCCATGTTTAAAAGTCGATTTTGTGGTAGATGTTTTTATTGCATCTGATTGACAAATAACTAACATACACCTTAATACATACAGATCAGAACAACATGGAGGCAGTTTTTGAAGGCCGATCTAAACCGGACGACCTTTTCATGGACGTGGACGACGACATGTCCAACAGAAGTACACCAATCAGACTTAGTCGAGGGTTAGTTCTGCATTTGAAGTACTCTCAAACGGGCGAAGTTTGTATGACAGTCATGTGTGTTCTCGTGCATTTGTCAGAACTGAAGAAACTAGGAATTTGTAACTTGATGTTTGAATTAAGAATGTTAATTCGAAATTTCAATATTTGTAACATATTACGTTACATCACTACCATTCAGCATAATATACTTTTTGGTTGATATTAACAGAGTGCAAGGTAGTACTGGATCGCTACCGTTAGTGCAAAAAAAAGGTGTTGACTGCCAATTGGGAATTAGGTATATAATATATGAGTTCAACTACTGTCATTTCACATATATCTATCTTGCAGACCCTGTTACGTTTGTTATAAATTTGTTCTAACGTTAGATTTACTCTTGTTGCAGGCGTGACAGCCTGTTGTCGCGAACGAATCCGGTAAGTACTTATATATAAAAATCTGAATCTGAATTACTTGATTGCTGTCTTTGTAGCGTCGCGCACGTGAGACGGATACGTGTTTTTTCTCTTTCTCTCTATCGAATAATATATTTACCATGATGAAATTGATTCTTGATATTTTTTCATACAAAGCTATAGATAGTGCCATCCACGAAGTATGCAACCTTCCACTAATGTTGATTATTATCGGTATACACTGATTACCTATGAGTACACACGCACACTACGATTAATAGAGTCGGGTCAGATTCCCCGCATCCCACGACCCCCTAACTAGAAATTAGTGGGGCGCGTCTTCGTAGATGACACTATCTATAACTGATACTAAGCCAGCACCTGACTTCGAACGCATTATATTTATCCTCCAGTAATATAATATGAGTAATATGTAGTTATTTCGACTGATTGGTTCGAGCAGTTGCCTGCGACGCCAAGGTCGCAAGTTCGAATCCCGACTGTACCAATGAGTTTTTCTGAACTTAAGTACAGTGATTAGTCACACCACGAGCTTTACGGTGAAGGAAAACATCAAGAGGAAACCTGCATACGTCTGAGAAGAAATTCAAAGGCGTATGTATGTATGTATGTATGTATGTATGTATAAGTCGTGCTTGAGTAACGGCGATGCACTCGCCATCTGTCACATCTGTATTCATTTGTTGTGAGTCTGGATATAATACTTATTAATTGATCTTACATGCATACGTATCATCACGCCGAGTCCCTATAGGGGTAGGCGGAGAGTATAGAGCGCCAGTTAGCCTTTAGAATTTCAGACCTCTTTCGCTTCGTCCACATTCATCAGTCTCTTCATACATGCTCGACTGTTTCTAGTACTTTTGACGTTCATCTTAGTAATAAATACATATACATTATATTGTAGTGGTATTGTGATTTGGTCATGCCTAATATGGTTTTTCTGAGTAAAGAGGGCGAATTACCGACTGTCGTTGGCACCGACATAGGTCTCCAGTATATTGAAGTTGTTACTCTGCCTCCCACTTGTCAAAATAACGAACAATTTAATTGTGATACAGAGCGACAAAGAGGAAGATCAACAGTCCCGCCCCAGTAGCGTCGTAGCGACTAGGAAACGACGACAGAGCTCCCACGATCTACATAGAAGTATTATACGACACACGCCATCACCTCATGGTAAGCATTAAACCTATAAATTAAATGTGACTGTTTGCTACTCTGTCCCCCTAGAGCGGCTGAACAAAATTAGATGAAGTTTTGCACAGAGAATGAAGGCATCTCGAGAGTAAGACGGATGAATGATTAACGAATCGCTCGCTATAGATACTGCCATCCACCAAGACGCGCCCCACCAATTTCTAATAGAGGAGGTCGTGGGATGCGGCGAATATGACCAGACTCTATATCAGACAGAGAGGTAGGGCATAACGGGTTTCCCGTTCGAATTTGGAGCTGCCCGACTGGGGCAGGACCTCCACCTTATAGAAGGCCGTATACAAATAACACAATTTATTGTGTTGTGTTCCTACGCCGTGAATAAGGTTTCCAGTAATGAGCTCCTTGGGGAGGGGGGAGGATCGTTACATTGTTTTGGAAGCAGAGGGATTAAACCTTATGCTGCCAACACACTATAACTCTCCGAACACAGAGTGGCAACGCGCAAGTGATACTTTGGTATCGTGAGCGTAAATAGGCTACGGTAACCATATCCCATCAGGTGGGCCGTATGCTTGTTTGCCACTCTTGTTGTATAAAAAAAAAGACTATTAAGGGTCGGGTTACCTATGAATGCACACTCATAGGTAGCCCGAATCAGTGTGTACCGATAATACTCAACTATAGGGAAGAAAAGTGGGGCGCGTCTTCGTGTATGGCGCTATGTATACAAGCTGTAGAATCTGTGCGCACCTGCATATTATATATTATCAGATATCTATTCAATTTGGTTTTTGTATTTGCAGAGATGTCGACGCGGTTGACAGAAGAAACGAATCACGTGAAATCAGATCCTTCAAATAATCTCAGCGCAGACAGGTTGGTAAACAATAAACAGTGGTGTATTTGATTTTCGTTCATATTTTTAGGAAGAGCTCTGATTCACACTGTATAGTTTATTTTCACAATCGTCTCACAAAGCTCCCCGAAGGGGTTAACAGAGGTTTGTAGATAGCACCCATGCACCTACTTTGCGGAGATATGCTTTAGGTGCCAATGTATCAGGTGGCGAGTCCGTCGCCGTTTCTTAAGCTGGATACATACGTTTTTGAATTCCCCCCCAAACCTATGCAGGCTTCCTCTCGGTGTTTTCCTTAATACCCATACATGCATAAACGTACTACACGCCCACTACTGCTTACCCCTAGTGGGAAGGCGAGAAGATAATATATTTTTTGTGTTGCAGTGAAGTACATCAACTTAGGAAGCAACTGTCTTCCTGTCAGCTGGAGCTGGAAGAGTTGAGGGAGAAGTACAGAGAGCTAGATGAGGAGTGCGAAACCTGTGCCCAGTACTTGGCTGAGAGGGACCAACAATGCAGCCGGTTGAAGAAGGAAAAAAATGCCTTGGAGGTAAGTTCGTACCTGTTCGTTAACGGTTGGTTTCCTAACGGGGTAGGCAGAGAGTATAGAGCGCCAGTTTTCTCTAGACTTACATGCCTCTTTCGCTTCGTCCACATTCATCAGTCTCTTCATACATGCTCGTTGGTTTCGAGTACTCTTAAGAATAAGAGATAATAGTACTCGAAATATTAATTTTAACATGTTTAAAGTTAGTCTAACTAACTAACTTTAATACTAATTTTATAAACGCTTTAGTTTTTGAGGATGAATGAATGTTTGTTAGTCAACCGTAAATTTAGAACGGCTCAACGGAAAACTCAAAATTTGCACACGGATATATTATTTGCAATTTTCAATGAAATATTTTTTCATTATAATAATTACCTAAAGCAAGAGTAAGCTGTGTATTTCTATATTTTTTGTATTAGTGCATCTAATAGTTGGCACTGTTTTCTTTTCGTATTAATAAAACAAGCATGTTCCACTGAGTGTATAATTTTGTACAAATCTATCATGAAGCACCTTCAGTGATATCTTTGCTCACGTTTTTTTTTTCATTTTTAAATAGATAATATTATCCTTGTATAACTTTATTTTTTCAGAACACCATGAAAGAGTTGCAAGAAAAATTACTGGTCAATAAACATACATCTTACGAAGGAGAACAAAAAAGCGTCGCACACGTTTCCGTCAATACGGATGAAGGTACTAACTCAATATAGACGGATTACTTTTATACTTTGATCTGTGGTAGTTAATTTATACAAGTAAATAAAATTGAGGTGTCTGTTTGTAACATTAAAATAACCGCTTTTTAATAAACGCATGTGGGATGTATACACGGTACATATAACAAAATCACATTTTAAACATTTTTTGTCTGTCTGTTTGTTCCGACTAATCTCTGAAACGCCTGGACCGTTTTTGCCGCACTTTCATTGGCAGATAGCTGATGTAATAAGGAGGAACTTAGCCTACTTTCATTGTAAGAAATTGAACAATAACTTTTTAGTTAAATTCCACGCGGACGAAGTCGCGGGCACAGCTAGTAATTAATATAATTCGTGAGTATTGACATGTCCATGTTGGGCACTTTCTTCCCCGCAGTATAGCGGCACTTCCGACTAAGTGTTCAGGCGCATGTTTAGCTTTTTTATACCACTGGGGTGCATGCGTGAGGCAACCAAACAAGCATGCGGCCCGCCTGATGGTAAGCGGTTTCCAGGCACCTTCGTCTGGAAATTAATAATAGCTTGAGAAAACTTACTGTCTACGCGAATTAATTCAATACTAAGATATATGTTATGAATCCCCCTATGATGAAGGGGTGAGGAGAAATTTTGGAGGTAATTTAGATTCTTGTACTATTGGTTCAGATTGGGCCAACCTGCATGCCGTGGTCGTGGATCGAATGTCATACGACGCCGAAGTGGAAAAGAATAAGCGCCTTACCAAATGCATAGACGAGCTTCGTTTCAAGAAACAGGAACTCAAGAATACTATTGGCAAAATGCAAAAAGCTCTCGATAAATATTCCGGCAAAAACAATAGGCAAGTACATAGTTATTTACCGCAGTGTGCGTTTTATAGTGAAATAAAACCTATGTAGTAGAGCAGTAGAGTTAAAAGGCGTATATAAAAACTGGTGGCCGATTGGTCCGAGTAGTTGCCTGCGACACAAAGATCGCAAGTTCGAATCCCGACTGTACCAATGAGTCTGAACTTAAGTATAGGTATTATTGGAGGCTTTATGGTGGAGGAAAACCGATAGGAAACCTGCATACGTCTGAGAAGCAATTCAAAGGCGTATGTATAGTCGTGCTTGAGTAACGGCGTTGGACTCGCGATCCGTCACGTTAGCATCTAAAATATATCTGGCGGAAAGTGGGTGTGTGGGTACTACTACCTTTACACCTCTGCCTACCCCTTCGGGGACCCTTGTGGGAAGGCCTAAAGATATCTACTAATAGATGTGGCTTACTCAAAGTAGATGACCACTTCTCTTTACACGGATACATTTCGTCCGCCATTTAAACGTCGGGTATGATAAGTCAAAATATTAATCATCTTCCGAATAGGGAGCTAGAAGCAACGAAGCAAGAGTTGGAATCGTGTCGAGAAGAGCTAGAGGAGCTGAGGCAGAGATGTAAGGAGCTGGACGAAGAGTGCGAGACTTGTGCTGAGTACTTGCGGGAGAGGGACCAACAGTGTCGACGTCTAAAAGAGGCGAAGGCCAACCTAGAGGTGACTTTGGAATTTGATTATATAAGTATTTTTTTATTTAGCCTTTACAAAGATAATATTAGGTACAGTTACTTTAGATTAGAATAGCTGTTAGCGAAAACGGTTTGTATGTATATAGAGCAGGCGCTCTATTCTCTCTGCTTACTCCGTGAAGTACTTGGCATGATTATATGTAGAATAGGATAAGTATTAAAAAAAAAAACAATAGTTGTTATTATCATATACCTTAGATATGTTTCCTAACCGTCTAGGGCTTTGGATCGATTATTTTACGATCGTTATCAGGTATTCAAATAAATAATTTCAAACCAGGGGTCACGGGCATCTGCAATTATGAATATATACCTCTAGGATATCTATTCCTTCGATATCAGTGAAATTGAAGTTAATTAATCGATTCAGATCATGTCAATCCACTGCTGGGGTCTAAACACATCCTCTCCGACATGTCGGGGACCTAAAGTCACTTAAACTTGAATATGTAGAAGGTATTTCGTCACATAACACACGTTTCAGGCCAAGCTACAAGAGTTACAAGAGGACGCCGGCCGGCGGGACGTGATGCACTCGTCACGCAAGAAGCGGCAGAGCACACACGACCAGAACCGTAGTACTAGCGTCGAACTCGTCGATGCCGCCACTGAAACAAGCGAAGGTAAATAAATAATCCTTGGTATGTCCGACGAAGCGTGAAATATTAAAAAATGCAATTTAAACGATATTGACCTGAATGCGCAATGAAGAGATTCGCAAAACAACTGGCGTGAGCGAGGGTGTAATTTAAGATGCAGAAAGGCATGTTACCTTGGTTCGGATATATAGAAAGGACGAGTGACGACTCTCTCTGCCTACCCCGTTAGGAACTCTGCGTGATGCACAGGTGTGATATGTATGTAATGCGTCTATGGACAATTCTACATAAATTGGCCTGTTAGCTCGATTTGCCTTTGCCCAGTTCCTGATTAGTTTATATACAGAATTTTATGAAAAGTTATTGATATACCTTTCAGATTTTCTAAGTTATCAAGTGGAAAAGGATGGCTCGAGACATATTGCCGAGGACACGCATACTAAAGAAATTACAAGGTTACGAATGGTGAGTTCGTTTTATATTAGCTTAACTTGTTTAAATTTCAAAGATGTTGCTAGAGGTATTTATATACCTCATTCATAACATAAGTAGCCTCTTGCAAAAGCAAATTTGCAGGTATGTTTAATAGGAAGTTTGGGTTACGGCGATGGACTCGCCATCAACAACGTTAGCACCTAAAAATATATCTCTGACGTAAAGTGGGTGTGGGGGTACTACATATACACTACCCCTACCCCTACTCTAGGACTCTAGCGGGAATGCGTGAGGATGTTATTATACATGTATATATATCAATAATACGTTTATTTGTGTCTCAGACCATAGAGAAACTGTCTCAGCAGAAATTGTCCCTGGAGGAGCAACTGGTGTCGGCAGCTTCCGCCCCCGTGTGCGTGGCCACGGGCAGTGCTATTGTCCAGGTACTATTTATTCTTTTAAATGAAATGAAATGAAGAAATGAGCTCCTTGGGGAGGGGGGAGGATTGTTACATTGTGTTGGAAGCAGAGGGATTAAACCCATTATGCTGCCAACACACTGTAACTCTCCGAACACAGAGTGGCAACGCGCAAGTGATACTTCGGTATCGTGAGCGTAAGTAGGCTACGGTAACCGTTTCCCATCAGGTGGGCCGTATGTTTGTTTGCCACTTGTTGTATAAAAAAAAAATCCTAAAATCATATGATTGTTTTTCTAGGGTTCCGTACCCAAAGGGTAAAACGTGACCCTATTACTAAGACTCCGCTGTCCGTCCGTCTATCACCAGGCTGTATTTCATGAACTTTGACCGTTAGACAGTTATAGTAAAACAGATTAAAATAACTATCTAAGTGGGGCGGGGCTCCCATACAAAAGACTAGATCTTTTTGCCGTTTTTATAGATAGTACGGAACCCATCGTGCGCGAGTCCGACTTGCACTAGCCGACTTTTTATCGATTCTCTTTTGTGACCGAAATTTTATAATAAGTTATTTTCAGTTAGTCATTATTTTACATAACTGGCGTGCTAGTTTAATTTATCTGGGATTTTATTTTTTTTTGTCTACAGAATCAACAACTTACTGACGTCATGAAAGAAAATCAAAAGCTTAAGAAAATCAACAATAAACTGATCAACATTTGTAAGAAGAGAGGGAGGGGAGGAGACTCTAATAATCAGGAGAACGTTGAACCCTCAGAACAAAGATGAAGACAACGAAACTAAAACGAATTTATGATTGTTTGAATTTGATTATAACAAATGCTTCATAACGAGCGATTTAACCAATACTAAGCTGGTCTTTAGACAAGAAACTATCTATGGTTAATTAATACTCAAATGAAACTGTAACGATTCTCTAAATATAAGGAGAATTCAGTGCAAAACTTATCTAAAATCTACCAGACGCGTAAAGATGACGTTTACTTAATAATTTTAATTGTATTAATGTTATTTCTTACAATATTTAATTGTCTTAGATACGAACGGATGTGTTAGTCCTGAGCAAAATGTTAATTGAAAATCTAAAAATCTGTAAATGAAAATTTTATGTAAAAAAGTTCATGTAAATAAATACACATCAATATAGTTTCCCGCCTTTCCACAATGGGTATTCTCATGTCCAAATCCAATTGCAGAAAGTGGTTGTGTGGGTCTACGTATACACCTCTGCCTACCCCTTCGGGGACCCTTATGGGAAGGCGTGAAGATGTTCAAATCCATACTTGGCAAGACTGAATGTTTGACATTCCAAAAGCATTTTCGAAAATCTTTAATCGGTGTTTTTATTGTGTTGTGAGTACATACTTGGTGCCATGATAGTTTGATATCTATGATAGTTTATATATACATAATACCTTTTAATATGGTGGTACGAGGCATAGTATTTAATGTATGTTTGTGGTGCCAGTGATTTTGTTTTCTAATCATTTGTATTTTTACAGTAGATATTTTATTTATTGTCAAACAAGTATTTTACATAGTATTGGTAATCTTAATTTGAGCACAAATAGGGTGCATAGGGTCCGTACTTTGATATAAGCATGTCTATCATTGGTCAAGAGTACGCGACACGTATTTACTCCATTGTTGAACTATGATTGCATAATGATATTTTACGTAATTAGATATTTCAATAAAACAACTGCAATTGTCTTCGTCCATCGTAAGCGACACAGAAATTAACAGAATAAATGATTAATTAATGTGAGATTTATGAAAAGTTTTTATTTCCATAACAAACACCTTCGTATCATCATCACCATCAAAGTAAGAGATTTTTTTCCAGAGAACATGTATGCTACAAGTATTATTCCTTATTCCTATCATCACCGCCATTGGTGAAGGCTTCAGTATTTTCAACCTCATCCTTCATGAGAAGTTCGATCCTAGAGGGTAAGTCCTCAAGCAATTGTTCAGTATTATCTGGTACTTCCTGCGCCTTTAACTGTGCTTTCTTCTCGACGTGGTCTGCGTAAGTATTGAGCCCGGCCGCCTTCGCAATGTCTGCGGCTAAACTGAGCGACTCTTGTTCTTCGCTCTTGCCTAGCACCGTCGCTGCTTGAGATAAATCTCCGAGCACTATATAACTGTAAATTAAAAGGGTTCAATTAAAATGTTGTCAAGCTCCCGTAATGTATCTACTTAGCGCCTCGTTGCTATTTTCTTTATCATCAAGGGTAAACTGATTAAGAATAATTTAGATAGATTGGAGTTACTAATGTCAATCAAGTTATGGTGGTAACTAAAAACTATAGTTTAATATAAAAATAATATTTTGAGAACCCATTTGTAAAACTAGGCATTCAGTCAGTGTGACGTCAGTAAGTAAATTTCATTATTACGACAACATGTTACTGGAATTTGTATTTGTTTATTAAAACTACATAATTTATCATAAAAATCTATTTTTTGTTTAGAAAACAAATTGACACAAAGATGGCTCGGTTCGTCCACCAATGAGCGTGAGCGCACTTTTCTCTTTGAGGACAAGCCACGCCTGAAATACGTCAATAAGACAATAAAGCTCCGCCCTCGAACCTTATTGGCCCATAGTGATACTACAGCCTTAACTGCGGTGCAGCGAGATTTGTATCTATGCTCACATTGACTTGAATTTCTCACTTATTGGTTTCTTCCCACAAGGGTCCCCGAAGGGAACTGCTCGAACCACTCGGCCACCACGGCATTAGTTAATATTATAAGTAATAAGATCAATGATCTCACCATAGTGCAGACATGCTGTAGTTTCCGGACACGAATGTATCACGCGCCCATTCGCGTAGTGTTTGTTCGGCTACGCTATCTATATATCTGGAATATCAAATATGGTACATGTACATATGAAAACTTAGTTTTAAGTAGTCTCTGCATAGTGACGCTATCCCAAAAAGTCCAGTCAAGTGCGAGTAACTCGGCCATGCAGGGTTCTGATATGTTTAAGAAAATCAGTACATGTTAAAAAGTTAATACATATGTTTCTTTTAGCCTTTATAATAAGCCTTTTACATACATAAAACTTCCAAAATTTTGGGAAATTCATTTTCCGTTTAATATACATAAAACTACTATCGTAAAAGGAACCAAAACTCCCTTATCGTCAACATGGTCTGTAGAAAGTAAGTGATTTGTAACATAAATACATTTGTTATAAATGTATTTATAATGGGTTCAAACTTTAATGTTCAAGTAAACATTTATTACCCGAAAATATCACGAGACGTGCTACTTGGACACCAGACCTTCCGCAAGGATCGTGAATTGCTAAAACAGGCAACATGCAAAATTACCTAGTCCGACACAATACGTATGCCTCCTTGAACAGACGCGCTTCGTTGAGCACTGCCACGGCGCCTTTGATGTCGTGGATACTGAGCAACATGGCTGCCTTGCGGAATACGCTGCCTCCGTAGTGCCTAGTTTCTGAATACAGACATGTTGCAATAAGTACAACGCCACCATCACGCCTTCCCACCCTTCAACACGCTTTTTTCGGCGCTGATATATTTTAGGTGCCAACGCGACAGATGGCGAGTCGGTCGTCGTTTGTCAAGCACAACTATACATACGTCTTTGAATTTCTTGTTACACGTCTACATACATTTCCTCACATGTTTAACTACTCCGTAAAACTCCTGGTGTGTATCTCAGACATCTACTAAATTCAGAAAAACCTGATTGGTTAGTACAAACTGGGCTTAAACATGCTATCCTGATTTCGCCACTACTCAAATAAATACGGCTACCACGACTCCCTTTACACAAGACAAGTCCTTCAGTCATATTTCCATAATAATAATAATGTAAAAAACAAACAAATACTCGACATGTATTTGATTAAATGTCATATGTACTTACCGCACATTTTGTCGAACTCTCCCTTAGCGACAAGCCTGTCAACTTGAGCTAAATATAACTGAGTTACATCTTTCCAGTACCTGCAAGTAAGTTTTATTAACATTCATCTCTAGAAAGAGGTGTTGCAAAGTTCCTAGTGAGTATATATGGATATGTGTGTGTGTGTGTGTGTGTGTGTGTGTGTGTGTGTGTGTGTGTGTGTGTGTGTGTGTGTGTGTGTGTGTGTGTGTGTGTGTGTGTGTGTGTGTGTGTGTGTGTATGAGTGCGATTGAGTGCGGTTGAGGTGAAGATTTTCTGAGACACAAAAAAACAGTGTAAAGTATTAAGGGATTAAGTACATATGTTAGTGTTTTATGTTACAAACTTTATGAGATTTTCGGTATCTTCATGTTTATGTATTAAGAACAGTTCCGATCCTGGAGTGTCCGATCGATTTGACCTAGATAGTTGGAGTGTGGTCTAAAGTATAACAATGTCGTTTAATGTAGTATCAAACTTACTTGAACGAGACACTCGGCGTGATGCTGAGGAGGAATGAGCACAGCATATCCCTCTGGGCGGCGAACTGTATGGTCGCGTCAATATGCCCACGGAATATGGACAATATCATCCACGCGTCTAAATTGTGTGTTTCCTCGAGTCGCTTCACTGTAAATAAATAGTCGTGAATTATAAAATCAGCATTATCTCTCGTAATGTGGTATTTATTGCTATCTTAAGTCCAGAGTGTGCCATCTACATCCCTCAGGCATTGTACCCGCGACCACAGGCTCCGCAGTCAGGAGATGTGACCACAAGGCACATGACATATCTTACAGGGACAAGGGACTCTGAAGGGGTAAGCAGAGGTGTATAGGTAGCACACATATATCGGGCAAATATTTATTTTAGGTGCCAACGTAACAGATTGAGAGTCTGAATTTCTTCTCAAACGTATGCAGGTTTCATCTCGATGTTTTCCTTTACCGTAAAACTAGTTGGTGTGTAATGAACTAAAGAACAGTGCTTTAGTTCAGAAAATACATTGGTACAAACAGGATTCAAACTTGCAATCTATGTGTTGTTGGCGAGCACTCGAGCCACTCACCACAGCCCTATCCACATTGTTTATCTATATATATATAGGAGATCCCATTTGTAAACTTACTCATTAGGATATCTCAGGAACGCGGTGTAGAGGTCAGGTAAGAACGGATTTTGTGAAACTCCACCCGCAAGGTGGAGTGCGGGGAGGATCCCATTTGTGAACTCACTCATTAGGATATCTCAGAAACTATAAGGCCGATTGACTTGAAATTTGGTAGGAGTATTCCTTACGCGATGTAGAGGTCGGTAAGAACGGATTTTGAAAAACTCCACCCGCATAGTGGAGTGCGGGGAGTTCCCATTTGTAAACTCACTCATTAGGATATCTCAGGAACTTTAAGGCCGATTGACTTGAAATTTGGTAGGAGTATTCCTTACGCGGTATAGAGGTCAGCTAAAAACGCTCAAATATCAAAAAATATTAATTAAAATCGGAAACCAAGACTATTCCTAATTCGCCTCTTTTTCTCTTATTTAATAAATAACGAAATATTCAAAGATTTGTAATGTGAACATAGGCACATATTTTTGTGCGCTTAAATCGCAAACGCTAGGTAAACCTTACGAGATAGATCAAATGAATGTACTACGGAGTAGTATACCTTCAAATGATCGATATAAAAGTCCACGATGGTATTTAATTATCTCTAAAGGATATACCACCATAACCATTTTTATCTTTTACATTATTACTAGTGGTCCCGCCCAGCTTCGCTTGGGAGAAAAAATTAAAGCCACGGACCCAGTGGCGCCACCTATCGGGTCCAATTGTGAATCTAAACCATTCCCAGATCCCCTTGAACACACACAAAAAATTTCATCAAAATCGGTCCAGTCGTTTAGGAGGAGTTCAGTCACATACACACGCACACAAGAAATATATATATTAAGATTAGTATCAATATTGCACCCGTGCGAAGCCGGGGCGGGCAGCTAGTAGAAGTATATAAGACTGATACCACTAATCGAACCACTCGGCCACCACGGCTTCGCGGCTTGTTGTATGCAACCTCAAAATTATTCTACAATATCAGTATATTCGACTAACTTACATTCCATATCCAGAACTTCGTTAACTTCATTTATGCTGCCAAATATTTTTAGGAAATCCAACCCGCGCTCTTGTTCAGACTCATCAGTCATTTTCAATTCTTCTCCATTAATTTCATTCTTCTCCAAATACTTTTGTAGCATCTTCTTCGTTGCATTTATTGTAATAGAATTAATTTGTTTGCAAATTGTTGGCAGCAGGAATTTCTTTGAAGCTTTTACTTTGCTATCTGTGCCGACAGCAACATGTTCACTTGGAGTTGATTCCTGCTCTGTTTCTTCTTTGGCGGGGATTTCCTTTTTGTCTTTCTTCTTTCTTTCTTTCTTCGGCATTTCGCATTTAGATTCTGTGGGAAGAATCAAGTATAAAATCAACCTATAAAGTCAAGAAAATCGAGATACAGGAAAACATAGAAACTAAACCTGCACTTGTTTTAGAAGAAATTGAAAGATGTGTCTTGTTGTTATAGACTTTACAATGTCTTTGAAATTCTTCTCAAACGTGTAACTTCTAAATTTCCTTTGGATTTTCTCACACACCAATCTTCACAGAGATTATTTACTGATACAGTCGGGTTCCAACTTGCAATCTTTGTTGCAAACGACGGCAAGGTCAACACTGTGTGTAGAAGTTGTATATAACACTGATATAGTAGGAATCATAAATAGTTTTTAGCATAATGATCTACTAATCAGCGTCTAACCACTCAATGTGACAAACTTATTAAACTCGACAATAAAACCGGATGTTACCATCAAAAGCTTCTGGTGGGTGATCGTTGATGTCCCACAACCTTAGACAGGAGTCCCCTCCTCCGGAGATGACTTTGGTAGGCAGCTGGGGAAAGGCGCTCCAAGCTGCCCCGAGGCTGGTCTGCGAATGGCCCGCGAATATCGCCGTGCACGTGCCAGTCAGCGCGTCCCAAATCTACATAGAACATACACTATTAGGATGTAAAGAAACTTTTACCACTCATGGGATAACTGAAAATCAGTACGGCGATAAATGTGAATTCGAACGAATGCGGGTTCGGTTCTCGACAGTATTTCTATCTTTTTAGTTTTTTCCAGTTCCTTTTATTTCCTTAGTCGGGTGAAATGTTGTGTATATATTTAAATGATTTTGGTGGTTTCAAAACATAATTGGAACCCGTTAGGTGGCGCTGCGATCGTGATTCAGGAACTTTTATTTTTTTACCCAATCGAAGCTGGGCTGGACAGCTAGTATATATATTATACTGTAATACCACTAGATTTATAAGATACAAATCTACTTATACTTGTAATTGAACAAACTTCACCAATGATAATGTTAGAGATTAGAGATTAATATATGGATAGATATCTTCACCACATTCCAAAAAACTTAATTTCGAAAAACCCTTCAGGGTTAGTGGGGAAGGCTGTGAAGTAAAAATACACGCATGGTTAACATCTCACCCGGACAGTGGTGTCTGAGGAAGTAGACAGCAGCTGAGCATCCTTGTGTGGGTTCCATGCCACAACCAGCACACAGTTCTTGTGTCCTCGCAGGGTCTTCCACGTAGTCAACTGCTTACTGCCATCTGTGTTTTTTTTTATATAAAAATAACATAAATAGGCTATAAAATATATATGTACGGTAATGCCAGCACTAGTTTGAAGCTTTGTCGAACACATTAACATTCAACCCTGGATAGATATGTGTAGGTATAAACAGGTCCTAGGAAAAAGAATAGTAATTAGCCGTGGTTGGTACCCCAATAAGTAAGTTCTCTTTCGATTTACCTTCTTTTTCAGTATACTCCACAATCACGATTGTGTTTTGTTTATCCACAGAGCACGTCGCTATGAGATTCTTGTATGGCGATACTTCGGTGGAACTGGACGTCTCTTGTGGGTGCCAGTCTATGGTGTGGATCATTTTACTGGAACAGAAGATAGGTAATGATGAATGACCTCAGTCAAACACATAACAAATATCCTTCAACAAAGGAAATATTATAATAGTTCGGTGAAGCAGTAAAGTTGCCGACACACGCAACAAGACACAAAAAAGACCATACTAACGTGTACCAAATGTATGAAGATAGTTTTAAAGCCTGCCTTTGCTTGTGTGAAAATAAACTAATCGCGAAAGCGATCACAGCGCCGCCTATCGGGTCGTACAGTGACTCTGTCAATCCACGAAACCGCAACAAAACACAAAAATCTTCAAAGAGATTGACCACTAACGTACGGTGCGGTCTCGCAAAAACTCAAAACCATCAAATAAATGTTAAAATAAAACCATATTCAACGCTGACGAAGTCGCGGACAACAACTGGTGCTCATTAATAACAAAAAATCATAGACATAATAGATCAGAAAACAAAAACTAATTCTGAAAGGCCTCGCTCATAGACATAACAGATCACAAATATCTACCCGCAGTGATAATAGTATTAAAGAACAAAAGCTTCCTTTTTCCAAAAGAGACTTTTTATTATAGAATAAACGCGCCGTATGTGACCGTTGCGTTACGAGAACATTAAAAAAAGAATGTCATACTAACGTGTAAAGAAAAGCGGCGGCGGTGACGTCATATCCGGTGGCGGTGCACGCCAGCGTGGCCACGGCGCCCGCGTTGGTGCCGCACACGAGCGTGCCGGCGCGCCACACCACCGTACTCACCTCCAACGTCTGCCCCTCCAACTGCACACACACCGGGGACGGGCCTGCACACACACACACACACAATTTGACTCACTTGATTACGCGCAACTTGGCTCAATTGAGTATCTATCTACATGAACCGCTTTCATGCTATGTTTTTACTATATTTTTTTATCCTACTAATATTATATCTGCGAAATATGTTCGATCCACTTTCGCGCATAAACTACTTCACGAAATGTGTTCATTGAAGTCAAAAATGTATAAAGAATGATGTCACCCGCGGCAAAAAAAAATAATTAATATGTTTTCCTGGAATAAATCTTATCTTATGTATCGTAACCTATCTCAACGCCAAATTTCATCCAATTAAGTGCAGCAATTCAGGTTATTCAGGCGTTATTGAATAACAAACATTTCCCAAACTTTCACATTCATAACGATACTAAGATATATGTAAATCAAATCGATCGGACACTCAAGCATGTTAGAAGAAACTGATGAATGTGGACGAAGCAAAGAGATATGCCCCTACCCGGTCAGGAAGTAGGCGTAATGATATATGTATGTATATCATCATGCTTAGCCCCTAATAGTAGAGGGTAGGCAGAGAGGTAGAGGGTAGTACTAACTGTCGTCAGGTCTATCAGTGCGATAGAGCACTAGTTGGCCGTGGGCGCACACGAACAGGTTGTACTGCTCGCCCCAACACAGCGAGTACACGCCACCGCTCAAAGCTGGGCACAGGACACGAGCCGCCTTCTCCGTCTTGCCACTAGTACATATCACACCCACCTGCAATAAATACATACATACATATGAACGGCCGTCGGATTTTCGTCGGGTTCGGGAAGTTCAGGTCGCGGATTCGATTCACGCGGTTGGCAGATATTTGTTCGATATGTTTGAGAAGCCGTGGTGGCCGAGTGGTTCGAGCAGTTGCCTGCGACACAAAGATCGCAAGCTCGAATCCCGACTGTACCAATGAGTTTTTCTGAACTTAAGTACAGTGATTAATCAAACCACGAGCTTTACGGTGAAGGAAAACATCGAGAGGAACCTGCATACTTTTGTGAAGTAATTCAATGGCGTATGTATAGTCGTGCTTGAATAACGGCGACGGACTCACCATCTGTCACGTTGGCTGAAATCTCTGATGGACAGTGGGTGTGTGGGTATTACCTACACACCTATGCCTACCCCTTCGGGGACCCTTGTGGGAAGGCGTGAGGATATATATTATTATTTGATAAAGAGTGCTTCACTTACCCTGGACTCGGCAGTAGCGAAGGCTAGTAAGTTCTCCTTGGTGGGGTGCCAGGCGGCAGTGAGTACTTTCCCCTGCACATTTTGCCAGTACGTGGACACATGGCCCCCCGCCAGTCGGGTGTCGTCCTCGGCCAGGGAACTCGTTTCCCATACACGCACTGCGCCGTCACCCACGCTTATTGCTACCCTGTATTTCAATACATAATTGTTATTACGTATTCACTGTGTCTCTGTGCCAAATTACATGCCATTCCGTTCAGTAGTTTCTGTGTACAAGGGGAGCAAACATCCCCACAAAATATCGCATTTATAATATTAGTGGGATGTTGAGTTGAATATATATTCCCCCTAACGTTACACTAATGGGGTAATTAATAAGGGTTGTATTAACGCTTTTCGCATATGGCCAATTTCCTTTTTGACATAAGAAAGTATACCCACTGTGGGTATACTTACACGTTTTTCCACACTGAACAGCTATTAGTAATGAGAAGCTTCTTGAGAGACAGCTGATTGAGTTTAGAGTTTCAAATCCCAGTAAGTTCATCTTATGGACATATATATATCTTATATGGACAGTGATCTGTCACACAGCAAATTGCACACACTGCCAACATGACTTGGCCAAAAAACATCTCGGATAGAAAGAGCTGGAACATCATTCTGGCAAGATTGTGGGAAGACATGGTGAATGTATAAAATACATTATTGATACTCACTTTCCCGCATCATAAGGACAAGACACCACACTATAAAGATACCCGCCACAAGTGGCATATTCCGATAGCGACCGCCTCTTGTCCATGCAATACTCTATGAGGTATCTATCTTGAGCCGTCGACCATATGGAACATTCCCCAAGCAGTGAAGTTGGCGACTGCACTCGCGGTGCGTTTGACGCAATACAGTGCAGACCGCGTTTGTGAAGCGAATGAATCACACGCCACTCTAATTTGTTCTTACTGTAAATGCATTCACATAAATAGTTTAAATACTAATTGCAATTTGATAGATGAAAATTATAAAGTTTCAAATATGTTTTGATTTAGAATACGTTACTCAAAACCGGTGAGCATGAATGAACAGACAATTTCACCTCATTACATTAAAAAAACAATTTGCTAGCATAATAACATAAATAAATAATGATAAAAGATAGTCAAATATAGATTTTATTTTTTTAATAATAGTTATAATGCCAGCAAGATAGATTTTGTTAATATATCTTACTAATATTATAAATGTGAAAGTTTGTAAGTTTGGATGTTTGCGGTTTCATCACGGCAAAACGGCTGAACCGATTTGGCCGAAAGTTGAAATCGTGATAGCTTATACCTAGGAATAGGACATGGGCTACTCTTTTTTTTTACTCGAAAATTCAAAGTTCTAATATTATGAAGGATGATGCTCTTTCACGGCATAGCAGCTGAACCGATTCTAGCAGGAAAATACATAAGCTACTTTTTCGAACTCCACGCGGGCGAAGCCGCGGGCATAAGCTAGTTATTATATATAGGTATTTGTGTGTAAATATCTTTTATCTTTCCTTAACAAATGTAATTGTTCACCATTATTGTTGTTTTTGACAAAATAAATAATTTTAATTCACTAAACATGAACATAAATATGAACAATGATAATTAAATGTATTTCAATTAACTCACCAATCTATAACAAGTGGATTACATTCCAACAGTTGGCTCTTTCCATCGGCAATGAGAAGCATATCAGCTTTGTGCCATAAAAGGGTGCACCAGTTAGATGCTTTGCTCCTGCCTTGATTCTTGCCAGGAGTTGGCACAGCACAGCTGCCTACCAGCTTGCCAGACTTAGACCAAATTCTGACACTGCTATAAATTGTTAATTATCATTTATTATTGGGAATAAATACATGTTTACTATTTAATTTAATTCTCACTTGCAGAAATTTGTGACTGACCAGATGTTCTTAGAATTGGCACCAATTCTAAGAACATTACACCACATAAGGTGAAGGAAAACATTGTGAGGAAACCTGCAATTTTTGAGAAGAAAATCAAAAATGCGTGTGCCATCTTTCATTTTAATTTATAAAATATATTTATTTATTTTATTTTTTATTTATTTAACATCCAAACTTAAATCTATCTTCACAGTACAAAATCAATTTTATTTATATATCTATATAAATAAAAATGAATACCTAAATGTGTTGTTAAGCGCAAAACTCGAAAACGGCTGAAGCGATTTGGATGATAAATTTTTTGTTGTTTGATGAAATCTGAGGAAGGTTCTTATGGAGACAAAAAAACGTAAAAAATATGAGGAAATAAGTAAAAACAAAAATTTTTTGACTTTTTCGGTGGTACGAAGTTCGCCGGGGCAGATAGTAATATATTAAATAACCACTCACCCAAATTTACTAACACTAGCTAGAAGATGTTTATGTGTATGTGGACTAGATTCTGTGTCAATATCTTTGGATTTTCCTTCACTTTGGGAAGGGCTTTCGCTTTCATTGTCAACCTGAGAAATGTCGCTTCTATCACTTGGCGTTCCTTCATCTACATGAGTTTTATCCAACTTATCTACAAGGGTTTGTATTGAAGGTTCCGGCTCATTTTTCTTTTTAAGAATTGCCTCTTTTAGCTTCAAGCATTCGGATAAATAATCAACAGGTTTCTCTTCATTAGTTTTAATCTTTACCCTAATATCCTCAGGCTGATACTTCTTATGCCCAAACTCATCTGCCTCGGGATCTTTATAGATATCAAACATATCATCTTCTTGTACTACAGTTTCATCAAAACTATCCTCAGGCAAATTCTTAATGATGCCAGAAGCTTCAAAATCTTCATTTGCACCAGGTTCCGGTTCATTTCGAATTTTCTCCATCCTGTCGTTTGCAGAGAACTTTTTCACTGATTCTTTAAAACATTTCTTAAGTACTGTTTCATACTGTGGATTCCAGCTTATGTTCATAATGTCATCATCATGACCACGCACTTTGTAGATTATCTTCCCTGGACCTGTCAAAAATAATCAACATTATTTATTGTAAAGAGAGGCATAAGTATCCAATATGATAACTTGTATATCATCTTCTACTTTCGAAAAGGGTACCTCACAGGGTAGGCAGAGGTGTATCAACACTATGTTTTTGCTGAAGATATACCAATTTCATATAACTTTCATAACAGAAATTTTAAATTTTTAAAATTTAAAATTTTTAATTTTATGCCATTCATATAGATAGGCAAACAGAGTAGGCAAACTGTTTTTAGACTAATAGCCCTCTATTGTTTCATTCACATCAACATTACTTTTATATCAGTCCTTCACTTTATACAAAAAATCTCTAAAGCACCACATCTTAAACGATGTTTCTCGATTGTAGATTAGTTCTGGTATTATTTCCAAATGCTATCTAAATGCCTTCTCGAAGCAATACTTAAAAGGAACTACTGTATTGTTTACTTACTATGTTATTTGAATATGAAGACTACCCACCTTTCGTTATTCGAATCTATATATTTGTGCTAGTTATAAGTAAACCTGTATTTCTCAATTTAAGTGAATTGTATTCTTTTGAGAAATAAATGTCTTAAACCATGAACCATATATGCTTATTATTAGTTTTGAATATTGTTCTTCAACTGTTTTAAAAGTTCAATAACCATGCTTTGGCCACTATGAAGAAGACTCAATGACATAAGAAACAACAATTACCAGTTAAATCCAAAACAAAGAGAACTCCCTGCTTGGTGCCTACAGCTACCTGCAAGGGTATGTGTGGTGAACATGCCATGCATACTGGTTTGAATATCTTCAGAATGTGTTGATAGGTCTTCACAACATTGGAGCTGAGTTCCCACTTGACAATATTCCCAAAGCCACCTACAGTTATTGCAACAGACTCTGTGCTGTAGCCTACACCTGCTATTTCCTGCAAAAGTTGTAAGTTGAGAAAATGAACAACATACGTCTATGTGAAGAAAAATGCTTGTTCAACTAAATTGTTGACATAATATCTTACAAGCATATACATAGAAACAAGTATTTTTTCTTTTTTTTACCACTAAGGTCAAGCAAGCCTGCAGTCCACCTGATGGTAAGCGAACACCGCAACCTATGGATGCTTGCAACACCGGGGGGTTTTGCTTGTCCATTTCGAGTACACATTTAATACATACATATAATATTGTTACGGGTTCTTTTGATATAATTGAAATTCAACAAGAAATATTATAACAAACTATATTAACTGAAATTATCTGTATACTTAATCTAACTTATAATAAGTAGGTGTGGGCGCCAGGAGAGTTTTGTTTGACTCGTGGAACTCTGCCAAAACCAAGCCACGGCTAGATCCTTCGTTTCAAGGAAAGTTATCAACTTCTTACAATTCGTCTTACAGTCAAATCCAAAAGGGCATTCCGGTAGGCTACAACAATGAGGAACACGAGGTACATAAGTTTATCCCTCGACTATACATAAGCAGCAGAAACTAGTTCATATGTAAAACATGCAACTCACCCCTTATTGCACAATCACAAACACAAAATTCGTTACTTGAACTGTAGCTTCTGTCGACTACCGTCGTGTCCTCCTACCACAATAAAATAAACTTAAAAAATACAAAACAACATCATACTTCGCTTGGATTCGAACTGGGGTACTTCGGGTTGCTACATTACGACGGAGCCATCGCGCCACGGTCACGCATAGTCAACCATTGAAATTAGCATTCACTTGTTCCTTCGTGTTCAACATAATATCTACTTACCCTCTGATAACCGATAAACTGACTTCTCATAATAATATCTACAGATAACAATGTTGGCTATCGTGTAATAAATTTAAGTCACCTCTCTGTCGTTGTGATGAACTTCGTGACTGTGGGAAGACTTGATTTTGAGACCTCTGCCCACTCTTTCTATGGCCCATTGTTTTACACTGCCATCTGCACTTCCCGTGAGAACACATTTTTTGTCTGGCCATTCTGGGGATATATCCACACTAACTATCCTAAGAATAAAAGTATTTCCAAAGTTACAAGTTAAGTATAACCCCAGAACCATGGAGTAACAGAAGTGGTTTATATATTACTGATGCAAGCAATCAACTTCAATCCATAACAAAAATAACATTCTTACTTCTCAGGGTGCGCTCTATTTATTACATGTGCTTGGTAGCCTCGATTTCGAGAGATTACACTTTTATATTCCGCCGGTAAGGGTTCCAAAACACAAAGACTTTTTGTTGGACCTCCATAAAAAAGCCAATTGTCTCGACTCACTGCCAATCCTGATACTTGAAACCAATTCGGCGATGGAAACAAAATCGTTTCATCCATTCTATTGTTATGGTTAACTAGTATGTTGACAAATCTCACAAAACACCCAGTTCCCGTAAATTAAATAGTAACCGATAAATTGACTAGCCGGAATCGTTTAATCTCGCCGACTGACTGACGTCACGTCAGACGACTGAAGTCTCATTGACAGTAGTACTGAACTGACAACAAAAAGAAGATCACTATTCTCTTCTCTGTAGGTAGGTAATTCTAGACTACTATTGAAACTGGTAATTCTGTCCGTAACGTAGTTTAGGGATGTGCTTTTTATAAACACGATCCAATATTGTAACACTAGATCCATTTCCAAAGATCGATCCCTAAAATCGCATCAAAATATAATGTTTCAATAAAAAAAATCCTCACGCCTTCCCATAAGGGTCCTCGTCGAGTGAAAGGAGGGGAAGGGTGATACATATTCTCACGCCTTCCCACATGGGTCCGCAGAGGGTGAAGGGTGACAAGGGACAAGGGTGAAATGCACTGAACGACATTCTCTTCCGCATTCAATGCATTTCTGGATGAACACCCTGGATGCGAGCTGTTTGCTGACGAATCGTCGAATGTTATGTTAGTACGTTAGGAGTTCTGTGAGAAGACTGCATGAGTGTTGTAATTTTTTTAAATTTGTGTCAGTGCATGTTTAGCCGTTTTAATATGGGAAATAAATAAATAACTAACGAATGTCGTGTCAATCAGCATAGAGTATATGGATTCCGTGGTCAAGATCCATCTATCCATGGTCAGGCAGTATCAATTACCTGTGATTGTGAACTTTGCGAATCTATATTACTCTACTCTTTGACAGCTTTGACATTACGGCTGTTATTGTTCTTAGCTAGTATATTAATAGTAGTCTATGGTTCTTAGGTTCTGACAATTTTATTAACTTGTAATTTTCTTTGTATATAATTAGTCTCGACTTCTACAGTTTTTTTAATTACGACATTGAGTGCAGAAATTTCAATTACATTCACAAGGACTGGATCAGTCTTAACGAAAATCATGGCTCATTACAAAGGGGCTGCATCAGAGGCTGGCAGAGCCATGCATCTGATGAAGAAGCGAGAAAAAGCGCAGCAAGAAATAGAACTACGAAAAAAGAAAATAGAAGAAGATCTTAAGATTGAAAATATAGAAAACAAGTTTGCCACACACTATGATGCTGTGGAACAACAGCTTAAAAGTTCTACAATAGGTCTGGTGACCTTAGATGAAATGAAAGCGAAACAAGAGCATATAGTAAGAGAGAGAGAAAAAAAATTAGCACAGAAAAAAGCAGAAAAAGAGAAGGAAAGGCAGAAAGAAATAGAGGCTAAACAAGAACAGAAAAATAAGCAAAAGCGGCAAGTATGTTGTGGACATTGTTTATGGTTGAATAAGGTGCATTCATTAAACTCCATTGCAGTTTAATTAAATTATAATTAATCAGTAATCCAGATAGTCATCCTAATTTGTTCAGGTGTATGAAAGAGTTGAACAAATGAGTAAGTGTGCTAGCAGTAAATTGGCAAATTCTAGGTAGAGCAAGTGAATTAATTTGTAAATCTAGGAAGCAAGGTCACAGTAGATGTAAAAGTATCATAAAGACATTTGAAGCAGTATGACTGTGGTAAGTAAAGTGAATGGGACCATGTAGACAGCAAATCCTGGGTAAATACTTAAGAGGAAGTATGAAAATAGCATAAACATACTTGAAATGTAATCCCTATGTGTGGCATAATGATTTCAGATTGAATGCACAATGAAGAGGTTTTGCAAAACAACAATAATGAAAGGCATGTTATGAATGTAGAAAGGAAGAGTGTGATGAATGTGGTGGAAGCGAAAGAGATGTGTAAGCTTAGTGAGAACTGGTCCTCGACTCTCTGCCTACCCCATTAGGGACTCGACAACCAAAATGTACAATACTCAATTATTTCAGATCCAAGCACTTTCTTTTGACTTGAATGAGGATGAGGATGAGGATGAAGATGAAGGTGCTGAAGAGTCAGATGAGAAAGAAGAGAAAAACTGGAGGGAAAAAGAGGAACCAGTAAGTTTAGATTATTGTAAGAACTGCAATATTTTGTAAAATAATATACTATTTGCAAGGTATTGATTAAAATTACAAGGCTGATAATTACCATCTAAAATCCGTAGGTATTAAAAAAAATTCGCAAGAACCCAGATGTGGACACATCATTCCTACCAGATAGAGAAAGAGAGGAAGCTGACTTAAAACTTAGAGAGGAATTGCGGCTAGAATGGGTAATGACACAAGCCAGTCTTAAGGATGAACCCATTACTGTCACATTCAGTTACTGGGATGGTTCAGGTCATAGACGAAATGTCACATTGAAGAAGGGTTTGTTAATTGCTATTTAACTATGTTCCATATGTAACTAGTGTACCCAATAGTTTCATCTATCTATATCTATCTATCAACATCTATACATATAAAAAAACACTTTTTACTACATGCATATGAATATATATACGGTACATACACCAAAATATTTTTTTTTACAGTTATTGTCTGTCTGTCTGTTTATTCCGGCTATTGGGAATGAAACTACTGGGCCGATTTTGACGGGACTTTCACTGGCAGATAACTGATATAAAAAGGAGTAACATTTTAGGAACTGAACAAATTTTTTTTGTTAAAATCCACGCGGACTTAGCTGCGGGCCCAGCTAGTTTTCATTAAAATTTATTAGTATACATTTAATTAAGAACACTTTTATGGATATGCTCCACTCACCCCAGCACTAGCATGCTACTAATATGATAAATGTAATGTTTGTGAATATGTATGGTACTTAATTACGCCAGAGCTCAGAATGGCTTAACACAAATAGATGTTATGTGGCACAGAGATTGATTATTTGCTGGATTACCATACATTATTTATTAAGTTTTTCAATACTATTTTATTTTATTTATTAGCCTTAAGGTTTTTTTTATACCACATGGATGGCAAACAAGCATACGGTCCGCCTGATGGTAAGCGGTTACCGCCACCTATAGAAGCTTGCAACACCAGGGGTATCTCTCGCGCGTTGCTGACCCTGCAGGAATCTTTTCACCCCTTCTCGAAGAACTCCATGCTGTACTCTCCAGGGAAAACCAAAACCATGGTATGGTATTACCTACCAATATGTAAATATTCTTTAACAGGAAAAAATTTATAATTCCAGGTAATTCCATATATCAATTCTTACAAAGGTGCTTAGACACCCTGAGACCAGAATTCAGTGAACTAAAGACTGTAACTGCAGACCAGTTGATGTATGTGAAAGAAGATCTTATTCTGCCCCATCATTATACATTCTATGATTTTATTGTTACCAAGGTAAACACTGCTGTATTCATTTTATTATTTATTATTATATACTAGCAGCAATAGCACTTGGTTGAAAAAAGTTCCTGAAATAATTGAAGCTCGACTTAGTCCTATTTTTAGCTGTTTAGGAGGAACTTATTGACAATACATATTACATACAAGCACATACAAAAATATATGTTGTAAATTTTCGCCATAATTGATAATGACCCTGTGGATATTTGCGTTTAGTAAGTGACTGCGTAATACTGTCATACTAAAAAGAATGGAGAAGAGTATGCTCTTATGTATTTATGGCATAACTTATACAAGGGAATAAACAAAAAATTTTTTAATAACTTAAAAATCAAAATATATATTTGGTTTCATAATAAAGCTTCAATACTCATACAGGCTCGTGGTAAGAGTGGACCACTATTCCAATTCGATGCTTCAGACGACGTAAGACTAGTCAACGACGCCTCTCAAGAAAAACAAGATTCTCATGCCGGAAAAGTACTTCTACGGTTAGTAGATATCCCAATTAAAAAAAAAACACAATCTCAAGTCTGATAAATATCAGGGTTCAAAGAATAATACTCTGGTATAAAATTAAATATAACACTTTATACAACATAAACATTACGATTATTACAGGTCCTGGTATGAAAGAAATAAACACATTTTCCCAGCATCAAGATGGGAGCCCTATGATCCAACGAAAACATACTCCAAATATACAATTAAAGGAAAATAATATAATTTATCTCATGATTACTTTTATAAAGCAATCAAATGTAAAATAAATTAAATAAGTAACACTATAAATACATTTGTATTATTGAAATGACAGGTTCTACTTATACTATTAGCAACAAACCAAAAAAAAACATCTTATTCATCAGCAAGTAACGAACTTCTCCAATTCCTGCCACCTGTGTAGCTCTAATTTATCTAAAAACTCTTGCTTAGTTGTTGTAAGTTCTTGTTTATTAGCTATATTCTTGTTTATTATGTTTGGCACATGTTTTTGGAAGTGTATTATTGCTGCCAAAAGGTTCCATATAGAAAATTCTGGCCACAGGACATCACTAAAGTATAGAACTGTATTGGATACCTGGAAATAAATTATACATATATATTACAAGCAAGTTAATGAGACTGATTTATGACTAATGAATATACTCAGTGTGCTAAATGTATGTATAAACCAATACAAGTATGCCTTTGTAAGTTTCAGTTGAAATATCCTCACGTCTTTCCACAAGTGTCCCCGAAGGGGTAGATGGGACACCCCCACTTTCTGCCAGAGTATTTGAGGTGCCAATGTAGACAGATAGCAAGTCATATAAGATACATACGCTTTTGAGTTGCTTCTCAGACATATGCATTATGGTAAAACGTGGTAATAATATTAACCTGCCAAAGCATGAAGTCAGACAGCCTGACCTCACCAGATGTTCTAACTAATAATTCTGGTTCTCCCAAGTCCAGTGCTTGGGATATGAGTGTGTCATCAATGTCTTCGGCTTTTATTTCATTGTTCTTCACTCCATCCACTAGGTGTGATGCTGCTCTGCTTATTTCGTCCCTACCTGTTCAATTTTGTTAGTTAATGGATATGCATAAAATTTTTCGAGCTATTTAATCACTTTTACTATAAAGAGATATGATGTTGATGAACTTATGTATTTGTAACTTAGAAATATTTCAACTTATTCTTATGTTTATTCTGATATATGCGTCATATTATTGTTAAGTTCCATGAAAATCCATATATAGTATGTACGAACATTACTGAACCAGTCTGTTTTACCTGTCCATACAAGATTACTTTTATCTGGTTGTAAGTGAGACAAAATATACAGAATTGTGTATGTATTTTTATGACTTCTTGCAAGGCTCCCCAAAGGAGAAATTCAGAGGAGGTATAAAAAAAACCTCTTTTCGACCTATCATATAAAGTATAAATAAATTTAAGATCCAATGTGACAAAGCAAGTCACCTTTTCTCAAGTATGACGCACAACATTCACCTTTGAACTTTCCAAAACTCATGGTGTGACATATTCATGTAGCAACATTAAAATTGCTAATGGATTTCCAATTTACCTGTATATGCATAAGCAATATTAAGTTGCAATTTATTATTGGTCCTCGTAGCAAGCATAGCCCGTGATATCAGTTTCCTCAGGTCATCTGGTAGCATTGTTAAACGACCTGCTACATGTAGTCTCACACCCCATTCATTTATTTGAACACTGTAATGATAAAATGCAGACCTCTTATGGCTTTGATTATTTTATGTATATAAAATTCTGGGCCCTTAATGTTTATATGAATTACTATTCTACTCATATAATTTCAAGTTTTTGTCTCATTAGCTTCCAACTTTTAATTTTTAGCCACACACAAGCTTTCAACTCTACCCTCCATGCCTCCCGTAAGGGATTAGGAGTGATGATATGTATGTGGTGAATGAAGGTGAATGTGATCTTTTTGCGGATGAATGGAATAAAATTGTATCAGAATGCTTGGAGTTCTGTGAGGATCAGTATGCGAGTGTCCACTATTTTGTAATTCTTGTTTTTTTGTTATGTGCATGTCAATTATTAACTTTTGTATGAATTTTTTTTAGTTATTGTAATTGGTGTAATCATTATAGTTAACAATAAATAAATGTATGTATACATATCTATTCTCACTGTAACTCACATTAAAACTGTATTGGTAAATAAGTTCATATAAATTAATTTGTCAAACAAATTACTCACATATCATCCATAAACCTCTGGAATTTATCTCTGGCTAGATCCATTAGTGCATCAACCTCATCTTTGTTTCTCTTAAAGTTTTCAATACTGAAAGCATATACTGTCACTTCTGGAATGCCAAGGTCAAGGCACCACTGGAATAGTATGAACAAATAAATATGTTTTGAAAAACATATGAAATACACAAGGCAATATTCCTCATGCATCCCAGTACCCAGGCATTGCAATTATTTTACTTTATGACTTTGGTTTGGTAGAAAACTATTATCAACTGCGCCTGTCGCAATATTCATAACTTTTCTTAGTTCTTAAGTTTTATTTATTACCATATATATTATTATTACTTATTATGTAGCATGGATTAATATATAGTTTTAGCATCAGCTACAGTGAACCAATAAAGTTGTGAATAAGAATAGTAATAAGAAATATCCACTATTTCACAGATACAGCAACAGAAGTATGCTACAGTCTCAAATGTTGGGTATGGTATATATATTTGTAAAGCGCAACAGGATGTAACATAATTTATTTGTTAACAGATTTTAGATATTCTAAAAATGTTACCTTCAGGGTTTCCGACAGCTTATCAAATCCTTTATAGTGACCAGCTGTCGATTCTACGCTGTTTTTCTTAGCATACCTGCGATTTCCATCCATTATAAAAGCAATGTGCTGAGGTATACGGCCGGTCTTCACAACTTTTATACAGAACAGTTGGAAAAATGAAACACAATTTTCTTTGATCCAAGACATCGTCTGAGTAATATTTACGTGCAATAAAATATATTGCTTGTTAAAATTTCATATAGACACGAGTAATGGCACCTACACGTCTACGTAGGTAGTAACGTACTGTACAAGTGAAGTGTTCAATATTTGGTTCAATAAATAGTAGTCTTTTCTTAGTACTTAATTTGAATATCTGAGTACGAACAGGTTTAACTCGCATTCTTCTTCATTCAGACACATTGTAATCTTTGATTCAGACATTAATTCAGAACTAGCTGCTTGTGACGTGACCACAGACAGACCAAAATTATAATTCTGACGTGACAGAACTGACTAGATGTAGAGATGTACCTACAATGTACCAGCAGCAGCAACTACTTACAGATCAAATATTTGACCCAAATCAGAATCCCGAGGCAACGCGCCAAGAAGATCAGCAGCATAGCCACGCTGGATAGCAATGCTGATTCTCTGAGCAAGATATGTTTGTCATTAGAGGTCTTAGAGGTCAATTAGACAACGCGAGACCTTAAAAAAGTTGGTGAGCCTCGATACCCCAAGGTCTCATAGTTTCAACCGCAAACGCCGCAAATTGTAAATACTGTTCGTTGTTGTTAATGTAAATAACATGTAGGTAAATCACAGGAATATGAAAAACTTTATATCGTACTATTCCTATTAATATTAGAAATGGGAACGTATGTGACAAGGACATGTGCTTAAGTGAATCATAGCTCGCCGCCTTGAGCCTTAACAATTTGAGATATTGTTCTATCTCATATCTGTGGTAAAATATATCATATCCTGAAAGACGCGAAAGACTACTCTGAAGCTGAAGGGTAATTTTGCTTTAAAAATACAATTATGAGCAAAATATTTAAGCTGAAACTTGCTTCTCTGGGTCACCCTAATCCGGAAAGCTTTAATAGCGAAGGTATAAAATTTGTACGAGCTTTGGCTACTTATTATTCATATAGGTAGGTACATCAGTACAGTATTTCCTTTACAGATGAGAAGGAGTATAGGAGTGTAATTTTATGGTTGGAAGATCAGAAAATTAGGCATTACAAAATTGAAGAACGGGAAGGCTTGAGAAATATGGACGCCGAAAGTTGGACGGAAGCTTATGATACTTATCAGAGGGATCTGTTGAGTCCGGTCGCAGATGGTACAAAAAATGAGCAACTTAATTGGTTACTATGTTACGCTGTGAAACTAGAGTACGCGGACAATGGTAAGCTTCCAATAGGTATACTACATTTCGTATGTTTTTTTTATACATACATACATACATATAATCACGCCAAGTCCCTAACGGGGTAGGCAGAGAGTATAGAGCGCCAGTTCTCTCTAGACTCCCATACCTCTTTCGCTTCGTCCAAATTCATCAGTCTCTTCATACATGCTCGTCAGTTTCGAGTACTCTTGACTTTTTTTTTATATGTTTTAAATGGTTCTCCATATACTTAAGGAATACAAATACTATCACATCTTTGGGCCTTATGTAGGTACGCAATTGTCTTGTTTGGTTATATATTTTTTCATTTCAGTGGATAAGTACAAGAATGCTAAAGTGGAACAAAAGAAACAAGCTGCACCCAATGTTGTATCTTCCAATCCTCTGGACAATTTAGATTGTAAGTTTTAATCTATGTTGATTGTTTACATTTTATTAGTAACATTTTAGCATTCAGAGTTTCGTCATCCTGCCTTTTGTTTTTTATATATCCTGACACCTTCCCAGGGTCCCTAAAGGGGTAGACAGAGGTGTATAGGTAGTACCCCCACACCCACTTTCCATCAGAGATATATTTTAGGTGTCAAGGTATGTGGCGAGCCCATCATCATTACTCAAGCATGACTATACTTTGTATTGCTTCTCAAACATATGCAGGTTTCCTCTTGATGTTTTCCTTCACCGAAAAGCTCATAGTGTGACTAATCACTGTACTTAAGTTCAGAAACACTCATTGGTACAGTTTGGATTCGAACTTGAGATCTTTGTGTGGCAGGCAGCTATTCGAACCACTCGAACACCACAGCTATTTGTTTTTACAATAATATATTAAGTACTCTTCCCTAAAATTTATGAATTAAATTATCCAGAGAGAGTAGAGCTTTCATCCACATTTATATCATATTTAACATTTTCATTTATTTGCCTTTTTCAGTTTCAAGTCCAGCTTTCAAAGCAGGTGTAGAACGAGTCTCAACATTAGCTGGTGTTGGGCCACACCCTGATCCCAAAGTACGACTAGCAGCTCTAGCCAAAATTCTAAAGACATCTCCACACCCTGAACCCGAGAAAAACGAAGGAAATGTCATTTGTCAGCCATTGGATGTGCTCAAACTTCTGTTTGTGCAAGACTTGAGGGATTTGCAAACTAAGATCAATGAGGCTTTAGTTGCTGTACAAAGTGTGACTGCAGACCCAAGAACTGACACAAAGCTTGGTCGTGTTGGGAGATAATTCACTCATTCTAGATTCTTTATAACAACTTAATGTAACTTCCTGATCTTATTACTGATGAAATCAGCTTAAATACTTAGTGAAGACAGATTATTCTTAATAATAATATATATTTTTTTTAATACAACAAGAGTGGCAAATAAGCATATGGCCCACCTGATGAGAAACGGTTACTGAAGCCTATTTACGCTCACGATACCTAAGAATCACTTGCGCGTTGCTACTGTGTTCAGAGAGTTATACTGTGTTGGCAACATAATAGGTCTAATCCCTCAGTTGCCAACACAATATAACAATCCTCCCCCCTCCCCAAGGAGCTCATTACTGGAAACCTTATTCACCACGTAGGAACACAACACAAAAAAATTTTGTTATTTGGCTACGGACTTCTATAAGGTGGAGGTCCTGCCCCAGTCGGGCAGCTCCAAATTCAAACGGAGAATCCGTTTTGCTTATTATATTTTAACTCATAATTAACATTGAATATGCTTTCAGCAGGAGTAATAGTATTTGTGATGCCTTTTTTTTTTATTTGCTACAGTCCTAAAAAACATGTGGAAGGTATTTGGGGTACTCCTTCCAGAACTGATCTGCAAATCTTAATATAGGTATTTAATAAAAGTAATTTACAATACATTTTGTATTATTTTTAATCCCAATTTTTATAGGCTGGTATGAAACATGTACTATTGTGATACACATTCTGCAACAATTGGTAAGGATGTCAACAAAATAATATTTAACATTTTGTTGGAGCTCCTAAATCTTAGAGCTAGCTTATAAATTACTTCAATAACACTCAATTAAGTGCAATTGCCAGTAATAGGGTGGGCATACTTTTAAATCAAATAGTAGCATTAATTCTAATAAAAAAAGTTGTTTGTTGAAGGTTCATAAAATGCATCTGCACAAATTAAGTAATGCCCCTAAATGGGCCCTTACAACAGACTAGCTGTACTATCTATGAATCAAATCTACGAGTGCTTATGGTTAAAAAATAAGTGTATAAGCTAGTGCATGCCCCCTCCTTTTTCAAGCATCTGTGCGAATCTATTTGTGATGAGGAGCGAAACATCAATGAACCTCTCCACACAGTTTGTGATGCAGGTCTCTGTGCGGGAATCCAATTTGGCTCCAGGCTTGTCAACACACTTGTCCCAGCAGAAGTCATTGAACTCGTGGATCTGAGAAACAATACTAGGTATATTACAAAGTTCGATGGATTAACAGTTGAAATGAAAAACAAACATACTAGTTTTCATTAATAAAAAAAAATCGCTGTGAAGGGTGATTCGCAATTGGTAATTAATATCTTAAGGAATCGCTTGGCCTACATGGGGTTTTAGACGCGGAGATTTGAATGTAAGCATTATGCAAGAATGTGCAATTCTGAATTGTTTACCTGTGCGTGAAACTGTGCCTTCTGTTTCTCTGCCAATAAGAAATCTTGAAGTTCAGAATCGGCGCCTTTAGGCACAGGATAGTCTGATAAATCAGTCATGTTTATTCTTTAATTGTGAAGTTTAACTCGTAGAAGACTACTCGATAACTCCTTTTAGGTTATTTAAATCGATCAAGTAAGTAATTTTTACTGAAATATGTCAAAAATCTGTCACTACATGTGTCAAGTAAATGTAATCTTTGAAGTAAAGTCAAGTAAAGTTGTTTTTAACCTAGAGTGCCAGTTCAAAGACTACTATTGTAGTATTGTATACTTGCCAGTTCTCTCATGGACGTAACTTCTGTCATTTCACAAGAACTAAATTACTCTTTACAAGAAACATTATCGTCAGTGCAAATAGGCTACGGTAATCGCTTCCCATCATATGGGCCGTATGATTGTTTGCCACTCCTGTTGTAGAAAAAAAATACGCCTTTGAATTTCTTCTCAAAATGCAGGTTATAATATATATCAGGTGATAATAGTAATAATACAGTTTTATTGCTGCTGCCCTCCTGCCCCCCTGGGGGTCTGATTCATTGATATGTTTGGGACGCCTTATTTTCGAGATAATGGAAGGTTTGCATCGGGCTGTCGACACTATTCATGTTGGGATGATTAGAAACGTGGGGAAATACTGAATACTCCAAAAACCATTTTAACAAAAAATTTATTGAATTTGTACGTTGCATATCATTTTTATTTTCAAAAATGTGTATGATGGGTTAATCTAGCATTGTACCAATTTTGTCTATGGTCGGGGCGACGGGCATGCAGAGCGGGTATACGTCAGTTTACTTTTATTTATCCGTATTCTTTGCCAGTTTAATTGGTGGAAAATGCCATACACCGTATTCACCATCGCCAATCTGTCTAGTTTTCTACCTGGACCAGAAGTAGAATGAACTTTCCAAGTTACTAGGTACAACAATGCGTTCCCGGTCCCCCAGGGGAAATAAGATATTTTCAAGGTCTCTAACACTTAAAAGGCGTATCAAACCGTTCCATCAAACTCCTAATAATAAATAATAACAAATTTGTTGTCCTGTGACTTCATTTCTAACATAGAAATAAAGTCACAAAGCATTCTTATCAATAAAATTTAGTAGTTTATCGTTCAATATCTTACGAACGTCCTCACTAAAAACATATTTGCAAGCATTAAGAGATAATCTTGCTAATTGAGACTGATCAAGATTGAATGTTTCAGCACAAAGCCTGTATTCGTGAGAGAGGGAAGTGACGAAGACTCCTTTATCATCAGTCTGTAACAAAAAAAATCCTATAGATTAATGCAATTTAAATTTGAATATATTCTTGTAACTATATAATGTAATAACTTACACAAACTATAATGGGAATCTCTGCTTCATACAATTCCTTGAAATGGTGAGATTCATAGTTTTGGGCTGACTTCGTATTAACATTGCTTGTCAAACATACCTCTGAAAAAACGACCTAAATTATACATTTATATACATGCCGTGGTGGCCGAGTGGTTCGAGTAGTCTGCAACACAAAGGTTGCAAGTTCGAACCCCAACTGTACTAATGAGTTTTCCGAACATAAGTAGGTACAGTGATTAGTCACACCACGCGCTTTGCGGTGGAGGATAATATCGAGAGGGAACTTGCATGCGTTTGAGAAGAAATTCAATGACGTATGTAGTCGTGGTTGCGCAACGATGGACTCGCCATCCGTCACGTTGGCATCAAAAATATATCTATCCGGCGGAAAGTGGGTGTGTACTACCTACACACCTCTGCCTACCCTTTGGGGCCGGGGCCTTTGTTTAATGGCGTGATGATATACATAAACATTTTAAGTTGTGGTGTACGCTATAAATACTGTAAAAGCTCTGTACAAATTTGAGCTTACATTTTGACACAATATAGACCTAAAGGATTGTTTTAAAATGCCTAATATCTTCTCGTCAGTAAACGTTTTTTAATGGTTTTTCTCAACCATGCCACCACAATGCGCCACAGTGCGTGGGGTATAGCTAGTTAATTATAAAATTCTGACGAGTATTAAATATCTAATCACAAATTTATTCTCGAAGCCTCTCGCGATCTATTGTCAAATAGTAAAGTTTACGTAAAGGTGATAAAAAATTAACGACGTTTTACTTTCAATTTATCTGACCCGATAATCATTTTTATACATTACCAACAGGAATTTTGGATTCACGTAACAGGGACCAAGCCTCATCAGAGCCACCAAATTTGGGGTGAATGCAAGTTCCATGCCCAATCCTCTCTGGCTTATAGTTTAACATTTCTATCACTTCTTGAGGGTTGTACACTTCACCACAATGCAATGTTACCTGAAACATAATACCTTATTTTTTCATACCTTCCAACAAGGGTGTAATATTACCAACTTTTCCCAAGTGTCTATAAGAAAATGGAGAGACCTTTGTGTTATTAGAGGTACTCCTGCATTGTATTATGAACATGTGTAGGTACAGTACAGAAGATTAGATTATTCATACATCAATTGCGTATGGCAAAAAAGTGTTATATGCAGTTATATGAATTAAATGAGCAGCCATACATTGTGGTACATTGGAAGTTGGCTCACTACAAGAACAAAATTGGCCAAGAGCAGTCTTTGGCTGTAATCCTTTACCGAAAAGTTCTGCCTCTGAGAAATATTCTATACTAGCAGCCCGTCCCCGCTTCGCACGGGTGGACATTAATTTTTTAAACATTTTGGCATAATTTATTTTTTTCTTGCAATTAAGATAATAAGCCGATATTATATTAATCAGTGATAATGTAGCATTGAAATGGTGATAGAATTTTTAAAATCGGTACTGTACTTTTTGAGCCAATTACTTACAAACATACTACATACAAATCTTTCCTCTTTATAATATTAGTATAAATTAGTATAGATAATAATTTGACTTTCAACTGTAAATAACTTACTTTCAATCCTGCATATCTTGCTTTATTTAAAGCTGGTACAAAATCCTGAAAATTTCCAATAGTTGGATCCCCACTAAGGTCAATGCCCACTACAACATTGGGGTGTTTCTTATAACTCTCTATAGCAATGTTAGTTATTTGTTCAATATCTGATGGTGCACAATTTCTATTGATTGAAACAATAAGTCGAGTGATCATGCTGAGATGCATTGACGAATTTCTGGAAATAAAGTAATGAATACATTTAAAGCCCCAAACTACGATCCAACTAATATTATAAATGTGCCAGTTTGTGAGGATGTTTGTTACTCAATCACCCCAGAACGGCTGAACAGAATTGGATTAAATTTGGCACAGAGATAGATTATAAACTATCTTAACACATATGATATTTATAATTCCGGAACAAAAAGGAAAACCACAGGAAAGCACATTTTATGTGGGTGAACTATAGGGCACAGCCAGTTACTTAATAAAACATCAGCCAGTCAAATATAAACTATCATAACATTTTGAGGATCTCTTCAAGGAGTGATATCCATCCACATGGCTACAGTGGCTGCATACCATCAGATGGGGAATTTAAGGTCAACTTTAATAGCACTTTAAGTGTTAAATCAATATATGGTGAAAAGATTGAGAAATTCAAAGGTGATGGAATCGCTACTGAAGTTGTTTGGAGACTACCCCTTTGGGGAGAGCTTTTGGTAAGCATTATATATATATATATATATATTATTTTATATATAAAGTATTTTAACCTTGAAATACTTTATATATAAAATAATATAATACATAAGTAAAATTATTTTAGGGAAATAGAATCAAGGTATAGTTCAGAGAATCTGAATGATATCATCACACGATAAATAGGTTGATGATATCATAGAATCATCAATAAACAACATGCAACTTATCGCTCATTAGCATGTCACAATCTGTGTTTATTTACATGCCTTTAATATGCATATCTTGCAACTTACTGCATAGACTGTATGATGGTATCTACATATTGCTGTTTGCTCATATATGGTGTCTCCCGAGGAGTACTTCTTAGTTCTAAGTAGCAGCAACCATCATCTTGAAACTCTTGCAATGTGAGGCTGGTGGCTAACGCTAAAGTCTCCGGTTTGTTAGTGAGCGAGTGAGCTATGCTAAACACTTGGAAGCAGCTGAAACATAGGAATGTAAATGTATTTATTGACTGAGGGAAAATAAGAGTAAAAATGTTATGGGGAATTAGATATTTTTTTATTTATTATAATTAACTCATAGCTAACTTTTATTTCATTTTCTTATGAAAAAAAAATCAAAATCTTTTTATTTCACATAGGCCCAGGTGGGCACTTATAAAACGTCGAAAAAGAAGCACGGTTCGGGTTGGTCACTTCCATGGAGAAGAAACGGCAAGAAACTCCATGGATAATGTGGATCATATATCAATTTGGATAATGTGATAAGTGAATTTAGTCATTGCTATTTGTTGGTATTGTATTGTCTTCCTACAATAACTCCACAAGGAAAGGATGTCCATTCAAAAGAGAGTTCATTATATTACTTTTCTAAACAATTTGACTTATAAATGGTAACAATCTATTATTATGTCAAAATCCATACTCTGCTAAGTTTCTCGTATCTCCAGCTCCAATTTGAAATTCATCAAAGAAAGCATTTGTTATATCTATATCGCCGGTATCGGCGAGGTGGCGTTTCAACTGCAGCATAGTAGATCGGCTTAGGGATCCATTTAAATGAGCGTGCAACTCCTATAGGTGAAAAAAAATATCAGCACACAAATTTTGAAATCTACCCTGGACTAAGTATCGGACACATCAAAATAAAACTATATGTCTCTACGCAAGGTTCCTGGTTGCGATTTGTACGCATATTTTTCTTAAAACAACAATTTTACTTACTATTTTTGGCAGCTCTCGAAAATATGTGTCCATATCCATAATGATTTATTAAGCGATGAAGATTTTGCGCTGAGCTGAGCCGATAGTAAGTAAAATAGATACCGACACTACTCGATAACTCGTCGATTCGATCAAAACAAACAATCAAATTCGTAATCCTTGCAATAATTGAAATACTGTAACATATACGAAGGGACGAATCATAACGATGATAGATAAGTAACAAGTTTTCGATTGGCTAATGATAAGTAGAAAGTAACCAATCGGAGAAAAATTTAAAATATGCCACAGATAACAAAAAAGAAATTAAAACCCGTGTACTTATGTACGCGCGTGAGAAGTTATACTTCTTTGGCATCATTAAATAGTTTTTAATTGCATGCAAATAATTTTTTTTTTTTTTTTTTTTTTTTATACCACTTGGTTGGCAAACAAGCATGCGGTCCGCCTGATGGTAAGCGGTTACCGCCGCCTATGGACGCTTGCAACACCAGGGGTATCACTCGCGCGTTGCCGACCCTGCAGGAATCTTTTCACACCCTTCTTGAAGAACTCCATGCTGTACTCTCCAGGGAAAACCTCAACGGGGAGCTCATTCCACAGCCTGAGCGTTCGCGGAAGGAAACTCCTTTGGAACCGCGCAGTGCGAGACCTTTGTGGTTAAATTTAATTAATTACAATAAAAAATTACAATAGACATACATACATACATATCATCACGCCAAATCACTCACAGGGTAAGCAGTTAGAACGAGATGATAAATAATAAAAAATTACAATAGACATACATACATACATATCATCACGCCAAATCACTCACAGGGTAAGCAGTTAGAACGAGATGAGAAATAAAAACGAGATGATAAATAATAAAAAATTACAATAGACATACATACATACATATCATCACGCCAAATCACTCACAGGGTAAGCAGTTAGAACGAGATGAGAAATAAAAAAACTGCATGTATACAGAATCTTTGTGTGTCCGCAGACATTATTGCGCTACAGGAGACTTGGCTATTACCACACGAGATAGCACTACTAGGTAGTCTAGATTTTATGTTCGGTTATAGTGGGAAATCTGCTGTGGATACATCAACGGGGATATTGCGAGGACGACCTTACGGGGGCGTGGCCCTTCTATGGAGAAAAACGAAGTTCAAGAAGCACACGTCACTCACACGGGGGTTATAAATATACAGCAAAAAAAAAATATCAAGTTCTTTCCAAACACTCCATTTAGAGTTTAGACAATGGTAACCGTTTCCCCTCACGTAGAGTCGTATGCTTATTGCCACGAGTGAAGTCGCGAGCCAACACTAGTCAGTCTAACATCCTTATGGATGCATGTATGGATGTATGTATGGATGTATGTATGGATGTATGGATGCATGTATGGATGTATGTATGGATGTATGTATGGATGTATGTATGTATGAATGTATGTATGGATGTATGGATGAATGTATGGATGTATGTATGGATGTATGGATGGATGTATGGATGGATGTATGGATGGATGTATGGATGTATGGATGGATATATGGATGTATGTATGGACACACGTCACTCACACGGGGGTTATAAATATACGGCAAAAAAAATTAAACACTACATGGCACTGTTTTTCGAGACTTAATGAGCGGTTAAGCAGACGGCTTCATACTGTTAATTTTGTGTCACAGGTGCGCGCGCATCTTAAAATTTCACTCTCATCATTTTTTCATAACGCGCCTAAAGAAGTATAACTTCAAAAACCAATCTAATTCCCGGTTACGCCATAACAAGCTCAGCTGTGTAGTATCGCCTCTTTAACTTTCAATATCCATAGTACATAAAGGTACGTGTGAAAAGAGTATACAATATGAATATGTGTATATCATATCAAAAGTTCACAGTGTTCACACACAGCACAGGGTATAATAATCTGTCTGTGGTAGCAACAAGCCTGACACAGTCATATAAATGTTTTTTTATTGTTATTGTTTATCGGGCAAAAAAGTATAGGTATACAAAAAAATATAATTGAAACATGTTGAATATAAAAACACTCTATGTCAGTTTATTGATGGTATATGTAGCTGACAGTGAACCAAATAAACCCATCGTGATAACGACGTGGAAATTTACAAACTCGTCGATAAGGGGTAAGTTACCGGATTTTAAAACTAAGACGACGGAGTCTGCTTTTAGACTTTCTGAATATTCATACCTTATAGCGCTTTTTGTTGGTCATCTGGGACTCTTTTGATATCACAATAAATATTTGGATATTCTTCGATAGTTTCCAAAATCTTATAAAAAATATAATGATGCTAGCAAATCTTTATCATGCAGTTAACTACACTTATAATCTACAGGCGTTTTGCCTTGTAATATAGAACATTATAAATCCTTTCTACTAGTAATGATCCGAACCACTATGATTACATTCTTAAAGCTTGGGAAGTATTGAAACAAGGAGGACTATCATTGGATGCTGTTGAGCAGGGTGCCTCAGTTTGCGAAGTTGAGCAATGTGATGGAACAGTGGGCTATGGAGGTAGTCCAGATGAAAATGGTGAGACTACACTGGATGCACTTATCATGGATGGGTGAGCATTCTGCAGGCTAATTGCTAACAACATTACTATTTATAAATTCCATTCAACATTTATAACGAGCATATAAAAATATGTTTCTTGAGTACCCAGAACAAAAGGGGCCTAAGAATAATAATTCCATTGCAATCTGTAATTTAGACCAAAAATAACATTTAAAGTAACATACAACTCCTATTCCATTATCAGGGAAGTCTATGTGTAATCATCATCTAAGTATTTATGCTGCAGGTAAAAACAAAATTGAGCCCATTTTCTTATTATCCACTGCTAGGTACAAACCTTCTCACTTTTGCTCCAACTGTATACTTTTAAGAAATATTGTTGTGTTTATAACTATTTATTATATCCAGGAAAACCATGAATGTTGGTGCCGTAGGTGCTCTCAGAAGAATAAAGAGTGCAATATCAGTAGCCAGACATGTTCTGGAGCACTCCAAACACTCATTCCTTGTGGGCGAGCTGGCAACACAATTTGCTACAGACATGGGATTCCGTGAAGAGTCACTCACCACACCAGAATCTAAGAAGCTTTGGTTGAAGTGGCATAATGAAGATAGTTGTCAGCCAAACTTCTGGCTGGTACATATAATAAAACTTTTTAAAATATACCTAATCAGTGTGACATTTACCTAAAAAAATGTATTTCTGCAAAAAGAGAAAAATTTTTAAAACTCTCATTGCAAATCTTTATATTAAATACTTACTGTGATTAAATCATCCAAAACACCATTGTTAACATGTGACCAGTTGGTGACAGATGTTTTGTGGATTGTGTGAAACTTGTACATATTACAATTGCATCATACACATTTATGTAGCAACTTTGTATATAATGGGATGGGACCTGATGTCCACATAGGCTACAACTTCCTCTAAGTTAACTGTATAATTTTGTATTTTTTTGTGTAGGATGTCAAACCCGATCCAAACAAATATTGTGGACCATATACAAAAGCAGAGAGACATAGACACAGCAACAAAGAGAGACATGTTAAAATAGACCAGTACAATCATGATACTATTGGTATGGTAGCCATTGACATTCGTGGGAATGTGGCCGCAGGGACATCTACAAATGGAGCCAAATACAAGATGCCTGGGTATTTTTTATTTGTAATCATTTGTACTGTAGATCAAATTCAAAGCATCCTTCCAATATCACAAATTTGAAAGATTGTGACTCTTAGTGTTTGTTACTCAATTACTAACTAATGGCTAAATAACTTTGGGTAAGATTTGTTAGCAGTAGCACATAGCCTGGATTAATAATGGTTTCTCAAACACACATCATAATGCCGAGTTCCTCACTGCGAAATATAGGAAGTCAAGTGCTAGTTCTAGACTTGCAGAGCACTTTCGTTTAAGGCAAATAAATAAATACACACTAATGGCTAATAATAAGGTAACATTATGTTATTGTCAGTAAATCTCTACAAAAGGTGTCTCTATAAAATGTTTGCTACTTCTATTCTATTTGTAAGAATTCTAATACTTAAGATTTTATGATTTCAGAAGAATTGGTGACTCGCCCATACCAGGAGCTGGAGCCTACGCTGACAATGTGGTCGGAGGCGCTGCTGCAACCGGCGATGGTGACGTCATGCTCAGGTTTCTACCAAGGTTAATATTTTCCTTATTCGTCCCAAGCCTACTGTTATTACTTCATAACTTCTCCTGACAAATATTAGTTAAATGAAGAAAATTAATTCTGCGCATACGCCGGGGTATATACTTTAATTATATTACGATTTATATACACTGCAGGTTGAGCGTAGGTTTATGTTTATCGTATATAATAACACGACAAATAAATGTCATGTCAAGTCTCTGACAAAGTTTTATTTTATTAAAGACTAGCTGTCCCGCCCAGCTTCGCTCGGGTGAAAAAGTTAAATTGCCCGTAACACGATCGCAGCGCCACCTATTGGGTCCAATTGTAAATCTAAACCATTCTCGAATCTAGCTTAAGACACACAGAAACACACAGAAAGCTTCGCCCGGGTAAAAAGGTAAAATTCTTGAAACTCGATCGCAGCGCCACCTATCGGGTCCAATTTAATATAGCCTATGTTACTCGGGGATAATGTAGCTTTCCAAAGGTGAAAGAATTTTTAAAATCGGTCCAGTAGTTTCGGAGCCTATTCATTACAAACAAACAAACAAACAAACAAATCTTTCCTCTTTATAATATTAGTATAGATTATACAAGATGATACAAGGTAAAGCACGGTCGCGGAACAGAAAGAATTTCGTACGATAACCTATTATTACCCATCTCTGTCACTCCCGCGTAAATATAATGCGTCTCGCTCGCACAGATGCAATGACCGCTGTCGCCAGGGATTGTAAACCGTTTAATTGAGACCGTAAGGTTTGTTCTTGCTTGCGTCTGGTGTTTTGGTCGCAATTAAAAGTATTTGACATGATTCATAATTTTTGAATAACTAACGACATTCCATCTTGGGATGCGTTAGTGCTCGTTCAATTTTGAAACACATTTATCTTAGTTTGTTGTTATTTGTTAGTTTTTGTTGTCTTGTTTTAATTGTTAAGTGGTTTCGTTGATTTGTTAAGTTTAATTTACTGTTTTAAAATGGAACCAGTGCCGTCTACCTCGCGTCCATTCAAGAAGTTTGTTTCTCCGCGGAAGAAAAGAAAAATGTCACACTTTAGTGAATCTGAGAAGGTTATGATTATTAACGTTATTATAAAGGTTATGATTCAGTTTTATATTGAGATATTATTGCAAAATTGTTATAAATAAAAGTAATGGAATGTCTGAAGAGTTTATTGTTTAACAAAATACTTAATAATAATTTATTTAATAAGCTAGTTTTTTTCTATCCTTCAAATATTTCATGCAAACCACACATATAAAAATGTTTGTGACCACTGTCAGTAGGTAAAGAGGTCATTGTACGAAATTCTTCCTGCTCCGCGACCGTACTTTACTGTGTAACTTACTACGAGTATAGTAAGTAACATGCTTCGAGTTATTTACTCACAGTTTTTTTTTTTTCATTCAGTTTCCTGGCCGTTGAAGAAATGCGTCACGGTGCTACTCCTTCGGACGCGGCAAGTACAGCAGTAAAACGAATTAAGGAGCACTATCCAAACTTTATGGGAGCTGTAGTGGCCTTGACCAAGGATGGTCAGTACGGCGCCGCTTGCAACGGGATCGATAGGTTCCCATTCATCGTTCAAGATAACACTAGTGATAGCTTTCAACTAGTCTTTGCCAAATGTTTATGAAATTAATTGAATAAAACTCATTGTTTTAGTTGTTACGTTACCTAGTTTTCTACAATTACTCTCGGTACAAAATGATTGAAAGTCAAAGAATTATTACGTATTTTCACCAATAAATTTTAATAAGAAAATGAGTAGATATATGTATTTCATTTATAGTATTAAGTTCATTGTTACATTCAAAGTTTAAGTTGCTGTATTACTGTTTTATTTTTCCTAATAAAAAAATAGGTATTCAAAACTTAATCTCATTTATTCATCATTTTTATGGTTTTCTCATGATACAATTATGAAAACGGAATTATTTTACTGCACATACCGTTTTTAACGGGAATCGAACTTGGATTTTTTCAACATGGTAGTAAAAGACGAGTATTCATGTCGTTAATATACTTCGCATAATATTTGTAATAATGCAGCCGCATACACTATTAATAATTAGATTAGGTATGGCATGGAATTTTGTACATATGCTTTTATTTAGACCATAAAATGTAAATTTTCTACATTAACCAACCTCTTTTTTTAGTAGGGTAGTTTACGAATGGTACGGTATGGGAAATCTACAAATTGATCTATTTATTTCCAAAATTTGCTGGCCCTCTATCTATTATTATATCCACCGTGTGATTTATTTATATATTCCAATAAACATTGGAACTGCCAGTAGCCAATTACACTAAATGCCGCAGTACACAATACGAATACATAGAAATATATACACTTTAAAAAAAACTAACTACTACTATATAATATGACGGTGAGCGATAGATATTTTTTTTTTTTAAAACGGCCCATCTGATGGGAAACGCTTACCGCAGCCTATTTACGCTCACGATACCGAAGTATCACTTGCGTGTTGCCACTTATAATAATAATATATCTTCACGCCTTCCCACAAGGGTCCCCAAAGGGGTAGGCAGAGGTGTATAGGTAATACCCACATATTTAATATTTTATCTTATAAACCTAATTTAAAATATAATATTGAGGCATAAGTAGATGTCGTAGATTGAACATGAAGTCATTTTATTTATTATCTATGCTATAATTCGCCTTGTTTGTTTGGTGTTCGTAGCCTATCTCTTTCTAACCAAATGTTCATGGGGCAGTTGTCTCACTCTAATTACTCTAAATGCTGTATTTAGTATTCTGCTTAACTCTGGACTTTTCTCGGGTCCGAACCAAATTAACCAAGTTTCACCATTGGCATCGGATCTCGGCTTCGGCCATTTTGAGTTTGACTGCCTTGCTGTAACCACTGTTCAACGTAAGTTATATTGTCATTGACTTTGTATTATATTTTAAACACTTATGCTTCTTTTGCAATAATTGTAATCAGTATTGATTTTATCAGTAATTACATGGATTTGTAGTTGTGGAATCAATTATTTAAACTATAAATTCTTCTGGTATCACCACGTGGTGGTTTTTTTCATGATGAGACAATTAATTCATTTCATTCGTGGTATCTACCATAGTGCTTACACAGTGATGGCCTCAACGCGTCTGACTCTTAATCGCGTTGAATAGGTTGTATATGTATTCGAGTTAAAATTTACACAATTTTTGTTTTTCAATTTTCAGAATGGCGGACGCTGCTCCAGCCGGTGGACGTGGCGGTTTTCGTGGAGGCTTTGGTTCTCGGGGCGGTGACAGAGGTCGTGGTGGCCCTCGTGGTCGCGGACGTGGTCGTGGACGCGGCCGTGGACGCGGCAAGGAGGACCAGAAAGAGTGGGTGCCCGTCACCAAGCTCGGTCGTCTAGTCCGCGAGGGAAAGATTGACAAACTTGAGAGCATTTACCTGTTCTCTCTGCCGATTAAAGAATTCGAGATTATCGACTTCTTCCTCGGACCATCTCTCAACGATGAAGTGTTGAAGATCATGCCGGTACAGAAGCAGACACGTGCCGGTCAGCGCACGCGTTTCAAGGCATTTGTGGCCATCGGTGACAACAACGGACATATTGGGCTTGGTGTTAAGTGCAGCAAGGAAGTGGCAACTGCTATCCGTGGCGCTATCATTCTGGCTAAGCTGTCTGTACTGCCCGTCCGCAGAGGCTACTGGGGTAACAAAATCGGAAAGCCTCACACTGTTCCTTGCAAGGTAATTGTTATAATTAAAACTATAATTTTTTTCAGTAGCCTTCTAAAAATTTTATGATGAAAGCTGATAATCATTTCATTCGTGGTATCCTCTTGAGGTAAATCCAATGAAGCTCTTAATGCGTCTGACTATTTTCAATAATTCTTTAAAAATGTATTTCACATTTCTTTGTCTAATATAGAACTTCTTTATTTTGCTTCAGGTTACTGGGAAGTGTGGTTCTGTCACTGTGAGGTTGATTCCTGCTCCTCGTGGTACTGGTATTGTGTCTGCTCCAGTCCCCAAGAAGCTTCTTCAGATGGCTGGAGTCCAAGACTGCTACACATCAGCTCGTGGATCCACTGGAACTCTTGGCAACTTTGCCAAAGCCACCTATGCAGCTATTGCTAAGACCTATGCCTACCTCACCCCTGACTTGTGGAGGGATATCCCACTGACCAAGTCGCCATACTCGGAATTCAAAGCCTAAAGTGAACATTCAAGTGAAATGAAATAAAAATATTACACATTTTTCTGTATTTTCTTTTTGATTAGCTGAAGCAAAATTCATTCTTTATTCTCTGGACAGACACATCTACAGTTTTTCCAATACACAAGTTTGAGTAGATTGACTAGCTTTTTATGTTGCTAAAAAAAAATTGGTATAGGAAAATTACAAAGTCCATGCACCAAAATGTGCAAAAGATTCTTTTAGATTGTACATGATACTACATACATATGAATGATACCTATGGGTCTGGTCTGGCTTACTCTCAACTATGCTTGATTGGTAACCTAACCTAGCCTCTAATACTTTCTTGATACTCCTATGATACTAGTATCTTTGACAGGTATGAAACAACATACACCAAAATTAGGTAAAGTTAGGGACTACATGATGATATGTATGTATGTATATACATTCATATGCAGTCTTAGGTGCTAGGAGAGTAGTTTATTATCTATCTATACTAGTTTATACTATTATTATAAAGAGGAAAGATTTGATTGTTTGCATTGAATAGGCTCCGAAACTACTGGACTGAAATGAAAAATTCTTTTACCATTAGAAGTCGAGATTATCCTTGATGAACATAGGCTACTTTTAACTGCAGGAAAAAAGCTTCATTCCAATGGGCGAACAAGTAGTAAAAATTATCCTTATCTTTTTCACATAACTTCTAAAGGGCTCAACCAATTGGGTTGAAATTTTATATGGGTATGTCAATGATTTCCTGTATGATTTAAAAATACAATTGGGTGCTGCAATCGAGTTTCAGGAAGTTTAACTTTTTCACCCGGGTGAAGTTGTGCCTGTGTTTTAAGGTGGGTTTGAGAATGGTTTAGTTTTACAATTAGACCCGATAGGTGGTGCTGCAATTGTGTTTTGGGCAATTATACTTTTTTACCCAAGCGAAGCTGGGTGGGACAGCTGGTACCATATATAATGACTTTTTAATATTGAGAAAGGTAGGAATTTTTTATATACATTATGACTACAAATATAACAACTTGCAATATCTGGACACCAATTGTAAATCAACATTAGGATTGGAATAATACTCGATAATGTTAGCTCTTGCAAAATTCATTTACTTCTTTTTCAAATAAATCGATTGTGTGGTCACAAACTTTTTCCAAATCTTTGAGACCTCGTTTCAATATTTCTAGAGCTGGAGTTTCTCGTGATTGTATCCTGAAGTGCATCTTTGCTTCTGCTGGGTGAGGCACTGTGTATCCACAAAATGTGACATCTTCACTGCAGATTAAAATAGAAATAAATTAGTCATACAAGCTTATGATCTGGTGCAGAAACCTACAAAAGAAAACAATAGATCAAAATTCTTGTACAAACATGTTGCCTAGTGTAAATTAAAAATAAGATGCATCAATAGCTTAATGGCATAGGTTGAAGTTGGCAGTTCTCAATATAAATGGCTATGACAACAACTAAGTAGGTATTTAAGAGATATACAGTCCATCCTGAAGTGTTGCATTGTCTTGCCTAATAGGTCAGGTTGCCCATCAGATGATAAGCAGTTACAGTAGCCTATAGGCACTGGCAGTATTTGACATAAGCAAACACCTACCTAATGTTGACATACCAGCACACACACACAGCTGAAATTGTAGTATTGTTTTACAATATTACAAACTAATTGAAATTATTTAACCTAGAAGTTATATGAGACCACTTACTATCTATTGATGATACATTTCAATGCATTCCCTAATGTGTGGCTCTCGTTTTGGAAGACGTAAGTGCGGCATGTCGGCCCGGAATCTTCATCACCTTGTAGCTGAAAATAATGATTATATTCACTTTAAAAAGTTTGGGAATAATAGTTACAGTAATAATTTGGTATGATTTGTAATTCATAGTTACGAAGTACTTATTTAAGGTGCTTAGTGGACTACAATTTATTATGAAAGTTTTTCCTAAAATACCAGTTACTTTAAGGTTACCTCTGAAATCTTCATTATTCGAATGTGAATTATTCTGTTATTCAACAAACAAAAAAAAGCATTCGTCTCTTAAAGCAACGAAAACGAACACGCTACCTATTCACTTATATACAATATAGTAGTTAGGAATAATAAAACCATTGCATTATTTGTATTTTGTTTTGTTGCGGTTTTTCTAATAGAACAACTTCACTTGTCAATAAATATCTGTCAGTTGCTGTTCTCCTCAATTTGGATGAACGCCTTGGAACATTATGTTTTGAGTTTGATCTAATACACAACGTAATAAAGACGTGTTAATATATAAATACCTACATTTTTATTTCTAGTATTTTAATAACCAAGATGGTTGAGGTGTTATTCAATTTATAAAGTCGTTTTTCATATTGTTAAATTTCAATGAATTTTATACATTAAAATGTTTGCAATTCAATCTATACATAGTATATTCGATACCTGATAGGTATCAAATATAAGCCCAAAAAATAAGCCCCTAAATACTTTTGGTACCATTTATTTCGTTGATTAATTTAAAATTAAAGTGGACGAAACGAAAGAAGTATGTAAGGATCGTAGCAAGTGGAAATAAGTGGTCTCTGCCTACCCCTACGGGAAAGAGGCGTGATTATATGTATGTATGTATTAATTTTAGTTACAATAATATTGATAATTATTTGAGGTACATATTTGCAATTTGAAGAGAAGCAAGAATCAAAATAGCAGTTTACTAACTGAAACGATAGTAACTAACATAGTTGCTGGTATCAATAAGCCAAGCTACAAACGATGGTTCGGTTAATAGCTTGTCAGAAATTCAGACAAACATACATTATTATACATTTGTACCTACTTGGCTGGAGGCAGATTTCCATAATACGTTAATATTATGTCGTTACGACACTTACATTCGTATCTAATTTATAACCACAAGAATGACTTGAAGTTGTTTAAGCATTCGGTTAATGTATGTAAAGGTATTATTTATTTATATCTATACATACATATTATTATGATAAGTCACTTCACAAAAATAACCTAGGTATCTAAGCTTAAAGAATTGAATTTTGGAGTTTGTAACGACGTAGCCGCAACTTCCTCAGGTTTAATGAAGTGCTTATAGCATCCAAAGTAATTTCCTTTATAAACCTTTGTCTTTACCGTAACGGAATTTATCTCATCGTTGTGCGCGTAGGGGAGCCGCGCGAGTGATCTTTCTCTGCGTAAATTAAACTTTGTGGGAAGCACAGGCTATTATGTTAGTGTCACGGAGAGCGTCACGCTTGGTTGTGGCAATATACCAAATATATGGTACATTGCTGGGCTTAATTTATTCTGGTAAGGCTTACGTGGCTTACGCTTGGAAAATAATCAAGTTAGACGGGTGACTTATTACGACGCTGGTAATTTTGAGTTAGTACACACATAATAAATAGGCTCAAGGTAGTGGAATGTATACATTTAAATTATAATATACACATTAATTAATAAATTATAAAATTGATCACGCCACGAGCTGCTGTACGGTGAACGAAAACATTGAGAAGAAACCTGCACACATTTGAGAAGAAATTCAAAGGCCTATTGATGATTGGTTTATAGGTTGCTCTATAGGTTTGTTTGTGACAGCTTGATGACAACAATGCAATTGTGAAACAATTTGTGTGTAGCGATAGCTTTGTATCAAAATGTGAAAAAAATAAAAATATATTAATAGGTAATATTTTCTACTGCAAATTTAATTTCTCTCCGCAAATTAATCTCATTGCATTCACCGGTTAAGTAAAGCATGTTTGCACAAAGGCGTTCATTTCTTTACTTCCAGTTCACAAAAGGAGTCCCTCTTTGAATAAGCTGTGATTCTGCATGGCTCGGAATATTATGAACTATTGGTTGAGACCCGTATAGTAACAAGATTTATTTATCTGTGCAAACAAAAAGTCTTTTAAATAAATAGATGTATTCGAATAACCGTCTTAACAAATAAGTCTCAGCAAATAAAAAAATAATACCTACCTATAAATGTTTATTTATTTTAACATATTTGTTTTATTGCATCGTATAGACTCCAGACATCATATAGACAGCCGTTTAGCTGAGATAACCTTAAATAATATAATATAATAGAGATAACCTATATAGGTCATATTATGATTTCGAATGCTTAAACAATTACTATATGCCGAATGCAGCTAGAGTAGGTACTCGATTTTTATGTACACCAACATCAGGACGTTATAAAAATAAAACGATATAGCAGGCACCAATGACTTCGTCCGTTAAAAAACTGCACTCATGCCTTCCCGCTAGTGAACCCAAAGGGGTAGACACTTCACAGAGTTTATCACGTACGACAAACACGAAAGATGGTAGTAGGTTGGTACTAGTTTCAAATTCCCACGCGTGATTTCCTTTTTTTTTTATACCACATGGGTGACAAACAAGCATGCGGTCCGCCTGATGGTAAGCGGTTAGCGCCGCCTATGAACGCTTGCAACACCAGGGGTATCACTCGCGCGCTGCCGACCCTGCAGGAATTTATTTCCATATTTATTTCCAATCAATTTATATTAAAACATACATACATATCATCACGCCGAGTCCCTAACGGGGTAGGCAGAGAGTATAGAGCGCCAGTTCTCTCTAGACTTACATACCTCTTTCGCTTCGTCCACATTCATCAGTCTCTTCATACATGCTCGTCGGTTTCGAGTACTCTTAACGTTCCCGTCCTTGAGAGTCCGATCTATTTGGTCCAGGTAGTTGGAACGTGGCCTTCCTCTGCCTCTTCTTGCACACACTTTTGCTTTGTATATCTGTTTCGTCAATCTTTCTTCACTCATCCTTTCTATGTGTCCAAACCAACGTAACATGCCTTTCTTCATCTTTACAATCACGCCCTCATTCACGCCAGTTGATTTGCGAATCTCTTCATTGCGGATTCGATCTAATATCGTTACGCCGCACATTTTTCGAAGAGATCGCATCTCGACTGCATTCAAGCTATTTTCATACTTCCTCTGACATACCCAGGATTCGCTGCCATACAATAAGGTAGGTACCAATATCGCGTTGTTAAAACATACCTAACTAATTTATTTGTTGTTAATTGTTCAATTGCGTTTGTTATTGGGTGGGATGATATGTATTTATATAGGTATGTTCGTTATGAGAATAATATTAAACCTAATTGCCTGTAACCCTAACTTAATCTGAAATTCTAATTATTAACAAGAGACGAAAAAGTCGTTTTAGCATATGGTCTATTTATGTATCTAATCTACTATATCTTACACTATAAACAATACTATTTGAGGCTACGTTTAGTTACACCATTGTTTTGAGGGGTTGAATATTAATGAAATTTACGAACTCGTTTCACTCGAAGTCTACCTACCCACTACATCGTAAAACTCAACGGCTCACGAATAAACGTAACTCTACGGATGACTGGAGACTATTATTAAGGGGTCTTCACACTGTCGCGAGGTTTCACTTAACCGTGCTCGAATTCCTGGCACCGAAACACCGAGGCTGCGGTCGAAGTAATTGAAATGTATATCAAGGATTATGTTCCAACCTGCACGTTAATGTGTGAAGTAACTGAGTCACGTGATCTTCTATTTAATTACGAAGCGAATGGCAGTACCTAGTGGCTGTGGTGACTGAGAGGTTACCTTCGTTTGCGAAGGCAAGGTTACGAGTTCTAGCGTTGTCTGTCTATGCCAATGACTGTTTCTGAACTTAAGTACAGATGCATCTTACATAAGTGATTTACGGAACTGAGAAAGCCTACCTTCATACACAGAACAAAAATATATTTATTTTTTATTTTTTTATACAACAAGAGTGGCAAACAAGCATACGGCCCACCTGATGGGAAACGGTTACCGTAGCCTATTTACGCTCACGATGCCGAAGTATCACTTGCGTGTTGCCACTCTGTGTTCGGAGTATTATAGTGCGTTGGCAGCATAAGGTTTAATCCCTCTGCTTCCAACACATTGTAACAATCGTCCCCCCTCCCCAAGGAGCTCAATACTGGAAACCTTATTCACCACGTAGGAACACAACACAATAAATTGTGTTATTTGGCTACGGACTTCTATAAGGTGGAGGTCCTGCCCCAGTCGGGCAGCTCCGAATTCGAACGGGAAACCCGTTATGCCCTACCTGTCTTAATTAATATAATTATGTTCATTTGTGTCTATACATGGCGGCAGAGTCGTAATTTGTTATGTTGGCACCGAAATATACCTCCAGTGAAATGTAGGTGATATTACGCTGTGTACTTTCCTAGTGAGCAGACGCGAAGATTAAAGCCTAACATTTTATAATATACGAAGTATTCCTACGGAGAATTTCGGTAATGATCAAAATAACAAAATTCACAGAATCGTAGTTATAAATTGCAATGTTGGAGCAAACTATAAATTCTACCTTTCTTATTAGTAACCGTCTACCCTAAGTGCCCTTTCCACTCTACAATAACAGTATGTAATGTTACAAGATGAGGGACTGTAAAGGTAAATATATGCTACATTACGTACAGGGCTGTCTTAAACCATGCAAGGGCCTGTGGTCATAAAATTTTGGCTCCTTTAGAGTTTAGGTTATGTAGTTATTTTCAGGTACCGAGAGACCTAGTACCCTGAGCGTACACTCTGCATTCTCTTCTGGTAAAGTCTGAGTTGCTTTCATATATTTTACCGATTATCTAAATAAAATAAATAAATACCTTGGGACAATTCCACACAAATTGTCCTAGTCCCAAATTAAGCCAAGCTTGTGTTATGGTAACTAGACAACGATATATTTACTTATATAGATAGATAGATATATACATAAATAAATACATAGGACATCCAAGGCTAAGGTACAAATACTCGTGCTCATCACACAAATATCTGCCATCAACGGGATTCGAACCCGCGACCTCAGGTTTTGTAACTAATGAGCTAACTTGGACACACTCTGGTAAAGTGTCGCTCGTTATCCGGAGACGAGGTTTTCCTAAGCGTAAGGTACAACTCCACATAGATCGATTTCGTCCAACACTAGCAATGCTATGATGATTAACATACCTTCGTAGATAGATATACGCTGGGATTAAAATAAATAAAAGACGATTGGACCCTTTGGTTTCTGCTCTCAGCGGGGCTTAAACCTACAAGTTATAGCTAACCTCATAGCTGTCTTTTCCCTGAACAGTGCATTTATCAACTATAGTCCTTAAAACTAAACCACCAAGGTTAACAACAGTACGAAACATGACAATATTTAGGTACGTGTTGGAATTTCTTCTTAAACGTATCGTAAGTTATCTCTCAATGTTTTCTTTGGCCGTAAAGCACACCACGAGCTTGTCAGTCTAACCTTGTCACTGTACTTAAGTTCAGAAAACTTATCGGTACTGTCGGGATTCGTTTCAACTTTTCTGTTGCAGCGGACAGGGGACAGGGGACACAGCCACCCCGAGTCTACATTGTTCAAAAGTGACAAAGTATATTCTACTTGTAGTATGACCTAAATTCTCTGCAATAATTATAAATAAATATATTTGTATCGACATGTATATATGTGTATATATATATATATATATATAAATTTTATGTATTTAATTTCTTTTAATAAGATGACGTACACCTCCAACTACCAAATTAATGATGAGATTAATTAAATCTAGATATTAATGTATTCCATCCAATGGTTGTCTGGAAGAGATCGCCGAGTGCGATAAGACCGCCAATTGTACTTTTTGCCTATGATGTACTATCAAAAATAAATATAGTGTACAATAAAGCATATATAAATAAATAAATAAATAAATAAATAGATATACATACATATATGGTACCTAGACTTATGGTACAGACCCTACCTGGTTTGATATCCGCTGGCTACGTAATGATGTGTTAGTAACATTATTTCGGCGTAAGGGTGACTCCCAATCAGAGTATTATCACGTTGTTATATTATGCAATAGACCCTAAATGCCCTTGGGGTCATATCATCAGTAGCAGTGTTCGTTTATTCCTTACCCTGAAACGAACACGTGGCCTTAAATTAGGGTAACTTGCATTAGTAGATATGTCGCAGGAACTTTACATAAAATAGTTTTTTCCACAAACAACAACCTTATTGGTGCTCTTCCGCGTTACAGGGGTTTCGGAAGGCTTATTTAGGCGGCATCTATTAATTACGTGAGGTAATTTTGGCGTTTTCGACCACCCTGCTCCGCTTGGTGAGATGTTGTGAGATTTTGCTCGACCCCCCTCCGTGCCCTTATCAGACGTGAGTATTTTGAAAATGCATATTTTAGTACAGTAAATGCATTGTACTAAAATATGCATTGAAAATGCATATTTTAGTACAGTGATTAGTCACACCACGAGCTGACCGGTGAAGGAAAACATCGAGAGGAAACCTGCATACGTCTGAGAAGAAATTCAAAGGCGTATGTATAGTCGTGCTGGAGTAACGGCGATGGACTCGCCATCTGTCACGTTGGCACCTAATATACCTCTAGCGGAAAGTGGGTGTGTGGGTACTACCTATACACCTCTGCCTACCCCTTCGGGGACCCTTGTGGGAAGGCGTGAGGATATATATATTTTTAATGTAAATAAGTTAATCTGTGCTTGATTGCATTGGATATATTAAAAAATCAATTTGCTCACATTTTTTTCATTTAAGACTAATTAGGACAAGTATTTAAGATTATTCAGAAGTATAGCATAGGTACACAAAAAAATCAACAATAAGATACTAAAATAGGAACTACTGAAAATCTTAAAAGAATGTACATCCTTATTCAATCCACAGAGGCTCATGAATGATTTAAGAGTGACTACTGCCACTCATGGCCAACCAACATGCCCATGTTATTTGCGGTAAAATCACCTGCTCCTTCAAGCTCGCTCTGATTCAGCCATTCTAATTCGTTATCGCTTGCACGCATTTATATTCAAGCAATTAAACAATATTTCTTGCGGAAAAATAATTTACGTGACATTTGTCGAGACCACCCTCTCCCGTGAGATATATTATTCTAAGCCTCCCCACGGTCCCTGAAGTGGCTGGAAGAAGTGTAGTAACACCCTTTTAAACCAGAGATATATTTTAGGTGTCAACGTGAAAGACGGCGAGTCCATCACCGCTTCTCAAAAACTACTGTACATATAATATCTATAAGGAAATTAGACTTTTTGTCCAGTGTCTAACTTGACAATAAGTCCGTGGCAGGCATAACGTGGCCATTAAGCGACCTTCCACAGGGACCTGGCTCATGTTTTATTTCCATCGGCTCCCTAGGGTTTCTCATTATCTTCGGGAAGCGTTGCTTTATATTGTATAGGTAGGAAGCGTAGCGTGTCAAAGATGTCGTTTCCATTTCATTCCGTTCAAGTTCCATTGTTATTTTCCGCGCGACTGTACTGACAGCGAAATCAAATGCCTTTTGTCTTGAGTGAAATTGGTAAAAAATATACGAAAGGTTGTAATTTAATTTTTTTATTTTTTTTTATACAACTAGAGTGGCAAACAAGCATACGGGCCCACCTGATGGAAAACGGTTACCGCAGCCTATTTACGCTTGCAATACCGAAGTATCACTTGCGCGTTGCCACTTTGTGTTCGGAGAGTTATACTGTGTTGGCCGCACAATGGGACTAATCCCTCTGCTGCCAACACAATATAACAACCTCCCCCCTCCCCAAGGAGCTCATTACTGGAAACCTTATTCACCGCGTAGGAACACAACACAAAAAATTGTGGTATTTGGCTACCTTCATGATATTCGTATAATAATAGGTCTTTATCTATGTATTTCACCGCGTGGCGCCGCCGTCGTTACCCCGAGCGAAGCTGGGCGGGACAACTAGTATACATATATGGAATCATGTAGTCCAAGTCTTCATTTCGTTGTGCAAGATTAAACTCTTAAATTCTCTCAAGATCTCCATGACATATATACCTATTAAAGTTGATTTGAGTCTGACGCGGTTGACTTCTGCGACCGGTTCGACTGGCCGTAGATAAACAATCGTAACCTTTGAAGTTGGTATTATGTTCGCATATTTTTTTATCTTCATTAGCTGTACCCCGCCATTTCGCCCGTTTCGCGTTAAAATTTTTTTTATACCACATGGGTGGCAAACAAACATGCGGTCCGCCTGATGGTAAACGGTTACCGCCGCCTATGGACGCTTGCAACACCAGGGGTATCACTCGCGCGTTGCCGACCCTGCAGGAATCTTTTCACACCCTTCTTGAAGAACTCCATGCTGTACTTGGCCTGCCTTTTGCCATTGCCTTTGAATTTCTTCTCAGACGTATGCAGGTTTCCTCTCGATGTTTTCCTTCACCGTAAAGCTCGTGGTGTGACTAATCACTGTACTTAAATTCAGAAAAACTCATTGGTACAGTCGGGATTCGAACTTGCGACCTTTACGCCGCAGGCAACTGCTCGAACCACTCGGCCACCACGGCTTATAGATAAATAAAATTAGTAAAAGTTCAAATAACCAAGAAAATTCAAGGTACAATAGAACCGCGTAATTTTTTTATAAAATATAATAACTTTAACTCGTTATGTTTTCTCTATACTGAGCGATCGATTATACAGTATCATCTAACATGCGAATTGATAACGAAAAGTACAATTCACTGGTCATTTATTTTTAAAGTAGCAACAAAATCATTAAGAAGCATACGTATTACTAATATAATCGAGTCAGATTATACAGTCCTGAGGACTTCATTATTAATGTGAGCGAGTTTGAAAGCGGACGTATTTCCATTTTTAGGTAGAAATGTGTGTTAATTAAAAAAATGATATTTTATTTAGTTCTGTGTTTGGTTGTTGTATATCTACTGTACTCTTGGGCAGACATTCTTGCCAAGTACAGACAGTGCAATGTCAACGGACCTATACCATTACCCATAATAGGAAACGCTCATTTGTTTTTGGTAAAATCTGCAGGTTGGTTTTGACTTTCTTTATACCTTGTTACTTTTTAAACTGTCTTATTTCTCTTATTGATAACGCTATAATTGAAAGCATAGGCAGCGGTAACCGCTGACCACCAGGTTACTTCTATACCACTAATACAAGAACGTAGGATTGTCCGCAGTACATCATTATTTATATCCGTAAATGTGTACAAAATGTGTTTTGAAATATATCGGTATTTAAAGACATATGCTATGTGATGCATGCTAAAAATCTATTAAAATAAACCTTAATATTGCAAATTAACCTTACCCAGACATTGGCAAAATTTGTATGCTAATTATTCACCAATCACTAATGATTTCTACCAGCTATTTGAATTATCCTTATCCTTATACAATTATTTTCATATGGTACAAGTATAAAATATGCTAAAACATATGGAGAGGATGACTGAAGAAATATTGACGAATCTGATGTCCAATGCTCCTTCCAAAGTGGCGGATAAGATCTACTTCGATCGATAGAGAGAGAGATTTGGGACTCAATAATATTAACCACCTTGGTCACATTAAATAAATTGGTCAACAAATCTCATCAGTCAAATTGTCGGTTTTATATTTAAATAATAATATATAATAATATATCCTCACGCCTTCCCACAAGGGTCCCCGAAGGGGTAGGCAGAGGTGTATAGGTAATACCCACACACCCACTTTCCACTTATATTTAAATAACTTGTTTATAGTGTCCAATGTCTGTTTACCAATGGATTTGTTGTGGTTGTCATGAAATTGAATGTACGTTGCGAATGCGGAACCTAAGACTAACATATAGTGTATCCAACATTATACGTGCATATAAGAGAGCCTGACTAAGTAGTTGTAGATTTGTTCCATCCAAATCGTATTACTTACGAGTTTGACATCATAACGTAGGATGAAATCGAGTACGACATTATTTTAGGGAAGTAGACGATGCTGTATCATTGTTAATTCAGCCAAGAATTCTAGATTGCCTTTAGCTGTTTTAGCAAAACAAGTATTTGAGAACTTAATCTATTTGTTTGAAGGAATCGGTAAGAAGGGAATGTTCTGGGTTTTTTTCTTATTTTACACTAGCCATATACGATTAGTATACACACAGCTGGTATATAGAAGTCGACGGAAACTTGTAAAGCGTGAGCGAGTGCGTGGGACTATCAGTAATTGTGTATTATTTTTATATTGTCTCGACTTCCTACAACGGTCTCCCTTTGTAGAAAGTGATTGGCACACCCTTAGCCGGATACGTACGACATTATATGTCGCTTATTACACTTTTTTTCACCTCCAGATACCGCCGCCTATGTATGTTTGCAACTCGGTAACAAACATTCATCCCATGAACAGATATAACAACAGCATAAATATGTTTAATTCGTACTTATGTTAAACTCTACATTTGTTGCAGAGTTTTTACCCTTACTCAAGAGCTTGTCGCAAAAATATGGAGAAGCATTTTTGGTATTTTTTCTTTCCACTCCATATGTCATCGTGAGTCATCCGAAGTACATCGAGGTAGGTATCTAGGCATCACCATTTCATGAACAATATTAAAAGACATATATTTGCACCAGTTTTGTTACTATGTACTAATTTAAAATAAATGATGTATATCATATTATTCTGAGGTATTGCTACGTACTTTTTATGGTACCTAAGATGGCGGATTTTTTTTTATACTCTACTTAAAAGTATAATATAAAAAAGTACTTTTTATAAATAATAATAATAAAATATATCCTCACGCCTTCCCACAAGGGTCCCCGAAGGGGTAGGCAGAGGTGTATAGGTAATAAATACCCACAGACCCACTTTCCGCCAGAGGTATATTTGGTGCCAACGTGACAGATGACGAGTCCATCGCCGTTACTCAAGCACGACTATACATACGCCTTTGAATTTCTTCTCTGACGCATGCAGGTTTCCTCTCGATGTTTTCCTTCACCGTAAAGCTCGTGGTGTGACTAATCACTGTACTTAAGTTCAGAAAAACTCATTGGTACAGTCGGGATTCGAACTTGCGATCTTTGTGTCGCAGGCAACTGCTCGAACCACTCGGCCACCACGGCTTTTTATAAATAATCAATATTTTTTCCTATCTACTCTGCTGGTCTGTTAGGCTATCCTTGCACGTACGATAGGCATTGTACATATCTTTGAAATCTTGGCGATAAAAGAATGCTCGACAGTATTTTTTTGCATATCGATCATACTAAAGCCAAAAGAAATTGTAAAAATGTCTGTGAACCAGAAGTTCATCGAACAACATTAGCCAGCCATCATTACCATATAGTTAGCTCTGCGTTATACAACAAAGCAAATAAATTTTAAAAAATTTTACACTTTTGTTCACATAAATGTACAACCCATACACACACTCTGTTATTTTCTGTATTTATAGGAACTGTGACCATCTCTATCCGGAGATGAGTGTTAATGTCTGCGACACAGTTTATAACTACTGCAGGCATTACATATTGCTTTTGTACTCTGTATATTTTTGTTCCTATAATAAATAAAGAAAAAAAAACACAGTAATCTTATGTTTCAGCCTATTATATCCAGTTCTGAGCTAATAACCAAAGGGCACTCGTACAGGTTTCTGCTTCCATGGCTCGGCCAAGGCCTGCTCACATCGACAGGTAGGCGTATGTTGTTTTTCACAAACCGCTCTAACTAATCAAACTTTTTGTGCTCCGACAATTATTTGCGACTTGCCATGCGTTACCGACCTTATATCCGGGACATAAGATCGCATAAGGGCATAGTTATTATTACCACAAGTAACATGCGGTACTTCATTTACTGGGTGACTTCGTCACTGTATGGGGTTATTTGCATTATTGTCTGGCCACCAAGGTTACAAGAATTTCAACTGTACCAATGAGTTTTTCTGAGCTTTCCATGAGCTATATAGCGAAGGAAACATCGAGAGGAAACCTGCAAACATTTTAGAAGAGAAGAAATTCAAAGACGGACGTTTCGTGCTTGACAAACGGCAATGAGCCATCTGTCACATTGGCACATACAAAATGTCTCGCGAAAAGTGGGTGTGTGGTTACTCTACACCTCCCCTATTCCCTCCCTCTCTCTTGTGAGAAGGCGTGAAGACTTTATCGCGGTTTAATAGCAAACTCTTTTAATTCGTGTATGTATATATATCGGTGCCAACATAGATGGCGACTCCATCGGCGTTTCTCATGCACGTATGTACATATATACCAATATACATGTTACTTTGAATTTCTTCTCAGATGTTTCCTTTCTCCTAGCGGACACACTCTCTTCCGACGTGACTCCTGTAAAGTGGTTGTAAATTTATAAGAATCATTGCATAAACATAACCTTAAGTGTATGCAATAAGTACTCAATTCCAACAACTCTTTGTTTAGGTCAACGATGGAAGACACACAGGAAGTTCTTGACTCCTGCATTCCATTTCAACATTCTGCAAAATTTCTTACCCGTGTTCTGCAAGAACGAGCGCATACTATTGGCGAAGTTAAAAAATTTAGAGTACGGAGAACCTGTGGATTTGTTCCCAATTATTGCTTTGGCCGCACTTGACAATGTCACAGGTAAAAATAACAATAATAATTAAACTTTGGGATGATTACATATAAATTTGTCATTACTATGGAAATCGTATTATTAATTAATACACATATAATCTATACCAATAAATAAAATTCCAGTGACTGTTTGTAATAACCGTTTTTACTTAATGCATATGGATGTATACACAGTATGGACTTATACCAAATTTTTTTTAAATTTTCTTTCTGTCTGTCAGTTTCTTCCGGCTAATCTCTGAAACAGCTGGACCGATTTTGACGGGATTTCACTGTCAGTTTTCGACGTTTTATAAGTGCCCACCTAGGCCTATGTGAAATAAAAATATTTTGATTTGATTTGAATGCATAGGAAGAAAAACAAAAATGCGCAAATTGAAAGAATTTTGAATTATGAAAATTGGCAAATACGAAAAACTATCTATATGGATTTTTATAATGGAAATTTGTACAAAAACAAAATATTGATTCACAAAATAGAAGAATTTCATAAAAATAAGCATAGGTATTTATATACGCGAATTAATTAGTTATCGTACACTCTGCGAACCGATCCAATTGTTTTAAATTTTTCATTTCAGTTTTTGTTAAATTCCACGTAGACGAAGTCGCTGATGATGATATTAGTATATTTTTTACTAGTCATATATTAAAGGTTTTTATTAACTTTGAAGTTTTTTCAGAGTCCATAATGGGTGTATCGTTCAATGCACAGAAAAATAGTTTTTCAAAATATGTTAAATCTATTGACATGTAAGTACCATAGAAAAATATACTACAAAAAACAATGGGGACACTACTAATGACAACAAAATTTCAAAACATCCTTACTAATATTATAAATGTGAATGTAAGTTTGTTTGTTACGCTTTCACGTAAAAACTACATAACCGATTATCATGAAAGTTTGTACACATATTCCTGGAGGTATAAGAAGTAACATAGGATACTTTTATTGAAAAAAAAAACATTTTTACGACTGAAAAAAAGCCGGTTTACTGATATTTTTTTATGGTGATGGCTTATACCCAGGATTAAGACATAGGCTATATTTGAATCCCGAAAGATTCAAAGCTCTAATATTATAAAGGCAAAAATATGTATGTTGCTCTTTCCACGCGGGCGAAGCCGCGGGCATAAGCTAGTAAGTTATATAAATAAGTTTGGTACATATCTTTTCAGAATGTCTAAAATCATCAGTATGAAGATAGAGATGCCTTTAATCGGGGCTGAGTCAGTATACCGTTGGTTGCCATACAAGCAGCAAGAGGCAGCAGCTTTGAGCATCCTCCATGAGGAAACCAGAAAAGTTATACAAATGAGACGGGATGAATTGGAGAAGGCCAATATAACCAGTCTGGGAGACAGTAATGAGTTCGGTAAGAACTTAACAAAATATAAACAAGTATGATAATTGGATCAAACAGAAATTTGTTGTAATTATCTTACTTATATATCATTACAAAATTAAAAGATACTAACGCAATCAATAACCCAAAATGGTTCGTGCATTAAAGCACTAATGCCATGCATGCTACTAGATGCTATACATCAGTAACTGGTTTCGCCTCGTTGCAAAACTAAGCTACCGACGATTAATCACTTTTTATTTATATGAGCTGATGTCCGCTCCACAAAATCATAGCTTTCAATAGTTTTTAGCCTATATTGTTTTCTCAGTAACTGAATTAATTATAATTCTTTCGAGAAATAAATACAATTCTAACCGTAAGAACGAGTTCGGCTCACCACGCTCTTATTCAAGACACGCAATGGCGTTTCTACTAACGGTTGAGTAGGCCTGCCTACGGCGGCAGTTTTGAGACCAATTTTTTTGGGTGACAACATATCATAACAATGTAAATAAATTTATATAGTTGTGAATTAGGGTAACGAATTCGGAAGAGAACGTCTCAAATAAAGCAACACGCTCTAGAAAAAGCAGGCGTTATCAAGCCGGGGTAGGCAGCGAGAGTAGAGCTTGTTCCAATGAGTGACCGATTGATATGATCTCTAGGTAGGTAGTTGGTGGTGATCCACTGACTACCTACCTAGAGGCAGAGGAAGACCTCGTTAATCAGAACGTGGTCATCTCATCACCAAAGGAGACGCAATCCTTTCACACATTTTCTCATTGCACATGACTGTACTGACGTTTGTTTGTCATCTGTCTCCACATGGTTTATCCGATTTGTCTACTTTTCGTCCGTATTTAATTATAACTGCAATATTTTATTTTAAATAAATGTTATTATTATTATTTCTGTGACGTGAAGGATTCGAAAAAAAACTTTATATTAATAAATTCAAATTTGTCCTGCACCGATCGACAGCAATGAATTGATTGAAAAAAAAACGTAATGACGCTAAAAAGGTAATAGGTACCTATCAACTTGCTGCGAAATGTTTGAAAATCTTTGAATCCAAAACATATCGCCTAAAATTAGTTACCATTAATATTATAATATATGTTATAGGTATAAAAAATAAGAACGCTTTCCTGGATTTGCTCCTGTTGGCTGAAGTTGATGGCCAGAAATTTGATGATGAGATGGTTCAAGAACAAGTCGATACATTTATGTTTGAGGTAAGGGAAGTTCACATAGCACTACTCGATACGTTGATGCATCTAAAACATCGATATAACGAAACAAGCGAGGAAGACCATGTTCCAACTATGTACCTAGATGGAATCGATCGGACACTCAAGGACGCTAACGTCAAGAGTTTTTTCCTTGGTCGTTTAAAGCTCGTGGTGTATCTAATCACTACTTAAGTCCAGAAAACTCATTGGTACGGTCGGAATTCGAACTTTTCTTTTCTTTCGATTTTTTTCGAATTCGAATCTTTCTACTGCCGATAACTACTCAAACCACTCAGGCACCATGGTTCTAATACATATAATCGTTATTTTAAAATATTCGCAAATCAACTGGCGTGAAAGAGGGCGTCATTGTAAAGATGAAGAAAGGCATGTTACGTTGGTTTGGACATATAGAAAGGATGAGTGAAGAAAGATTGACGAAACAGATATACAAAGCAAAAGTGTGTGCAAGAAGAGGCAGAGGAAGACCACGTTCCAACTACCTGGATCAAATCGATCGGACGCTCAAGGACGGGAACTTTAAGAGTACTCGAAACAGACGAGCATGTATGAAGAGACTGATGACGTGTGGATGAAGCAAAAGAGGCATGTAAGTCTGAGAGAGAGAGAACTGGCGCTCTATACTCTCTGCCTACCCCGTTAGGGACTCGGCGTGATGATATGTATGTATATATTATATTAGTATGATACTTATTCTTATAGGATATTCTAACGTGCATCGTGTGCTATGTATAGGTCTGCAGTTATAGTTCGCTTTGCAGCTAATATTATTTGCCTACAAGTCAGGATGACTTGCAGGAATAGTAGGTACTTGTAGTATTTTGACTATCAAGCAGCCGATACACAACTCGTTAATTGTTTATGCCAAGAACGCTATCATAATATTTACGTCATTAAGATATTTTATATATCACTACCAGCAGACCCAGCAACGCGTTTTTGTGGCTAAGGTTCTTGTTATAGTACATTGTAAACAAATAAATACATACTTACTCAGTCCAGTCAACAGATATCGCCATTTGTTAGAATCGTTAGGAGCTAATTAATTAATAATTGCGACTGGCATATAATAGACAAATAATTTCCAATACAATAATATTGCCACTATAAAGCGAGATAGCTATCCTATCTTTCAAGTTGGATCAAACTGCACACGGTGTGCCAATTTGATTAAAATCGGTTAAGATGTTTAGGAGCCTATCGCGGGTAAACAACGTGACACGTAATTTATGTATATTAAGATTATGACAGCACGTGTAGGACGCATGGCGACCTTCGTAACAGCCGCCATCGACCTAGTAAGTGTTCAATAGTAGTCTTGGGACCTTGTATAGTTGTAAAGGTAGGATTTCGGTGACATTGACAAGTGACGTAATTATATTCTATTAATTATTATATTGGTAAAGCTACGCAGAGGTTTTACAATCGAATCGATTCGTACAGCCAATGAGTTTTTACTGAACCTATGTACTGTGATTTAACACACCACGCATGCAGCACCTCTCGATGTTTTCCTTCACCGTAAAGCTCGTGGTGTGACTAATCACTGTACTTAAGTTCTGAAAAACACATTGGTACAGTCGGCATTCGAATTTGCAATTTTTGCGTTACAGGCTACTACTAGAACCGCTCGGCCACCACGGCCTCATATATATACTATATGAATATTTTTTCTAGGGCCACGACACAACTACCTCCGGTATTGTATTTACCCTCTACTGCCTTGCAAAACACGCGGATGTCCAAGAGAAGCTGTACCAAGAACAAAGGAACATATTTGGAGAGGAAATAGACAGGGATCCTACATACCAGTAAGTATTAATTAATTTATTCGGTTAGTCTCGAATGAAAGCCGCCAGAAGTAGGTACTCAATTTATATTTTGTTAAATAAAGACAAAATTACCGATATAGAATCCAAACCCAGGTTAAAAAAAACTCTCTGTCTGTCCCGTTGTTCGTGCGTTTTTCATTAGGGTGACAAAGAAGCATGCGGCCCATCTAATAGTAAGCGGTTACCGTGCCTGCCTGGAATATTAGAACAACAAGACTTTTTCTTTTTTCACTCTTTTTTTTAATAACGCAAGAAATATTAATTAGATTGCGATGTCTTTTGTTTTTTTTAGCGCAGAACATATTAAAACGAATACCTTATCTAAGTATTGGAAGCTATGAAAATATAGCTCCATTCAGTGAATATAAAAACATCAGCATATTATCTTTGCAAAAATATTCTCGTAGGTATATATATATATATAGTATGATGACTCATGCATAGTTAATACTTATCAGATATTTTGCATTCACAGTCGCTTCAAATGCCGTTTCATTTCAAAAATACCCATGTTATTATTTTTCAGTGAACTGCACCAAATGAAATATTTAGAATTGGTTATCAAAGAGTCACTTCGGCTGTATCCATCAGTCCCCTTAATCGAAAGGTTAATGACAAAGGATACTGGTTCGTATGGCAATTGGTTTATTTATTTATTTCCTTGGCAGTAGGTATTAATAATAATCTCTTTATAAAATAGTAGCGGCCCATCCCGGCTTCGCACGGGTGGACATTTATTTTTAAACATTTTGGCATTCAATTTATTTTTTTCTTGCAATAAAAATACCCTATATTAATCAGTGATAATGTAGCATTAAAATGGTGAAAGAATTTTTAAAATCGGTCCATTACTTTTTGTGCCAATTCCTTACAAACATACTTACATACAAATCTTTCCTCTTTATAATATTAGTATAGATATACTTACTTAGCCATGTATGAAAAGGCTGATGAATGTGGACGAAGCGAAAAAGGTCTGTTAGTCTAGATAAAATTACTGTCTGCCTATCCCTCGAGGATTCTCATGCATGACTATACATACAAACGTTTTCAAATTTCGTCTGAAACGTATGTGGTGTCGATGTTATCTTCGTTACAGATGGCGAGTCCATCGCCGTTACTCAAGCACGACTATACATACGCTTTTGAATTTCTTCTCAAATGTATCCAGGTTTCCTCTCGATGTTTTCCTTCACCTTAAAGCCTATGGTGTGACTAATCACTGTACTTAACTTCAGAAAAACTCATTGGTACAGTTGGGATTCGAACTTGCAATCTTTGTCTTGCAGACAACAACTCGTACCACTTTGCCATCACGGCTTTTTATTATATAAGAAAAAAATATATATAATATAATATGAAAGTGAAATTTAAATGTCATCTTTATATGTTTTCTTTACAGATATAGGCGGCTTACATCTTCTAAAAGGTTCCTCGTTGACGATGAACATATTCCAAGCGCAACGACATCCAGATATTTTCGAAGATCCCCTAGAGTTTAGGCCTGAACGATTCAATACTGCTACCAGCAATCAGAATGCATATCACTGGATTGCTTTCAGCGCAGGACCACGGAACTGCATTGGTGGGTTGAAAATTAGTTGTCTTTATCTTTAGATACCCTTAAAACAATCATTTTTGTGCGCGTTTACTTTAAGGGTTGGGTCAAAACGTTTTTATATGTAGGAATACCTACCGCAATCGGACGCGGGGTATTTTATATATAAATCAGAGAAATATAACCTCTTATTTAAACGTATTAGGAAGGACAGTTAGTTTGTATGTAGCTCATCCAACAATTTAGAAATCCCCGTATCGCCTTTCCCGAAATTCTTCAACATAAAAAAATGTTTGCAGGACAAAAATTCGCCATGATGGAGCTAAAAGTGACGCTATCAGGAATAATAAGGCACTTCAAACTATCACCCACTGGGATGGAACCGGAATTGTCTGCGGACCTTGTACTGCGATCAAAGAATGGAGTACAGGTCTTTATGAAGCCTCGGATGTAATTAAACCAAGAATCGACTTTCCCTTTGTCACGATCCTAATTTATATTATATTACTAGCTGTGCCCGCGACTTCGTCTATCAGCTATCTGCCAGTGAAAGTCCCGTGCAGCCGCCAAAATCAGTGCAGCCGTTTCAGAGATTATTCGGAACAAACAGACAAACAGACAAAAAAAAAATAAAAGATGGGATTTTGCTATATGTACCGTGTATACATCCATATGCATTTAGTAAAAAGCGGTTATTTTGATATGACAAACAGACACTTCAATTTTATTTATTTGTATAAAATTTGTTTAATTGTATAAAGTTTCCTATACGTATAAAAGCAGTTGTACAACTAAATACTTGCAAATGAAATATTTGTTCCAAATGGGTACATTGCGGCAACATTCCAAGGAGACTAGTAGCATTGCAACGATGGATACCAATGCTGTTTCTCTGAGCGAGATATGTTTCAGGCTTTTGTCACGATTAGCTTCGATTAGACGACGCGAAGCCTCATTATTCACCGCAGTAACACCGATATGGAAAAGTCTTGAACACTATTTTCAGATATAGGTACGTAACTTAGTGCATTTAAAGTTTCTAAAATATGACGTTATTATAGCTGGCCACGTGGCCAATACTACAGCCTGGCAGCTTTCTTTTTATCGTCACGCTGATTCCGTCAGTGGGTAGGCAGAGAGAGTAGAGAATTCTTTCGCTTTATATACATTTATCAGTCTCAGCTTAAGGTCGTGAGTAAGATACTTGCTGATATTTATGTGATGTTCGCATGTATTTCCTGACTGTCTTGAATGTATATCCTTGTGTCATGCGGCCTAGATATTATTAAGTATTTTCATATGAATTTTTACACTTATTATATTATAACACTATCTGCTTACCCCGATAATTACCCGGATTATACGTATGTATTTTTACGGTATTTGATTAAAATTTGACCCGGGAACCACTTAACTGCTTTATTTTTATTTATCAATAAGTGTGTTAACTGATAAAACAGTCCTTCAGCGAAACAAAGGCAGCTGGTCGATTGTAAGTGGATACAATTATACGGCAATTAAACGCATTATCGACAATAATATGCTATTTAAAACTATGACAGTGTTTTTATTTCACTTCGCGTGATTGAGACATAATTGGGTCCGCTTTAATGGTTTCGCATCATATGAAATGACCAAGCATTACTTGCTGCAATTTAAAAGACTTATTTGCCATGAACAGTAATATTTTGTTATTACAGGCCCTTGTATATATACATCCTCACGCCTTCCCGCAAGGGTCCCCGAAGGGGTAGGCAGAGGTGTATAGGTACACACACACCCACTTTCCGCCAGTAATTACACTTGTAATAAATCGTAATATCGTAATATAATCGTAATTTTGTAAATAAATAAATCGTAAATAAAAGATAAATAAAGCAAGGGTGTTTTGTAGTTACTCCCGACGAGGTCTCGGGTTCGATTCCCGCGTCGAGTACAGCTCTTCTAGTTCAACTTTACGCCTTCGCACAAAGGTCCCCAAAGGGGTTTTCCTCTTTATGTGATCCTTCATCTTAAAGCTTGCGTTGTGACTAATCTCTATACTTAAATTCAGAAAAACTGATTGGTACAGTCGGGATTAGAACTTGCAATCATTGTGTAGTAGGCACCTACTCGAACTACTCGGCCACCGCGGCTCTTTTCTTGCTTAATTCAAGAGGAAAGTTAATTATTTATATAGTTTAATATTGTACTAACTAAGGGAGCAGAACGAAATCTTATATATGAACTAACCTATACCATATGAACCCTCGTTAAATTGATTTCAATAAAGCAAATCAATCGATTTTTACACGGGTGAAATTACAGCGCAACTTGTTTAGCTATTGTTGACCGATTACGCGACGGACGCTTTCAAAAGGAATACATTTTTCCCGTTTTTGTCTCTCCTATTTGTCTTAACGTGATGTTATACAGCCTTTAACTTTCCTCGATACTAAAATATTTATCGAGCCATCCGATACTAAAATATTTATTTTAATCGAACTAGTAATACCCACACACCCACTTTAGAGGTATATTAGGTGCCAACGTGACAGATGGCAAGTCCATCGCCGTTACTCAAGCACGACTATACATACGCTTTTGAATTTCTTCTCAGACGTATGCAGGTTTCCTCTCGATGTTTTCCTTCACCGTAAAGCTCGTGGTGTGACTAATCAATGTACTTAAGTTCAGAAAAACTTATTGGTACGGTCGGGATTCGAACCGGCATTCGAAGGCAACTGCTCGAATCACTCGGCCACCACGGCTTCTAGTAGTTCCAGTACCAAGTTCAACTAAACAAAAGAAGAAACTCTTCAGCTTTATAAAGTTAAATAGTATAGACTCAACGCGGGTGAAACCGCAGAGTTCCGAGAGTCTTCTAGAAGATCACGTTCACCCAACCCGAGGTGAGGGGGCAAACGACCCAATAATGGTACAGTATGAACACATAACCATAGTTAGTGGTAAATGATACCTTTACGTACAGCCGCTCCCAAAAGTTTGAGTACGGTTGCTGAGTGCGGGGAAATATTTTAATGCTCTGTCGAAATATGAATTTTATTAAGGTCAAACTTTGCTGGGATTCACTAGGCTATATAATTACTGAATTTTAACCACTTCTAGTTATATCCGCAGTGCTCACTCGACTGTTGTGAAATTTCGAATAAGTATGAGAGCCGAATATATCTCTGATCTCAACTTGAGCTGGCTTGTAGATTCAGTAGACGTACTTGAACGTAATAGAGAAGTCATAGGTTAGTAATTGGAGTAGTATCTTGCGATACAAAGGTCGCAGATCCGAGCCCGGCGGTCTGTATGAAGGAAATCATTGTGAAGAGACCTGATCAAGTTGAAGAAGAAATTCAAAGATACGTATACGTTTATATAGATATACGTATGTATAGTCATGTTTTAGAAATCAATCTCTATCTGGCAGATTGTCACCTAATTATATATCCTGACAGGAAGAGGGTGCTTTACTCATTGTTGACTCTACTGGGAACGCGTGAAAATATGAAGTATAATCAGATTCGAGTAATTAAGGGCCAGTGTAACATTGTTTGATATTGTGGTGTGAATGCCGATGCATTCTGCTGTATCCTTGTTTACCATCATAGCGGTATAGCGTTTAATAAGTTATTCCGATATAGTTATCATAAAAAAATATGGTTATCAATCAAAAGAGCCGTGGTGGCCGAGTGGTTCGAGCAGTTGCCTGCGACGCAAAGGTCGCAAGTTCGAATCCCGACTGTACCAATGAGTTTTTCTGAACTTAAGTACAGTGATTAGTCACACCACGAGCTTTACGGTGAAGGAAAACATCGAGAGGAAACCTGCATACGTCTGAGAAGAAATTCAAAGGCGTATGTATAGTAGTGCTTGAGTAACGGCGATGGACTCGCCATCTGTCACGTTGGCACCTAATATACCTCTGGCGGAAAGTGGGTGTGTGGGTATTACCTATACACCTCTGCCTACCCCTTCGGGGACCCTTGTGGGAAGGCGTGAGGATATTATTATTATAAGTACAGTGATTAGTCACACCGCGAGCTTTACGGTGAAGGAAAACATCGAGAGTTAACCTGCATACGCTTGAGAAGAAATTTAAAAGCGTATGTATAGTCGTACTTGAGTAACGGCTATAGACTCGCCATCTATCACGTCAGCAAATAAATAATAATAATAATAAAAATTTGAAAGTTTGAGGATATATTATATATACTATAACCAAGCGTGCGTTAGGGTTAACGGTGAGATGTCACCCTGGTTTGATGTGAAGTCGGGGGTCAAACAAGGGTGTATCATGTCTGCCTGGCTGTTCATTATATATCTAGATAACTGTCTGAGAGCACTAAGAACGAACGGATGTGGAGTGAAAATGGGAAACTTAGTGGTCAACTGCCTACTATACGCCGATGACGCGGTTTTACTGGCGTCATCAGAGGGCGAACTGCAGTCACTAGTTACCATAATGAAAGAAGAATGTGAAAAGAAGGGGCTGCGCCTAAACGCTGGCAAGACTAAGGTTCTGGTATTCGAAAGAGATGAACAAGTGACCGAGTGTGCAATATCGGTAAATGGGCAAATTCTAGAGCAAGTGAATGAATTTGTATATCTTGGAAGCATGTTCACACGAGATGGAAAGTATGAAAAAGATATTGAAAGAAGGATAACTGCCGGAAATAAGGTGAATGGAGCCATGTCGGCGTTGATGGGCAGTAAAAGTCTGAGCAAGAATGCTCGAGTTGCTGTCCACAACGCGATATTGGTACCTACCTTATTGTATGGCAGCGAATCCTGGGTATGTCAGAGGAAGTATGAAAATAGCTTGAATGCAGTCGAGATGAGATCTCTTCGAAAAATGTGCGGCGTAACGATATTAGATCGAATCCGCAATGAAGAGATTCGCAAATCAACTGGCGTGAATGAGGGCGTGATTGTAAAGATGAAGAAAGGCATGTTACGTTGGTTTGGACACATAGAAAGGATGAGTGAAGAAAGATTGACGAAACAGATATACAAAGCAAAAGTGTGTGCAAGAAGAGGCAGAGGAAGGCCACGTTCCAACTACCTGGACCAAATAGATCGGACTCTCAAGGACGGGAACGTTAAGAGTACTCGAAACCGAAGAGCATGTATGAAGAGACTGATGAATGTGGACGAAGCGAAAGAGGTATGTAAGTCTAGAGAGAACTGGCGCTCTATACTCTCTGCCTACCCCGTTAGGGACTCGGCGTGATGATATGTATGTATGTACTATAACCAACGGACCTGAAGTGAAAATTCATTTTAGTATCCTTAGCTTTCTAACAAGGATCAAAAATCAGTAAAAATTAAGCAAGTTTACCACCTTTACCACCAATACCTTAGTCGAAGCTCATCAGAACTTTTCTAATAGTTAGCTATAAAACGTACTTGAAATATAAAATCTTGTTATATATATAAACTTTGTTTAAGTTCTCAGAACTTAAGGGAGTATCTTAAAACTGATATGAGCGTAATAATTTCGATAAAGATATACTATATACATTGATTTTTAAAGTACTTCATAAAGTAGGAATGAGGCTGAGGTGATTAAAATTCCTACCAGGTGAACCGTATTCTTGTTTACTAGACTTGCTGTATAAAAAAAAGTATAAAATCGCTGGTTCTGTTATTTTAAACGAACACCTTTTTAAATTAACACTATGACTGGTCGGTGATTCTGATATAGTTCCTTCCATTTGTCTCCTTGGCATCAGTGTAACTGACGTAATTAATATACCTGCATATAAATAAACTAGGTATTGTGGTTTTTAAATGTCAAAAGTATACGTAGTGAAATTCCGTAGCGGCCGAGTAGACTTCATAGTCACTCTTAAGTTTTTTTATTACGTAGGAATCTCCACGTTCGAAAAAGCTTCTTTGTCTGCTTGCAAGTAAGCGATACCCTCACTATTTTAAAAGTATGAACTTTTGAAATAGGGATTTCGCTAGGATATCGCCGACCCATAATAAAATATGTCATTATAATCCAATTGCTAGTGGCATGCAACCAAACAAGCATGCAGCCCGCCTGATGGTAAGCGGTTTTAGCCGCCTATGAACGCTTGCAAATTATTCCCCAAATTATTTAGAATTTGATACATATATTTATATTTTGAAATTAAGGGAATTATTACTTATTGATTCTTAAATAATAGTTAAAATTAATGAAAGAAATGCAAGATAGTCATGTATATTTCTTCTATTATAATATGTCAGATTCATCTGAGTGAACCCCACGGTGTTTTCCTACTAATTGCCTTTGTGAGAGGGAATGTGATAGCGTTAGCATGCTGGCTGCTAAGTCAAGATTGCAGGTTTATGACTCTGCGTTTGCATCAATGAGTTTTCAGAACTTAAGTTCAACGATTTGTCAAACCTCGAGTTTTTCGGTAAAGAAAAACTCGAAATTTATCTCTAGCTAGGTACGTTCCATATAGACTTAAAAATCTTTAAACAAAATAGTTAAAGAATAGTAATATCTTCGTGTTCTTTTATGAAACTGTTTTAACTCTTTTTAGGTACCACGGGCGAGCTTATTAAAAGGTCTCTGTTGTTAAATTTAAGATTAATAGCCTCTCAATATTAACGTGGCAAGGTTAAATAACCGCTAGTAGACAATTTCCATTTAGCTCGGTTAGCTCGGTGACGTTGAATTTGATATTGACAACGGAGTTTGTAAATGGCAATTTATAAAAAGTATGGTAACTCGTATTTTTTACTGACGGTTCAATTATCACTTATATATACATATCTTCACGCCTTCCCAAAAGGATTCCAGAAGGGGTAGGCAAAGATGTGTAGCTATGCTGAGGATTTATTTTAGATACGTGACAGATCCAGAGTCCCTCACCGTTTCTCACGCATCATATATTTCATCTTTAAATTTATTTTGAAACGTATGTGTCTCAATATTATCCTGCACAGTACAGTCGGGATTTGAACTTGCAATTATTACGGTGCAGGTGTCTGCTCGAACCACTCGGCCACCACTACCTCTCTCTCTGATGAGCAACGAGAATACTTTATATGTTAGTTTTTACAATTTCAGGTGGAATAAGTAGTAATATGTGTCGTCTATGGGATACAAAGCGTCATCAGAAGACCCTCATCAACAGGACAGCTGTGAGCGATAGAACCATTGTTTGGATTTCGAATACCTCATTTGAACGGGATCCTACCCGTTATTTATTCGCTTAATTAGTTTGTGTTTCGGTCTAATTACCCTGGTGGTTCGTATCGTTTTGTTTGGACCCCAACGAAATAATAATTAGGTAAACTTCTGCGAGTATCTGTTTAGCGCTGTCATTATTAAGTATTCGTAATTTAATCTCTTGTTTTCGTTAATATTGATCTATTGTTTAGAATAACGAATAGTACACTATTTGTAATTCGTATCATCTATATAAATATTTATGATTCACACGTTTCCTGTCCTGTATTCATGCCATTATAAATGCCACACTCACACACACACATACACACGCACAACTAACTATACATACTAACACACACACTCATATTTTCATTCCCTAATTCAATAATCAATGATCCTTGTTAATCTCATTTTCAGTTTAATTGTATAAACTGGGAACTGTATAATAGTAACATTTCTTTCTGGAGATGAATTTTAATGTCTGCGACACAGTTTTTTACTACTGCAGGCATTATCGCAAATTGATTAGTAACTGTGCTTTCTGTTCCTTAATAAATAGTCAATAAATTATACATATATTCACGCTTTCCCGCAAGGGCAGGTGCGTATGTAGTATTCACACATCCCCTTTCCCCTGATGATATATTTAGGTGCCAATGTGATAGATATCGAGTCCATCGCCGTTAGTCAAGCAAGACTATACCATACGTCTTTGAATCTCTCTTAACCGCAGGTTTCCTCTCCGTGTTTTCCTTCACCTTTAAAGCTCGTGGTGTGACTAATTACTGTACTTAAGATCAGAAAAACACTTTGGCTTACAAACATATTGCATTCATAAAATTAATTACGAAAGAAAGGTCAACGGCAATAAAATCATCAAGTTAACTGTATTAACATAATAATATATATCCTCACTCCTTCCCACAAGGGTCCCCGAAGGGGTAGGCAGAGGTGTCTAGGTAATACCCACACACCCACTTTCCGCCAGAGGTATATTAGGTGCTAACGTGACAGATGGCGAGTCCATCGCCGTTACTCAAGCACGACTATACATACGCCTTTGAATTTCTTCTCAGACGTATGCAGGTTTCCTCACGATGTTTTCCTTCACCGTAAAGCTCGTGGTGTGACTAATCACTGTACTTAAGTTCAGAAAAACTCATTGGTACAGTCGGGATTCGAACTTGCGATCTTTGTGTCGCAGGCAACTGCTCGAACCACTCGGCCACCACGGCTCTTTAATAACATAATATGTTTAACATAATATGTTTAATTTTAGTAGGTAATTAGTCTAGAAAAAAATATATATCCTCACGCCTTCCCACAAGGGTCCCCGAAGGGGTAGGCAGAGGCGTATAGGTATTACCTCCACACACGCACTTTCCGCCAGAGGTATATGAGGTGCCAACGTGAAAGATGGCGAGTCCATCGCCGTTACTCAAGCACGACTATATATACGCCTTTGAATTTCTTCTCAGACGTATGCAGGTTACCTCTCGATGTTTTCCTTCAGCGTAAAGCTAGTGGTGTGACTAATCACTGTACTTAAGTTCAGAAAAACTCATTGGTACAGCAACTAGAGAGGTAGGGCATAACGGGTTTCCCGTTCGAATTTGGAGCTGCCCGACTGGGGCAGGACCTCCACCTTATAGAAGTCCGTAGCCAAATAACACAATTTATTGTGTTGTGTTCCTACGCGGTGAATAAGGTTTCCAGTAATGAGCTCCTTGGGGAGGGTGGAGGATTGTTACATTGTGTTGGAAGCAGAGGGATTAATGCTGCCAACACACTATAACTCTCCGAACACAGAGTGGCAATGCGCAAGTGATACTTAGGTATCGTGAGCGTAAATAGGCTACGGTAACCGTTTCCCATCAGGTGGGCCGTATGCTTGTTTGCCACACTTATTGTATAAAAAAAAAAAACCGCTCGAACCCCTCGGGTACCACGGCTTTAGTCTAGAAAAGACTGGGCAGATATATTACAAACTACTGCCTCTGCCCACGGGAGGGACGTTATGTGATCATGTATGTAGGTATGTATTTTTACACATAAAGAAATATGGCATTCTGATTAATAAGAGAACAATATTTAATAATATATTCACGGTAGTTGTGTTTACCCTGTTTTCTCAGAGTTATATTTATAAGGCAAAGGTGATGATAGGTGACGAGTTTGTCGCTAGTCTGTCTGGACACTGACTTTTCATACTTCTGGAACAAATAGGGTTACTCATCGTAAAAGCCGTGGTTTTTTGATTTTACATAATCCAATTCAAAACACGCCCCGCCAGGCTTGGAGAATGCAAGCTTGGAGACTAATTTAACCACGTTTTAAAGACTGCATTATTTTCCGTGCGATAGTTTCTACTTTTACAACTAATTATGTATTGTACTCAGACACGTGCATCGTAATAGTATCACGTTATCCTGCTAATACATATTATAAATAACAAAGTTTGTATTTTGGTCACGCTAAAATAGTTGACTAGATTTGGATACACAATATCAGAGACTATATTCTTAGATAGACGCGTCTTGACCGAAGTAGACAGAGGGAGCAGAGCGCCAGTCCTCTTTAGACTTAGAGACCACTTTCGCTTAATCCAGTTATATCAGTATTTTCCGATTCGATCTATTTTAGTCACTTCTACCTAATACTTTCGCATTATATATCTATCGGTACTGATCCGCCAACCTAAAGCATATGAAATTTTTCATAGTACCCGCAAAAAGTGGAAGAATCTCATTTAGATACATTGAGTACTAGTCATAAATAAAGTCACTTTCTCTCAGCACAAGGAAGGTAAGAGGAACGGTCGGAGTACTCATGCGGTTGAAAGAAATCGGGGTGTTATTTATGCTTCCCCGGAGACCACAGGGTCGATTGGGTCTCTGCATTGTTGTATACAAACCTCAAGGCTTATGCGGCCTGTTCAATATACAACGTGTTTGATTTATACTCCTTTGTAACGGTACAATATGGCTGATATATCTCAGTTTCGTAGAGATTTTATCATTTACTAGCTGTCCCGCCCAGCTTCGCTCGGGTGAAAAAGTTAAATTACCCGTAACACGATCGCAGCGCCACCTATTGGGTCCAATTGTAAATCTAAACCATTCTCGAATCTAGCTTAAGACACACAGAAACACAGAAAGCTTCGCCCGGGTAAAAAGGTAAAATTCTTGAAACTCGATCGCAGCGCCACCTATCGGGTCCAATTTAATATAGCCTATGTTACTCGGGGATAATGTAGCTTTCCAAAGGTGAAAGAATTTTTTAAATCGGTCCAGTAGTTTCGGAGCCTATTCATTACAAACAAACAAACAAACAAACAAACAAACAAATCTTTCCTCTTTATAATATTAGTATAGATAATGTTACGTTACAAAAAATATATTCTACTGAAGGATATTGAGTTCAGCTTTGAAAGCTAGTGGAGAAATTGAGATGTAAAGAAGTGGAATAAGACGTGACTTGTAGTTGGGAATAGAAACTAACACGTGACTGCGTTTCCCTAAAGCTACCGGACCGATAAATCGCGTGATAATTATAGAAAACTTTGTGGGTGGTCCGATCGTACTCTAAGCTCCAATCGTAATTCCAAATTGAAATGGTTGAGTACATACTCTGTGTAAAGGTTTTCAGAGAGGCAACGCTGAAATGTCTTGACGAATTTCAATCAAGAGATATTTCATGTTAATTGCTGTTTTAGGTTCTGTGATTGTGGCTGCCATAAAATATACAACGAGATGTGAACGGGTCACGATTTACATGATAATAACACGGTTTTTATACACAAAGGCGGTGTACAAGCAGATTTTGGATAACAAGCGGTTACTTAATTTGATGCGTTCCATGATGCATGACCACGAGTAGATGGAAATTATAATTCTTACTAACATGGTTAAAACAAGGATTCATTGCGTTGAGCGCTTATCTCTGGAACTACAAATCCGGTTTGAATATGTTTGCATTAGATAGCTCGATATTTGAACGATACTTTTAAGCCGTGCCGTGAGTAGTAAGGTTGAGCACCTAGTTGCCTACGATATCAAGATCGCAAGTTCGAATCCCGACTGTACCAATGAGTTTTTCTGCATTTAAGTACCATGATTAGTCACACCACGAGCTTTACGGTGAAGGAAAACATCGTGAGGAAACCTGCATACATCTGAGAAGCAATTCAAAGGCGTATGTATAGTCGTGCTTGAGTAACGGCGGCGGTGGAAAGTGGGCCTTCGGGAACCCTTGTGGGAAGGCGTGAGTATATATTATTATTATTACTTTGAAACAGAACACAGATGTTTTTCAGATCAGCTCAGTAGATCCTGATATGAAGATGTCAAAAAAATAAACAAGCTATGCTTCTTTGTGATAAATATAATTTATCAAGGGGAGCTATTCATTTATAATATATTTTATTTTCCAGCGTGGATAGGAGAGCGGCGCTGAGGTTACTTTGATTTACGGCAAACTTGAATATTAATTATAGGCTAATGCTTACCTGACTGAAGCCTAAACAACGGATTACATGCGAGTTATTTATGTTCCTTTGTTAAATAGCAAAAGAAAATAACTTTTTAACTATATAGAAGATTGTGTAGAGTCGTGGTGGCCGAGTGGTTCCAGTGTTGCCTGTAGCACAAAGATTGCAAGTTCGAATCCAGACTGTATCAATGAGTTTTTCTGAACTTAAGTACAGTGATTAGTCACACCACGAGCTTTACGGTGAAGTAAAACATCGAGAGGAAACCTGTATACGTCTGAGAAGCAATTCAAAGGCGTATGTGTATTCGTGCTTGTGTAACGGCGATGGACTCGCCATCTGTCACATTGGCACCTAAAATATATATCTGGCGGAAAGTGGGTGTGTGGGTAGTACCTATAAACCTCTGCCTATCCCTTCGAGGACCCTTGTGAAGGCGTGAGCATATATATATATATATATATCTACGTACAATAATCCTAATAATAATATGCACTTAATAAAAATGCAACATTTAAAATTCAAATTGTAAAACTACAGTGCCTAAAATGCAGCTGAAAATAACAGCTTCCGGCTTCCATAAATGTATGCAAACGCGTTCAAGCCCCGGCCAGTTGGGAAGTTTGCTGCGTTATGGCTCATACATCATGGTCCCAGCTGCATCTAAACATAGAGCGTTGCTCCACCAAACATGCATATTCTGCAAGGCTTTCAAGACTAAATTGAAAATTATAAAAGGCACTTTAATAGTTACGAAGGTCTATAAGCTATTATTATACACACTTGATTTTTATATATCTATACTTAATATTATAAAGCTGAAGAGTTTGTTTGTTTGTTTGAACGCGCTAATCTCAGGAACTACTGGTTGGAATTGAAAAATTATTTTTGTGTTGGATGGTCCATTTCTCTAGGAAGGCTTTAGGCTATATAACATCACGCTACGACTAATAGGAGCGAAGCATAAATGAAAAATGTTGTAAGAACGGGAAAAATATTCCTTTTTGAGAGCTTCCGTTGCGTGCGCTGCGTAAACGATTTAAGTTACACAAATATCATGTATAAAGGAATTGTTTCTCTTTAAAAGTTCAAAATAAAAGTCCGCGACAGCATATGTCTATCTTTTAAAATTGACTCATTATAACCTTTTTTATGGCAATCAAGTCCACGATGGGCTCCTGAACTACTTAACCGATTTCAATCAAATTTGCACACCGTATGCAGTTTGATCCAACTTGAAAGGTAGGATAGCTTACATCACAATTGGACCCGATAGGTGGCGCTGCGATCGTGTTTCAGGAAATTTTACTTTTTCACCCGGGCGAAGCTGGGCGGGACAGCTAGTTACTATATAAAGTGGCAAACAATAATGTGGTCTGCCTGATAGTAAGCGGTTACCGCTGCCACTTACCAACTCTGGGGGTATCTTACTTGCCTATTATACGAATATCTCTTCATACCGTGGTTGAATAACTTTAAGGTGCTCGTATAGCAAAAATCTAAAAGGGGAGTTATGTTGCGTGGGAAGTTGCTTTGAAACCGCACACCGTGGCAATGATTTAAGTTTGTAGGGTGAATCCGCCATGGTAAGAGTCACAGTGATGGGAGTTAGCTGTGGGAATCATGTCAAGGAATTTACATGTAAAGAATAAACAAAAGTAAGGATAGTTAATTATCAATTAAATCTAAATTATAATAAAACTACGTAAGAGTTTAGTTTATAAACCAGATAAACACTTGCCCTAACTCGTTGTCCAGCGGGGTGCCAAGAAAACTGGCAGCATTGCCATGCTGTACGGCAACGCCGATTCTTTGAGTAAGATATGTTCCAGCCTTTTTGTCACTAGTGACATCTATCGATGCCAGACCTCTTTGTGCAGCAGGTGTCAGGTAGGTATTGTACAATCTTACTTACATATACAATAAGACATGGACAAACACGAATCAATTTTTCAGGAGAAGTGGCAAATATTATTGCGCTTCACATTTCTATTCATGTTTCTATTCATGCTAACAACATCGTGCACCCTCTTTGAATTTCACAAGCAGTGAGGGATTTTTGACGAGCCAAGTGTGAAGGCAGAACATTCGTACATGTGTACGGTACAAACATATTTTACTGCGCGAACAAAATTTCCATAATGCCGGTGAATTTATTGTCGGTGAACCAGACGTTTCCTGTCTAAATAATGCTTGATATATTCAAATTTTTGGAACAACTTGCTCTTTTACACATGAGGGATCGTCTTTTATATAAAACGAAGAATTGTAAAATGTGTATCTCTTGTCGTGTTTCCGTTTGAATAGTTCTTTAATACAAATAGCAGTAGGCATGGAATTATTTATTAATAAAACAAACTTAGATTTTAAAAAGAAAATCACGTGGCGAAATATCAAATGTACTATTGCCTACTAAATGTCGGCAACGATCGGCGAGTACGTCGCCGTTTCTCAATCTATGAAAATTGCCATCACTAATTTATGAAAATTGATTTCGGTCAAAGGTGCCGTTAGGTTGTGCTGAAATAACAAAAGAACAATTGGCATTTATGAAGCTCTACCTGAGTTGTTTTAGTATAGGCTCATTATTGTTTATTCAATATGAATGTTGCCCGAAAGAAAATAAATATACTCCGCATAGGTAAGTACTCTTCTTTCGCATTACGGTAAATTGGAATCGAATAATAAACGAAGATACATGTTCTTTATTCGATTTCATTGGAGAACAAAACCTGCGTTCTTATTTTTCATTTATTGCAACATAATTATGTAATGTGTAAGGTAAGTCTTAGTGTATCTTGCTATGTAATGAAGCATAGTTGGCACTCAACTACAAATATACCATCAATGTGGCCATGTTGCTACGAAAGAAGTCTGGTCTGTCTATTCGGTTTTCGTCTAATCCTTTTCGTCCCTTTTCGTCTAAACAAAATAAAAGTTTGTCTTATTTTTTAAGCTATTGCATAGCTTCTATCGCGGGCCTTGAGCGTGGAGACCGAATCCAGAAATTCCGTATCGAACATAACCTAACACCTTCAAAATTTAAACACATTCGAATATAGAACAGTTTCAAATTATATATCCATATAAAAATATGGAAACGACAGAACTTAAAAGACATGCCTAGTACGTAAGCAGATGTTTGTGAGAAAGTATATAAGTGTATTGTATAAGTTGATAATAATGCTATGCAATAGTCATTAAAATAATTTCAGTTTGTTTTAGTTTGGTTATCTCTTAAGGAACCTATTGAAACAATGTAAGTAGTTAGCGGAATAACAGCTGCTCACTCAACAGTTCAACCCTTCAAATACAGTGTTTAGTAAAACTTTAATTAATCCTACTATGCCGTAATAAATTCCAATTGGTTGGATTTCTTTCCAACAAAACTGTAGGAAGTTGGCTCTTTACGCTAAAGCCATCTTGTTTCACTGTTGTTTGTTCTTCAATATTCAACTCTTGATTCGATAAAGGTTTCCGGTTTCCGTTGTAGCTTTTTATTGTTATCAATGGTATGTAAAAGGGAATTGCGTAGAAAAAATAATTTCATTATTTTACTAAATTGTATTAATGAAATGTATTAAAAGCGCAAAGAAATAAATTGCTACTGTTAGGTTCTATAATACATATCAGTATTCACAATGCACTACACTCGGCCTTAGAAAAACAGAGATAGTTTAGAAAAAGTACAGTTAGACCTTTGTTAATCCTGTCGCAAGAGGCGTGAGAGGCTTATAGTGATACACACAATGAGCATCATGGTCAAGGAAAACATCGACAGGAAACCTGTTAAGGAAGAAATTGAAAGACGGTGGTGCTTGAGAAACTGCTATCTGTTACGTTGACACCTAGATATATATCTCTAGCGAAAAGAGGGTGTATTATTACAAGACAAGTATTTTTAAAAAAACAGCAATTGCTATGGGGCCCGCTGATCATTATCATCAAAGATTACTGTCCTTACAAAAGTATCTTGAAGTTTTCTTCCTATATCTAATACCATAAGCTTGATAATTTAATCAACGGCTTCCTCCATAAAATTTGTTAACAGACCCCGCGCTGACTATATATATATATATATATATATATCCTCACGCCTTCCCACAAGGGTCCCCGAAGGAGTAGGCAGAGGTGTATAGGTAGAACCCACACACCCACTTTCCGCCAGAGGTATCTATATATTCGTTACTCAAGCACGACTATACTTACACCTTTGAATTGCTTCGCAGACGTATGCAGGTTTCCTCTCGATGTTTTCCTATATATCTAGATTATATATATTCATGCTAATACTTAAAGAAGGGGCTTGATCAAATTTAATGCCAGTGGAACCTGGAGGCACCGCCAGTGTGATATAATATCGGTCGTGGAGACTCCGGGACGGTGTGTCAACAAGTTCCGTGTTGTTAACGCCACTTATGTGCGGGTTCACATTGCCGGGGGCTCTTGATAATATCATGAATATTTAACGAGCCTGGGTCTCACCTACGCCCTTAAGAGTAAACAATGAAATCTCATTTCATTTTTATTTGAAGCACGCAGAAAACCAGATCTAGCTCTCCAAGCATCATTGACACTAATCTGAACTAAACATAACCATAAACATTACTCAACTCGTGTAGTTGTATGCACAAAATTCAAAGGTTTCCACATAACAAAAAAAATATGTTGTTGTTGTTGTCCTATGGCACCCCGGAGGTGCAGAGGGCCTTCATATGGTTGTGCACTCCTTTCTATCCTCAGCTATTTCCTTGGCTTCGCTCCAGCTCAGTCCGACGGCTCGCAGCTCGCTCTCTACGGTGCGCCGCCATGAGTGTATATAAATATATATATATATATCTTAATATATATATTTCTTGTGTGCGTGTGTATGTGACTGAACTCCTCCTAAACGACTGGACCGATTTTAATGAAATTTTCTGTGTGTCTTCAGATGGATTTGAGAATGGTTTAGATTCACAATTGGACCCGATAGGTGGCGCTGTGATCGTGTTTTAGGGCATTTACTTTTTTCACCCAAGCGAAGCTGGGCGGGACCACTAGTATATATATAAATTGTTAGCCGTCTGGTCTAGTGGCTAGAGCTACGAATACGAAACTTGAGGTCGCGGGTTCGGTTCCCGCTGAGGGCAGATATTTGTGTGAACACGAGTATTTGGACTGTCTTGGATGTCCTATGTATTTATGTAGTTACCTATCTATATAAGTAAATATATCGTTGTCTAGTTATCATAACACAAGCTTTGCTTAATTTGGGACTATATCAATTTGTATGGAATTGTCCCAATATATTTGGTCACTTTTGTTTATATGATAAGTAGATACGACAAAGAGTGAAGGCCCAAACACTTTAATTAAAAATATTTTCTAATGGTACATGCCTGATACTAATTTAACTTATTATAAACAGATTTCCCGATACTTTCGTAAACTGGTTTATGGCATCTAGCTTTAGGGCTCTTATCATAGCGTATTCCAGTTGTTTTAAAGCGCTTGACGGTGGAGTGATAATCGGATCAACATTTAATAAGATTATTTCAGTCTGGGAGATTGATCCACAAGTATTACTCATTACTGCGCAATGCACTGGAGATTGTCGGGGCACGTAGCAGTTCAAATCAAATTAGGGGACCACGTGTTTTGAATTAGTGGGGGCGACTGGACTGAAACTTTTTACCCTAAAATTCAGATTCAGAAAGGATATTTTAAGCAAACTAGGTCGACTGTTGTCCACAGAATTTTAAAGGTGTTGTTGTGGGAAACAGTAATTTATGTTTTGGATGTAATTTTAGGGGGAAATTATTTTATTGTAAGCATTATATTGACTACATTTTAACTGTTAGCCTTATCGTATTGTCTTAACTTATCAATGCCATTTGACTACACCTCTATAAAATAACCTCTTTGCTATTTAAATTAGAGCCGTGGTGGTCGAGCAGGTCTAGTTATCGCTCGCAACACAAAGATTGCAAGTTTGAATTCCCGTCTATATTAATGTCTTAGTGCGAACCACAAAGTTTATGGTGAAGGTAATCAAGACTCATATGTTACGTTCGCACTAATAAATGAAATGCGAAATCAGGGTGTTGTGTTACACCTATGACTATCGCTTTGGGGACCCTTGTGGGTCGGCGTGAAGCTGGAGACGAGGATGTTTTAAATACGTTCAAGCGAAATATCTTTGCTAAATATATCCCTGGCGTTAAACAGAAGAATTAATGTTAACAAAAGGATTTCAGCAAAAATGGCTGTTCGTCGTTCTTGAGTTGTCTCCTACCATGTAATTTATTCAAATAATTCCAATACTTAGTCTCGGGAGCTCGTTACGGATGCTCCAACGTGGAACATTGCATTTCTTAAGCGTGCGTTTGCCGAGAAATTATTTAAATTTGGATGTTGCTTCTCAAAGTGTTATGACATTATAATTTCAGCTATTAAAGAAAATATATATTTTATATTAAATATAGAACTTAAACATAAGTATTAGATAATAAATCAAGAGCCGAAGGACCCGAGTACTTGAATAGCTTGCAAAATCAAGACTGCAATGTGACACTTCTAAAGTTTAAGAAGTTCAAAGATGTAATCTGTATGGTCATACTTGAGAAATGGCTATGGATTCCGCACCTGGCACGTAGGCTCCTAAGTATATCTTTGGCGAGAAAAGAGAAGAAAGAAGAAATTCAAAGACTTATGTATTGTCGTGCTTAAGGCTCAGTATCTGTCCCAATATCACCTAAGTGCAGCGAGGATGTCGTTATACTTCTGCTAACCCGTTCGGGGTCCCTTAAGGGAAGGCCTGATGATATACACATAATTTTCAGCAATAAACGCATTAATATATATCAAGTTAACCATTAGTTCAGTTTCAGTTGAAATGTCAAATATTGTAATGAAAGAATTCCCCAAATGACAAACATTTGAAGTACCAAGCTTTGAGAAAGAATCATCAATATTAATAGCTGCAAGTTGAGATAGAAATAAGTTTATGGTAAGCCATGAGCCTTGAGGGTTTGCACAAGTAATAACGAAGAGTGTTTGTCGTTTCAACTGTTCCAAGTACAGAATTAATTATTGGAAATAGCGCGTTGGTAGAATTATTAACACGAATTTATGATTAATTATAATTAGAGTTGGATTAAAATTTGTTCAAGTACGACGGCCTATATAGCAATGGTATTTTTTTCACATTTAAGTATAGTGCTTTATCACACCCCGAGCGTAATGGTGAAGGATAACGAGGAAACCTACGTTTAAGAAGTCATTCAATGCCGTGTATACATAAACTCATACTTGTGCACTGCAGCCGGACTCGCCATATGCGACGTTGCGTTAACATACCTTAAATCAAAGAGAGTAATGTTGTCCATCTTGTCATCTAGTGCGTAAGCGATTACTGTTGCATAAATACATTTACAACACCGCAGGTTGCTCGCCAGCTCCTTATGCTAAAAAATCTTTCGAAGCCTTTCTTGTACATGTAACCTTCTTTCGTTTGGATAATGAAAATAAAGAAATCCTGTGCCTGCAGTAATTATGGCCCGTGCTTAACGGTAAAGGAAAATATCAAGAGGAAACCTCCTTACGTCGTCTTTAAGAAACGGTGATAGACTCGTCATCTGTTACGTTTGCACCTAAAATATTACTCCAGCGGAAACTGGGCGTATAGATTATTACAAACTTTCGGGGACCTATATCGGAGCCGTGAACATAGATTACTTAAGCATGCTATAGCTTGAACAGTTTGATATCCATCCGTTGAAGCGGACCACAAAATCATGAAAGTGTACACTACACTGCGAAGTATGTGCATTGCTATTTAATATATTACATATTTGCCATAATATAAAATGTTAATTCACGTGAGACTTAGTTCGTTTTGATAAGGTTGAATTTAGTATGCTTGTTTCACGATGACTTGGATAAGGCATCGGGCAAAGTTTGATTGGATGGCGACTGGCCAGCGCAGGGCTATCTAACTTCATAAATTACCCCAAATCTAATCAGTTTTGTAAACATTCTTAATTAATGCGCTTAAAATTAGTTACATTTCCCTGTTAAGCTCGCAATAGAATTACATGATACATAGTAAAAAGAGTTTATTTATAACTATATTACTTTATCTCTCTATTATTATGATACATTTGTAGTATTATGTTGTTGTATGTACATGGTACATGGTACATGGTATTCATAACATATTATCTTAGTTCCTCCAATAAGGATAATGTAATTACTCCCTTATTTCTCAGACACATTTATGTTCCTATATACACTATCTTTTAGGCATTACAAGTATTTGAATTACGTCTCAAGCTTATACACCTTGCGATGTCTTGCTTCACCTGTAAGCTTGTGGTGTACGAACATCAAACTATTGTCTAACGCTAAACAAACTTATGTCACTACTAATTTAGGTACATAACAGACATCCAAAACAATGCAGGCCACATAAATGTGTAAAAAAAATCCTTGAGGAGGAAATGACTGAAATAACCACTACTGTATAAATATACGATTGTACATACATACATATAATCACGCCTCTTTCCCGTAGGGGTAGGCAGAGACCACTTCTTTCCACTTGCTACGATCCTTACATACTTCTTTCGCTTCGTCCACTTTAATTATTCTCTTCATACATGCTCTTCGGTTTAGGGTACTCTTGACCTGACCATACGATTACGATTGTCATTACTTAATAGACAAACATTATTAAATAGTAAAGTTCTAGGACCTAGAACCTAGAACCTAGGACCTAGAACGAAGACACATTCACACATTTTATACAAATGTTGCAAAAGTTAATAATTTCGCATATCCCTCGATGTACAATTTGCTTTTGGTTCGGATCTTTTGACATAAAATTTAGTTCAGAGAGAGAGAGAAAAGTAAAAAATTAAAATAATGATCAGTTAATTATTTCATAGCAGATTATTCCGGTTCAATTGAATTATTTCAGTTGGAATACTTTTAAACGAAATGGAAAAAAAAGATTTATTCAATGAAGCTTTGGTAGCTTAAATTCAGGATTAATATTGTATCGAGTACGGGATTAAAGTGCGTAATTCCAATTTAATTTATCCTATCTGAATGTGTAAAATATTTGAATTTAAAGCACGGGTTATTTATGAATACGTTGATAATAATTATTTTAGTTTGTGGTCGAAATAGAAACTTGTTTGTTAAAACGAATCGTTTACGCGAAAGAACTCTATAGTATGGAGAGAACTGTTGTTCTACTCAGTCTGCCTACCCAGTAAGTGACTCAAACTGATAATAATCATAATATTTTTGCCTTAGCATCGTAGATCGAGTTGTTATAGTTCAAAAGTACACTAACATGTTTGGCTGTTTTTTTTCTTAATTATAACGATTGCAAGTTCAAATCCCGACTGTGCCAATGAGTTTTTCTGAACTTAAGTACAGTGATTTGCCACACCCAACTCTACGGTGAAGGAAAATATCGAGAACCCGCAAGCCATCACCATTTCAACTTTCAGTCTAATCCTCTCAGCCGTTTATTATTAATCCATTTATTTCAGGCAACACAATAAAAGTACACGTACAAATATAGGGTAATATATAATATAATAACGTAAATATATACCTTAACCTACCTTAACTTAATATACATACAAACTTTATTACAACATCTACCTTAAAGACTAACATACATAATTAATAAAATATATCCTTAGGGTTTTCCGCTCCATCCCTATAACGCCGGTACACGATTCCTGCAGGCCAGTAATCGGATTGGAAGAACATGTCACGATGCTTTGCAGGCACCTTGAGAACGTACGATTTGAAATTCGTTTTTCTCGCAGACTCACGTTTAGCCGTGACCTATTTAATTAATTTTATATTATAGATATTAGTAAGAAAATTATATTAAGAAATCTTGAACACTTTAAAACCTATTATCTTTGTATGTACATATACTATTATATATATTTTCAGCATTGCGATTATAAAGCATTGTCAACATGACATAGGTTCGGGATCATCCCAGTACTGTCAAACTGATCCCTGGATTCCCCATACTATCAATATTGCTTAGTTGTAAGAACGTTTCGATATTAAACATTGTTTATTCAGTCTTGTAACAAGTTTTAGCATATAAAGTGGAGTTTTTCGAAAGTATTTCCATTAATCCGTAGCAAGTAGCTTATTCAATTTTACAATCTTGGTTGGTTTTTATCGATTTGGGATTTTTGTAACGAAAAACGTGCATCAATTGATTATACTTTCAATGGTCACTATTTTACATTTACAATATAGTAGTAATTGAAGATGGCACAACGGATCGTCTGTTGAGAATTGCGAGTTGCCTGACCAGTAGGTGTCTCAGACTTACAGAATGTCGTACCGTCGTCTAAATGACTTATGGGTAGTGTTGTATACCAGCGGCGAGAAAGGTTTCTAGAAATTCGCACAATATGTTGGTGCTGGAAGTAAGCGGACCGTACACTTATGCTGCTATGATCTGGAAGTTTAGTTTAATATAGTTCGGATCCCGACTTTTCCAATGACCTTTACGGTGAAGGATAGCATCGAAGTACTACACACCTCTTTCTTTTCTTCGGGGACCGTTGTCGGAACGCGTGAAGATAATATATAATGAGTATATATTCATTGAATATATATTTGTTTATATTTAATTTGTTTTTTTAGGCAGAGAGTATAGAGCGCCAGTTCTCTCTAGACTTACATACCTCTTTCACTTCGTCCACATTCATCAGTCTCTTCATACATGCTCGTCGGTTTCGAGTACTCTTAACGTTCCCGTCCTTGCCTACTCCCTGCCTACCCCGTTAGGGACTTGGCGTGATGATATGTATGTATATATGTTTTTTTAAATTCATTTAAACTCCGTTAATTCCAGAGGGTCAAATTTATAGTACTTTACCCAAGAATAGCAGAGGTGTATTTTCATGGAGCTAATATTCTACTAGTATTTAATAAATACGAATGTTTATTAGGGTATTTGTTTTCTCAAATTTAGTCTTTCACGCAAAAAACACTGATCGGAGATGAATGTAAGTTGGCACAAAGATACGATACATAATATACGAACATATTTTATCTTATATGTACATATTCTATGCCTATGAGATGACGATGATATGAATGTTTTATTGCAGAAAAAAAACATTGAAATAAGTTTTTTCGCGAGTGAAACTGCGGGGCACAAGTTAAGCTAGTCGTGAATATAGGATCGTCAATTGTCCTGAATAAATCGTTGGAAGTATCTAGGCCATCTCGAGAGTAGGCTCTGGAGAATGATGCCTCCAGGCGATCGATGCTATATTTATTTTGATGCGATCGTTACGCTCCAGTGCCGCACCTGTCGAGGTAATTCAAGTTTAAATTAGTTTTTAAACTTTTCTTTAATTTATCAACCTGATTTGCATAATGTCGAGCCTGGAGACTTAAAACGGATTAAGATTAAGTGCTTTTAATCTCAATGTAAGTTTCAGGAGGTCCTGTAATACAATTTTGGATATACAGATTTAAAGAACGAATTTATTTTTATATCTTCAAGCGTCTACAGGGGGCGGTTACAGCTTACCATCAGGCATCAGGATGTATGCTTGCTTTTGCCACCTTTGAAATATAAAAAAAAAATAACAAAACAGATATAAATGATGCCAGATAAGCCGTGGGTACATCGTGCATCGAGTAGTTGCCTGCGACACAAAGATCACAAGTTCGAATGCCGACTGTACCAATGAGTTTTTCTAAACTTCAGTACAGTGATTAGTCACACCACGAGCTTTACGGTGAAGGAAAACATCGAGAGGAAACCTACATACGTCTGAGAAGCAATCCAAAGGCGTATGTATAGTTGTGCTTGAGTGACGACGGCGATGGATTCGCCATCTATCACGTTGGCACCTTATATATCTCTGGCGGAATGTGGGTGTGTGGGTACCCGATAGGGTAGGCAGAGGTGTACAGGTCATATATTTAACCCAAATTCGTATCCTCCGGCAATTAAACTTGAGGTCAGCGATTCGATTCCCACTGTGGATGAATATTTATGTGATGAACACGCGTATCCGCATCTTAGTCTAGGATGTTTACACAAGTATGTATATCGTTGTCTAGTTCCCATTACAGGCTTTGCTTAGTTTGAGGCTCGGTCAAAGCTAGTGCATACTGATAAAAAAAATTAAACGTAGGTATCAACTGTAACGTTGACATGTATTTAATTGCTTTTAAAATATTGCATTGTAATAATAAATAAAGAAATACCTATCTACGGAAAAATCGCATGCTAATATTATGTGGCCGAACGCACCATTTAATTCATTCATTTTTGTATATTCTGGTGAATAAATTATTTCATTTCATTTATTTTATATCAATTTGTGTATAACTGTCTCAAGGTACATATTTATTTTTATTTATGTTGTATTATAAGACGGCTAGCAGCAGTGCCACACTGGATAACAATGCTCATTCTCTGAGCGAGACATGTTCCAGCCCGTTTGTCACGAGAGTCCTCCATCAGATGACGCCAGACCCAATTCATTGAAATAAATCTTCAAAAATACTTTATCGTACCTAATTTGAATGGAATAAGAATTTCGTTTGAAACTAATATTAGGGAACCAAAGATCCGTCTTGAAAGATCAAAGTTGACGTAAACCGATATTACCTCATATTGCGGTCGTGTGGTGACGTGAATAAATCATCTTATTTTTTAACCAATCCTTAAAGTCGCCGAATATATTTTATCTGGCAATTTCATCGCGGCCCAGATTACCTGCCCGGCGGAGATTGATAAGGCGTACCATAAATAACATGTTATATGTATATCATGTTTATGAGACGTACCCACCGTTGTACCCTAGTGTAATATTTTTTGTACCTAATTCTGTCATAAACCTGTCAGCACTAATAACAGAAAATGTGATATATAAGTTAAAAACTTTGTAGTTGCTTTTACACCGCTGCCTTACCTTTCAAGGATCCGTGTGGGAAGGGTTAATATATCACTGTAAGTATACTACTTAACTAACTAGTTAAGTAGTATAGTTATAGTGTAGTAGAATCTTTGACAATGACACGAGTCACGAAGCTGGCATTTTCTAATTACGAATTCACATTTTCTTAAATCATCTCGTTGTTATATCAATTCATAAAAATATGCATAATCAATCCCCCCGAAGGGTTAGGTGTGTAGTACTAATAAACCCAATTTTCGCGAACCTAGCGCCGCTTCTAAAGCACGATTATACATATTACGTCTTTGAACTTCTTCTCAAACGTATGCAGCTTTCCTCTCGACGCTTTCCTTCACAGTGTATAATCAACAAAAGAACGTGTAGACAGTAGCAATTATCATATTAATGTATTAAAAAAACTATTAATATAATTTTTACTTGCAACATAACGTGTTTCTTAATTCTTCCTTTGGCTCTCTGAAGACTAAGCTCGAACTTTATGGAAGTTCTGTTATCGTCATCATATCATAACGCCCAGACCCTAACGGGGTAGTCAGAGAGTATAGGGCACCAGTTCTCTGTAGACTTACATACCTCTTTCGCTTCGTCCACATTCATCAGTCTCTTAACGTTCCCATCCTTGAGCGTCCGATCGATTTGATCCAGGTAGTTGGAACGTGGCATTCTTCGGCCTCTTCCTGCACACACTTTTGCTTTATATATCTGTTTCGTCAATCCTTCTTCACTCATCCTTTCTGAATATCCAAACCAACGTAACATGCCTTCCTCCATCTTTACAATCACGCCGTCATTCACGCCCGTTGATTTGCAAATCTCTTCATTGCGGATTCGATCTAAGATCGTTACTCCGCACATTTTTCGAAGAGTACGTAAATCAACTGCACTCAAGCTATTTTTATACTTCCTCTGATATACCAAGGATTCGCTGCCATATAAGTTCTGTTATAAAATAAGAATTTTTATGTTCGCTGCACCTCTCTAGCGGTATGAAATAAACGGGCAAAAATAGAATAGGAATTACAAGAACCGAGTGTTGAGGTACCGTAACTGATGGTAATAACGGTTAAAAGCTACTATGCTACCCTACCTTGGGGCTACGTTGTAACTATTATATAATCTGTGCTCGAGAGTTTGTTGAATTTTCACTGTAAGCGGTTTTTTAATCGCCGCACTGGGAAGATGTTCTCTATTTGAACGAGTAAGCCAACGAAGTTGTTCTAAGTGAGTAAAGCTGTCTCTCAGAGGTGCTTGGTTTTGTTTTAAACGCAAATAATATTGTTTTTCATTATTATTTAACAAGTGACCGAGTGTATTTTATCGGTGAATGGGCAAATTCTAGAGCAAGTGGAAGAATTTGTATATATAGGATGCATGTTCACGTGAGACGAAGGATTTTTAATTGATTGGAGCCATGTCAGTGATGGGGGTAGTGTAAGACAGGCAGACAGACAGACAGACAGACGCGGCGAGGTGACTTTACTTTCTTTTTATATCTTAGTGTATAGAAGATATATGTTATACACACACCAACTTTTCCCCTGAAGCATATACTAGGTGCCAACGTAGCCGATGGCGAGTCCATCGCCGTTACTTTAGCACGACTATACATAATTATGTACGTCTTTGATCTATTTCCTCTCTAACATATGCAGGTTTCCTCTTGATGTTTTACTTCATCACAGTGCTTGTGGTGTGACTAATCACTGTACTTAAATTCAGAAAAACTTGTTGGTGGAGTCGGGATTTGAACTTGTAATCTTCATGTTGCAGGCAATTACTCGAACCACTCGGCCACTAACGGCTTTCTTACTTTATATCACGTATAGATAATAAGATACACATGTCGACGGCTGAAGAAGTGTTCAGGTTGCCTTTGAAGAGTGTGAACAGGGCCTATGTAAACTGGTTTAGTTCCCAAGTGGCGGAGTAGTTTGCAAGCGTCATTGTTTGATGAAACTTTGATTATCACCTCCGACAAGTCTCCGGAGTAAGTCGTGGCATCATTTTGCTCTGAAGAGAAATATGTCAGGAACTATTAACGTAAGAGAGGAAATTTACACATAGAATTTAAAAACTACTCAACTAATCTTATTAAAACAACTGTCAAGAAATTAACTTTAAACCTTAAAAATGTTCGCTTATTTATATAATACCTTCCCACAATGAACGTTTCAGTATCATCTATATTCTTTTATAGTTTTACTTGTAGGATTTATTATTCTGTTCGGACTATGTTCATGACAACAGCTCAAGCACGAATTATTTAAAACATGAAGGGTTTATTAAATAGCTAAAACGAATAGTGTTTTTAAGTATTTTTATGGAAAAACCCTTCAATAGATACTCTAAATAACCCTATACGAAATTATTTTGTACAATAGTTTATATCTTACTAAGTTTCAGTTAGATAAGTTTGTTGTCGCGGCCGCTAGCTGCCATGGTTGTCCTTATTTATTACGGTGTCTACAATGGTGCGGCTGCCAGCCTTCGGATTGAAATCTCGAATTTTTCCTATAAGAAGTTTGAATAGCGTAGCGTGGTTTTGACAAGGGTATCCTCTTGAACCGAGCCCGAATTATTGCCAGCCAACTACAAAGTTTCGGACATGCTTTCAATCTTGGCCCCTGTAGGTTATATTTGGACGTTTCAATGCCAATTGAGAGGTTATTACAATATCAAATGAAGTGATTTTTGTTGATTGTTCAAAGATAAGAGAGGTAGGGCATAACGGGTTTCCCGTTCGAATTTGGAGCTGCCCGACTGGGGCAGGACCTCCACCTTATAGAAGTCCGTAGCCAAATAACACAATTTATTGTGTTGTGTTCCTACGTGGTGAATAAGGTTTCCAGTAATGAGCTCCTTGGGGAGGGGGGAGGACTGTTACAATGTGTTGGAAGCAGAGGGATTAAACCTTATGCTGCCAACACACTATAACACTCCAAGGCCACGTTAAAGGTGTATAGATAATTAAATTTAATGATTAAATGTAAAAAGTTCGAACCTCGACTGTACCAACGAGCTATTACTGAACGTGAGTTCAGTGATAGTTGACGACCGTCTGGTCTAGTGGTTAGATCTCCTGACTGCGAAACTTGAGGTCGCGTGTTCGAATCCCGCTGAGGGCAGATATTTGTGTGATGAACACGAGTATTTGCACCTTAGACTTGGATGTCCTATGTATTTATGTATATATCTATCTATATAAGTAACTATATCGTTGTCTAGTTACCATAAACAAGCTTTGCTTAATTTGGGACTAGGTCAATTTGTGTTGAATTGTCCCTGGCATTTATTATATTATAGTGATTAATCGCGCCGCGAGCTTTACGGCGAAGGAAACTTGTATACTTTGTAGAAGATATTCAAAAACGTATACGTATAGTTGCGCTTGGGAACCGACGTCGGACTCGCCATCTGCTACGTTGGCACCTAAATGTATCCCCAGCGGCAAGAGGGAGTTGGTTCTCCTCAGCCAACCCCATCGGGAAGACGTGAAGATGAGTACATTTAACAGGTCAAATTATGTAGATTTATATTTATCATACTATTGAACTCATCCTGTCAGAGGTCGATGACGCGACCCAAACTCGAAGCCATACTTAGTCGTCAGACCCATTTGGCTCCGCTAACGAAATAATGATTTTCAAACGAGAAATCAATCACAGATGCTTTAATATAGTGTCACACGACGTCTAGTGAAACCAAATGAATATTCTATGGAATATTTAAACATTTGTTGCACGATCGGCTGTACTTCAATTCATTGATTCAATATAGTATTTTTAGTATTTAGCAATAGTGATATAAAAGCACTCGGTCTGCATTATAAGCGTTAAACAATTATATGCCTCTGCCTACCCCTTCGGGGATCCTTGTGGGAAGGCGTGAGGATATTATATATATATATATATATACTAGCTGTCCCGCCCAGCTTCGCTCGGGTGAAAAGGTAAAATAAAGTAGAATTTCATAAATTCCGTTCTTAGCTGACCTCTACACCGCGTAAGGAATACTCCTACCAAATTTCAAGTCAATCGGCCTTATAGTTCCTGAGATTTCGTGATTAGTAGTTCAGAATGGGATCTCCTATATATATAGATTAATTAAATCAAAGAAGACGTGGTGGCCGAGTGGTTTGAGCGATACAAAGATCGCAAATTCGAATCCCGACTGTACCAATGAGCTTTTCTGAACTTAATTACAGCGATTAGTCAAACCACGAGCTTTAACGAGCGACGAGCTCGAGGTGAAGGAAAACACCGAAAGGAAACCTGCATACGTCTGAGAAGCAATTAAAGGCGTATGTTTAGTCGTGCTTGAGTAACGGCGATGGACTCGCCATCTGTCACATTGGCACCTTAATTATATATCTCTGGCGGAAAGTGGGTGTGTGGGTACCTATACACCTCTGTCTACCCCTTTGGATACCCTTATGGGAAGGCGTGAGGATATATTAAAATAAATCACGCATTCTCAAAAGGGTCCCTGAAGGGGGAGGCCGAGGTGTGCAGGAAGTATCCACACGTCCACTTTTCTCTGTGGTTTTGGTGTAAATGAGCTAGAAGTTGACGTCAAATTGATTTGTAGATGACATCGTGTTCATTAATACACAGTTTATATTCCAAATCGATGGCCTTGATAGCCAAATAAATATTCAGCATAAACTAACACACCTAATCAGACAGTGAGCGATACGGAATAATCAAAGGTATCTCGTCGTTAATCATTTGATCTCATTGATTAAATGATTAAGGTTCAAGGTCGCTAAGCTGTCGCATGAAGTCCATCTGTGTGTTGTTTCCTTGTGTTGTAGTACTACTAGCTAGTACTAACTAGTAATCCATACTTACATTATACCCATAATTTTGTTGTAATTTCATTAATAAGTAAGCCTGGCTTTTGGTAGCCAGGTTTACTACTTCGTACTATTGATATAAATATTCATGAAATGTATGTGAAAGGAACAGATGTGGAAAATGTTTATAAATTTGTAATTTTCGCAATTTTGCTGCCTTTGTGGCAAGCCAGGGATCAAAAACTTGGCTTTGGTATTCTTCATATGTCTTAAAATGCGATAAGATGTCTTCCGGATAATAACAGTGAGAATTGAAACGTAACGAATTTCACAGTACATATATGCAACCATTAAAGCAATGATATATTGCTAATGCTGACGCCAAAGTATTATTGTTGACAGACTGTAAAACAAAAATAATCTATACTTAAAAATAGCGCATGGATCTAGCTTTTATAAAAATTGACCTCGATAGCATCAAATGAAAGTCTGCCGGACGTGCCGGAGGCCTACGCCGCAAGCTTTTACCCTTATTACTGGCCATATTTGTTTAGCTCAAGTAGCGATCGGGTTTGGTTTGGTTGAAAATACTCCACTTAAATTGGTTTGGTAGACTTTTATCTAAGCTTTCTTGAGAGAAATGGTAGATGACGCTCTTAGAGCAACGTTTACTTTGTTGCATTTACGTTAAGCTGAGAACGTTTTTTTTTCATTTCATTTGATACTTCAATATGACAAAGAAGTGTTTAGTTGATTTACAAGACACTGAAAAAAAATATTATATACATAATATATATAACTTGAAAAAAATGCTACGGGGAACCCTATTGGGTAGGCAGGGGTGTGTAGGTAGTACCCACATTGTAATGATTCATTGTAAATTTCTATAATAAATATAATTCTTCTGAGTATTTGACTGATCTCCTTCTAAGCGGCTGGACAGGTTTTGATGTTTTTTTGTCAAGTTTATTGTATTCGAGAATGACTTAGATTCATAATTGAACGCGCTAAGCGGCGCTGCGATCGCGTTTCAGAAATTCTTATTTTTTTGACAAAGCCAAGCTGGGAAGGTCTACTAGTATTATGTAAAATAGTATTATCTCTCCAAATCATTTCAGTGAAAGGGAGTCAATTTTCTCTCCCAATAGTGCAGAATCTAAATCTGATGGATCCTCGAGTTTCCAGCCCAAGGCAATGATGTATCTAGATAAGCTCCTATAAGCTTAGTGAAATTTCAGGCTTTTAAGCTTAGCATTTTTATATAAACCAAGAAGGAAGCAAGTTACGCGGCAAAGGGCATACACAACCATTTTTTTTAAATTATTATTTCAGGGAGAATAAAGAAACGGGAGCATTAATGATTGTACAAGGAAGAACATGGACAGTAAGGACGAACATTTTTGAACATAGTTTACTTCACGATGGGTATCTGAACATTATACTGTAAGGGAAGTGAGATGAGAAGGTGGAAAACCAGGGAGGGGCAGAGAAAATAGCCGTCGGGTCGTAAAACAGGTTAAGGAGGTAGCTCTAGCTGCGATATGTGGAGCTTTATCCTCTACACCAATAAGAGTCACACACTTAAATTTAAAAGAAGTTACGCAGATTTACGATTATCACTAAATAGTTTAAAACCTACTCGAATTTAGCTTAGCTAAAATAAGAGACAAAGAAATGTTGCAATTGGAGAGTTGTCGAACTTAGACAATCATTTGCATTTTTGTGATTAACACAAGTATTTTAACCTTAGTCTTGGATGTCCTATGTATTTATGGATATGTCTATCGCGTCTATCTATAAGTCGTGCTTGATGTACTCGCTATCTGTCACGTTGGCACCTAATATAACTCTGGCGAAAAGTGGGTGTGTGGGTATTACCTATACACCTCTGCCTACCCCTTCGGGGACCCTTGTGGGAAGGCGTGAGGATATATTATTATTATTATTATATTAAGTAAATACATGGTTGTCTAGTTACCATAACACAAGCTTTGCTTAATTTGGGACTAGGTCAATTTGTGTGGAATTGTCCCAAGGTATTAATTTAATTCAAAACTGATATCTATTTTCAAATTGAACTTCCATAAGAATCATACAATTTTACTAATCAAAGGCCAAGGCAAAGTGTAGGCCAAAAGTCAAATCTTAGTCGAAACGCAAATTACCGGTGAACTTCAAAGAGACAGTCAAACCCAGGTTGAATAAAAATTTAAATATTTTATCAAGTCCGGAATTACAAATACTTAACAAGAATGGCGAAGATAAAATTTTCACTCGTTTGTTCAAGAATTGCAAAAGGAATAACTTTCTAAACTTGAGTTAAGAATGTTAATGAGGCATACAGAAGAGAATAATGTAAGAATTTTTATGCGCTAATTCAATTTTTACGTGTTCTTGCTAAAATATAAATCGGTGGTAAAACATTCTCCTGTTAATACAAACGGACTTTTATCCCGTTGCATTAGTATTCATGTTTGGTAAAATGTATTTCTTTTGCTTCGTAATTGGTCGCACTGTTCTAGATTTTTCTATTCCGTGGTTACTCTTAATTTATTGTCTTTATTTTCTTATGCAGGCTTCCGGTGCTACAAATCAACTCTGTGGTACAAACTTTCACGTGACGTCACGCGTAAAGTCACGAATAGCCTGCACCTCGGTTTCACCCAAGTTAAATTCAAATATGTGCTTACTGTTCTACTCTCTCTCTCTTAAGATTGCAAGTTCGAATCCACTGAACCAATAAGTTTTTACTGAACTTAAGTACAGTGATTAGTCATTGGCCGCCGCTATCCGCCGCCAGCGACCCTTTTAAAGTCGTCCGTCCAGCGTGCCCCAGGACACCATACACTACATTTTCCCGTCCGTGGTCTCCATTCGAGGACTCGTCTGCTCCACAGCACTGTTCATCTGTTCTGCGACAGACTAGGCCAGCTCAACGCCACTTCAGTGAACTACTTCTTTTAGCAACGTCGGTGACTTTCGTTCTTTTAACACATTAACGCGTGATTCAGATTACAGAAAAAGTGTCTCTCATGAGGACAAAAGAGGTTGCGCTGGACGGAAGTAAATGGAAGGGACTGCATCAGAGACACCGACCAGAGCCCAGCTCTTAAATTTATGATGAGCATAATGACATAAATAATACGATCGAAAAGATCAAAGGCAATACATACAAGAGCGACAATTCAATAAAAGGGATTGAGGGCAGCTTACTGAAACCCAACTCGCATTGTTTGTTTCGTGCGAAACGTCACAGTAAGAAAAATGGGTCTAACATGTTCGGGCCCATAAATTTCGTAGAGCTAGTGATTGGCAGAGAGAAATGACCGCTCGCTCCGTCTCACAAAGAACATGTTACACACAACCTACAGATTTTTCAAGAGAGTATTCGATTGAGCATTCGTGTTTTTGTTTTTTTTATACACGTGACAGATGGCCAGTACCTCGCAGTCTCTCAAGTACAATTACATACGTCTTTCTCACGAATTTCTTCTCAAACGTATGCTGGTTTCCTCTCGATGTTTTCTTTTACCGTTAAGCTCGTGGTTTGTCTAATCACGGTACTTAAGTTAAAAAAACTTATTGGTACAGTCGGGATTTGAACTTGCAAATTTTGGGTTGCAGGCTATCATATATCTATCATATTTATACTATATACTTTTGAAAATTAAAACTCATTAATATATATCTCCGGGCATTAAACCTGTGGCCTTAATTGTTCAAGCGCCTACTCAAACCACCAAGCAGAAAAGTAATGATAAGCTTTTTCATAATGGCGTCATATAATCTTTGTATTAATTATTGTAAGCAACTAGTCCTACCGCTGAGCAAGGTTTTTAAAGAAACTTGATAAAAATCATTAAACAAAATATCTCATTGCTTGGAATAAAACGTTAAACCCTTAACTAAACTCCTAAATGATAATACATTATTTCAAAATACACCTGAGTAAACATTTCAAATAAATCACTTGAAAGCTATTTCAATTATCCCAATGTGATAGGTATTCGACGTTATGAATAGAGTATACGAGTGCGCGGGTCTGATAAAGGCAGAGGTCCAATTAACACCCTCAGGCGCGAACAAACATCAAACGCCCGACCATTGTGCTCTCCAAGCAAGTGTCTTATTAACATCCCACCTAGCGATATTATGCGATATATATATGCCAACATTGCTTAATTACTTTTATTGTGAACTGCTGTTGTTAAGCCCTAGATAAGATAAGACTAAAAGAAAATACTATATATTTGCATGCTTAAATATAGCCAGTATAATATGTTTTCCTGACACATCGGTGGCGGCAGGCACCGCTGCTGCTCTAAAAAAATCTATAACAATGGTAAATCTATAATAATAAATAAAATAAATATCCCCACGCCTTCCCACAAGGGTCCCCGAAGGGGTAGGCAGAGGTGTATGGGTAATACCCACACAGCCACTTTCCGCCAGAGGTGCCAACGTGACAGATGGCGAGTCCATCGCCGTTACTCAAGCACGACTATACATACGCCTTTGAATTTCTTCAAAAGTATGCAGGTTTCCTCACGATGTTTTCCTTCACCGTAAAGCTCGTGGTGTGACTAATCACTGTACTTAATAATAGTAAATCTATAATAATAGTAAATCTATAATAATAGTAAATCTATAATAATAGTAAATCTATAACAATAGTAAATCTATAACAATAGTAAATCTATAATAATGGTAAATCTATAATAATAGTAAATCTATAATAATAGTAAATCTATAATAATAGTAAATCTATAACAATAGTAAATCTATAATAATGGTAAATCTATAATAATAGTAAATCTACAATAATAGTAAATCTATAACAATAGTAAATCTATAACAATAGTAAATCTATCATAATAGTAAATCTATAATAATGGTAAATCTATAATAATGGTAAATCTATAATAATGGTAAATCTATAATAATAGTATATATATAATTATAGTAAATCTATAATAATAGTAAATCTAACTTTGTCAGGAACACTTGCTTTTCAGTTGATAATTCAATACTTAGCTACTATTATATATTACTCTTGACAGTAAACTAATGGGCTGAAAGTTGATATTGTGATCTCTAGAAATCATAAACTTATTACATAATTATATACATAGCATCACGCCAAGTCCCTAAGGGGGCGTCCATAAATTACGTGAGTGGTATAGGTGATATATCGTGAGATTTAATTCAACCCCCTCCCCTATCCCCCAATCTCACGTGAGATTTTTCAAAATGTGGGTTTCTTACGTAAACGCGTTGGATTTATATTGTAAAAAGAACACAAAATTGCTTAGTGCTTTTATTTACGACTAGTTAAGACTAGTAATCAATATTGCTCAGAGTTTAATTATAAGATTAAATCTTACGCATGTTCAATCTGGATTAAATGGACCAAAATAGTATATATTTATTTGTTTAATCAGAAAAATAATTGCGTGATATTTGCCGAGACCCCCCCTCTCCAACGTAAGATTAGATGAGATTTGACTCGACCCCCTCCCCCCCTTAAACATCTCACGTATTTTATGGACGCCCCCTAACGGGGTAAGCCACTTATTAAACTTGATAAAAATCCACACTCAGTCACCTTCACATTTTATTATATAAATCAAGTCAATCCATGCATGCAAACACGAAGAAATCGACGCCAAGTGCCCGATTTTGGTTTCCCTTGAAAAAAAATATTATTCATGAAGGATGCAATATCCGTCATTTATATGCAAAGCCCGTGGGTCACAAAGCTTGTTTGTAAGAGATGCAGTTCTTGAATTCAACATAATTTACAATTCAGATTGCAGCTACTCCCAGCGGCCAAAGAGCGGAGCGGATGAAGTCTGCCCGCTCTTGGCCAGGTCACCGCAATGTCGTCCGGCTAACTTTTAACTTTTTTTTATAAAATACTTTAAGTTCAAACTTTGCTGCTTGTAAATAGACTGGTGTTTTCTGTTTCAGTTGGAAACTCAGTGGCTTATGTATTGGCACGCTATCATGATTAAGTTATTTTTGTAGATGTATTTTTTATTTCTCCCCCAATTAATTTATAGGTTATTTAATTATTAACAGAGTTGGTGGAAATTTGGTACAGACACATTTTTTGTTGGACGTATGTCACACTGGGTACTCGCAAAATCTCATTGGTAGAGTCGGGATTCGACTTGCGATCTTTGTGTTGCAGGTAACTGCTCGAACCACTCGGCCACCACGACAACAAAGTGAATTAGAAATACACATATATGTATAAGCTTATTCAAAAAGAGACGAATCTACACATATATACGCCGAGTTCCTAACCAGGCATTTAGAGAAAGTAGAACAAATTTTTGAGACAGTCTAAGTTTCATCCACATTCATCAGCTTCTTCACATCTGAACTAATGCTTATTTAGAACTTGAAAGGAATTTCATATTATACTTTAGAAATACGTTTGTATTTTGAGAGTTCCACATATATTTCACACATGTGTGACTCATTGATCAATACCCTACTGACCACGTGTTTATTCATTCAAACCCTGTACTTCAAGCCTCATACTTCCCCTTTTTACACCGACATCAATAGAATAATTCAGTGGGATGTGCAGATATGGCAGGTTGATAGAAGCTGTTTATATTCATACCGGCTCGGCGGCACTATGAATACTGATTGAAGATTGATCAGGGATTGACGCGGCTGGAAGCTAGCATATATAATTAGGCCTTTTGATTGCTTTCGATGTCATAAGCTCGAAGTCCATTGGTTGGTCTTTTAGGTGCGGATTGTAAACTGAAATATTCAAAACATGATACACGCTCCCTGAAGAGTAGCAGTGCTAGCCAGTATCAAGGATATGAGATGTACCTAGTGTATACTCACTGTTAGCATTTCGTAGAAACCTCGAAAAGTGGTCCTAGTTTTGAAATTTCAACGCTCGCTTGTACAGACGTTAGCACTATAATATATTTAAAGCATATCTTGAAGCCAACGGTCTGTTAAGGTGTAGGCAGAGGTTTTATAATAACCTCATTTGATGAGAGTGATTAGTCACACCACGAGCTTTACGGTAAAGGAAAACATCGTGAGGAAACCTGCATACGTCTGAGAAGAAATTCAAAGGCGTATGTATAGTCGTGCTTGAGTAACGGCGATGGACTCGCCATCTGTCACGTTGGCACCTAATATACCTCTGGCGGAAAGTGGGTGTATGGGTATTACCTATACACCTCTGCCTACCCCTTCGGGGACCCTTGTGGGACGGCGTGAGGATATATATATATATACATTTGCTGAGCCTACATTTACGTGCCAACGTGACAAATAGCGTGTCTGTCGCCAACCCACTGACAAGACCACATATGTCGACACCGTTATGAGGTCGTTATAATATCTTCATCTTATCAAGCCAAGGCTCTCCGAAGGGGCAGGCAAAGGTGTAATAAAAGCCACATTTTACCGAAGATTTATTCACGTGGGGCAAGGAGCTATCAGTTCAGACCACTGGAATTCGAACCTGCGATGTTGACGTTCTAGTCGACTACTCAAACGAATGCGCCACCATGACTTTATAAATAGCTATAAATAAAGATCTTTTAAATCTCAAGGATTAGAATATCAAGAGTCGGCGAGAACTTCAGATGAGGTTGATCTTTCGCTTCATGCACATTCATCAGACACCAGTTCTCTCATCTGTAATTATGGTGAAATCTGGCGCTCTACTCTCTCTGCCTACTACGGAAGGGACTCAGCGTGATGAATATATATATATATGTTTTATCTCTGCAATATTTTTGTAAAGCAGCTTATGGAGCTAAAGGAAAGTTGGGTAATTCAGTGGCGACACGCGACGGGCGGCACATAAACATTGGCCCTCGGTAAAAGCCTAAGCAAATGCCTTGAAAGGGGATTATGCTTTCATTCCAATCCACTCTTTAGCGCCAATAAGCCTTATAAGTAACGAAGGGTATCTTTTTCAAGTTTGCTCTCTCCTCTATTTGTATTTCAATAGAGTACTTTTTAAAAGTTGAACACTTGGGATTGGAAACCGAAATCCTTTCCATTTTCCACAAATCCTTTTACAATTTTGGGTTGTTTTGTTTTAATGTCAATTACTTAAGTGTTTTAAAATTTCAGTTAGTACTGATTATTTTTGTGCAACACACTCAAACAAGCAGAGGGTACCTACGTCTTATGGTAATCGGATATCAAAGCTATAGGCGTTAGCCCTTGCTTGACAAGTAAGGCATTAATTGATAAGGGAGAACGGTTCCATTTCTGCCAGTACAGTTATCCCATGTGATATTTAGAACATTATGAACAATATACTTAGAAGCTATGCCATTTGACTGCGATCTATTGTACACAGCTTGATTCTGGGTCAACTTCTTCCAACGAGAGATCCGTTGCATGCCGACGCTCTTTAAGTATATTTCGTTTCTTATAATAACATATTATATTCAATGTTCTTATAAACATAATTGTTTGTTCTTTAGTAGGTATATAACAGGTATGTAATACCATACCCTATTAGTCTGAGTGCGTCGTCATTCCATATTTAAACCGAGGGATTCCTCGGTCTGTATACATGTTAATAGAACTGATTAGTTCTGTCAACATGTACTATTGTCTAGATTTAAATAAAGAATACAACAATATGTAACACATCCAGGATTTAAATGTCCTTGAAGGTGAAGTGGAACGGCCCCTTCATATAATTGAGAGAGGTTTGCACAGTCTTGATCGGTGGTCCAGTCCAGTCGACGTGGAAGCTCTGTATCATCCTCGCTAGGAATGTTTCTACTTCCAGCTCGGCAATACGACGACCTAGAATGATTATTATTATAATAATATTATTGGAACCTTGATTGCAATGATTGAAAGTTGTATTGTCGAATGTACCAATAAAGTTATGAATTTAAATACAGTATTAATTACACTACGACCTAAGGCGAAGAAAACACATTGAGAGGAATTTTATATTTGTTTGAGAAGAAATTCGAAACGTATAATGGTTTTATTAGAAAAAATGACGATGGATTCGCCGTTTATTTCGTTGGCGTCTAAATATCTCTTGATATCTTCTAAAATCGCTTCTGAACACCTGTGACTTAGGTAAGGTGAGAAGGTATATTTTTATTTTAGTTTATAATTACCAAATAATAGCACGCTATGGGGAACAGATATCGATAAACTTTTTTTTGTCATATTTACAAACCAATGCCGATTAAGCTTTTCAGCATAGAAAACTACACTAGGAAAGCCAAATCGTGGAATGTGCTATAATAATAATATAAATAATTTTAGTACCTATACAGCTCCGAACTCCGAAGCCAAAGGGTCCAAACGCAAAGGGATGGGCATTCCCGTGATGCATAGGATCGGCCTTATCAGCCAGCCACCTCTCAGGAATGTACTGCTTTGCTTGCGGGTAATGTTCTTCCATCATCGACATATCATAGTGACTAAATGCTACTTGCATCTGTGATAATATTTAAAAATATTGAGAGCTTTTTTATATTCAACATGATGGTTTTCGCTTTGATACCCAAGTCAAAATTCAGGTTTGAATCCGGTGGTTTGATTCATTAAAAGCTTAACGGTAAAGAAAAACCTGTAAGTATGAGTAGAAATTAAATGAGAAAATTGTAAACAGTCGTGTAAGACACGAAATCAGATTCGCCATTTGTCACTTACCTACATACTAAGTTGTTATTAGACCACTACCTAGGACCTTGAGTACACTTCTGGAGTGTGTAGGTATATATAACAAAATGTTAATATGAATGTGTGTATGCAAAACCAAATAAAAAAAAAGCTAGAAAAGTGCCAGCAAACATGAATTTAAAGGAAAATATGTTTAACTAGAGTGGCAACAGTTGTAAAGAAAATCCCAGTCCGATCAAATTGCATCGTCAAAAGATCACTGGGTCTAATTGGATGCTAGTAGAAGTAACTTCTGAAGAGAGCAAAATATGAATTGGTAATAATAAAGTATAAGATGATCATGTAACAAAAAGCTACTTACGCCTTTAGGTATATGATACCCTAGTATATTGTATTCTTTGGAAGTTTCTCTTATATTTCCGGTGACAACAGGCAGTATCCTCATGGCTTCTTTGATGCAAGCCTTCAAATAAGGCTTCTTTTGCTCGTCGCTGTTCAACTGTTCCCGTAATTTCCTCTGTTTCTCAGGGTTCTTTGCCAGGAGGTACAGTGTGGCTGTGACGGTATTTGAAGCCTGTAAAAGATGTTTTGTGATAGTATAAAAATACCAAAAATTTGTGTAAAATCAGAGTTTGGGCAAAGTTCACTTATGTGTTTTTGGGTCACGTTTCGATTGAAGTTTGAGTTGACAAAGTGCATTTGCGTAAAACTCTTAGCTAAGTTGGGTGGTATTTTTTTTAATCGAAATTTTTTTGCTTCACTTTTCTTTTTAATACACGCTTAATAATCTGAAATATTTCAAGGGCTACTAAGTAAAAATGCATGCATCGTTTTTACTCCAGTTAGTGACGTGTTTATATTTCAAATGGGTTAAATTCACTGTAATTATGAAAAATAAGATTAGTTCAAATACAAATATATTCTAAGACTAGTTAGTATATGCTATTTCAGGATAATAATTGTGATTATGGTAATTTGTTCAAATATTTTAATTGTATTGCAAGGAATCATGGGTCTGATGTTATCCCTAGTAAATTTTCTTATAGTTAGGTAGTTATTTATTGTAGTGCTTACTGTATCCACTCCAGCAAACAGCATGTCGGATGCCATAATCACAGCAACATCCTCGTTAATGTCCAATAGTTTCTCCAGAACTCCCTTTTCGTCATCCGATCTAACCTTTTTATTGGCTTTTATGTTTTCTATTCCTTTGTTGACGAAGTATTTTATGAGGCTGAAAAGTTTTACAATACACTTTGAGGAAGGGCTGTAAGTAAAATGTTAATCCTATGCTGTCCTGGTAACCCTTAGTTTACTTTTACTTCTTAAGCCGTCGGTCGGTACTTTTGTTTGCTGTTTGTTATTTGATCATTTATCTTTTTTCATTTGTATATCTTATCTATATCTCCATTATATGATTTAAATGGATGGAAGATTCAGAAAAGATTTGCATAAAATCGATACTTTTCGTTGGAAGAACTTGTTTTACTCTAGGTTGTGTCTTTAAAATGTATAAATATCGTTCAAATTGTAACGGTAAATTTCTTTGCAGTAAGAACTATACATTTTTCCTGTTTTGCATAGCGAGAGAATAATATGTAGGAAGTATTTATGTAGTGTGTTCAATATTATTATTACTGACGTCATTTGGTTTTCGATAATAATTTGAGAGTTGTCTAGCACTACGCATAAAACTGACTAGTTCACTTTAACGTGTATAACCAAATCTCGATTCTTTTTTATTTTTTCATCAATATTTTCAAAATAGTGACTTATATAACATGTCATGTAGTGTTCGAATAGTTTTATTTTTCTTCTTAATCCTACAAAATGTCTAACTTAATGCTAATGTATTGTTTTTCACCGATGTCTTAAAGCAAGCTGATGACGCTGAGATTAAAATTCCTGAGATTCATTTTAATAAAGGAATTCATATTCCTTACTACGTACTAAGCACCTAAATATAGCTCAGTGCTAGCTCATTTACGACAGGTATTGCGTCTTATGTTACTTTGACACGGACGCCAAAGTGGTGGTAACTTACTTTTCCTGTTCTTCGTAAAGTTTCATCGCCCGTCGAAAAGTAGGTGTGGAGATATATTTCCAGGGACTTGGTTTGAAGTCTAACTCTTCAGATATTTTGAAGAACTCGTGAATGCATCGAATAAGCTCCCTCTCTGGAGACCCCTCAGCGAGATTCGGATCGAAGCAGTTGAGGCGACACCCCAAAGCTACTGAACCGATGGATTCTAAGGCCCATAGATTCATTTCCACGTCAAATTCGCTTTGGATAACGTTTTTTTCGTCACGTATGGACCGTAGTCTATAAAAAAAAAACACATTATAATAAATCTTTGGCACATCATAAATTAATAAAAGTAGTTCGTTCTCACTCTTTGATTCCATTTTATATTTTGGCGTTTAATCTTAACATATTTTTTTCGGGGAACAATAGGTACATTCCATACACTAGTTCGGATATTTTATTTTGGGGGATTATTTGATTTGAGTTGAACTAATAATCACTTTTATAGAATCAGGTGTAATTCGATCGAAAATCTGATCAGGTGCTATTAAATGAACATCTATATGGACAATAAATACAATATTCTAAATACAAAAGCAAGAAGGAGTTCGTACTTGCTTACCTTGCGATCATATCCATTGCAACATCATCCAGAACATTACTGTAAAGCTTTATTGTTTTGGGCTGTAGCATCACTGGATTGACTGTCGATCTGAACTCCTTCCAGAGATCACCGTGGCTGTAAATTTAACAAAACCATTAAGTTACGTGACGTCACATAGAAGATGAAAGATGATAACGTTAAGAGTACTCGAATCTGGCAAGTGTATACATATGATGAGGGTGATGAATGTGGATGCAAGAGACCTGTTCTTCTGTTTACCGAAGTGGCAGACAGGGCGTTTCTTGCCGGTTCTTCTCCATGGAAGCGACCAACCCGAACCGTGCTTCTGCATATTTTTCGACGTTTTATAAGTGCCCATCTGGGCCTATGTGAAATAAAAATATACTGATTTTGATTTGATTTGGCGTGACTACATGTAGGTTCTCGTATGTATGTAAGTTGTATAGATGACATGTTTAATGTACTAGTAGATTGCGTATGCGGATCAAAGAAAGAAAACACTGCGACAAGTATCAGCAAAAATTGTGTCAAAACAAATCTAGTTTTGTAACTGTGTGATAGATTTGTATAATGTTTCACTTACTCCGTTATAAGCCCAGTCGGTTTTTGGGATTGACCGCTTTCTTTATTGTGTTTCTTTCTGTAGTATTCCAATGAGTAGAAGCCAGGCCTAACTGGCATCCAGTTTTCACCCCGAAGCACCTACAAATAATAGACATATTTTGTGGTTACATTACATTACAGTTCATTGATTAGTCAAACCACGAGCAATACGGTGAAGGAAAACATCGAGAGAATACGTGCATATGTTTAAGAAGACTGTCAGCACATATAACGATTAATGATTGTATCTAGGTACAATCCTTTAATATAATGTATTTAAAAATTGTACGCGTTCCCGCAAGGATCCCCGAAGGGGTATCCGAGTTGTATAGGTTGTAGTTGTATAGTACCCACACAACCACTTTCCGCCAGAGATATATTTTAGGTGCCAACGTGACCGATGGCGAGTATTATTTTAAATATTATTTTAATTCGATTATCATTGTAAATTATTATCCCTTATGGTACATAATTACGATAAGTATATCAATGAGTGACGTCAGAAACACGTACCTGCGCACTGCCCTCGGCGTCAAACAAGAACAATAAAGTGGGCCTTCCAAACATTCCGTCCAGTTTTATGATAGGACCGTATTTCTCAAAAAGTATTTTAGAAAAGTCGGCGCCTTCAATATTATACAACATTCCTGTAATATTATAATTATAGATAAAAAAATATGTCGGAAAGAAAAAATAAATCGAAAGGTATGTTTGTACAAGGCAAACTTAATTAGAACTTTGTTGAAATAAAAATAAATGCGTCTTAGCTAATTTTAGATTTAGGCCGCAATGAAGAGATTCTTAAAGCAATTGGTGTGAATGCGGGTATGATCGTATAAGTTGAAGGTAGGAACTTTGGTATTGATGATTTGGATATGTCTTTATACATAGAAAATATGGGATTGGTTAGGATACGATAAAGGATGTGACGAAGAAAAACGAAACTGATAAAATGTTAAAGTGTCTGTAGGAAGAGACAACGGAAGACCATATTATCCTAATTACCTAGATCAAACCCATCGAATACTCAAGGATGGGAACGTCAAGAGTATTCGAAACCATGTACGAAGAGACTGAAGAGTGTGGATGAAGCGTAAGAGGTATACGTTTAGTGTGGACTGGCTCTGCCTTCATGATGATACCTGTACTCTGTTGTTGAGTATTTTGATGGATATGAATAGCTTACTGTGCCCAGCTTCAGAGGTTTGCTTTGTGTATTTATATCTCACCGCCCGGTAGGAAGTTGTGCAATTGTCCGATAAGAGGCAGCGATGGTGGTCCCGGTATGTCTTTCCATGGTTTGAGATTCGTTTCTTCTTTTTCTTTTATTGCCGTGGCGTTTACAGCTACATTCCTGGATTGATAGAATAAACGATTAACACTTAGAAAACCTTCGGGTATCGCTTTAGCATTCTGTAAAACCTTTTTGCACGCTTCTGACTGAACTGAAATCTCTACAAGATCTCGTTCCATATTTTGGGCATTTGTGGAAGGAAACTCGTTTGTAATGACATAATGTTTGGTACCAAGTTGTGTTTATTAGTAAAGTCGGTGAATTTAGTACTCCAGAATCAAACGTTAAGTATTTTTTCGATATTTTGTTTCCCTTCACTACTTATAATGATAATAAAAAGATGCGGTTCCTTAATGGTTATACTAGTTGTTTCCCGTAATGTAAATATTGCAGTTACTAACCGCCGCAGTTTGTAGTAATGAGTTTTTTCTGAACTTAAGTACAGTGATTTACCACACGCAATGTTTGAAAACAAAAAACAACGTAAGTAGACTTGACAGACGTAGTCGCTAGGTGTCACTCAATTCGGTTTCGAAAAGGTAGGCATTTTTCGCATTCAAAGGAGTCCACTTGTTTCAACGATTTTCACATAATATTAGAAATCCCTTTACAAAGTTTGCTCTGGAACATCTAGACTATATATACTATAGAATATACGCCCACTAAGGCTGTTTGTTCTAATAATACGTACTTTAAAATAAAGACAAATTAAAAAGTTTCAATATACCATTCAGGTGGCAAACAAGCACGCGGCCCGCCTGAAGGTAAGCGGTTACCGCCGCATATGCAAGTATATGATACATTAAGTGCCTGAAGTACGAGAAGTACCCGTATAGTACAATGCTAAATTGTGAAGTCCGGCTTCGATCATAGTCAGATAAATGTAAGAGATAATAATTATCTTTATGAAGTCAATGGACTCTAGGTTATGTGATAATGGTCAATGTCAAGGTAACCCCGAAATGCGTAGTTAATCTTCATATGTACATGTATTAAAGCAATAATTAGTATATATGTCTACAAATTAAAAACGAATCAAGTTCGTTCATTCAACAGAAAAAGGCAGCACTTTTACTCAGCGGTGGGTAATGGAGAGAATATTTTTTTAATTATATAATCAAATATTATTTTCTGTTTTAAATTGATACTGATAATGATACAACTTGTTTTATGATTTAGATTTTTTTTTTATATTTCTTATATCTTCTCTCGCTACAGCATGATCTCGACGGGCCAATTATTATGCCGTAGATTAAAGTGATAGTGAAAAAAAATCGTCAAAAAAGAATAATTACAGGTCCTCGGTTCCATCTCGAATTTGATTTACTGCTACCTAGACATGATAAACATATATGTATGTATCATATAGCACATACTTTTTCTCAATATCTAATGTAAAAATATTTTTCAAGTCACACTAGTATGTCTCAACTCCCAAGATTAGCGCATTTAAACAAGCATAACTGTGCCTCTCCATAATATTGTTTAGAGACCATGGAGATAATTAAGCGTACCTTATGAACTCTTTATTAACCGCTACCAAATTGAGCACAGATCGCAGTTTCGTCGGCTGCATGTTTTTCGCTAGACACAAGTCGCGAATTTACAGAACAAAACTTAACACTTTATTTTAATAAAAATGTGAAAAGTGACTGTATTAAATATTCACATTTGATTAATAAACTTTACAAATACGTTGATAGCGTCCTAACAACGCGAATAGATCGATGCAAACTACCGGACTGTATACAACCGCGAGTGTTTTTAAATTACAACGACCTTGGGTCTACGCATACCTACGTCGTCGTCGCGGCGGTGATATACGAAAGTGTTCACTATGTAAATTAGCCGATTGGTTCTTATTTATAGTTCCATACGGTTCAAATTGAAGCTTTATATAATTTGCAATTGCGTGTTGGTTTGCGTATTATACGGAGCGGATATATGGGTGAATACAACGTATGTTCCAGGTGTTTGTCGTCAATATGGTTGAGATAAACTGCAATCAACTGATAGGGTTGTCAGACAAGAGAGTTTAACAAATATAACACTATCTGTGATTGTTCATACCTACTAATGTAGAGGTATGAACAATTTGATATATATTGATAATAATTTATCAGATGGATTTCAAGAATCATTTGTCGCAAATTTTACATGTGAGACAATCATCATAAATTTAAGAGATGGGCTCTTGTCGGCGTCTCTTATAATTAATTTCTTCTGATTACCTCTATGAAGGACACGTTTTTTATCTAACGGAAGCCCATGCCAACTGATATATAATAATTATAATTACCTACTCATGCTATCATCATGCAATTTTGCATACAGGTTGACTGGACAAAAAGAAAACCAGGTACCTATTTCCAGTAAAAAGGTATTGTTGCCGAGGGTTGGTTTAACAGCACGACCTAAGGACATGAATAATCAGTCACATAGTGCCTGGAGTATAGAAATTCTGTGTTAATCCGTAAGAAAACCTACATACATATCACGCCGAGTCCCTCATAGGGTAGATAGAGAGAGCGGGTAGAGCGCTAGTTCTCTTTAGACTATTTCGCATTGTCCACATACTTTTTTTTGTACATACTCACCGGTTTCGAGTTCTCTTGACGTTCCTATTGTAACCGATCGAGTAGATCTAGTTGTAACGTGATCGTTCTCTGCCACTTCTTCCACACACTATTGTACAGTATATCTGTCGTCAAATTTTCTTCACTCTCTCTTTCTAATATCCAGAAAAATTGTGAGAAAAGACCCAGTGTGTGTAGTAGTTGTATATTTTGGGGCACCAGGGCTTACCGTCTTAATGAGGGTGAGGAGGCTTTAATTACCATTCAGTTCAGGGCTAAATAAGCCAGTTATGAAGGTTATTCCGTCTAACAACACCAACAACTCGGATTATGTTCTCTGCGATGAAACTGAGGAAGGAAGACGGTAAAAACAAAATACATATAGGTAATTAATAATATAAGATAAATATGAAATGTCTCTAGTATCAAAAAGTCCCCGTTTGGTGTAACTACGTATGCATTTAGTACTCTTTTTTCTATCACGCCGTCACACAAGGTTCCCCGAAAGGGTAGACAGGTATATAGGTATACACACATACCCAATCCATCCATTCTATCATATTCTATCACTTCTATTTAGGTACAATTTTGTATTCACGAACGGAACTGTATACACAACGCAAAATGTACTTTCTGGTATCGACATAAATAACACATTAGATTATTCCCGTCGCAAATTTACCAAATGAGGCTCAGCCAAACATGCTTATTGTTTCTTTAGGAGCAAAAAAAAAAATAAACAAGCCTTCTGTGACATTACTCCTTGAACATAAACCTTTTTGGCAAGGCGAATCCCTTTTGACGTTGTATTTATTCTATTTGCCCAGCAGCTTTGTTCACATCTTGAAATTACGATAAGCTTTACATGAAATATGTTATACGGCTTTTTTCTTTCGAGCTTATTTTCAAGTATCACGTGTATTAAATTGAGCGTGCTTGCGGAGTCAGTTTTTAACCAATCATTCAAACATGTTGGTAGATCCCTTTTTCAGTTCCTTGTCTACTATAATGTACTTAGAGTATATGTCCTCACGCCTTCCCACACGGGCCCCGAGGGGTAGGCAGAGGTGCTTAGATAGTCCCATACACCGACAGATGGCGAGTTCATTGCCGTTACTCAAGTACGCCTTTGAATTGCTTCTCAGATGTATGCAGGTTTCCTCTCGATGTTTTCCTTCAACGTAAAGCACGTGGTGTGACTAATCACTAAACTTAAGTTCAGAAAAACTCATTGGTACAATCGGGATTCGAACTTGCGATCTTTGTGTCGCAGTCTACTCGAACCACTCGGCCACCACGTCTTTATGTACTTAGAGGTAAGTTAAATTCGTAATCTATATGTAAGTCTAGAGAGATCTACCCCGTTAGGGACTCGGCGTGATGATATGTATGTATATATGTACTTATACCCGAAAGCATATAGTAACTTCATGTAGCAGTGGAAACTTAGATTTGCTCTTTGTACTGTATTTTACGAATATTTATATATATCTTTATTCCTTCCCACAAGGGTCCCCGAAAGGGTAGGTTATGAGTAGTACCTACCTACCTTCCGCCAGAGATTATTAAGGTGCCAAATTGACGGATGGTGAGTCCGTCACCATTTCTCAAGCACAACATATGTACACCTTATGATTTTCTTCTCAAACGTATGCAGGCTTCCTCTCGATGTTTTCCTTCACCGTTACGTTTCAAACTTACAATCTTCTTGTTGTAGGCAACCACTCGAAAGATATACGAATGTTTATAGTGTATATTTCCCAACAAATAAATAAATATAATACATACATATTACATATACAAATATAATACGTGACTATGAAATGAGAAAAGAATACGATATATCCATATTTAGAGGCTAGCTGAGACAGATGGCGAGTCCATTCCCGTTAAGTATGCACAGCTCGACTATACAAACGTCTTTGATCCTTCTCAAGTATATCCAGATTTACTCTCGTTGTTTTCCTTCACTGTAAAGCTCCGGTTGGACTTAATCGGTATAAATAATATAATAATTTCACAAAAACTAAAATGGTAATTTTCACGAATGATTAAAAAATGCAATCTTTTTGTTGCAGACGACTACTCGTGCCAGTCAACCTCGGCTTTTTATGCCATAAAATATACAATCGAATATACAATCGACAGATGGATATGAAGTCAATGAATCTGCTTCTTATGCATTCTTGAATTATCATAGTAGAGCCCCTCGCACGTTTGGGACGAATTAAAATCAAACTGTGAAGAGGCACTATCGCCGCTATACCGCAATATAGTTATAAAGCACTTAAAAAAGCAACGGATTGTAAAGTAAAGTTACTTTACTTTACTTACCTATTTACTAGCCAGCCTCAAGTACTTGTCACAGAGAAAGTACTTGGGACTCAGTGAAAGATGTCCATTACAGACTAAAAGCTCTTTTATTTCAACGCTTCGCTTACGAACGCCGGATAATGTCCGTTTGATATTTCATGCTTATGTTCAGATCCAATGGGAGTTTAAGGAAATACAGTTACCTGATTCTTAAAAAAAATCCTTTTAATGGAAGTATTAATAGTTCTCTCTTCATTTATTAGACTACTACCTCTGACCCGAGGCTTCATCCCCGTAAATAAAGCTCGATTGCAATTGTAGTTTTTTTATCAAATATTCCCAAATATTTTAACCATTCTGGTGTGATTGATAAAGAATAATTATAATACATATATAATAGTAACAGAAAGCTGGAAAAGTAATTCAAAGGCATCGTGGAAGTTGTCGTCACTACTCCGCTTACTTCTTTAGTATCCTTGCGCGGAAGAGTTAATAAAAAGGAATTTAAACATGAAGGAGTCATTGTTTAGTTTTTCAATAAACATAAATGAGACATTTTGTTTCCATCTAATATAACAATAGTTGGAGACGAAACTATTCTAAAGTAACATCGCCATCGCCTTAGGTTAGTGTCGTATGCTAAAGTTTTGAAATTGGGCTACTTCAAGTTACCAACTACAGCTAAAGTTTTGTGATTTCGTAAGACAGAGCTGGCAGGCTGGTAATATCGAAGCCATATGGCAAATACTTGCAGCGTACTTTAAGATCACGTGTTGTCTACACAATATATTAAGCACTGATTGTTGTTTTGTATCAAGTTTGTAGTTTACAATTTAACAATTATATTTTGACTATTTTTGCCCGCGGATTCACGAGCCGTTTAAAGGAGAAGTTTATTACACCTTATACCTGGAGGTATATGAAATATAACATTTGTTTGGGCCATATATCTATTTTAAAATTCATATTTTATACCTGCAAGTAATAGAAATAATAATGTAATTGTTTCGTTCTGAAACAAAACAAAAACGTATTACAATACTTATGTAAGGCTTAGTATGATGTTGCATTTCTCAATGCCCTTATAATTAATACAGTTTCACAGCTTGCGATAAAAGAGATGAGTGACGAGTGAGTGACAGTGAAGTGAGTACGATATTGACCATAATTCGTTTTATTTCGATAAATGCTTATCGCAATTAACATGCGAATGCGCGAATGATTTTGGCTGGTATGCCAGCTCGGTTATTAAATTAATAGTCAACAAGGTGGACAAATTCGGTGCCCTGGTCTACTTTTAGCCAAACACTTCGACCACGAGAAAATTTGATTATACAAACTCTCCGTAAATTAGTTGTATAATTCTATGAAGTAGCTAATTCGTTTAAAGACTAGTGCCACTTCTGCGAATGTTCATCCAATATTCACTCTCATATATATTTTGTTAATTTAAGGAGAGATCCAGAAAATTAATGAGCAAATTGAAGTTATTTTTGTAAGTATAATTATTTATGACGGGTCAATTGGTCAGGTTTTCTCGATGTATTTCTACTATAGCCTTGAATGCTAAAGGCAACTATTAATATCGTTTTCTGTGACTCATAGTACAGCTAAGCTTTAGACTAACGTTGTGTCAGTGTGCAACGTTGATTGATTGGCTTGCATAGATTGTTACTTGGTATAGGTAGGTATATCTGTATATTCTTGGATGATCTTATTAAGAGTTGTAATGTTGTATACTTGCTTCGAAACGACAACATTATTCTTATTCTGTTCATTGTAACGATACAACTTTATTTTTTGTCCTCAAAGAAACTCTAGTTCTCTAAAGTACTTTGGAAACAAATTCCACCATTTTTTATATTCTCGCCAAGTTGCAGTTTCGTTTGAGATAAACAATAAAAGTAGACACAAACTTTTAACGAGCTCAGGGGTGGTAACAAGTCCACGTAGTGAATACAATAAAACTGCCACAGGATTACACGAATTGCTCCAATTTAGGATATGTTCGGAATAAAATTTACTACCGCGCCTTTGGAAGTCTGAAGAACAACTTTAGGTAAAGGTGGAATATATAACCACTTTCCAGTTCTTTACTAATACATATATTGATATAATATATGTATTAGTAAAAGTATGTATTAGGAAATATGTATAAGTAGTGTATTAGTAAATGATATATTTGCTTGTAAATCTTCCTGCAATAAATAAATAAAATAAATAAATACCAGAGGGACAAGAGAAGTCTCTTCGTTCTGTATTTTGTACGTCTGTATTTCTTTTTACCGGTTTTCTCAAAATCCTCCTTCACTGTCCCCCCATACTTATGTACTAATGCTGTAACATATATATTATGCGACAGCATTATGCTGTAATAATAATTTAATACCACATGATTTGAAAAGTGTAACCATGGAGTTCCTTGCTGGTTCTTCTCCATGGGAACGATCAACCCGAACCGTGCACCTTTTTCGGCGTTTAAGGGCCCATCTAGGCCTATGTGTAAAAATATTTTGATTTTGATTTTGGCTGAAAAGATACCATATAAGCTACTGTTTTACCTTAAACGCCTGTAGTAATTTCCTTATCTTAACGTTGCACAGTGCATGCTAGCATTAAATTACTCAATCTCTGCGGACAAGCTTCACACGACAGTGTAAACTATATTGCGATGTGCTTAAGTCTACCGTTAAATTTATTACAGTATCATCATTGTTTTAAGAGCTAGATTCTTGTCGGAGTCTCAACTCCTTGCAGTGCCTTTGTCCAGTGGAATCCCTTTGACCTCCATATATGCCACTCGGTAATTGATTATAACAAATATTTATGAATATACTACAAAACTGTGCGTTTTATATAGCTTGACTGGTGTATCGCTTTGTTTTTATTGAAAAACGAAAGAATGGGTAAATCGTACAAATATTTTAAATTCGAGGTTTGTAAGATTACATTATAGTTCTTTATCAATCACACCAGAATGGCCGAGTGAAATTTATTTGATAAAAAAACTACAATTGAAATCGAGCTTTATTTACGGGGATGAAGCCTCGGGTCAGAGGTAGTAGTCTAATAAATGAAGAGAGAACTATCAATACTTCCATTAAAAGGATTTTTTTTAAGAATCAGGTAACTGTATTTTCTTAAACTCCCATTAGATCTGAACATAAGCATGGAATATCAAACGGACATTATCCGGCGTTCGTAAGCGAAGCGTTGAAATAAAAGAGCTTTTAGTCTGTAATGGACATCTTTCACTGAGTCCCAAGTACTTTCTCTGTGACAAGTACTTGAGGCTGGCCCGTATTACGATAGGTAAGCAAAGTAAAGTAACTTTACTTTACTTTACAATCCGTTGCTTTTTTAAGTGCCTTATAACTATATTGCGGTATAGCGGCGATTGTATATTCGATTGTATATTTTATGGCATAAAAAGCCGAGGTTGACTGGCACGAGTAGTCGTCTGCAACGAAACTGCAAAAAGATTGCATTTTTGAATCATTCGTGAAAATTACCAATAAGTTTTTCTGAAATTATTATATTATTTATACCGATTAATTCCGACTCGAGCTTTACAGCGAAGGAAAACACCGAGAGTAAATCTGGATATACTTGAGAAGAATCAAAGACGTTTAGTCAAGCTATGCATACTTAACGGGAATGGACTCGCCATCTGTCTTAGCCTAGCCCCCTAAATATGTATAAATCGTATTCTTTTCTCATTTCATAGTCACGTATTATATTTGTGGTTTCTTAGTTATAACGAATACTTTTGTTCTTACATAGGCCTTTTTTACTTTCACTCTCAAGATCGACAGCACCGGACAGAAATTTGTATCGATCGTAGTTCAACCTGTGAGACAAAAGTGCGATCGAACGTTTGCGCCAAGCCTTGTCTGTTCAATTTTGTAAGCAAATGTTTTTTCACGGAGCCTTGTTGATTACCTAGCCGAATCGCTCTGATTAAAATAAGCGTTCGAGCAGGGATTTTATTGTATAGTGATCTATCATGAACTGTAAGAGAGGATTTACTTATTTAAGAAGGGCGTGAAGCCACAGGGGTGCCCTTAGCTGTGTTGCTTAGCATTAAAGTGCCTGGCTGGAGGCCTAGGTCTCGCCTTTGCCCGGTTAAGTAGCAAAAGTTTCTGGAACTCACGCTATGAGAGACAATACAAAAAAAAAGAGTTTAGCGCGGTCAACATCGCGCGATATACATTAAATGTATGTAAATGTTTATGGTTTCTCTAAGAAAATACATTAGACATATTATTATGTAGTTGTTTCAATTCCTTACTAGGCTGGGCATGTTATAAGTTATTGATTCTGTATTCCATTCAATAAGCGTTCCCTGTGTCCCTTACGTTGAATAAAATATTTTGATTTTGATTTTGATTCGTATAGAGTTACTTCTGTAAATGCGAAATGACAACAAGATACCTACTTAATACTATAGTATGTAGCTATATTTTTGTTGTGCAGTGTACTTTGTAGACTGTATAGGTGTAAATGTACGGGTGTGCGTCTATGTGTGTGTGTGTCTAATAATGTAATCTCTTCAGTAATTGTTCAATTTCGAAGTTTCCAACGTCAGTTTTTTTTCATGTTTTCAGTCATGTATGAACCTTATGATGTTGCAGACATATTTACTTTATTAAAAATAAAATGTAGGAGGTAGTAATACAATTCCATATAGGATAGGTACTGTCCCAATTGAGCAACTCCAACCTCTAGCAGGAGATCCATCGTGCCCTTTAATTTTTAGCTCTTTTATTGGCACCAAAAATCAAGTATAATAGGGTATCGAACGAACCTATGGGCCGTACATTGAGCCAATAATAATATGATAAATCCTAGTCTTACAAAGTCATGTTAGGAGTGCAGTAGGCAGAGAGAGACGACACATGTTGAGATATACGGGGCACTTAACATGGCAAATGTTTAGGATTAGCATAACAAATTATCTGGGATATTTGGACCGGAGTACCGTGTTCGTATCTCTAGAAGCTTTTAAATTATCATCATTTTGAGCTAAGTACCAACTCAACATAAGTGATAGAGGAATATTATAAGAGCACAAGCATATAATATTTATTAGTATCCATATTTTTGTTTAAGAATCAACAAAATTTACAAAAAACAGTTGTATAACTAATTTCTTACAGATAAAATATTATTTTATCATAGCCGCGGTGGCCAAGTGGTTAGAATAGTAGCCCGCAACACAAATATTGCCAATTCGAATCCCGACTGTACGATGAATTTTTCTCCTTCACCGTTTCGTTAGCTTGTTAACAAGCTAAATGGTTTTAGATTGGAAATTCCCATTTCATATCATTGATCCATAGACACCAAAAATCCCGTATTTTTTTTTATGTACCTTTAACTGTGAACGAAACAAAATACCAAGATGAAATTAGTCTACAAACTATAACAAACTTTAAACGGAGAACATAGGAGGACACGAGTGAGGGTGACCATGATAAATGGGTCAATTCCCGTGAACTCGCCTTTATGGAATAAATATCCTGGCTTAGGGATGGGACTATCCATCATCGACGTAGGATTAGACATTTTCATAGTCATATTTTATAAATATTTTTGTTCCATTTCAGATATACACTTTATCATTCTTTTAGTAGTAAATGTAGATTTTTTATCTTTAACGGTATCTTTAATTTGCCTCACACCGTCCCATAAGGGTTAGGCCAAGGTGTGTAGTAATGCCCCCGGAAATATATATATATATATATATATATATATATATATATATATATATATATATATATATTTTATTATTATATATATATATATATATATATAATAATAAAATATATATATATGCAGGTGGTAACAAATCTTTTATTTAGTATGTGACATTAAATAAATGTTTCCTGTGTCCCTTAAGTTGAATAAAAGATTTTTTGATTTGATTTGATTTGCTAAGGTGATAGATGGCACTCTGCTTCTCAAACAACTATTCATACGTATGTAGATTTCCATTCGATGTAATCCTCCACTGTAAACCTTATTGTGTTATTAATAACAGTATATACGTTCAGAAGGAACTCATTTGTCTGGATTCAAATTTGCAATATTTGCGTCGCACGCTACTACTCGAACCACTAAGCCACCATGGCTTCATTGTCATGTTGTCACCTATAATATATCTCTTGCGAAAAGTGGGCGTGTGGGTACCTACTTACTACTACCACGAAGGGGTAGGCAGAGCAGCATCGCCTCAAAAACCTATTAGAAAATATGCTAAATCGCAAAACAGCAGAATTGCGAGATCGCAGAGGCAACACAAATTACTAAAACGCGTGAAAACGGCACATACCTATGTAACCAATATACATATACGAAAATACTGGAAAAACTACGCATTTTTAATATACTTCATATTTTTAAGCATTTCAATATATTCTTTATTTTATAGAGCTAGGTTAGGTACTTTTGAAGATATTTAAGATTTTCTATAACACCCTTTTTCTTTGTGGTCCAGCGTATATTGAGGATAAAACTCATTCTAGCAATCCGGTTGTAAGCGGAGATTTTTTTTATTTGTCTTATAGTGTGTTCGGTAGTAAAGGATCTTACACATTTCAAACATTCCAGGGTGGTTCGGTATTCGGTTTTCGGAATGCAATATCTGAAATTGAAATTGGACATAGATACCCCAGAAATGACTACGATTATGTATCTCTTCTTTTCATTTATCTTACTCTGGTTGATATGGCTTCGTTAAGACTGATTAAATGCCTTAACACTTAAATGAGAAAATCATCATCATCATAATATCACCACGCGAGTCCCTAACGTTGAGAAAATCAATAAAAATTAAACTTCTATTGTGAATAACTTGTTACATCTCCGGACACCCACCGTACATATGCACACCTGACGGTGATTGTGCAATGAGGGATGGGACATTTTAAATTCGATCACCCACGAAGCGCGGCCTTTTGTCTTAGTAACTAAGACACCCCTTAGTAACTAAGTACTCGTATAATAAGTGTCGTAGAATTAAGTACATTTTGTGGAAGTGAAATAAACACTTTAAAAATCTAAACGGTTTTTTTTGAGATCCTCCGATGTGTATGCATCCTGTAATTAACTGAATTAAATAAAAATCTTTTTCAAATAAATAAACATAAATATTCCGCGTGAGAGGTTGGTTGGCATTTGGCAATTTTTAATTTCACGTTCTCTTCCTGTCAAACTTTCTAAATATCTTGCAGCATGGAAAGGCAAAAAAGTCAAACTCAATATTTAGGCGGAGTAAACAGTGAGGTAGACAGGCAAACAATTAGGTTTCTTCGATAAAAAAACAAGGGTGTGCCAAGAGGTCAGTCTTGTTATTTTAAGCTTAAGCTAACATAGTGTCGACCCAAATTTTATATGGTGCTCGTAATAAAACCTTACGACCTGTTTCTGCGTACAATTGACGTAGTTCATAGGGAATAAAAGTTGTCCCTTTTCCTGAAATTTTATTGAAATTGCTTTGGTTATTTCTATAGTACATTGGATAGAAATTATGCAATGAACTAGTTAGGCACCACGACCATTGCATTTACCGAAATTTCTAGTGGTACTAGTACAATTAAAGCGAAATTTTTGATAATGCTAATATTCAAAACCTTTAACTTGTATCATGATTCATTCCATGACGGACATCTGGAAACTAGACTAGACTACAACTTGATGGAACCACTAGATCTGAGCTCCTTGGCCGCTGGTTGTTGTTGGTATCACTCTGGAGCCGGATCTAAAAGAACGAAGAAGAAAGACGTATGAATAGTCCTGCTTGAGAAAAGGCAATGGACTCGCCACCTACCACGTTGAAGAAAGCAAAAAAGAGGTCAGAGCTCCTGACTGCGAAGTTTCAGGTCGCGATTTGAGTCTCGTTGAAGGAAGATATTTGTGTGATAAACACGAGTATTTGTACCAAATTCTATGTTCCAATGTTCTATGTATTTATGTGTATAACTATCTATATAGGTATGTATATCTTTAGTTTGCATGGTACGAAATTAGCTTAGTTTTGGACTAGGTCAATTTGAGTGGTATTGTCCCAAGCTTTTTATTTATTTATACAGAACTGGAACTACTCTCACCCCGTAAGGGATTCGGCGTGATGAAATGTATATGTAAGTATGGAAATATGTAACGTTTCTATATATCATATCTTTCGATATAATATCCGGAAATTATGAGAAATCAAAACCATATCCCCGTGTGTATCTATATAATATTCATAGATAATGAAACTGGAACCAGTTAATTTTGCACACTCAGCAATAGTGTATGTATTTAGGCGACGTTGAATTATTAATGCGCTTGAACACGAGGCTGGCATTTGATTTGGCTAGAACGGATTACTATATAGTGAGCCCACGTCACGTTCTCAATGCTCAACGAACCAGGATATTTGATATACGTTGTCACGACTTTGGTACTATAGAAAAAAGGAAACTTCTTAAGACGTGAAAACGTAAAACTGAAAACTTTGGTCGCTCGTCTGAGACTACACTTTGAAACAATGTGCCATACGATGATTCTCGCTATCATAATATATATATCCTCACGCCTTCCCACAAGGGTCCCCGAAGGGGTAGGCAGAGGTGTATAGGTAGTACCCACACCCACTTTCCGCCAGAGATATATTTTAGGTGCCAATGTGACAGATGGCGAGTCCATCGCCGTTACTCAAGCACGACTATGCTTACGCCTTTGAATTGCTTCTCATACGTATGCGGGTTTCCTTTATCCTATATAATAATTAAATATTGCGAAATGCCAGATAGTTCAACTAGTAGAAGGCTAACAAAAATGTTAGGCTATGTTTAAATCTGGGTCATAAGCTAGTTTAATAAACAGTCTAAGCTAGGTAACAGGAAATAGTTACTGTTATTAACCTAGTTTGCAAATGCCATCTTAGCAAGATATACTATCTTAGTTCTATATCCAGCAAAGGCAAATAGCGCGAATACACTTCCATTGTTAGTTAAACACTAGTTTGAGATATCTAGTTGGTCAGTGACAGCTTAAGCTATGATTAACTACTACACTGAAGCGAGATTATTGGGTATTACTTTGAAGATGAATAGCTGGCTTTATATCAACATCGCCGCTAGGTACTTATAATATACATACATACATACATATCATCACGCCAAGTCCCTAACGGGGTAGGCAGAGAGTATAATACTTATAATATAATGATAATATTCACTTTCACATTCACACCAGGGTTCCTGAAAGGGTAAGCAGAGTTGTAACAACACCCTCTTCTTGTCAGGAATACATTTAGATGTCGACGTGATAGATGGCGAGCTCATTGTCGTTTCTATTATGCATGTCACCATAGCCATACTCAGGAAAAGCAGATTTTTGTGCAAGATACGTTCTAGGCTTCTTGACACAACCGTGTCTATAAATCTTATTTCTTTAAGTTTTCTTCACTGCTTTCCCCTTTTGAAAAGGTCCCCGAAGGCGTAGACAGAGGTGGATAGGTAAGAGTAATAAAAAGTGAGTGTGTGGGACACTCACTTTTTCGTCAGTGATATATTTTAGGTGATAGATGGCGAGTCCATCGCCGTTACTCAAGCACAACTATAAATTTCTACGCCTTTGAATTTCTCAAGGTTATGCAGGCTTCCTCTCGATGTTTTCCTTCGCCGTAAAGCTCGTGGTGTGCCTAATCACCTTACTTAAGTTCGGAAAAACTCATTGGTACAGTCGGGATTCGAACTCGCAATCTTTGTGTTGCAGGTCACTACTTAACCACTCGGCCGCCACAGCTCATTATTTCTGTAAGTCTTGACAATAATAGACATACAAGTGTTACAACAATACAATTCTCGACAATATCAAATACTTACGAAGTCGCGGCAACATATACGTTATATATTTCATTCCAGTATCTCTCCGATACACGAGTGAAATAACTAATAGACTGTATTATTCCTCGAATGATGTATCACAGGCAGTTACTTAGGAAGCCTCAATAAATCACTGAAGATGCCTTCTCCGTTTTATCGTACATCGTAATTACTGCTTCAAGGTACACTCAAGCTAGCTTTATTGACTCTTATTGAGTTAATATTATATCTGTCGGTCCTAGTAGTCAGCGTTATGAGTTTCCTTGAGTTAAAGGCGTAGTTGTAATTTTATATTTAGTGTCCTTTTATCACACTGGCCGTGGTGTTCAACGATAGCGTCTTTGCCCTAGTCTTAGTCGCTCATACTTACAGTAATTCTCAACTTCGGTTTTCGGAAGAATCAGTTGACTTTGTATAACATGTCGAGCTTACGATTTAGTTGAATATCAACACTACACTCAATGGCCAATTCATTTTGAAGTTCGAATCTATACTAATATTATAAAGGGGAAACATTTGTAAGTATGTTTGTATTGAATAGGCTCCGAAACTACTGGACCGATATGAAAAATTCTTTCACCATTGGAAAGCCAAATTCACCCTGAGTGATATATATTTTCTTTTATATAAAAATCTTATGTCCACCCATGAGAAGCCGGGACGGACCACTAGTGTAATATACTGGGCGTCTTAGAAAATAAACACTTGCTCATATATTTGATAGGGCTATGAAAGGACGCAAATAAAAATAAATGTATTTTTTACATAAAATAACTTCTATCAACAAACGCCAAGAAAACACAGAGTAGGGTCACTAATAAATTCCCACGTCTCCTCGATAGCTTTTCGAAGCTTAATATTCCCCGTCTCCTCGACCTAAGGTTTGAAGTATTCTCAATATTGTCATGACCGTGCGTGTCGTAGCATTCCGAGTGGGAATGAGTGCTTCCCAAGACATTGCTTCATTACTTTAACCGGGAAAAGACTTAAGGAATATGAAACGAAATAAGTGTACATATTTTATACCGGGATTTTTTTATCAGTCGATCGTAGGTCGCTTAAGGAGACTATACAAGATCATTAAATGTAAATTCAATTTTGATTTAAATACTTATAATGTAAATTTTTATTCATGCAATTTACATCATCTTATAGCCTGCTATAAATAATTTAAAACATATGTTAAATAATTAATAATTAGAAGATAATTGTGGTACCAAATTAGAACATGTACACATATTTTTATTAAGTACTATCGATTGATATAAATATGATGGGAGGATTAGGAGTACTCAAAACCTTCGGGGATCTAAGACACGATTGATGAATGTGGAGTGTAACAAGTCCATCACAAAGTGCAAAAGATGACTGATTTCGGTGATAAAGTCTCGAAGGGTTTATTCCAATCCTTCAAAATAAGATCCCACAGATAACACTGACACAATTTATATTCCACATCGATAGTGCTGACGTTAATGCGAGGGATCAAGTGCCTTCTAAATTGAATATTCAATACAATATGTTTACATACTAGATGCGATCCCTGTCCCCCCTTTTAACATTAACCTCCCAAGGCCCATGATTGGATCGTATAGATATTATCCCTGTAACTTCAAAAGTTATTAATACAAGCTCCGGGTAAAAATTGTTTTCATAAGTGATTCATAAATTCAAGAACTGGGCTCTTGTCGGCGTCTCTGATGCAGTCTCTCCATTTACATCTGTGATAGAAGAGAAAATTTTAATCTAAGATGAAATATATCCTTTGTGTTAGACCAGATCATAATTTATATCTATGACCTTTTTCAACAAATTTCGTTCAGTTGCTTTTGCGTGGAAGAGGAACGAACATGCTTGCAAACTTTCGCATGAAATATTAGTATGACTTCGACAGAGATAGGTGCCAACGTAACAGATTGCATGTCCATCGCTATTACGCAAGTATGACTATACATACGCGTTATAATTTCTTCTCAAACCTATGCAGCTTTTCTCACAACGTTATTCTTATCGTAATGATTGGCAAGTGGCTGCTAAAGTCGCGGGCGAAATATAAATATTAACGTAAATGAAATGTTCTTCAGACCTGAATGCCATAAGTAATTCTTATGGTGAATATGTGTGCATAGCGGTGTGTAAATGTATGTGTGTCTGTGTATTCAATTAACTAAATAATGAGTGTCTGTGTATTCAATTAACTAAATAATGAGTGTCTGTGTATTCAATTAACTAAATAGTGAGTAGTAGATTGGTGTTACGTGATCTCATTGTAGTGCTACTAAGTCAGATTTGCAGCCAGACAATAATACATAATTTATCGGGGCATAAGCGGAATTGTACGAGGCAATTGGCAATTAAGTTGTAGGGTTACATAATACTTAGCGGTTTGTGAGCAAATACAGAGCTATACCAATAAATCGTACCGCACCAGCTAAAACAGATATAAATTGGTAACACGTGACGTTGCTTCTCTAAAATAAACAATAATAATAAAATACAATATTAACAAGAAACTGTTGCAAACCTTACTATAGATAACATACTTGAACCGAATCCACATCCCGCGGAAACGTGCCAACGAAGACTAACCGTCGTTACATCGTTGTCGAACTTATGATGGTTGAGTTGCTGATCTAGCAGCATTAGAAACCAACTTATTCTTCTTTTGACACAGTCACTTCATGTAGATTTCTGGAAACCACAGTCACTGAAAGGACACAATATTACCAGGAAGGCTTTACCTGGCTGCGATGTTCTGTTAAGTATAGGTATTGCTGAGCACCAATTTTTAACGGGAGATCTCTTTGTGCCCACCGGAGCCTAAGGACGGATTCCTACCAAACACGTTTATAGGAACACAAACGTAAGCAGAATATAGCTGCGATATGAGTGAAGCTTGAGTGAGTATAAACAGAATTAATTACCCAACTGAGGCAGATGCTCCCATAATTCATTGCTTGTTAACTCATGTATAAATTGTCAGTCTTCTAATGAGGTACCATTGTGTTGCCGATATTTTATTGGCATTTAAAACACATGCGAAGCAACATACCCACTTAGCAAATATTTTCGTCTCGTGATTATTTTACTAAGAGCCGTGGTGGCCGAGTGGTTCGAGCAGTTGCCTGCGACGCAAAGGTCGCAAGTTCGAATCCCGACTGTACCAATGAGTTTTTCTGAACTTAAGTACAGTGATTAGTCACACCACGAGCAAGAGCCGTGGTGGCCGAGTGGTTCGAGCAGTTGCCTGCGACGCAAAGGTCGCAAGTTCGAATCCCGACTGTACCCATGAGTTTTTCTGAACTTAAGTACAGTGATTAGTCACACCACGAGCTTTACGGTGAAGGAAAACATCGAGAGGAAACCTGCATACGTCTGAGAAGCAGTTCAAAGGCGTATGTATAGTCGTGCTTGAGTAACGGCGATGGACTCGCCATCTGTCACGTTGGCACCTAATATACCTCTGGCGGTAAGTGGGTGTGTGGGTATTACCTATACACCTCTGCCTAGCCCTTCGGGGACCCTTGTGGGAAGGCGTGAGGAAATATATTATTTTACCTTTGCGAATAAATTTCATAGTTCTACATGTATGGAGAGACTGATCAACGTGAACGAAGCTAAAGAGGTATTTCTAAAAAGAACTGGCGCTCTACTCTCTCTGTCTACCGAGTACCATACAATTTACAAACGACTTGAATTCTTACTATTAAGTAGTTTATACATTTACACTACATTTCTACAACGTTATTGTGAAGGCATACTGTTCAACTAGAACTACAGTACAAAGCCTGATCATACCTAATACTGTTATTGTATTCATTATCATGTCAGTTATCCGGTGTAGGCGGGATGCTGATAAAACTTTTTTTTGTGTACTGTTCGTCTTATTTATAATCATGGTGACCGAGAGGTTTAAAAGGTCACTCACAACTCCATTATTGCAGTTTCGAATCCTGTGGTTTGTTGATTGTGCAACTTAGAACTTGTGCAGTGATTTGTCATACTACAAGCTATAAGATAAAGGGAACATCGTAATCTCGAGAAAATAATTCTGGAGAAATGTGGGTAGTTCTGCAGGTAAAGAGCAAAACTAAATAGGGCCGGGCCACGTTATTATTAATAATATTAATGTGCTGTGTTAATATTAGCGACCCGCCCCGGCTTCGTACGGGACTAGAGCATATTATGCATACATACGTTTTTTCTGACTATATATATAATATATAATATATATATATATATATATATATATATATATATATATACTCACGCCTTCCCACAAGGGTCCCCGAAGGGGTAGGCAGAGGTGTAAAGGTAATACCCACTTTCCGCCAGAGGTATATTAGGTGCCAACGTGACAGATGGCGAGCCCATCGCCGTTACTCAAGCACGACTATACATACGCCTTTGAATTTCTTCTCAGACGTATGCAGGTTTTCTCTCGATGTTTTCCTTCACCGTAAAGCTCGTGGTGTGACTAATCACTGTACTTAAGTTCCGAAAAACTCATTGGTATACTCGGGATTCGAACTTGCGACCTTTGCGTCGCAGGCAACTGCTCGAACCACTCGGCCACCACGGCTCTTTCTGACACTTATAGTAACATATATTGTATTGTCATGTCAAAAGGTCTCAGACTTTATTCGACATTTTCAATAATTATTGTCATATTTATATAATAACTACCAATTATCACAAAATTGTAACACACACCTGAACCTTTTTCATAAATCACTCTACCTATTATTATTATTTTTTTTATACCACTTGGTTGGCAAACAAGCATGCGGTCCGCCTGATGGTAAGCGGCTACCGCCGCCTATGGACGCTTGCAACACCAGGGGTATCACTCGCGCGTTGCCCACCCTGCAGGAATCTTTTCACACCCTTCTAGAAGAACTCCATGCTGTACTCTCCAAACTATTACTATATTACCTATACTATTGAAAGCAGCATAAAATCTGTTCGGTATTTTTTAAGGTTATCGCAAACAGACTGACTGTCGCGGCTAAAATATTGTATAATGTACAGGTTTAAATTGACCATCATGCGATACGATTAGTAATTTGATTATGCCCTCGTGTAATTGTTACTGATAATTAAATCTCTGCAGAATTAATTAAACATACAACTGTGGAAGTTTTCTCATCAAAATTAGTCGAGTTGAAGGCTTTCATTAAAAATAACTGTTTATTTGATTATATTTGCTTCCCACGTGTTTCACATGCACAATTAATTCAATATTGCAGAATTATTTTGTGATAATCGATTATCTGATTATTTAATTTCACTGTCTGAGAACTCGGAGAACTTGGAAATGAATTTTATTTCGAGTTTGTTTGTGAGTTTTCCATAAAGGTGGCAAACAAGTAAACCATCCGCCCGATGGCAACTGGATATCATAGCTAATAATAATAATCCTTCTATGTTCTCACGCCTACCCACAAGAGTCCCTGAAGGGGTGGGCAGAGGTGTATAGGTACCCACGCACCCACTTTCCGCCAGAGATATATTTTACGTGCCAACGTGTCAGATGGCTAGTCCATTGCCGTTACTCAAGCACGACTATACATACGCCTTTGAACTGCTTCTCAGATGTATGCAGGTTTCCTCTCGATGTTTTCCTTCACCGTGAAGGTCGTGGTATGACTAATCAACAGTGATTAAGTAGCCGTGTATTGTATTTTAATTAACTTAAGTTCAAAAACTGCAGTCGGTTTCGAATACACAAGTACAATTTATACGTTCACATATTGGATTTTTGGTTATTTAAATAAGTCCACTTTTGAGGGGCATGGTACACGCACTGGTCATGTTTTTTTTTAAATTTACATGAACATGACGATTATGGTAATTCAAAACACAGTAGATCTATTAATTTGATGATACAAGTTGATGACAAATATAAACTTTGATGACACAAAAATATAGTTCCCATTCAAAACCTGTAAATAGACGTATTTATTTGACTCCAGCTTTTCCAAAACATGCTTGGTCTGTGCCTTATTCATTCAGACCATCGCCTAACAGTACTTCCGCAAAGGCACTGCAATAACAAAGAATTTTAAATATGAAAAGCTTACCGGAAACTCTATGAAACCCCAAAATAATTCTGAAAGGATTACGGGTACGCATTCTTTGAATCACAATAGGCGCTTATTTTGCAAGAACATGAATACAACACTTTGCACAACGTGCGTCTTAGTTTCATTACGTTTGTTTATCCCCTTGCTCATTACTAAGAGTAAGCACCAAATAATGTTAGCGTGGAATTGAAGGTGGAAATAAATAAAAATGCCGAAGCAATGTCACTTTCCATATACCAAGATTAATTCGATACAACGACTCAAGGATCGGAACGTTAAGAGTAGTCGACATTGAGTATGAAAATACCGACGAATGTGGATGATGCGAGATCTACATGCATGAAGGAACGATAATGATTGCTGAATAATTATCAGCATTACTTGCCATCTCCGACTTGAATTTCATGCAGGTTGTTGACGACGACATGATGACGATCATGCATCCGTGATAAGGCTACAGCTACTTCGAGTCTAATGAAATAAAAAAATTATAAAAGTACAATTTTTTTAATACAAAATACTGTAAGAAATTGTTTAGAGCTAAGCACGTGTCATACCTCAAAGCATTGCTACAAGGGTGCGAGCTCAAAGAATGTCATCGCTTGGGGCTTTGTATGGTTACATAATTGCGAATACAAACAGTCCTTTTATGGTTTTCTTAAAGCCTGAGCCTGATATGTACATTTAAAAAGTTTGTTTTTCTTAGATACATGTTGTTTGCAACAACATATATAATATGAATGCAACAAAAAAAAAAAAATTTACTATTTGTATTTATATATGGTTTATTGCAATAGTAAATTTTAGTCCCTTGGCAAATCCTGCGACAAATCTGCTAAAACATACACAAAAGCAGTATAAAATGCAGCGCAGTCAATAACATCATCAATATTTTGAACGTTCAATGTATCACCATCACTGTGATGGTACCAAAAATACTGAGAGTTATTGTTCAAAAGAGACGCTCCAGGTACGCCTTCCTTTATAAAAATCGATATATCTGAGCCAGGCCCATCGCTTTCTTTAACTAAGCTAATGGGAGCAAATTGTTTCATCACTTCTTTCACAATACATTTCGCCCTTTTAGATCCAGCTATTTCCACACCAAGCGGTTTAAATGTTCCCTCATCAGACTCCATTATGAAATTAATGTTTGGTAGTTCATTTTTATGCTGCTTCAGGTAGGCAAATGCTCCGACTAGTCCCGGTTCTTCTGCTGTCCACAATATGGCTCGTAATGTTCTCTTTGGTTTTAAATTCAAATGATTTATCACAATAGGTGCAAACCAGCTTATAAACATGCCACCACCATCATCCATTGCTCCTTGACCTACATCCCAACTATCAATATGACCGGAAACGATAACTGTCTTCTCCGGATTAGTTTTACCTTTAACGTCAATTATAGTATTACGCGACGTTTTCATATCAAACGTACTTTTCATATTAATATGTAATATTATCTTTTTTCCTTTATCTTGCAATCTTTTCAATAAATCTGCATCTTCATGTGTGATGGCTGCTGATGGTATTTTTGTTACATTGGGACCATAGTACTGGGCACCAGTGTGAAGACTGTATATTGAAAATGGAGTGATGCTCCGCACTAGAGATGCAACAGCGCCTTTCATTGAAGCCTTTGTAGCGCCTACTGCTCTATACGCTACTGTGTCACTGTAACTGACAAACGGAACATCGTAAACTACAATTTTACCCCTTACTTTTTCTGTATCTAATTTAGCAAGTTCGTTAAAGCTTTGAACGACAATCGCTTCAGCTGTGATTCCCTCAGGCGGTGTACTGACACTGGAGCCTAGTCCCAATATCGCAATTTTTTTTTTACGTGGCTCAATCATTCTTCCATATTCATGACCACGGACCCAGTGGGGAACCTGAAAATATTTGAATGTATCAATTATGACATAGACCTTATTTATCCTTTTGATGTTATAGATTAATGAATAAAATACAAACACGTGGACACAAGATAAATTATATTACAATTTATGAGTTGCTATAGGCAAAAATAAAAATAAACTCTCTAACTATTAACTTCAAAGTGTTCGATCTTCATTTGGATAAAACATAAAACACAACACACACAAGAGTGGTAGGGCATAACGGGTTTCCCGTTCGAATTTGGAGCTGCCTGACTGGGGCAGGACCTCCACCTTATAGAAGTCCGTAGCCAAATAACACAATTTATTGTGTTGTGTTCCTACGTGATGAATAAAGTTACCAGTAATGAGCTCGTTGGGGAGGGGGAGGATTGCTATATTGTGTTGGCAGCAGAGGGATTAGTCCCATTATGCTGCCAACACAGTATAATTCACTTCAACACAGAGTGGCAACGCGCAAGTGATACTTGTGATACGTTTTCCATCGACAGAGCCGTTTGCTTGTTTGCCACTCTTGTTGTATAAAAAAAACATCTTAAGTAGTATTATTGTTCAACCAATACTTGATTAACAGACCGGTAGTTCCTCTGTAGTAACGTCAGTAACTCCATTACTCTTTGTAAGTTGAATCATATGATCAATTGCGTTTTCTAATACATCGCTGCCTGAGACGCGAGCCCCAAAAGTATCAATAAAATCAGTGTACCTGAAAAGATAAATGTATGTTGTATCATTGTTACCACATATTTGAGTATTTATTAACCGATGTTCTGCAAATTACATAAATATACACACACATAACATAATGTGTGAAAATGATCGTATCCATTTTTTTTATCCTGTCTTAACGAAGCTGATGGTATGCGGCTACCACGGTATTTTAAATAGCAGGCGTATTAAATGCGCGTTTCCAACCCGAAAATATTTTTTTCATTGTTATACGTAAGTTGTTGAATGGTTGTGATAAGTTCATCGATATGAACGGAACCATTGCGATAAGCTAAATATAATTTTATTTCACAATGTACTTTGTTATTTTGTCGGTAGTACAGGTCTACTCGTATTTCTTATCGTTCTACGCCTGGCATTCCTATTAATAATTCTATAACGTATTTACCGGTTGAATACTTGGCGTCTGTAAAGTCCATGGAAAGTATTCGTACACCACTTGCCCTTCCTTCATGAATCTTAATAATAAAAAATAAATAACATTTTTTTATTTATTAAAACTTATTTCTGTTAGTGTAAAAATAATAATAATTGAAGGTATAGGAGAAGGTACCCGATTGGTTCATTAACTCACACGCTTCACATGCAAGCTAATGAACTGATCGAGCACGAATGCACAGCTGCGACACGACCTTCCTGCTATAAATTATGAACTGCCTACCCATCCGGGGACTGACATATATACATATTATCACGCCGAGTCACTAATGGGGTAGTCGGAGAGAATAGAGTGTCAGTTCTCTCTAGACTTGCATACCTCTTTCGCTTCGTCCACAATCATCAGTCTCGTCATACATAATCGCTGGTTCGAGGTTTCTGGTTTCTGGACATTAAACAAGTCGAGTTACATGATGTGAGTATGTAATATGTATGTAAATCTATTATGACATATCCAAATCAACATCTCGAAAACGGCTCCAACGATTTTCATGAAATTCGGCATGTGAGTTAGGGACGATAAATCGATCTATAGGTAATTTTTTTAGAAAATGCCGTTTTATCTGCGTGTTCAGGAAAAACGGCTACAATATCATCCGAATAAGAAGATAATTTCTCCACCGACACAGCAACACTAAAGCTACTTCAGTAGATGGCGTTGCTTAGAGACACTAAGCCAATGAGTGTTTGGTTTGAGGTTAGTCCAAAAAAAGCTATTGTAAACTTTATTTTATTATTGATAAAATATGTCTTTTTAACTTAACATGTCTGCAATTAATATTTCATCAGTATGTAATTCGTATCTAAATATAATTTCCAAAAAATAAGATCTACCAAATAAAAGTACCGGTCATCCAGGTACTATGCATTAAAACACTTACGTATTATATGCATTAAAACACTTACGTATTATATGCATTAAAACACTTACGTATTATATGCATTAAAACACTTACGCTGCATACATCTGTTTGCCCAAGCCACCATTTTTTATTGCTTCTATAATCCTTCCGGTCACGTTTCCATATGATTCTATTTCGTTGACCAACGCTGGGGCTAGTGAGCAATTGTCATCTTCAAAGCGATTTATTATCACATTGGAATTCACCAAACCGACACTTATTATCAGGCAAGCAACCGAATACATTGCCTTGTTGCCTCGACGAGGCATAGCGCAGAACTAATGATGCCTCTCGCAATTATTGTTATTATATACGTTGCTAATGAGTGTGCGACTGTGCATTAGGAATGGAGAACATACTCGTACATATCACACCGAGTCTCACGCGTGATACGCAGATGGAGTAGAGCGCCCGTTATCTATAGACTTACAGAGCTCTTTCGCTTTATCCACATTCATCAGTCTCTTTATGTATGTTTGCCGGCTTTAAGTATAGTTACGTAATTGTTAAATGATTGTTTTATTTATATATTCGTCCTGTCTTTGGGATATTTAAATTGGTTGTTTTTATAATAACTCACCACAGGGGCCACTGAAAGGATAGAGTAAAACTAAATTTTCGTCTGAAATAAATCTAGGTGCTCACGTGACAAATGCCTAGTCTGTCTATCGAATACTCTGTACGTGCATCATAGATTTTTTTCTCGATAGTAATAGTAATGCTGTAACTGTGTGGTGACCCGATATTTGCCTTAACTATAAAGCTAGTCGTAATCAATTTCCGTTGTTTCAAAAAATATTTGAAATCCCCATTGTTATAGACCACCGCGGCTCGAACTGGTAAGCTTGCTACCTGCTGCTGGAGACTATTTCTACCGCTCGGCCACCAAAGCTGTAAAAACATGCTATTTTATATTCAAATCGTTAATACCTAAGTTATTTTGCATCATTCATCATCATTTATATGTTGTATATGTATATCCACGCCTTCCCACAAGATTTCTCGAAGGGGTAGGCACACCTTTTCGCCGTAGATACTACTCGGCCAGAATAGCTCTCATATGCTGATAAGTTATTCTACGACATGTTGATGCCCCATGGTGAACATCAAAAGTGTTGTTTGTATGTTTCACAGACGATATCCATCTTTATTTTCTATCCTTTACAAACAAATCCCTTATAAATTAAGGCCGCCATATACACCATTTCGGTTTCAATAAAAAAACTCGTCGGAGTTTCATATCACGTAGTGTGAAATTTTCGTCGCACTTCTCACGAGGAACGTGACACAATTGCAAATTATAGATGGAAATGTTTATGTTGTGTGTATTTTAATTTGAAAATTAAATAAGGGAAAATAAAATCCATTATGGTAGGTACACTTGTGGTTTTATAGTAATTTGGCAAATTATGATATGCGAGCCAAATCGATTTGACTATCCTAATATAATATAATAATATATCCTCACACCTTCCCACAAGGGTCCCCGAAGGGGTAGACAGAGGTGTATAGGTAATACCCACACACCCACTTTCCGCCAGAGGTATATTAGGTGCCAACGTGACAGATGGCTAGTCCATCGCCGTTACTCAAGCACGACTATACATACGCCTTTGAATTTCTTCTCTGACGTATGCAAGTTTCCTCTCGATGTTTTCCTTCACCGTAAAGCTCGTGGTGTGACTATTCACTGTACTTAAGTTCAGAAAAACTCATTGGTACGGGATTCGAACTTGCGACCTTTGCGTCGCAGGCAACTGCTCGAACCACTCGGCCACCACTGCACTATCCTAATAAATACTGTAAATACGAATGTTTGTAAGTATGTCTGGATGTTTGTTACTCAATTTCGCCAGAAAGCCTGAATAGAATTGAATGTGATTTGGCACAGAGATAGATTATTAGCTGGATGAACACATAAAATATGTTTTGTTTTCAAAATAAATGTACATAATCACGTCGAGTCCCTAACAGAGTAGGAAGAGAGAATAGAACGCCAGATCTCTCTAGACTTACATAGCTCTTTCGCTTCGTCCACATTCATCAGTCCCTTCATACGCGCTCGTCGGATTTGAGTACCCAGTTTCTCAGAAAGATGCTATTCTTACTAAACTTTTTCTGTAAATCTTTTGTTTTTAAGGAACTCTTAAGATTGTTGACTTTTAAAACCATTAATTAATTGTACGATAACATCTTCGCGCCTTCCCAAAGGGTCCCCTAAGGTAAGGTAGGTAGAGGTATATGGGTAGACCCGGGAAATTGCAATCCGGATGCCAATGGTACAGTCCGCCGCTGTTATTTAGGCACGGCCATTACATACTCGATCGTTTTTAAATTTCTTCTCAACGTATGCGTTCTTCTCCATGTTTTAACTTCACCGTAAAGCTCGTAATGTGTCTTTTAATCACTGCACGTAAGGGCAGAAAACTCATTGTTCCAGTCACGATTTGAACTTTGGCTTGCAGGCGTCTGATTGCTCAAACCACTCGCCCACTAAGGTTCTGTTACAGAATTATTTATTCCGTAAAATAATAAAGTTGTCTTGATTTGCATGAAAATGGCTGATTATGAACCAGAGTAAAGTTCAGACGTTTATTCGAAATATATTTATCTCAAGACATACAAAGTATGACAACTTGTGAGCCAAGTTTTAGCAAATTAATGTCAAAAGTGGAACCACAAGCGATAAATTTTAATAGCGTTGAAGCTTGTTGCATAAAAGCTTATTTACTTTACATTTCATTTTTCATATCGCTGTAAACGAATTAGCAGTGCCCAAGTCTAATATTAACTCAACTTAGGCACTACTAATGGACGTTTATTGCGATGGTTATAATATTTATTATTTTATTTATTTTAAAATACACATTAGGACGGCCAGTAGTCAATTACTCTAAATAGTTAAAATTATATACACAACATATACACAACACAAAAGAAATCATATAAAACAACATTCATACAATCGCCTCCCAATACTCCAGACATGCCGACATAATAGTCTGCCATCAATCCGCAAACAAATCGCAATCAGAGTTGGACTCCAAGAGATCATTGAACGCAGAGAGAGTGCGAGGGACGGGAGAGTATGATAATAAAATATAATTATAATATAATTTACTAACTCTATGCTTACTAACTATATAATTTACTAGCAGTGCCCTATGGTGGCAACCCTTGGGTAAATAGCGCAATGAAACGTATAGCCGTCCCTAATAAGCGGGCGATTTAATACAACATATATTTCTTCAAATCGGGTCCCTGAGATTAGCGCGCTTAGCCAATCTTCAGTAATATTGTATGAAGCATTCAAAATCGTCTCTGTTATGTTGAAAAGTTTCTATGCAAATCGGTTCTCCACACAAGGGTCCACTAAGGTTCGTAATAAGTGGTCTAATCTCTATACTTAAGTTCAGAGAAACTCATAGGTGTTACAGGCGACAGGTGAAACGAACCACTCAGCAACAACGTCTCCATTACGACTATACATATATTTTTTTAATCATCTCACAAACGTATGCATGTTTCCTCTAGACGTTTGTCTTCACCGTAAAAGCTCGTGTCGAGACTAATAATTAATTTTGTTCCTTTTCATATTTGTAAAAAAAACACAACAGATTAGAATCGTGAGTGCTAAATATTTCACACTAACAAAGTTGCATGTGAAAAGCTGGTAAGAAATAATATTCGCGCAGGCACTGGCAGTAAGTCGTAAATACAAAATGGTTCATAAACATACGAGTACATATTCCCATACATCCTGAACTTTCGGCACGAGCGCGCATCGACATAATATAAACATTTTATAGTTTCCCAACGTAATATATACTTCATCAGGAGTGGCTGCGAATATGCAGTGTAATAAAGTTATCTATTTTCTAAGGGCATGTAGTGTAGACGTAAAAGTAACCGAGGCTCGACGTGCCCGCTGTAAATCAAGTTAATAAAGTCTATATCGAGCTACAAAGTATATTGTGATACAAAATGGCAACCGCTGCGGCTTTTTTTTGGGGGGTGGCAAGTCAAGTATTGCCTTTTTCTTTCCTATTTTTTTTCTTTACGACAGAGAAAACTAACATTCGGCTTGCCTAGTGATAACCGGATATTGCATTTTCACAGAATTTATTCGTTCCTACCTAGAATCGAACCTGCGGCTTAGTTTCGTAGCCAGGTGCTATAGCCACTAGACCAGACGATCGTACACCAGATTCTGTTTAAAGATTTTATATTAGATATGATTATATATATACAACGACGTAGTTGAAAAAAAAAAAAAAAAAAAAAAAAAAAATATCTCTGTCAAGAAAAATATGCTGGCTTCTATGTAATAGCTCTGTATGTGTGTGTAGCAATGTATAAATAGTAACTATATACTTTTTTCTCTGCGAAACTCTTATGAAACTTTTTGTTGCCTAGCTGTAGAACACAACAAAGTTTCGTGAAAAGGCAAAGGAAATGTTAAGAAGCAAGTGCACATACATTCAAACAAGTTTGTAAAGAAGCGGAAGCAAATGTGAATGAGAAAATTACCTTACTCAAACGCCCCGCCAACTTTGACGGAAACTGCGAGTAAACTCGTTCAGAGCTCGAACATCCGCTCCGCTGGGGAGTCTCGATAAGTGATGCAGTTAGGAATAATTTTTCAAGGGGAAATTTTCACTCAGCCTATACCTTTTTAGGTGACAAACTAGAATACATACTTATGATACAATCATACTAATCAGTAGTCTTACATAGACGCTATATGAGTTTTGGTACCTTGTATACCTTGGGACAATTCCACCCAAATTGACATAGTCCCAAGTAAAGCAAAGCTTGTGTTATAGTAATTAGACAGCGATATATCTACTTCTATAGATAGGTCTATATATAATTACATAAGACATCCAAGACTAAGGTACAAATACTCCTGTTCATCACACAAATATCTACCCTTAGCGGGAATCGAACCCGTTACCCCAAGTTTCGCAGTCAGGAGCTCTAAGTACTAGATCCGACCGCCGTCAAGTATAAAACGTTAAGGTATTTAGAGTTATACCCCTGGTGTTGCAAGTGGCCAGTTAACCATCAGATGGACTTGTTTGACACCTTGATATTTCATTAAATATCTTTACAATACCCACATTCATACTAGTTGCTTTGGAAATCGCTTCGTTGTGAATTTCTTCTAAAATTGTTTCGCAATACACCCAACATTCGTTGCCGTATATTAACCACCCTTATACATGCTTAATAAATAAATTTTTATGTATCGGTATTTACTTCTTGTAAGACAAGAATGATTAGCTCCTGATGTTATAGGTTAAAGAAGTAGTGAGAAATTACCTGTATTTTGTAAACTTTAAAAGTGTAAAAAACTATAAATAAAATGAATAAAACTACACGGCGTACGAAAGTCTTTAAGAACATACTTACCTGCCAGATAAAGGCAGACCTTTGTTCTCGAAACTTTTTGAACCAATTTGTTTCATTCTTACGTAGATATTTAAGAAAGGTGATCAATCTTTGTTCGAGTTTCTTTCGAACTACGTCGATTCCATTCCAACTTTGTTTGATTGAGTATATTTTATTGATGACTTCGATCGTGTCAATTATAAAGAACTCGGAAATAAAGCCCGAACATACAAAGCATCAATCACTTGCGTTTGTTTTATAGAAGAAAAATATTGTCTCAATGATTTTGAAGAATTTGCTTACATTCAGACGTAAGCAAATTCTATCACGAGAATTATTAATTGCCTGGGAGGTTTCTCGTCTGGGCGAAAAGTATTCAAAAATTTAGTGTAAATTAACTTGCTTCTGCCTGTGACTTCATCTGTGGAATATATCTCTATATATATATTCGTATATATATATATATATATATATAGCCGGTACTAGTTGTACTGCTTGATGGTCCAAGTTAAAATTTCGCTACAAAATTATGCCTATGTTTTTCTTTGATCTTATCAAACGACTAAAGTGTGACGTATGACCAGACAGACACACAGACAAATAGATACTGGTACTGGCACAGAGATGGTGCATCCGGTGCTGTTCAACAAACTCCACGAATTCCAATTTACGTGTACAGGCATCCTTGAAGTAGTTTTCCTTCGCCGTAAAGCTTGTATTGGTACAAATTGCAATCTTTACTTTGCAGTTGACTAGTTAAACCACGGGCTCTTCTACGTAAAAACCCCCTTACAACAACCTTATCACTTAGAAACATAAATTTAATAGAGTTGAGTGAGTTTAGTGTAATGGAGTTGTTACAATAATTACTCAATAGAGGAAATATTATTTGCTACGCCCTTCAGAGTATATGTTACTTTATAATGGAGTGTTCTGAAGAATTTTTAGACATGATGCCCACTTCTACCTTATACAATCGCCACCTGCTCGCCATCAACGGGGAATTCATCCCCATACTTTGGAACCACAAAGGTCTGCGCGATTCCAAAGGAGTTTCCTTCCGCGAACGCTCAGGCTGTGGAATGAGTTCCCCGTTTAGGGTTTCCCTGGAAAGCACAGCATGGAGTTTTTCAAGAAAGGTGTGAAAAGATTCCTGCAGGGTCGGCAACGCGCGAGTGATTCCCCTGGTGTTGCAAACGTCCATAGGCGGCGGCAACCGCTTGCGGGCGGCAATGTTGTTTGCCACCCAAGTGGTATAAAAAAAACTGTGAATTGGAAATTTTTTATACAGAAATTATCTTATTAATTTAAATCACGTCGAAAGCGATACAAATCTACGATGTAAACAACCGAATGTAAATGAACGTTGGAAAGTAATGGCGACTACGCCCCTCACTTTACAATAAACACGGCTGCGAATGGCTGCTGTCGTTTTAAGTTGTTCTATGCACCATTTACTTAATGAATACTTATGGTTATGGGGTACCATAATTTGCTTCGTTACGTCTGGGAGGGGAGTGAATAATTACCTTTACTACTTTAAATATTGTGGCACTCGTTTGTTTTCAACACAAGCTGGCACGGCTTGAGAAGTTAGTATAGCAAGTTTATAGACCATGTCCTAGATCAAATCGATCGGACGCTCAAGGACGGGAACCTCAAGAGTACTCGAAACCGACGAGCATGTATTAAGAGACTTATGAATGTGGACGAAGCGAAAGAGGTATATAAGTCTAGAGAGAACGGGCGCTCTATACTCTATGCCTAGGCGTGATGATTTGTATCTATGTTTAGACTATGGCACAGTGTAAGGGTTGCTACGCGCCAGCGTGACCCCTGGTGTTGCAAACGTACATAAGCGGTGGTTACCGCTTACCATCGGGAGACCGCATGCTTGTTTGTCACCATAGTGCCTATTAAAGAAAGTACTGATGACATATCATCTGCTTACACTCTGGGTGTATGGAAAATAACGGAGAGTATTGCAAAATGACCAAAATAGCGCGAAACTTTAGATAGTCCTCAATATGGAAAACAAAGCCGAGGAAATCCTTTAAGCCCATTATTCATTCGAACGGGATATTGTCTCAGTGACCCTTTGACCCTTCGGTATTGAAACCTGGAGCGGCATTTTAGGAATTTTCCTAATATTTGAGGTTACATTCGGTAAAAGATACGAGGATAGTGAGTACTGTGTCAATATGTGAGAATTTATGTGATGTATAAATTTTTTGCCGTCATACCGTTGACCGTTTATTGACTACGCCATGCGTGAATGCCGATGAAGGTGCGGTGAATCAAAGAAGTTCCTTTGATAATTGTGATTACAATGTCATCATCATGTCATCACGCCGAGTCCGTAACGGGGTAGGCAGAGAGTATAGAGTACCAGTTCTCTCTAGACTTACATACATCTTTCGCTTCGTCCACATTCATCAGTTTCTTCATACATGCTCGTCGGTTTCGCTTGTACGATGATTACAATGTACTTATCTAATAGGGAACTTCTTAGGGAAAGTCTTAATAGAACTTAAGTACAATGACTAGTCACGCTACGAGCTTTACAGTGTAGGAAAATATTGAGAGGAGACTCGTATACTCTTGAGATGAAATTAATGAATAGTCGTTCATGGGAAACGGCGATTGACTCGCCATCTGTTAAGAAGGTCTTGGAAACGTCGTCGGAATGATTATGAGAATCATTATAAAGTCATGGACCGGAACGGCTTGTTTTTAATTTCGTTCTTATTAATGACTAATAATTCTTAATTCTTATTCTAGACCGTTCACTGGACATAAAAATCTATACATAAATGCCTGGTATTGGATAAGTTATGATAACATAAGCGGATTGTACAACCAAAGCATGCCCGCATTATTTCAAAAGCTCAAACTCTGCTAATAAGGCCGGGAATGTCAGATTTTAAACTTTGTTACACGTACTTAAAGTTAAAGTTCGGGAACCTTATATACTCGTAATACGGAACTCATCATAACGTATCAGAAATCATTTTAAATGTAGAAAACCATCAACCAATCAATTATCGTTAGATTTCAATTAAAATAAGAAATGAGTTCCATCAATGTGATGTGTATATCATTGTTATCTCCTTCTTTAATAAAATAAAGAAATATATGTAAAAAAACAATAGTACATAGATTTCAAAATATTCAACACTAGCTGTGGCGATTTCACACACTGGTCATCAATATGATAATATATTTATATAAAAAAGTCTGTCTGTCTGTCTCTCTATCGGTCTGTCTCTTAAGCTACAAAGAAATCTACGCTCTCTACTTATCCCGTGTGGGACTTGTGATGATATGTGTGTAAGTGTTTTTATTATCATCTGTTTAATTATCCATCTAGAAAAATTCTTTTTTTTTTCTTTAAATAACACACAGACATTTAAGTTTTATGTTTTAGTATAGATAAGTGCTGGTTTACGCGCCAGCACTCATACATAAATCGATTTGAGGCCATTTGCGACAGTGTCTCCTCATAAAATTGTCACCGGCTATCGGCACGATTTCGATCAAACAGCTCGCCCATTAACGGATATTATGTTTTTCAGGCTTTATAAATCACCACTCGAACCCTCCCTCACATAATGGATACTTAAAGCTCTCTTAAATTCCCTGCAGATATTTTAAATAAGTAGGTATCTAAATACTTCGTATATTTCGGTAACGAGGCGATCCGTATTTTTCTGGTATCACTTAGATAAAAGATAATGTTGTAGGAATACATTTAAAATGATTTCGTACACGCTACTCATGAATGAAAGCCTTCGAATGGGAAATTCATATTTATTAAAGTAGTATGAGAGTTAAGGCATAAGGGCAACTTGTGTTCAAAATTGGAATTGTCCAAATGGACACCTTTACCTTAGAAGATAGGCATTGCATATGGAAAGTATTTCTGAGTGAGGTCTTATTATGTAGAAGTCCGTTACGGCTACAATGCTGCTTGATCAGCAAGTCAACCTGTAATGTGCGAGTAATACTTCTGGCATTGCTAGTGCCTATAAGCTACGGTAACCGCATTAAGCGGTCTGTATGCATGATTGCCCCTTTCTTATACCTATACATAAAATAAAATTATAATAGACCCATGTCTGCACATTGCAGTTATTGAAGGAACTAATATGGGTATTCATTAGAGTAACAGAAGCTTAAACAATAATCATATTTGACTTTTGTTCGTCTGCCTGTAAGCATCTATATGCGCTACGTAAAAAATTCCAAGAAATAGAATGCTGTTTTAGTTATGTATTGCAAAAGTCTAACTTAAATCCGTAGTTTAAATTTTTACATCGAATTGAAGCTGGGGCAACCAGTATTAAAATAAATCTTTAAAAACAACACTTCTTTTTGACAAAGATTTCAAATCTTAAGTTACTATTGTTTTGGCGAAGCTCATTTCCTTCTAAGATGAAAAAAGTAAAACAGTTTAATTAGAAATTGCTGTGATTAAAGCAGAAACTCTTTGAAAGTCCTTTCGCAACAACTTGAAAAAACATTCGTAAAGATAAGATGTTTTTCCTTTTAAATATGAGAAGGACAAAAACATTCAGATATTAATCGCAAACCTTTTTTCTTTTGAAAAAAGTTTCAATGTCCTACAAGCGTTTCTTCCTTTAGAAAACAGTCGCATCTATTGGTACCTACTGAGGGCTTTACCGTTCTGAATATAATTTGAAATTATCTATTATTTATTAACAGTAAAAAAATTAGAGTATTTATTAGTTTGTCAGAGTTTACGAGTACATAAGTTAAGTGACACCAGCTTTACGGTGAAGGAAAACATGAAAAGCAAACCTGCATACGTTTCAGAAGATGATGAAGGACGTGTGCATAGTTAATATTATTTAATGGAGCCCTATCATAATTGTTATATAAAATTGCAGTACCTTACACCACTACAAATATATATAAGTAAAATAATTTGTGTTTGAGAACCTGCAATATGTGTTGCAGTTTCTCTAACACAACTTTGTTTGCATATAAATATATCTCCGATTAAAAGGGTGTACACAATATCTAGGAGGTATAGTTGAAAGAGAACAAACTCAATACATTTTGAAATATTTATTCGTCTGGTATGCAAAGAAATATCTGCCAAAATCGTGTCCGTAATGTTTGCCTAGACAATGTTTCAGTGTGATATGGCTGCCACTTGTACTCATCTTAGTTTAGTACCACTTCGCATTAAAATGGTAAATTTAAGCTTCATCTTATTTCCAGTTTAATGGACGGATTACGACAAATTACACATACTATTATCTGTTGTTTCGAACTTATTGAGCTCTAAGTCTGCTAGCATAAGATTGAGAGTCCCAAGATCGTAAAAACCTGAATCTCAGCATACGGGACCATAAACAAATGTTATCGCTGTAAAAGACGCGGATCGCTTTTTATTACCCACCACTAAACCGGGTTCTCAAGATTTAGGTACGAGATTTTCGTGTTTTACTCAGCTACATTATACACATATATTTTTATGTTTCATGATTTGTGTAGGTTTATATAAATTAACCTAATAACTAGGCTGTTTTTTGTAGAGGCTACGTTTGGAAAAGCTTGTAAGGTGTCCTATAACCAGGAGAAGTGACAGCTTGAGAAATATGGCTGACAGTAACAGGATAAAGGGCGCTGAAAAAGGGGCTCTGCAGCCTGCAGACTTTCTTAACGTGACTTTATTGTTTGATGATTGCAGAGTCTTTAGTTCTTTGATTAGATTAACTTTTTTCCCAGTCTAATAAACGTATGCTACTATACTATAGTTTTTTGTATTCAATATATTGTTAGTTTAGATATATATCGTATTGCAGAGTAGTGGAAACTTTCCATGCTTATTATTGTCTACGAGGTATAAAAGGAGATGTGTGTAACCACATGTTACCACTCCGAAGACGCTTGCTGGAAGGTGGGTATTAAGCTGATTATAAGATTTTTAGACGTTAATTTAAATCGAACTATATAAAAGTCCCTTTTACAGAATTGTTGAAGACAGAGCGGCTTAAGCTATTTTTTATTCACAAACGAAACAGAAATACCGAGTATTGGTCCCTTTGGAGGGGATTTAAAATCGAGACGAGCCGACACGTCGTCCTAGAGCGGGTCGCCCCGTACTTATTGGAAAACATTTAGCACTTCTACACGCCTCTCACGTTTCACTCGGGCTTAATGTGCTTAGCTACATTCACACACATACGAACATGTACACATATCGTAACGAGTTGCGGGATAGGTAGTGAGAGAAGAGCGACAGGTTCTCTAAAACAAAACTCTTTCGCTTCATCCACATGCATCATCCAGTCTCTTCATATATGTACGCCAGTTTCGAGTAGTCTTGACGTTCCCATTTTTTATTGTATGCAATTTGATCTAGGTATTATTTCATCTTCTTCCCATTCGGAGTTACAAAGTGGATTTTGGATTGGTATGAGTCATCCAATATAACTATTAAAAAAAACTTGAGAGGTGTCAAGGGACACCCGGATGGAACGAAGTTCAAGAAGCACACGTCACTCACACGGGGGTTATAAATATACAGCAAAAAAAGAACTAAAATAAGTGAAACTTAACTTGCCAGCATCATCATCACAAATAAATACCAGCAGAAATACCGCAGTATTTATTTTTCTATACTACAACCCGAAAAACAAAATAACATGGACATGACATGGAAAGCAAAATAGCTTATTTAATTTGCAACGGCCGGTTATCCAATTGTATTTATTTATCATACATAGAACTGTGAAAGATGAAAAACCCATCCTTACGTCTATAATCAATTTTCATATCGGGACGAGCCCGTCCATGTTTAGTGATATATTTTTTATTTTCGAAAGATTGTTTTGAGACCGAAGTTAACTCATTTAATAGGCAATCTGTAAGACAACAACCTATTTGTATTAACGCCGCCATTTCTCACCTAACAGACTACGTGACGACAAGAAACAAAAATAAACAAACAAACTTTTACGGTGAAACAAAACAAACACTGTGACAACACTTGGCAAGTAAAATTTCACTACTTTCGTTTTTTTTAAACCATATACTACAACACAATCAAGCTTATCACATATTACAATAGATAAATTAGCATAACAAAACAATCCGTGCAAATTCGTGCGTAATAATGGCTAGTGGTGTTGCTGATATATTAGTATTAGTTAAGATATCACTAATATTTGACGTATTCATGTATTAGAATCTGGCCATCTACGATATGCTAATATTTCTCAGTCAACTAATATCTCTAGTGACCATCCAAAATATATCGGATTATAATATTCGTAATACTTCGGATTCACTCGACTCAACTCGGCCGAGTGATATCGTAACGACGCTGAGATTCTATCAACGTAGTTTTAAGGTGCAAATTCGAGTGACATCGCATTCAAGCGAGACGAAAAATTTGATTTCTATAAGAGAGAGAGAGACAGACAGACTCGTGACGTCAAAAAGCGTCGTGACAACTTTTCGTAAGACAAAACGTGTCGTGACAACTTTTCGTAAGACAAAAAGTATCGTGACAACTTTTCGTAAGATTTTTTTCCGTCTAGCCCCCTTTCACAACGCGCGATAAGGAACTTCGTTCCAATAAGTACGTTTTCTTGATTTCGAAAATCTAATCGAAGTCGTAAAATTCGCCCATTCTCTTCTTTACTTCACGGATCGATCGAAAAGTGCATTTATAAGTTAACAAAACCGGCTATTAAGATTCACTTCGGTGTGACACTAGTCCACATACGCTGTACACTGAGTCCTGGCGGGTAATGGTTATGGCTCAGCTTATTATTTGATGACATTTCTAGACGCTACGGTGGTGGCTTCATGGCTTTGCATTTTAACTTGGTTTGATGCGCCTTCAGCTATATCTCTATCGACATATGAATTATGTATATAGCCTGCCACGAATTTACGATACGTAAAATGTCAGAATATAAATGAAAAATTTTATAGAGGAAAAGGGACCGAATTCTGTATACTTTTTTGATACGGAATGTAATCCATCGTACGATGTATTGCATCTTCACATTTTCCCTCTAATCATCACTACCTACATACCCCATGTAGGTAGTGATGTAAAAACATCCTCTTCGGATATTATAGGTGCTAGCTTCACAGATAGTGAGGCAGTCGTCGTTATTCAATAACGATTAATATATGTCTTTGAATGGCATAGTAAGGCTCGCTGACTTATCATTGTAGATAGAAAAAACACTTTTCACTACGAGTATATACACATTTTATTAACCTCTTCATACTTGTCCGCGGTTCTCTATACAAATATTATAAAGAGGAAAGATTTAATGGTTTGTATTTAATAGGCACCGAAACTACTGGACTGATTTGAAAAATTCTTTTACCATTGGAAAGCTACATTCACTCTGAGTAAGCTATATTTTCTTTTATAAATAAAAAATATGTCCAGCCGTGCGAAGCCGGGACGGCCCGCTAGAAATATAATATTTACGACCAACTGTTTCTATGCTACTATGTGGTTCGATTTAATCCTATTAAATATAATAAATAAATAAAAAAAAAACTAAGGAATGGTAGTACTCTTCAAGTATCCCATCCATGAGTTATATCGGTCTTGGTAGATGAAACATAGTGGTGATTAGTTGTAGAGTTTGTGTATATCCTACCTGTATAACCTATCATTAATTAAAATATTCAATAAATAACAAACATTATCTGAGTGTGAGGCAGTGGTACAACAAATACGCTACGCTGAAAGAATAGCTATTGCGTTCTTATATTTATTTATCTACCTCGAATACGTCGAGAAACGAAATGTGTATTAGTTCGTCCCTGATTCCGATAAAGATTAATAACTACTTACTGAGACATTACCAGGATTTATCTCTTATAACTTCCAATAAATCTTTATGTATCGAAGTGGTCTAGAACAAACCAATGTACCAGCAGACTAGATATAGAACAATAGTGATTGTACAAAAAGTTTCTCGGTCGGTCCAGAGGCAATTACGGGGAATGATACCCTGTGTTTGGCTGGTAGACAAATGCTTGTCTAGACTAAGTGCTCCTGACAGGTGGCTCAAGTTAGGCTAATGGTACTTTTTACTAAGAGCCATGGTGGCCGAGTGGTTCGAGTGGTTACAAATATTTGCAAGTTCGAATTCCGACTTTACCAATGAGTTTTTCTGAACTTATGTACAGTGATTAGTCACACCACGAGCTTTACGGTGAAGTAAAACATCGAGAAGAAAGCTGCATACGCTATGTAAGAAATTCAAGTTGTGCTTGAGTAACGGCGATGGACTTGTCATTTGTCACGTTAGCATCTAAAGTCTCAGGCGGAAAGTGGGTGTGTGGGTACTACATATACATCTCTGCCTACCTCTTCGGGGGCCCTTGTGGGAAGGCGTGAGGATATTATTATTATTCAAGTAAGCTGAAATTAAGTGACCTGTAACACCAGTAAGTAGACAATTTGTGGGTAAATATAAAGGGACCTGTTACCCTTGACGCGGCATTCGTTAACAACAGTAATGGAGTAAATAGTCCGGGTCCAGCCCCATTTGTCTTGCTGTACTCTGTCTTCATTAAATGGATAACAAGCTGGCCACACTAAGCTCACGTGTAATGTTTATTAATTCAAATTTGGAACTTTGTTTTTCCATTGACGAGAGATTGAGTGGCGAATATCTCTGAATACGTTTTCACAATTTGAAGTTATCTTTATATACATATTTCTTCTGTGCGTGTGTTTGTCACTGAACTCCTAAACGTATGGACTTATTTTACTGAAATTTTCTTTGTCTTGAGGTGGATTCGAGAATGGTTTAGATTCACAATTAAACCCGATAGATGGCGCTGCGATCGTGTTTCAGAAGCTTTTATTCTTTCACCCAAACAAAGCTGGGCGGGACAGCTAGTTACTAATAAAAGTAGGATATAATTTTTTCATGTCTCTAACAAAGATTTTTGTCTTCACAAATATATAATACCTTTACGAGTTAAAGGAAATAACAGTACATCGTGAAAATCATGTCATGAAAGCTTGATAGTACAGTTAAAAATGTATTCCTATTTAAATATTCAACGGAGCCTTCGATAAGTAATTGATTGCAAATGTGGGTCAAGTATGCATTGGATGATTGGAGTGTTTGCTTTGAAACACTGCATCAAGATGCATATTAAACAGTTGAATTAAGAGTACAGCGCGCGACACTTTGAGATGGGTTTGAATGGATTTTTGCAGGACAATGCTCAACTGATAACTCTGCTGTGGCAATTGTTCATTAGCGATAACCGCTTACCATCAGACGGCCCACTTATTTGACACCTTAAAGGTATTAAAAACAACCAAATCCATTAAACAAAACAAAACTTATACCTAGGGTTAGGACGTAGGCTACAATTTATCTTATCTTACTTATATTATATTAATAAGGATAAACGCAACAACACAACGAATTTTTTTTGTCGTATTCTAGCAAGGAAATACATAAGATACTTATTCGAAATCAATACGGGCGAAGCCGCGGGTAAAAGCTAGTGATTAATAAAATGGAAAACGCTTCGCTCAATGTGAACTGAATGCGACAAATCTATACTAATATTATAAAGCTGAAGAGTTTGTTTGTTTGTTTGTTTGTTTGTTTGTTTGAACGCGCTAATCTCAGGAACTACTGGTTGGAATTGAAAAATTATTTTTGTGTTGGATAGTCCATGATTCTAGGAAGGCTTTAGGCTATATAAAATATAAATAAATAATAGTTAATATTAAAAAAATCTCTGAAAAGTGAGTGTGCGAAAGAGACAGACAACAAGATTCTGAGACGTTTTCAATATATTGACAAATACTCTGTCAGAGTGACGTGTAAATATTGACGGTAAAGGTGCGTTCCACTAAGCGCCCACAACAATGAAAATTCTCCTATACCTAATCGATCCACATAACGACCGCGGTCGTTGTGGTCGCGGCGAAAACGTCAATTATAATGTCATAACTTACGCTCACGACGACCCATCTAAAAAGGTGGGTCGAAGTGATCGTTGAATCGAAGAAAATTTGCGTCATTTTCAAAACTCAAAGCATATAAAATGGCGACTGTACCTCTTACCAAATATCCAAGTGTCGCCGCAAGACATTTTAATTCCATTTGAACGTAAATTAATTTAAAACACCAATAATATTAAATATAAAAAAAACATTATATTTTTTTTCAATATAAATCTATTTAAATTAATCAAGTTTATTTTCAAGGCTTACAGATTATAAACTAACATCTTAAATCTTTTGCTTTCTTTTTACTAACTCGCCGTTTGTATTATTTACCTGCACGCTCAAAACGCTCTGTAATCCATTCCATTTGAAGTTACGACAGTAACGCTTACAAGCAAACTGTGGTCGTGAGCGTGATCATTGTGAACGTTTAGTGGAACGCACCCTATGTATAGCTAGACTGACATTTCATTCAAGTAGTAGTTTTGACAAACCTCAAATTACAGTTTCTTTCATAACAACAAAAGCAAAAAGATGTTTGTTGTGTTTTAGTGTGAGTTTCATAATTAATCGTCGTATTTTATTAGTAATACCACCCGTAAGGCGTCAAAATATCCGTTGGCGCACACCAGTTCGATCGCAGTGTAACGCAAGTCTTATTCAATCGCAGTGTAACGCAAGCCCAGTTCAATCTTCGAGCCAATGAGACTGAAGAACAGCGTAGGCAATGGTAAATACAAATTTCTCCAGATTTATTTCCTGGGGAATTCTGAAGAAGAAGTAAATGAACGCTGTTCGCAGATATCATTTAGCAGTTACAACAACTTTTGCATGAACATAATCAGTTGATCCAATTGTTCAAAACTGTCTTACAAGTAATGTGATGCCATCGGACAATCAGAAAATAGTGATCACAGCAGACAAGCGACCTGCAGGAGACAACATGTCATGTGTGATTGGGGAGAATATGGAGTCTCGCGATATTGTAATGTAACCAAGAAATTATGCCATCATCCTTCAGCATATTAGGGCAAATTCTCACCTCTTATCAAAATAATGTAATATCCATGTAACAATAAATGAATATAAACTACACCTAAACAATACTTTTAATGCCTAACTTTTTAACATAATAGTAATGTTTCAAACTACTTAACCCTTTCGTTAACAAGTCAGCAGGCATTTCAGTAGTTGGCAAATTGCCTTGGCATTGAAATTTTGACATTGAAAATTTTATTTAAATATTCTAACACTCTCTTTGCGTTTTTCCAGTGAACTGCAGTAAAACAATTGTTAAATTGGCTTAAATAGCTGACACTGTAACTGATATCTGGGTGTGTAAGTATAGACAAATACACAAGACTTCCTATCAGTTGCTGATAAGGATATTATTTACAAACATTTTCTGACTTATCCAACTTCAAATTACATTCAATAGGAGTATCAACAACATTACAGTTTGACATCTTAAACTTATTTAAAATATGTTCGACAAAATGCTCCTGATCTAATGATATACAACCATTTTTATATACTTTTACTCTCATACCTAAGCATTCTTTCACTTGCCCTGAATCTTTAGTTTTGAAATTTGACATTAAACTATGTTTCAGTTCATCTGTCAATGTCTTGCTACTGGAAAATATGAAAAAATCATCGACAAACACAGTTTTTAAAATTTGTTCCTTATTTACCTTTTACTATATAAACATGGTTCCAATTTAGACTTAATATAACCCTGGCTTAACAAACAATCATCTACTCTCTTATTCCACTGCCTTGCTGATTGTTTAAGTCCATAAATTGCATGTTTTAGTTTGAGTACACTGTTACTCTGACATTCTAAATTAGGTGGTACTTGCATGTATACTGTTTCATCAAGGTACCTAGCCATTTAAAAATGCAGTGTTAACATCAAGATGAGTAATTTCTAAATTTAACTTTACACTTAAAGAAAATAACATTCTCAAAGTTGAGTGTGTTATTACAGGTGAGTATGTTTCTTTATAGTCCTTTCTACCTTCTACTTGGGTAGAGCCCTTAGCGACTAAACGAGCCCTATATCTCACTTTATTATCACTTTCAAACTTTCTTTTGAAAACCCATAATTTTAAATTCTTTTCACAAATTCTAGAGCATGTGAATGAATTTGATGTATGAAGATAGCTTAAATGCAGCTGAGATGCGATATCAGCTGCGAAAAACGTGCGGAGTAACGATCTTAGTTCGAGTCCGGAATCAAGAGATTCGCAAATCAACTGGCGTGAATCAGGGCGAGATTGAAAAGATGAAGAAAGGCATGCTACGCTGACTTGGACATATAGTAAGGTTGAGTGAAGAAAGATTGACGATACAGATATACAAAGCAAAAGTGTGTGCAAGAAGACGCAGAGGAAGGCCACGTTCCAACTACCTGGATCAAATCGATCGGACGCTCAAGGACGGGAACGAAAAGAGTACTCGAAACCGACGATCATGTATGAAGAGACTGATGAATGTGGACGAAGCAAAAGAAGTATAAAGTCTAGAGAGAACTGGCGCTCTATACTCCCTGCCTACCCCCTTAGGGACTTGGTGTGATGATATGTATGTATGTATGTACATTTTCACCCATGCGAAGCTGGGCGGGTCAGCTAGTTTATTAAATAAGTTTGGACGGTCATATATTATTGTCTAAGTGGTGTCTTCACTTCTGTGGGGTTCATGTTTGGGTTTTGGGTCAGAAAGACTGTCCTTGATATATTTTAGTATGAAAGTTCTACCTAACAAAGATTTAGGTCTTTGAAAGTTTGTAAAGGAACATAATCTAGACCTATGTAAAGTATGTATCTTCATACCCTCCCACAAGGGTCTCCAAAGTGGTAAGCAGATGTGTAACAGCACCCTATTTTGTAAATATAAATGTGTATTTAGGTGCCGACGTGACAGATGGCGGGTCACCGTATATATAGCACGACATGTCTTCTCCAATCGTTCCTACAAAATTCCCCGAAGTGGTAGGCAGAGATGTGTAGTACCCACACACCCAATTTCCACTTGATATATTTAGGAGTCAACGTGATTGTGGTCGGACTGACGTGTTTGTACCAGGGATGTTGCGGATGCCGATTTTTTCACATCCGCGGATGCGGATGCGGATGCGAATATATGAAGGCTCACATCCGCGGATGCGGATGCGGATGCGGATGTTTAAGATCTGATATAAATCTATACAAATAAATACAATTTTACTTTATACATATGGATGTAACACGGTACCTATACAATTTTCTTTTAAATTTTGTCTGTTTGTCGGTCTGTCTGTTTTTTCGGCTAATCTCTGTAACGGCTGGACCGATTTTGATGGGACTTCTGATACACTCGATCGGACACTGGCTGGTAGCTGATGAAAAAAGGAGAAAACTTAGCCTAATTTTATTTTAGAAATCAAACAAAATATTTTTTGTTACATTCCACGCGGTCGAAGTAGCGGGCACTTATAGTATTACATATGAATGAAGAATTATAACAATGATAATTAAAATTGTTATTAAACAAAATAGTAATGTAAAGTGCTCCTATTTTTTTAACTTCACTTACTAAGTTTCATATTAGTAAGTGAAGTAAAAAAATAGGCGCATTATACTAAATAAACAGCCGCCGCAGCAGTATATTGCCGCCTTTTCAAGACGTAAAATTTTTAAGCGGAAAATGCGTATTAAATGAACATTTAAAAAATGATTTCTTTTTAATTTTAATGTTGATATTAATAAGCTTTTCAATAATTTAAAAAAATAATAATATAATCAGCCTTTTTGACTGAAACACCAATCACAGCGCATGACATCATACCTACGAGCTGCTTTGGCGCACTATTGAAAAAGTAATTAAAAAACGGCTTTAAAGTACGCTAAACCTTAATTTATTACGGAAAAAGAGACTGTTTTTCGTAAATAGTAATGTGTATTACTTCATTATAGGTTCAAAATCTTTCGTCATGCTTATTCCATATATTACTTTGTGTCAGTGGTGACATTGTTAATAAACTTGTTAGATAATCAATAACGGGAAACTCGCTGAAAAAATAAAGGATATTGTTATAAAACAATAAAGTTTACCTACAATAACGTATTACCGGTGTAACATAATGGCATTTACCTGGCGATTTTAAAGTAATAAGCTGAGCTAAGGCTAATATAAAGATTTCCCAATAAACAATTATTTACACTCAATCATCACTGTATCACAATAACACTCAAAATATATGTCTATACGATAAGTAATCCACAGCGCAAACAAACACGTAATGATTTATTTACAAGAAAAACGCGTCGGATCTCGTCAACTATTTTTAACGCTCCTATTGGTCATTTTCACATTCGAACGGCACGCTCCATTCGCCGGACCCGCCCAATTTCTTACTTGTGTAACATCCGCATCCGCATGAAAATCCGCATTGATTATTGCGGATGCGGATGCGGATGCGGATGTCAAAATTGATACGGAAGCTCCGCATTTGCGGATGCGGATGCGAATATTCGCAACATCCCTGGTTTGTACATACATACTTCTTAAGTTCTCCAAGATATTTTCCTTTATCACAATCCTTTTTTTTTTTACTTTATTGATCACACCAAAAGTATTAAGTATTTAAGTTAAGGAAAAAAAATAATGCAAACCGCCATGGTTCGACATTGAAATCTTAGTTTTGCAGGTAACTTGCAATTGTCGTAACTACTCGGCAACCACTGTTACAAGTTGGAAATGTTTGTATATTTTGGTACTTTGAAATGTTAATGTTTGTACGGCTGAACGGATTAGGATGAAATTTCTAATGGAGATAGCTTTTACTTAATGTAACACTATGATAAGTGGGACTATTCCCAGCAAGAGAAACCATTTTTTTAAACTCAATTTTTTTAATTATTTCAATATAAAATACAGATAAACAACTTAAAGCTAAAAACTGTCACGTAACTGTCCTACCCGATATAGCTCGGTATAGTGCACGTGTACACTTCAGGCCCAAAATAATGGAACATGCTATGATTTAATTGCATTTTAGTACCTATTGACTGACTAGTTTGGGGTTCGTTCGTTTGCTGAGCGATGATATCTATACTACAAATAAATAAAAATAAAATTGGAGTGTCTGTTTGTAATATTAAAGGAACCGCGTTTTACTACATGCATTTGGACGTAAACACGGTACATATACCAAAATCATTATTTACAGTTTTTATCTGTCTGTCTCTCTGTTTGTTCCGGGTAATCTGTGAAACGGATGGACCGATTTTAACGGGACGTTCACTGGCAGATAGCTGATGTTAAAAGGAACAACTAATAGTACTTTTATTTTGGAAACTGAACAATATTTTTTTTGTTAAATTCCACGTGGACGATAACATATTATGAAACATAACTGACAATTTAACTTGTCATAGTTAAATTTTGTATAACTATAATAAAATAGGTCCCCGAAGGAGTAGTCAGTGGAATATTGTTAATATTATAGGCATAAAAATACTGCAATTATGAACGCCACCTATAACCTTAACCGACGACCGTCTGGTCTAGTGGTTAGAGCTCCTGACTGCGAAACTTGAGGTCGCGGGTTCGAATCCCGCTGAGGGCAGATATTTGTGTGATGAACACGAATATTTGTACCTTAGTCTTGGATGCCCTATATATTTAAGTATATATCTATCTATATAAGTAAATATATCTTTGTCTAGTTACCATAACACAAGCTTTGCTTAATTTGGGACTAGGTCAATTTGTGTGGAATTGTCCCAAGGTATTTAACAAAATATGTAAACACTTTTTGTGCACGCCACTGCTCAACCCGAAACCACACGTTCGTACGAGAAGTATATTCGAAATTGATCGCGGGCTTTATTCTCGCGATATAGCTCAATACAACTCTCGATATTGGTTTTCAGCTTCAATATTGCGCTTTTTAACTTAGACGGATATATCGCTAAATATATTGAGAAAGGAATAGCATATTTATTTAGGGAGTATGGATACATGGAAAATATTAAATATTTATAATAATAAAAATAATATATCCTCACGCCTTCCACAAGGGTCCCCGAAGGGGTAGGCAGAGGTGTATAGGTAATACCCACACACCCACTTTCCGCCAGAGGTATATCAGGTGCCAACGTGACAGATGACGAGTCCATCGCCGTTACTCAAGCACGACTATACATACGCCTTTGAATTTCTTCTCAGACGTATGCAGGTTTCCTCTCGATGTTTTCCTTCACCGTAAAGCTCGTGGTGTGACTAATCACTGTACTTAAGTTCAGAAAACTCATTGGTACAGTCGGGATTCAAACTTGCGATATTTGTGTCGCAGGCAACTGCTCGAACCACTCGGCCACCACGGCATTAAATATTTTACACATGAATATGAATAAAAAATTTTCATCGCTGTCGGTTAATGAATATTCAGGATAGGAAATCAGACCTTACAAAAACATAAATATTTGGTTACCGCATTTTACAGGGTAGGTACATTTTACAGGGTAGGTACATTTTACAGGGTAGGTACATTTTACAGGGTAGGTACATTTTACAGGGTAGGTACATTTTACAGGGTAGGTACATTTTACAGGGTAGGTACATTTTACAGGGTAGGTACATTTTAAAGGGTAGGTACATTTTACAGGGTAGGTACATTTTCTTCGGTACATATTAGGAAGATAACTACCGAAGATAGATAGCTCGATGTTCACGTATGCAGATAATCAATAACATTAGTGTGATTATGTTGTAGCATATTACTTGCCTCATGTAAATATCTCAAAAGTGTGCGTGAAATGATTGATGATCTCTATGTCTCCAATAATGTAAGCAGAGGTATATTACCTACATCCATTTTGCCGGAAATATAAGCAAGTGCATTGGCACTTGCTTATATTTCCGGCGAACGGCGACAGACATGCTATCTGTCATATTGATGACAGATAGCATGTCTGTCGCCGTTCACAGCTTTGTCTAAACTAGACAAAATACATTTTCTGGTTAAATATAAAGTATTAGATGTTCTTGTACTATTTTGCCATTTGAACTTCAACTAAAGGTAAGTAAGTCTGAGTTGTAACTTGGACGAGAAAACCTATTATCGTATTTGCACATTGACTGCATTGAAAGTTAGTTCGCTAATGCATTATTCAATAGTTTTGATATTTGTCTGAGCTCTTATTTGAAACTGTTTAATATAAATTAGGCGTGGTTGTTCGAGGAGGTGCCTGTATCGTTTTTTTTTTTTTTTTTTATACAACAAATGTGGCCAAACAAGCATACGGCCCACCCGATGGAAAACCGACGCTTACAATACCTAAGTATCACTTGCGCGTTGCCACTCTGTGTTCGGAGAGTTGTACTGTGTTCGTTCGAAACCCCGACTCTACCAATGAACTTTTGTACTTAAGTACAGTGATTATTCACACCACCACGATATGCAAGACTCTACCATCATAATATCACGTCACGTCGTGGCCGCACGTATACGTGCCATCGATTAAGGTCGTAAATCTTTCCTACAATCTTGGAAAATGGCAAATAGATTTAGGGAGAATATAGATTTTGAGTGAAATCTTACATATTACACGAGGGACACATGTAATCGTGAATTATGGATTTTGGATATTATAATTTGAATTCAGAACGGATATCGACTGTTCATGGAGAGTCTAGCATAATTATATCACGTCTTCATGGCTCACCATGAAGGTTCCCGAGTAGGCAGAGTTCCCACACACTTTTCGACAGAGATGCTGATGTTAATGAACATAAATAACATCTTTTCTGAATTAACTTTGAATTTTTCTGCCAGAAAACAGATGCATGTTGCGTTAATGCTGTACTTAAGTTTTAGAAAACCTCATTGCTACAGTTGAACTCTGCAACCTTTGTGTTGACCATTAAAACCACTCGGTTAGCACGGCCTTTGTAAAAACCTTAATAAAGGAGAGTCTTATTTGTTTGGTCCTGTTCTACAAATATCTGCCTTATCTCACCTGACTTGTTTACATCACTTACGCCGCAAGAGTTCGTTCTTTTAGCCCGCCTGATAGTAAGCGATACACCGCGTATGTACGTTACATTGAAGGTATCGCTCGCGTTAGCACTGCAGATGATATAGAAGACAATACTTTATAGGACTTTATTCTACAGCCTGAGCATTAGACAGAAACGCAGAGTATGGGCCATGATTTGTTCCAAACTGTGAGAATTAATTCAGTGGTACGATGATGGACAGTGACCGCAGTGAAGGAATAATGTCGTACTGTAGTTAAACAAACGCTTTTTTTATACTACAAAGGTGGCAGATAAGCATGTGATGCTCATGGTAAGCGATTACCACCGCATATAGAACCGCAACATACTCACAAATGCTCTAATTGTTGGGCACATGTTATCTCATGAGCATTACTATCATAAGTTTTGTATATAACGATGATTTTACTTTGTATAATTTGGCGTCTCTATTTTCTCAACTTCACTCACTTTTTATTATTAACTAAAATAATGTCACTTACACCAAGAGGGGGAGCCAGGAGACCCTTAGCACAGGGCAACCTAGTTTGGGCTCCTGTCTCCCACATACGATTGTATTACATTTACTCTAGACTAAACATTTAAACCAAAATGTTTTGTGGGAGTGAATAAATAAATATATATATATATCCTCACGCCTTCCCACAAGGGTCCCCGAAGGGGTAGGCAGAGGTGTATAGGTAATACCCACACACCCACTTTCCGCCAGAGGTATATTAGGTGCCAACGTGACAGATGGCTAGTCCATCGCCGTTACTCAAGCACGACTATACATACGCCTTTGAATTTCTCCTCAGACGTATGCAAATAGATATTATTATTATATATATTATTATAGACGCTTGCAACACCAGGGGTATATCGGCCTAGACAGGGAAAACCTCAACGGGATTTCATTTATCTTTTGGCACATACTTATATCTTCTCAATACAAATCCGCCGCATTCTTAGTCAGTGTCACTAAATGAATGTAACCACTGCTAAGCGAGCGAGCCAGCCGCTATGAATAATTTATATATTCTGCCCTCATTCTGCACCCTCCAAAGGGTAAATAATTATGTTTTACGTGTACACAACTGGAATTTCAGCCCAGGCAAAATAATGGTATAAATTATGAGAAGCTACTGTTGACTGATTACTCAACGTTTTATGATAGTATACATACAAATAGGTACACACTTAGGTATCATCACGCGGAGTCCCTAACGGGGCAGGCAGAGGGTATAGAGCGCCAGTTCTCTCTAGACTTACATACCTCTTCCACATCTGAAGTTATTAAATAAACAACCAGCCCGCCTGATGGTAAGCGGTTACCGCCGGTTAAATATCCTCGTAACGACTGACGTTTCTATCATTTACGCGTTCATGGCTGTATGCTGATGAAAATAAACAGACTTGTACAGGTAGGTGTACAAGTCTGTTTATTTTAAGGCCTGTTAGTTAGATGTCTTTATGGGAGCGGATTATCGTTTATTATGAACAAATAAATGTAATAACTTTGTTGTAACGATAACAAGCAGTTTGAGTAGCAATTGTGACAATTTATTACAAAGGGTTCCTAGCTGGAGAGCTATTTATCTGAGAGATGTAAGCGCTAGAAATTGTCTGACTTTGGCACTAAAGAGCCCGCGGGCAACTAGTTTATCATGCTTATGCGAAAGCACTGACTTGGAAATAATTATTCGTTCCACGTTTAAAGGTCTAGCAAATTTGCCTTCTGACCTAATTACACAAAGTTTGTATGCTTATTGTAACCAAGTATTTATGTATCCTTTTTTATAGTAATAAGGTCTTACACATATTTTGGTTACGAAACTTGCGGTTCACATAGTACTTAGCTTTGGTAAGTTTGGAACTTGGTGATTTTGTGAGGCATTGTCTTCATCATTAATTTAATTTCGGATTAGCGTTATAGAAGATGCCTTAAGTATAATCAAGTCTATATTTAGTTATATATCTATCTATGCTACTATAGTTAATGCTTTGCTTAGTTTGGAACTAGTTTATCTGTATGGAACTGGTCTAAGATGTACATAATAATTATTATAATTTTGTGAAGACACTTCATACTATAAATATTACGAAAGCGAAAGTTTTTGAGACTGTTTGTGAAATCTACAAAATTGGACTGGATAAAAATAAAATTCAGCATAGAGGTAGACTATAAGCTATATAGCTGGATTAATACATAGAATATGTTTTATATAATATATCCTCACGCCTTCCCACAAGGGTCCCCGAAGGGGTAGGCAGAGGTGTATAGGTAATACCCACACACCCACTTTCCGCCAGAGGTATATTATGTGCCAACGTGACAGATGGCGAGTCCATCGCCGTTACTCAAGCACGACTATACATACGCCTTTGAATTTCTTCTCAGACGTATGCAGGTTTCCTCTCGATGTTTTCCTTCACCGTTCAGCTCGTGGTGTGACCAATCACTGTACTTTAGTTCAGAAAAACTCATTGGTACAGTCGGGATTCGAACTTGCGACCTTTGCGTCGCAGGCAACTGCTCGAACCACTCGGCCACCACGGCTTAAATACGGCTAAGAATATGTTTTGTAACCGAAAAAAACTAGAAAACAAAGCAAACAAAATTTAAAACAAATTACCGCGAGTGAAAGCGCGGGGCTCATCTAATACATATGTTATAGTAAGGTGTAAACAGCATATAAACCTTGAAACAACTGTGAAACAATAACATTAACATATTAAGGTATTACGATAATGTATTTCTATTTTAGTGGTTGTTGACTCGTTAGGAGTGGATTAGGCGAGATTAGTCGATGGTGGTGCGATAACGATGTGGGCCCATGACCTTGGGTGCCGCACGCGATGTGGAGCTCAACCCTTACTTTGGGAACCAGCCAAGGGAGTAACTCACAGTGGTTTCAGTATTAGAATTCTAACAGCTAGTTTTCTTTGATTGAATATGGCTCCAGAGCAGCCTAAGAATAATGATAGCTACTCAGCAAGTAAAACCACGGCGGTACCAAGGAGTTTTTTCTCAACTTGAATGCGATGATTAAACATACCATTTATGGTAAAGGACACATAGTTTTGCAACATCAAATCAATCAAAAGCTCAAGGCTGAAAAAAAAATAGGAAACCGGCTAGCATGTACGATCAGATGAATGTTGGCCTACAGAGAACTGGCGAAATACTCTCTCTCTGTCTGCCTCGTGAGGAACTCGGCGATGATAGGTATGTATTTATAGCCGACCGATAACTTCGTCGTTTATGAACCGATTTTTGTAAGAGGCTGTCAATCCTTATTTTATATTAATACATATTGCGACTGTATCATATTACCTCTTCGATACCTTCACATATAAAAGGAAACAATATTTTAAAAAGAATACCGGGGAGTTGTCTCATTTTCTTCTCCTGATAGGTTTTTTTTATTAAAAACAGCGCTAACGTAAGTTGCATATTTAATATGTGACGTGAATGACTGTCTTTTATCCTTTACGTTCAATAAAAGAGTTTGGATTTGATTTTATTTATGACATTAAATCGAAATTATGTAATAAAAAAACCTACCAATATGGCTATAAAATAAAAGCACGTCGGCTTATAGACGCATGAGTAAGCAAACGGAAGCCCTTCGGTTTGGAAGCGCCGGTTAAATGTATTTAATTATTCACGGAGTGAGCTTCTAATTAAGGTTGTAACAGTAGTAGGGGCGGTCCATTAGAAGAATTAAAAAGTCAACCTTGCCCTTTGGCGGCCGTCACAATGGGAAGAATAAGAGCTGCCTTGATTACAGATGAACACTCAAGAATTACGTCACATAGCTCGGTACGTCATCAATGGGAATGTTAAGACTTGGTTAGGTTAAATATCCATTCTGAATTCTAGGTCGTATTTTTTCCCTGAGTACTGAAAAGAGGTGTCATTGAATTGAGTAGACAACTATTTTTTACTTGTGGTTGTGATGAGTAAATAGATTTAAAACTATCTTACATTGATATACGACTATACATACGCCTTTGAATTTCTTCTCAGAAGTATGCAGGTTTCCTCTCGATGTTTTCCTTCACCGTAAAGCTCGTGGTGTGACTAATCACTGTACTTAAGTTCAGAAAAACTCATTGGTACAGGCGGGATTCGAACTTGCGACCTTTGCGTCGCAGCCAACTGCTCGAACCACTCGGCCACCACGGCTACAAACGGTTTATTAGGTGAATAACTTAATTGAGACGTCTAGACTGCTATTTACATTATTCCAGATAGCTGTGTATTAAACAATTTGTTTTCAGTAAACTAAGCGCACAATAAAGAAAAGAACATGTAAAGTAATTTCCATTACAGTATAAAATAGAATAAAAGTAAACGCATACATTGCGCTCACTTTGGATCACAAATACAAAAATAACATTTCTATTTTACAAACACCGGTCTTTCTTATGGGTTGGCAGAGAGCATGCCCGTTCTCTTTATGCTCACAGAGGTCTCTCGCATCATCCACATTAATCGGTCTCTCTAATAGATGCATGCTGGCTTCAAGTAACTCTGAGACTTGTAGGTCTGCCGCTCTATTATGTCTAATTCTAATTGGACTAAAAGGGTCTCGGCGTTGAGATATATATATATATATATATATATGTACATGTGACGAGTTAAGCTATCAGGCACCAGTTAATACTGGTATCTTACTTATACTATTAAATAACTTATATATGGGGAGAAAACTACCTAGATCTAATCGAACAGACACTTACGAACGGGAACGTCAAGAATACTCGAAACCGGCGAGCACGTATGAAGAGACTGATGAAGTCCAGAGAGAATTGGCGCTCTATTCTCTCTGCCTACCTACTCTAGTACACTACTACTACTCTACATATGAGGAGTACTGCCTGAGAGTCCATGATAGAATCCCCCATTAATATAGTATCAAAATAAACTACTGGCCAAGTGTGGGTGGTATTAGCGTATTTAGACAAGAGGCGAGGATCTTCGAACATAATACTTTTTTCTCGTAGTTTTGTTCTTCGTTGCAGTAAAGAAACATTATTCTCGGATACGGTACGGTAACAAAATATGAACACGTAAAAATCGTCTCCATCTCGAAGTCATGAACAATTTATTCACCCACACCAATGAAGTTTTATCAAGGTTGTGTCACCAGAAATGTATAAGGTTTCAGGAAATTGGTATCGTAATTTTTTTTATATGTAACACTATCGAATATTAGACAGAGATACTGAAATGTGGATGTATCATATACCAATTTTTCCCAATATTTGATACTCTTTAAATACTTGCTTAATATTTAAAGAGATAACCTTCATCCACGCCATACGCTACGCTAAAAGCTTATAATAAAAAAAAATGCTGAATTTTCATGCGGGTCCTACGACATGCTTTAAATGTACTTGAGGGTGACACGCCTCTACCTCCAATTTTAGTGATCTTTACTTAATCCAATTCAATGCTTTTAAATATATTACGATGGGCTTCTACTCAAGTAATTAAGTCAATCACCGATACCTACAAGCATCAATAATTAAAAGGTACCTAAACTACTAAGGTACCTAGATAAGGAAGGTACTTACTACTATGAAAGGAACTTTTGAATTATGTACCCTACACTAACACGCGAAGAGATATAATATCAAGAGCTATAATTTTTTTTTCTCGTGCTAGCAGCAGTTGATCAACCACCGGTACATGTAAGCTCCATCATACGACTGACGCAGTCGACGATAATCGAAATGTACGTTACATTGTGTTTTATAACATGGCTATGTAAATTTACAAAGAGCCGTTGTGGCCGAATAGTTCGAGTGGTTGCCTGCAACACAAAGATTACAAGTTCGAATCCCAACTGTACCACTGAGTTTTTCTGAACTTAAGTACAGTGATAAGTCATACCACGAGCTTAACGGTGAAGGAAGATATCGAGAGGAAACGCGCATACGTATGAGAAGAAATTCAAAGGCGTATGTATAGCCGTGCTTGAGTAACGGCGATTGACTCGCAATCTATCACGTTGGCACATACAATATATATATGGGTACTTCCTATACACCTCTACCTACCCCTTCCGGGACCCTTTTGGGACGACGTGAAGATATATTATATTACCTGTTATCAATTTATAAAGAACCCTAAAACTACACGCAAAATAAAAAATAACTTTTGCTGTCAAATACTCGTTTATAAAACTCTAGATTCTTAGAGATATGTAATCTAGATACAAGTGTAGTATTATTAGTAACAGTCGTGTTCCATTATTTCCAATGACGTCAGAGGTTAACGCAATAGTGTAAATAGACCAGGGTTTATTGAAACAGACCGCTCACGTACCGCAGGGTACAAATGGACGGACATTTTTACATCAACCCTCTCACTGCATATTTTACGACGGGTCAAGAGGCTTAAAGCACTTTTACGCTAGATAAAAAATCGAATAGCCACTGTAAAAGCTATCAGGCTAGAGGGAGTAAAATGAAATAATGCACTATGCAGAGGGTCCACGAAAAAGGTTTGTAAAAATCAATGTGGATACGAATTTAAGATTTAGATAAATTAACCCCTTCCTCACGCCTTCCAACAAGGGTGCCGGAAGGGGTAGGCAGAGGTGAATAGGTAGTACCCACACACCCACTTTTCGCCAGAGATATATTTTAGGTGCTTACGTTACAGATGACGGGTCCACCTTCGGGGACTCTGGTGGGAAGGCTTGGCGTAATACTTATTTCACTAGCGTAACAAAGGTTACGTTTCGTAAATTAGGGATGCAATCATCTGATCAAACGTAACACACTAATCATTAAGGGGTAATAGTTGTCAGATCGCTCCAATAAATACCGAAAGCCGAGTCTAAAACAAACAATATAAGCGTAGTAGACCTAAACTTGATCTATCCCGAAGATCTTTTTCATTACATGATGTTTCTACATTTTGACTTTAATTAAATGTTCGTACAGTATTATTGTTAGTGTTATGGGAAGTATTGTCTCCTTCCCACAAGGGTCGTCGAAGGGATAGGCAGACGTATGTAGGTAATACCCAGATACCCACTTTCCTCTAGAGATATAAGTATTAAAATATGCCAACGTGACAGTTGGCGAGTCCATCGCCGTTATTTTACGACTATACATTCGCCTTTGAATTTCTTCTCAAATGTATGCAGGTTTCCTCTCAATGTTTTTCTTCAACGTAAAGCTCTGTTGCTGCTGGTGTGTGTAATCACTGTGCTCAAGTTCAGAAAAACCTAATGTTTTAGTCGGGTTCGAACTTGCAATCTTTGTGTTGTAAACAACTACTTGAACCACTGAGCAACCACGGCTATCTTATCAAAATATATATATATATATATCTTTCTAAAGAAATGAAAGAAAAGTAATTATCATGCATATTGTTTTGTGCACTTATATCCGAAAAACAGGATTAATATGTAAATGTTATCAGTTCCCAATGTAGCAATAAAGCGATCGGACGCTCTAACAAATGGACACGAACACGTAGAAATCTAATGTAATTTAACTTTAATCCCAGGCTCTTTCAATCGCAAGCTAATTTTTCAAGTAAAGCTAGATCGGCGTTCAACGAACCGAGAGGCGACGTTTAACAAAACGAAGCTATTCTCGAAACAAGTTCCTGGCTTCGCAGTAATCCCGTTCTGTGATAAAGCTGCCAGCCAAGATCGAGATTTTTATTGAACTGGTGCCAATACAACTCGGTCTCGATTTGAAACGAACGAATCGCTTCAATCGAGTTGAAGGTTTGTTCATATTGAAATCAGATTGACAAAGAAATTTTGCGGCTACCGGATTCACTTTGTATACATATATATTAAAAGAAGAACTTAAGTACAGTGATTAGTCTCACCACGAGCTTTACGGTGAAGGAAAACATCTAGAGGAAACCTGCATACGTCTGAGAAGCAATTCAAAGGCGTATGTATAGTCGTGCTTGAGTAACGGCGATGGACTCGGCATCTGCCACGTTGGCACCTTAAATATATCTCTGGCGGAAAGTGGGTGTGTGGTTACTGCCTATACACCTCTGCCTACCCCTTCGGGGACCCTTGTGGGCAGGGGTGACGACATATTATCATATATTATACTTATTTAGTAAGGTGGTTCTGCCTCAGTAAGGTGGTGGTTCTAAGTTGGCAATGCCTATAGAAAAGTATTATCAACTGTGCCCTGTACTCATTACAGGCATACGAGAATCATGTTAAATTTTGAAAATAGTAAACAGAAAGCCAACATCACACCGAACTCATTTTTCCATAATAACAGAAGTTAGTGAACCTCTGATAGCTACGGATATTACTCCGCGAATCCATTACAAAGTTTACATTGAAGCTATTACAAAATAGCCAGAGAATTGATAAATGGATAACGCCGCAGGGATGACAGGGAAAATAGATAAAATAATACAAACTTTAATAATTCAGTTACCGCTGTAACGTATCGGTTTTATTAGGTTATATGCCCATCTAATAATTTAACCACCACAAGCTTTACGGTGGAGGAAAATATCGAGAGAAACCTGCATTACCACGCTTAAGAAGAAATTCAAACAAGTATGTATAATCGTTCTTAAGAAACTACTTAGCACTCAAAATTTGTCACGTTTGCATCCGAATATCTCCGGCAAAATTAAGGTAAAGGTGTGTTACACACGTCTGCTTACCCTCTTAGGGGACCCTTGTTGGTAGGCGTGATGATATAAATAATGTAACAAAAATTCTCACCTCAAAATTTTCACCCATCTACAAAAAACTAATATAAATATAAGTTCCTTTGTAACCTTTTAAGAGAGGTAGGGCATAACGGGTTTCCCGTTCGAATTTGGAGCTGCACGACTGGGGCAGGACTTCCACCTTATAGAAGTCCGTAGCCAAATAACACAAGTTATTGTGTTGTGTTCCTACGCGGTGAATAAGGTTTCCAGTAATGAGCTCCTTGGGGAGGGGGGAGGATTGTTACATTGTGTTGGAAGCAGAGGGATTAAACCCATTATGCTGCCATCACACTATAACTCTCCGAACACAGAGTGGCAACGCGCAAGTGATACTTCGGTATAGTGAGCGTAAATAGGCTACGGTAACCGTTTCCCATCAGGTGGGCCGTATGCTTGTTTGCCACTCTTGTTGTAAAAAAAAAAAAACCTAAATTTACACTTGACAATTTATTATCACTATAATATATTAATTGAAATTAAATAATTAAAAATCTCAAACATAAACTTTTCATTTCATCTCAATTTCATTTCATTTCAATTAATTTCAATAAAAGTATGCCAATTTTAATGGAAATGTATTGAGCGTATGTAATGAGCGATTATGTATTGTGTTTTTTTTACGTCCAGCCAGTAAATATTCAATCCGGACATGATACCGCAGGTAACATCACGGGGGCAGCTGGTTTTAAATACATCAACGATATTTTGATTTTGAATAGTTTTTGCCATAGAAAAGTAGATTAAAAGTCCCACTGTGCTAGTTTGTCTGGTAATTTACTCCGGTCCGGCGGGAGAGTTCGGCCTATCGCTCTTCGTTCACAGCATCCCGTGGGAGCACCACACAGTGATTAAAGAGGTTGTTTTGTAGATTTCAGCTTTTTATTACATGTATAAAATTACATGAACAAATAATTCATTTGCTTTGGCGTACAGACTAACTATATTTTTGATAGAGCCTTGACCGATATTCGATCTTGAGTAGTTGGGTGTTATACAAACTTCTTCAAATAACTCGCGGCTTAAAAATTTCTATCTATAATATACAAACATATCGCAACGCCAAGCCCCTCAAGGAGTAAGGAGATGAGGAGAGCGCCAGTTATCTCTACTTATATACTTCTTTCGCCTAGTCCACTTTCATCTGTCTCTTCATACATGTTCGCTTTCGATTACATTAGACGTTTCCATCCATTGAGTGTCCGATTGATTAGGTGGGATCTAGGTCTAGGTAGTTGGAATGTGGTTTTCCTCTGCCTTCTCTTCAAAATACTAACATTGTATATATGTTTGTCTTTCTATATGTCTAAACCAACGTGAGATGCCTTTCTTCATCTTTATAACTTACCCTCGTTCACGTCACTCGCTTTGCGAATCTCTAAATGATATAAAAACGTAAAGTATTCATGGCAATTCAAGTAAATATTATTTAGTATCATAATGGTTCAGAATTACAAAGTAACTTTGGTATAATGAGATTACTTCAATGGATATTTGCTAATTTGTGAAACTTGTTCTTGGATTTGCTTTTTAACAAGATTTATTAATGGTTGAGCTAGTCGTTCGGTACATCGATTTTCACTGAAATTATTAGACTTTTTAGTTGACGATTGTTAAACTTCCAAACATTGCTTATTCAGACATGCCAAGGTTATTGAGATATTAAAGAAAGCTATTATTGTTGGGGGAAGTCTTAACTTAGCTCAAAAGTTCGAGATCAATTTAAGTAAATTGTAATTTAAATTATATAAAAAACAAAGTCATTGCCCCCCTCTCACCCCCCCCCCCTCCCATCCGTCGCGTCTATCTGTAAATCCTTAAGTTAATTAACTAAAAAATAAATTAAACATTATATTAAATAATATATTATATTAAATGTATAATCGTGCTTGAGTAACGGCGATGGACTCGCCATCTGTCACGTTGGCACCTAATATACCTCTGGCGGAAAGTGGGTGTGTGGGTATTACCTATACACCTCTGCCTACCCCTTCGGGGACCGGCGTGAGGATATATTATATATTATTATTATTATATATAGGATGGACCGCTAGCGGGCAGCTGCAGACACCTCCTTAACATATAACAACAGAACATTTCGAGTATTCACAATCACGCTCGCATTAAATGGACGAAGTAATAGCTGCCATTTAAACCTGTCACAAATCATGGCAATTACAAAATACATTATTCGTACGATGCTGGCTCGGAAAATGTACAAGCTTAATGTTATACTAGCCGAGCCCTGCGATTTCACCCGCGATTCACTCAATTCACTAATGGTGATGGTGGGTATGTTTTTGTTTTTATCAAATAAAATATAATATGTGTTAATTCAGCTAGGAATCTATTACCGTGTAAATTTTTATCTTATTCTGATCAGCTGCTCTGGCGAGATAGCGATTAAAAAACATCCATTGGATACATCCTCACAAACCTTCACAAGTATATTATTATTTAGTCGGATTCTCTTTTAAATTCGGTAGAGGTACTGAGAAACTCTCAGAATTCATCAGTACTTTGACGACAAATTTATATATATATATATATATTTATATATATAATATATAAATTTATATAATATAATTAAATAATATAATATAATATAAATAATTAAATATAATTTAAATATATATAATATATATATATTATATATTTGAATAGATTATAGCGTTTCTGGTAATTATCAATATTATTGGTATGGACAATTATATGCACCTAAAATATATCTCTGGCGGAAAGTGGGTGTGTGGGTACTACGTATTGCCCTTGGGGAAGTGAACATAAAGAAAATGATTCAGATTTTTAGACTCATGAATCATACGTTTTGATGGATAACATAAAAGTTTCTAATTATAAAATATTACTGGTTTCTTATTATCCTACCTTGAATATATTTATTATATAAATAGCTTAGGACCAGTAATATTAAAATACCAAAATAATGGTGACCTTTATATTTCTTGCTTCAGCGAAGATGCAGCCACTGTAAAATGGAGCTTAATATAAACTTAGAAAGATTTAATACGGCTTGCTGGAGTATGCCTGAACGAGCGGGCAGTAGCTTTTCACGGCCAGTGCACTCTCCACCCAAGGCTTACCTTGTCAGGTATATAATCAATAATTATTTAACAGGTGAACTGATTTATCAACATATTAAATGTAAGAGCCGTGGTGGCTGAGCGGTCAGCGGTGATCTCTATCAACAAATTCTTTATTTCAGTAGCACTAAAAAAATCAACACGTCCTCAGTCGATCTTAATTAAAATAAGAAAACTTAGAGAGAAGTATTCAATTAGCGAGTTTTTTCCAGACCAATCACAAAGAAATCTTTAATTAGTGAGATGCTACAACATCTTGAATAATTTATATTGGAGCCCATTTTTTATTTAGTAAAGTTACGTTGATGTTCCGTAACTATTCCGAGATTTTAGATTTATCTCTACAGAAAAATGCCTCTATGTAGAAATACACAAAAATACGGGTGTTTATCCCAGTCACTATTATTTTTTATTAACGAAACAATGTATGAATACTGGAAACTGAAAAACTAGTTTTCGGACAAAAACTTCAAGCTTTTATTAACGTTAGAAAATAATATTTGGTTCCGACATGTGCAGTTCGGGTAAAAAGTATTTTATTTATTTATATTTATAAGCAAACATTGCGAAATACGATCATACCACCCACGGGTACCAGAGCTGAATGTTGCTTGCAAATACATAATCAGGTTACCTCTCGAATCAGCATATGGAATCAGTCCCCGGGTCCCCTCTTAGCAACCATACCCATTCCATGTCAAGTTCGAATACCTAATTTGCTGCAGGAACTACTTGAGATATGTGCCATCTGCTTACGATTTTTGTATGGGAAGGTACTGTTTGGGTCAACAACACGCGAACTATACCCTTGGTGTTGGAGTTGCCCATAGGTGGCGGTAACCACTTATAATCAGGCGATCGCCAGGCTTGTAAGCCATCTTAATGTTATTAAAAACTCTAAATAAATCTTTCTGAAACAGTATGTATGCTATAGAGATAAGTGAATTTATTCTAAAGCAAATTCAATCCTCAGTGAATGTTCCCGTTTTAATAAAGCAAAGTACTCTAAGGGAGGTTTATCGATCCCCGAAGAAAAGATACAGTAAGTGAGAAATGGAATCACAATGCACGGAGGAAAGGATTCATTTTTACATGAGAAAAATCGCTTTGCATTTTGGCTAAGGAAATTTTAACAATGGATACCTCTATAACAAGAGGACTCATAGCTAGCTGTCTTACAATGCTTGGCGATTATCATGAATGGCACTCGGAAGTAATCCAAGCAACATTTTATTGGCCCAACGGATCGAGGAACACCCATTTTAGGGTACCCGAGATTGAAAAGTTCCGTTCTCCGAATTCGAGGGCGCAGATTGAGTTATAGGATGGACATTATAACATTTCCCCCAAATTTTGTTATAAACTTTCCATTTCGTCTAATTCACTTGCTTCGTTACGTAATAGCCTTGTTTATCGTTTAATTGGTGCGCCTTGTTTGCGATTAGCTTATAATTTGTTATGTAAAACAACGGATCTGTTATTATGTATATAAAAATGAATGTTTGTCTGTACATCCTTTATAGAACCGTAAGCGGTTGGACCAATTTAAAAAAAATCTGTGTTTCTTCAGGTGGATTCGAGAACGGTTTCGATTCATAATTGGACCCGATAGGTGGCGTCACTGGGTCCGTGCTTTTCTTTCACCCAAGCGAATCTGGACGGGAGTTTTTGAAATTATTATGAAAGTAATGAAATAAAATGATAAACGTTATTTATTACGCAGTAGTAATTTTGTGTCTTTTATACACTACTGAGCCGACCGCGGCTTATGGACGCTCGCAACATCAGGAGTATCGCTCGCGCGTTGCTGACTCTAATAGTAATAATAACAAATGAATAACTTATTATTTGTGTTTTTAAATCTGATTTCAAAGAAATTAGATAAGCTAAAGATATATGTCAAATCGGAGAGACGGATTAAGAGATATCGAGAAAGAGAGAGGGGGGATAGTCCCTATCGCAAAGGATACTAAGAGAGGGGTTGAGATATAAAGAAATACTAAAATTCATTGTTCTTTTACATCGAGTAAAAAATCACATTAACGAAACCGTATTTCATTGTGTTGTGTACGAACTGTTAGTACTAACGTAATTCCATGTCGGATGACCTTCATAAGTGGCTAGCATGGACTAAAGTAATTAGAGTCGGTGTAGGTGCAGAAATTGGATTAATTTTGAGCCTGCCGGCGTTAAATTTCCTTAGAGCCTGGAGTAAACCTCTCAGAGTTTAGGAGAAATGGAATATAAGTCTATTGCCGCTCGTAGTTTACTATCTAGTTGGGGTTGTTAGCCAACATGTAACCAATCTCCTTTATAGTTATAGCAAATAAGGAAGGAGTTTTCTTCCGCGAACGCTCAGGCTGTGGAATGAGCTCCCCGTTGAGGTTTTCCCTGGAGAGTACAGCATGGAGTTCTTCAAGAAGAGTGTGAAAAGATTCCTGCAGGGTGGGCAACGCGCGAGTGATACCCCTGGTGTTGCAAGCGTCCATAGGCGGCGGTAACCGCTTACCATCAGGCGGACCGCATGCTTGTGTGCCACCCAAGTGGTATAAAATAAAAAAAATAAAAAAATAAGTTAACAGCCTCTTTGATGGATTGTGGTTACAGTATCTCATGAGTATTTTTATTTCCAAAGGTATACTTACTCTTTTAACTATACTATTTTGGCTATTGGCTGCGGTCTTCTGCATCGGAGAGATACTGTCCCAGCAGAGCAACTCCAATGTCATCAACATGAATAAATGAGAGATGCTAATTGCAATCATAATGAAAACGACGGACTGGACACGGAAAAATGTAGGCGCCTTCATCAGTCACAGGACAAGAGTCATACTCTTAAATATATGATGATCAAAAGTTCTTTGATGAAAGATTTCATTTCATTTCAATAATAAATGTATACTTGCATACAGTTCCATACAAATTGACCTGATCCCATACTAAGCAAACCTTGTAGGTACTATGGTTATTAGACAACGATATATATACTTACATAGACATCCAAGACTAAAAAGAGACAATGTTTAAGTGACAGTAGTGCAAGACGTCTAACCTTTCCCCTTCTTAAAATCTCATCCGCTCTTAGTCTCTCTTCTGCCAGCGCAACATTTTCTAGTGCATAACTGTAAAACGTACTTAAAGTAGAAACGCAATACTAAATCTAGGAGCAATGTTAATTGGCTGCAATCTTCTGCCTTAGCATTTTTTCCATGGCTCATAATTTGAAGTTAACCTGTCGAGGGTCAAGCCTACAAATAGTTTTCATATTTCGACCAAAATCTTCTCCTTTAGAAGATACTAAAACAGCCGTTCTTAGAAGACAAACCATAGATAAAAATAAAAACCATAGATAAAAAAAATAAAAAAAAAATAGATGCAGCAAGTATCAGTTTCTAAATACTCAAGGAGCTGTGTTCTCACGAACAGCGAGTCCCATAATCGTTGATTATTCAAACAATTAGTATCAACGATAACGGACCCGCTAATGGCTTAAATAAGGCTTAGAGCCACTATCAACCTTATACCACCTTCGAATAAAACAGATTCTTGCACTGTACAGTTTCAAATGAGTTTGTACTAGTCGAGATTACTCAAAAGATACCAGCCGGGTCGCTATCGCATAGGCAATTCTCTTGGTGTTAGGTCCATTGGCGGCAGTAATCCCATACCATGAGGCGGCTCGCATGCTTGTGGCAAGCAAGCTTAGTGGTATATAAAAAGTAAATAAGAGCTTGACCTTTACCCTTGTAACTCCGCTAGAGTTATATCCCAAGAGCTAAAGTAACGCTTGCCGTCAGGCAGGTAATTTGCAACCTTTGTGATGTAAACGTTATAAACACGTAACACGTTCATGTTTATAAAGCGGGCAGAGAAATAGGAAATGAAGCAACAAAGATACCATTATATATCAATATCTGAAAGACAGAATTGAAATGTCAAGATTGCGAAGTCGAAGTTTGTAACGAAAGCTTACTTAAGTTAAGGGTAAAGTAATTACAACGAAAAGTTAGGAATCGTTCAGAAGTTCACATGAAGTTGTGCGTGTAGGAACCACACAGGCTGCGAATGTTTGTGAACTGCCAGTTCATCGAAGAATGTACAGAAGATTTTAACATAAATGTTATTATATTCCCTCACACCAAGTAAGCCGTGGTGGTTGCGTAGTTCGAGTAATCGACATAAAGATTGCACAATCACGACTGTATCAATGAATTTTCTAAATAAGCGGTGACAACACAATTTTGTCGAACAAACATTTGAGAAGGAATGTTCAAGACGTTATATAGATGTATGGTCGTGCTTGGAAATCAGCCAGAATGCCATAGCATACAGGTTGCGTCTTATTATTTGAGTGTTTAAAACTAAATCCATTTATCTGCCGAGTATGTGTGTGTGCAGAGCGTAAATTAAGTTGACCTCTTACGGAAAGGTTTACTTTATAAAGAAAATTCAAGGTGGCGGCGTAACATAATTGGCTTCGAGCAAGAGGATTTTGAAAAATGTATATACGAATTTTCAGTTTTTTTGTTTAGAATTGGTATAAACATCGCAATAACACCATTCATAGAAATAATGTGTGTTTAAAATTTTCCTGGAATTATAAATTAGTTTCCCATATCTTAATTCATTATCTGCTCAGCGCACACCGAACACTGAAGGACTAGGTCTCTGCCTACCCCTTCGGTGTTTTTTGTGGGAATGTGAGAAGAAGCAGTACATAATTAAGCCCATTATTTTCTACATGAAGTTAGTACTATAAGTAATTTATAAGACTACTTCAAAAAACTTACTTTCTCCTAACCTAAGTAAGCTAATAATAAAGAAGACCCATAAACAGATGTATGTCTCCAAATGAAATCGAATCCACGACTTTTAAGCTTCGCAATCTGATGCCATAACCATTAGACCTGACGGTTGTCGACTTAACCACTCTATCTTATATCAAGTCTGAATGAATATATAATGTACAATTTGTGTCATAGTCAAATACGAAACCAGTATCCCAATCTCAATGTATTCCAATAATAACAATAAGTACTATTGACACAATAAACCGGCCACACTAACAGCCCATATTTGTTATTGTGTGTACGTGACGGCTGTTCTGTGGCACTATGTGACCAGAACATAAGTGGACATAGTGAAGAGACCTGCATTGGACTTAATTTCCTTAAAGACTTATAATATAGATTTAGGTATCAACGTATTCATTTTTATATTATAACTTTCCTTATTAATAATTCGTATAGATTGCTTAATTAAGATTATTATTAAGTTATATCTTGACATCCCATAAAGGCCTCCAAAGGGGTAAGCCACCCATTTTGGGCTGGAGATATATTTTTGGTGCCAACGTGACAGATGGAGAGTCCATCGTCGATACTCAAGCGCGACTATACATACGTATATACATTTCTTACTCTCGATGTTTTCCTTTACCATAAAGCTCGTGGTGTTACTCATCACTAAACTCAAGTGGAGAAAAACTAAGTTAGTTAATGGAAAGCCCACAGACTGGGGATTACTGAAATCCGATATTAGTACATATCGGATTAGTATAATCTCTGGATGATTCGGGAAATTGGAAAGAAGTCTACACAAAAAGGTCATACCTCTCGCTAAGCAAATACCAGTGCCAACCTTCAAGTGCGGTCGTTTGTAAACAGGAACGACAAACGTATTTTATTTGGACTGCAATGTAAATATTTATATTCAAACAAGTTTACGGCCCATCTAACGGAATGTGACCACCGCCGCCTGTACAATACCAGGGACAACATTCGGATTGGTAACTTGGCCCGATACTGTTGTAGTCTTTGTTTCTAACCGAACTTGCGTAGAGGTGATTGCAAGCAGTACAAGATTTCCTACTCCAGGCACACCGATGCGATCATATTTAAAACTTTTCGTCTTGGTTGTTATAACAGCAACCAGGCTGGATTTAATCAGGTGTCAACGCGCCAACTATGTATCTTAGAATATATATTTTTCTGTACGTGTGTTTGTCACCAGACTGCTGCTTCTCAGACTTAAACAAAACCTGCATACGTAAGCAATTCAAAGGTGTATGTATGTATAGTGTCGTGCTTGAGTAACGGCGATGGACTCGCAATATACACCGCTGCCTTCCCCTTCAGGGACCCTTATGGGAAGACATGAGGGTATATTACTATACTATTTACAGTGTGAAGATAAACACGTTGGTACCACTTATTACATCATAGCTGTAATTGCTTTACGTATATATGTCTTTCTATAAGGGTAAAGAATCATAAAAATCCTGAATCCACGCCTGAATCAATCCTGAATTCATTCAGGTTTTATTATACCCTGGTACAATGAGGTTTTATCTATAGAGACGTTATACTCCTTGAATATGAAGTATAAACATGGCAAATTTTATGCTATACCTACATATAGCTACAATACACAACTCACACAACGGCATTAAGCACACTGATGAGATTAAAAGAACACGAAGTATATGAATCCTAGTTGTCAGAAAGGGATAACAGCACAGCCACGTGCCAATATGTCGAGCTCTAAACGTTCTCTCTTTCGCTCTTAAACGTAACGCGCTACTTGTCTCGTTCGCGCGAGTGGCGCAGTGGCATCGTCGCAGGAGTTAATTCAGATTAAAATTTAATGTTAAATTTTCGTGTTTTTGATAGATAAAACAAATTTAGATTACTTACAAATGAAAAGACACATCCTTCTTGTTTTTTTACACTCGTCCAGTATATGTTCTGCAATTTCTAAACACCTAAGAAGGCATTTTTCCTAAATGCTGAATAAGTGCTACGTCGTTGCCAGTCAAGCTGCGACTAAGTTGACTCAAGCCAATTAGCTTGTGTTGAGTTAGCCAAACCGAGCGCGGTAAGACGTATCTATTCTTTTTTACATCAATGCCCTGGTAGTATTACACCATGACTTCAGTTACCTTTGAAGGCGCGAATATATAAAAATGAAAACAAAAGAAGACATCATTAGAGCACGCGGCACTAAGCGCACATTAGCATATTTGTGCCATCAGTTCCCATCTCCCGTGAAATCCATTACGTAACGAGCAGGCTCTGGCAAGGCGGGAACATTTGCGCCACGCCAGGGTAAATCGTTTTGCATCAGCATTCGTGATTGCCAGCATTTATATGTGCTTGCTGACGTCATATGAATTCATAGTGATGAACTATGGAACTGAATTCATCTAAGATTTGATAGACATTTTTTTTTTCAATTTATTCTCGAAAATGTAGATGTTGGGTTTGAATAAAATAAATAGTACAGGGTTTTTACTGCTTTATTGAAATATGATTTCAACGTAAATTTTAGATCAAATATGTAATGAAATATTTGGAAGGCAGCTGGTCTGGATGATGGTGATTGTAAAGATACAGAAAGGCATGTTGCATTCCTCATTGAAAAATGTATGCGGACAAGTGCTTTAATTAACGGCTCACTGGATGCCGCCCCGTCGGTGAGTCTTTCGCGATGCAATAAAATTATGTAAATTAAATAAATACGTTAATTTAGAAGAAGATGTATTGTATAAAATGTAAGATTTCCATAAATAAATATAAGAAATTCCTTAGGACAGTTCCACACATAAAGTATAGGTCCGTCTGTGGAACTGTCCCCATTAAAGGAAGCTTGTGCTGTAGGAATTAGACAACGATATACATACTTATACGTTAATACTTAATATACCTACAAATTAATTCCCACCAATAGCATCTGCCCTCAGAGGGAATCGAACGCGTTCTCAAGTTTTGCAGCCAGGATCTTTGACCACTAAAGATCCTTCTACAATATAGTTCTCTTTAAAAAGGTTGTATCAAGAGAATTGTCGAATACATAAAATAAGTTCAAAGAACCATAAAAATATGAAGTTAGAACATTTTACTTTGAATGTATAATCTTGACACTTGACAACGAGGAGTGGTACAAAGTTAAGAATTTGGATTTATGAGTGTCGTAAAAAGTTCGAAGTAATTGAGGACGGATCGTTAGCACATTTTTTATTACTTCATGTGTTCTAATAAAATGTGAGCAACTTATATATCCTCACGCCTTCCCACAAGGGTCCCCGAAGGGGTAGGCAGAGGTGTGTAGGTAATACCCACACACCCACTTTCCGCCAGAGTTATATTAGGTGCCAACGTGACAGATGGTGAGTCCATCGCCGTTACTCCAGCACGACTATACATACGCCTTTGAATTTCTTCTGCAGGTTTCCTCTCGATGTTTTCCTTCACCGTTCAGCTCGTGGTGTGACTAATCACTGTACTTAAGTTCAGAAAAACTCATTGGTACAGTCGGGATTCGAACTTGCGATCTTTGTGTCGCAGGCAACTACTCGAACCACTCGGCCACCACGGCTCTACTTATTCTCTTCTAATAAAATTTAGAATGATTAAATGAACTTACCATTTGTGAATTCCGACAGTAAAAATACTATGTTACATACTAAGATATATGTTAAGAATATAACTAAAAACTCTTTGGTACAGTCGGGATTCGAGCTTGCAATTATTGTGTTTAGGCGACTACGCAAACCACTCGACAACCACGGCTCTATATAACAGATATTATATATTTAAATATTTAAAGCATTCGTGTTAATTCACACAAACCTACATCCTCACCGACAACCGAACCGACGACCTCTATCTCCTAGCCAGCACAAAATTGCTATCTGACCAATATACCGTCAAATAATTGCAAAATCACGTTAAATTCCAAATAAAATTACATCCGCTAAGTGAATCCTCTTGCCTTTTATTTTTAATAAAGTAAATTAATTCACATCAAAGCGTGCCCAATACGAGAACTAAAACAAAGTTCAGACTTGGCTCAAATCGATAGAGCTCTTCGAAATTTTACAATTACTACAAGGGATCAAGTATATATATGTATAATTACACACACGCATAAACAGTCTACAAAGTAACCTGCACAACACACATATATTTAGTTACTGTAGTATTAGGTCTCTTGTCATTTCGCATTCACATTGAATAACTCGGGACTAATCAATAACCTATATTACAGGCCCAGCCTAGTAAAGGAATAAAGAACAACTATGTAATTTTAAGAAACTGAAAGAAAAAAATATTTAAGTAAATACTTTACTGTACTCACTTTCTTTAATCTTCACCATATGCATTTTGAATCTAATCCTAGGAACGGTTTATTGAACTTGAAGCGTTTTGCGACGCCCGTAAATCTTATGTGTACATAAAGTTACCTTCAAATATAGTCGAACAACGGTCTGAAAAATCGTATAGGTAGTACGTAAATCCCTCAGGCGTAGTACCTACGAAGGGCACGTACCTACTTATGTACTAACGAAAGGTTATGTCCCTTTCAAGTGTCCTTTCCACAAAAAACATTTTGTCGCTTTTTAGTGTTTAAAGCTTTTCAAACATTGTATTTAGAGAGTAAACGTTTCATTATTTACTAGTACTCCAGTGAAATTTCGTCTTTCAATCAATACCTCTCATATTTGCGTGGTGTGGTGAATAAACTGTACCCATGTAAAAAAAACTTATTAGCGCCGGCTGGCTTTGAACCTGAAAACTTTATTTCACTTGCTATTACTTAACGCACACGTCCACCATGGCTTAAGATTTTAGTACTACTGGAAAATTATTATCATTTATAATCTATACTTACTTTACGACCTCTTTTTAAAATATTAAGATGAAATGCTAAATCCTGATAGATTCGGATACCTGAATAATGAGATGAGATAAGGTAGTTTAAAATCGAATTCACTATCTATCATTAATCATGGCCATCCGTAAGCCATGAATGACGAAATAAATAGATATCCGTACACAAGTATAATGATATCATCACGCCAAGTCTTCTACGGGCTAAGCAGAAAGAGTGGCACGCTAGTTATCTCTAGGTTTACAGACTAATTGGTTTCTTCTACCTAGATCGCGTAGACCGAACACTCAAGAATTGAAACGTCAAGATTACTCAAAATCAATGTCATGTGATGTCAAGATGTGATGAATGTGGATGATAAAAAAAATACATGCTCTAGAAAAGTCCCATATAATTTCATTTTGTCATTTTCACAATGAAAGGTGTAATACAAGATTCCATCAAAGAGCGGCTTGAAATTGCTCCAGCTTAAACATCTTGGGGCTCGGGCCGTCGTTATCAATTTGACCGTACAAATCCGTTTGTCTTGTATCGGCTTACGACTGATCCAGACCGATAGCCGGAGCCGGATTGTAAATTGCATTGTTTCAGACACTGAAGAATCTTTATTGCCACTTTAATTTCTATGAGTCGTGGTGGCCGAGTGGTTGGAGTAGTAGCCTGCGACACAAAGATCGCAAGTTCGAACCCCTTAAGTACAGTCATTAGTCACACCACGAGCTTCACGTTGAAGGAAAACATCGAGAGGAAACTTGCATACGTCTGAGAAGAAATTCAAAGGCGTATGTAAAGTCGTGCTTGAGTAACGGCGACGGACTAGCCATCTGTCACGCTGGCACCTAAAATATATCTCTGACGGAAAGTGGGTGTGTGGGTACTACCTATACACCTCAGGGTCACGGGCACGGTCCGGTTCCCCGAAGGGGAAGGCTAGGCCCTTCGGGAACCCTTGTGCGAAGGCGTGAGGATATATATATAAAATTATATATATATATATATATATATATATATATACTACATAGAAATTATATATATATATATATATATATATATAATTTCTATGTTTATAAACTTGCCAAGGTGTTAGGTAGCTAAGAATTTCAAGCGATACTCTACTTAACATATTTATCCAGTTTAACTTCAATTTTCACGCTAAATACATGAGATAAAAAGCTTTTATAAATGTTTTCTATCAGGATTGTAATTTCGTCTTGCGTTATCATCAAAGTTTGTCATCATCATCATCATCATCAATCTAAACAGTAGGCTATTTATTTACTGAGTCGACTTCGTATTTTCTCACACGTATGTATAGTCTGTTTATGCAATATTAGCTTTTAATACCACAATGGTTGCAAATAAGCATGTTTGCATTGTCTTCCTGATGGTAAGCGGTTACCGCCGCCTTGGACGCTTACGACACCAGGGGTATCACTCGCGCACTGCCGATCCTGCAGGAATCTTTTCACACTCTTATTTATAAGATAATGTATTGCATTAATAATACAAAATGAAAGATCTTTATTTAAAACGTATTCGTAACTCAATTTGCCTACAACCCCCAGATCCCTATTTTTGACGGAGATATATTTACATGGCAGATGGCGGGTTTTTCGCCATTTCTAAAGCATAAATACACATAAATAAATCTTTGAATTTATTTTCAAAATTATTTAATATTATAGGTTTCCGATGGGGTAGGCAGAGGTGTATAGGTAACTAATACCCACACACCCACTTTCCACCGGAGGTATATTAAATGCCAACGTTTTTTTTTTACCGAAGTATCACTTGCGTGTTGCCACTCTGTGTTCGGAGAGTTATAGTGGGTTGGCAGCATAATGGGTTTAATCCCTCTGCTTCCAACACAATGTAACAATCCTCCCCCTCCCCAAGGAGCTCATTACTGGAAACCTTATTCACTGCGTAGGAACACAACACAAAAAATTGTGTTATTTGGCTACGGACTTCTATAAGGTGGAGGTCCTGCCCTCGCCGGGCAGCTCCGAATTCAAACGGGAAACCCGTTATGCCCTACCTCTCTTAATTAACTTAAGTTTCCGCTGGAAGTTCTTCTGAGTCCTTGCAAAGATTTTTATATTTTATACAGTAATTTTATAAAATAAGGGTTAACCGTTATCTAATATACTGCCTATGGTGGAGTATCTACATACTAAAGGACGAGAAAATCCAAAGTGCTCAAAACCGGCGAGCATGTGTGAAGAGACTGATGAATGTGATGAAACGTAAGAGGAATGTAAGCTTAGGGAGAGCTGGCGCTCTAATATCTCTGCTTACCCCGTGAGGGACTTCACACGTTAATATGTATGTATGCTTGGGTGCCTACTAACATTATTATATACATAGTCCCTGACGAGATAGGTAAAGTTTCAGTCCCAGTTCTCTCATCGACTTTCATACCCGTAGGTACGTATGAAGAATCACGGATGTGAAGTTCTCTTGATATTTCTCCTCATCTTACATACATACATTCATATAATCACGCGTCCTTCCCGTAGGGGTAGGCAGAGACCACTTCTTGCCACTTGCTACGATTCTTACATACTTCTTTCGCTTCGTCCACTTTCATTATTCTCTTCATACATACATGGTCTTCGGTTTAGGGTACTCTTGACCTGACCTTTTTTCAAGACGTCCCTAATTTGGTCTAGAAACGTCCGTCTAGGTCTACCCCTTCCAACACTTTCATTCACACTCGCCTTATACACCTTTTTCGTCACTCGTTCTTCATTCATTCTCTCGACATGGCCAAACCATCTCAGCATACCTTTCTACCAGCATACCTCCTCATCTTCATGTATATAATAATAATACCATCATATATCATTACCCCATAAGGGTCTCGGCGTGATGATATGAACATATGTATGTATTTCATCATTGTACATCAGTTTTTCCGACTGATTATGATTATGAGTGCAATTTATTATATTATATATATTATTGCAAATAGTTTGTAAGTGATTAGTCACACCACGAGCTTTACGGTGAAGGAAAACATCGAGAGGAAACCTGCATACGTCTGAGAAGAAATTCAAAGGCGTATGTATAGTCGTGCTTGAGTAACGGCGATGGACTCGCCATCTGTCACGTTGGCACCTAATATACCTCTGGCGGAAAGTGGGTGTGTGGGTATTACCTATACACCTCTGCCTACCCCTTCGGGGACCCTTGTGGGAAGGCGTGAGTATATATTATATATTATATTATTATTATATAGTTTGTAATTGGTTTTCAAAATGACATTCCAAAATTATAGCATTCTAATAAATAAGATCTCAGGAAAACGTGTTAGGTCGCTGATAGCCGTTTTATACTAAAAGTTTGTGTCATAAATCATAAACTTGTCCCAACCGATGTTCACCCCGAGATAGGCACTTTAAGTTACTTTAACGTACTACTCTCTGATGCAACTTGAGCTAAGTTCCTTGCAACTTGGTCGGTAATAAGGGACATAACATACCGACCACCAGGAAAATGTCAAGAGGACATCTACATATGTTTGAAAATAAATTCTAACACGTATGTAATAGTCGTGCATGAGTATACCCCTACAGGGACCCTCGTGAGAAGGCGTGGGGATATACATCTATACTAATATTATAAACAGGAAAGATTGGTATGTTTGTATGTAAGTATGTTTGTATTGAATAGGCTCCGAAACTACCGGACCGATTTGAAAAATTCTTTCACCATTGGAAAGCTACTTTCACTTTTCTTTTATAAATAAATCATATGCTCACCCGTGCGAAGCCGGGACGGACCGCTAGTATATTATATGTATTATTATGGAGAGTTTATAGTGACTTTGTTTCGGGTGTTTATGTATTATTTGGTCAAAGTTAGATATTTTTATTAATCCTATAAGTTGCTTCTGTAGGGAGCTTCAGTTACACTGACAAGGGTCATCCACTAAAGTTAAGAATAAATGTGTGTATCAGACGCCTATACCAATATGATTTGACTATAGAGTCATGTGACTTTGTGCGAAACATTCTACTAATCGATATTGAAAACAACGTACTCCCAATACATTTCTTTCATTTATTACAATAATAGCATTGATACTCCTCGTACATCATCTAAGGTTATCATGAATATTATTTATTAGAGAATATCAATCAAATGGAAATAGCGGTCGGAAAAATGTAGGTAATATTATGGAATAACAAATGAAGAATTACGCTCGTGTAAACAACCTTTTGGGTTGACTTTATCAAGGGTACTGTGCAAAATGTAGCATGTGAACATTTAACTATACTACATAGTTTGATATGGGTAAAGGCTTTTATATGTCTTGACGCCTAGGTAGGCAGGGATTTGTAGGTAGTAGTACCCGTATACTTACTTTCCGGCAGATAATATATTTTGTAGGTGCCAACGTGACAGATGGCGAATCCATCGCCGTAACTCAAGCATGACCTTACTATACGCCTCTGTATTCCTTCACAAAATTATGCAGGATTTCCCTCGATGTTTTCCGACCGTAAAGCTCGTGGTGTGACTAATCGTAGCCATAACTGACTGAACTGAATAGTAACCGTACTAAAGTTCTAAAAAACTCATTGGCACAGTCGAGATTCGAAGCTGCCGACCGATTCGAAGTCGGCCCTGCAACGGCTTTCTGTAAAAGATGTTATCAATCAAATACAGAGTATTTCCGAAGTGATTATAAATGTGCATAAACGATGCTCGCTCTTGTATACTATGGAGAGGCAAGAGAGATTTGTCACAAGCATACGGCTCACCTAATGGTAAGCGGTTACCGTAGCTAATATGATCTTGTTCATATTGTTCTCAATTGATTTAAATGAAGGGGACAAGTCTATATTTTAAAATAAACTACGAAAGTAGAACACTTAACGAGTAAGATATTTTTCAGCGAGAGTATTCTGAATGTACAATGTGTATTTTATGAGTTTTATTTGCTAAAGAAGATGTTTATTTAATAACTAGTAAAAGAAATACGGTTATAATTGCAAATTTTTGTGCGTCTATTATGGTGATCGCCTAGGGTCATACATTCTATGATTCTACGGAAATATATATGCTTGACGAATATAAAACTCTGTAACGACCCGTGCATATAATAGGACTAAATAACACTTTGAATCCACAAGTGTGGTCGGACCTTTACCCCTTATGTAATACCTATTAAACAATGGCCTAGTGATGTGGGTAATAATTGGGATTGCAGTGGTACGAGTATACGCAGTGTTAATTTACATTATACAATTCAGTTTTGTGTAACTAAATTCTAGTTGAAACTACCTTAGAAATCAGTACAAAAGACACAGTAGAAACAATTGCAGAATATAAAGTAATGTAAATTACTTAAGTAAATGTATATAATATTATAAATATTAAAGGCAAAACATTTAATTCGATTTATTTTGCCTAAAAACAAAAGGGACTTATTTAGGTTAAAAGCAAAATAACGGCCCTCTATCAATATCCGTTTGCTCGACTTTCGACAAAAATAGCACGGATTTTCAGTAATAAAATGCTATGTCGAAAATAATTACATACAATGACACGTGATGTGAAAGTTCTAGGGACTAACTACAAGAGACATTCGTTAATCATACATACATACATATCATCACGCCAAGTCCCTAACGGTGTAGGCAGAGAGTATAGAGCGCCAGTTCTCTCTAGACTTACATACCTCTTTCGCTTCGTCCACATTCATCAGTCTCTTCATTCGTTTGTCAAACGCCATATATATCTAAAACCAAACTTATTAAAATATCAATAATACTTTAAAACCACTAGCTTAACGGAACCAGAGATATATTTTAGGTGCTAACGTGACAAGTGTGTCGCCGTTACTTAAGCACGACTATACTATATACGCCTTTGAATAGCTTCTCAGACGTATGCAGGTTTCCTTTCGATGTTTTCTTTCACCGTAAAGCTCGTGGTGTGACTAATCACCGTACTTAAGTTCAGAAAAAACTAAATAATAGGATATTAATATGATAGTAAATAAATAAATAAATAATGGGTGCTAGTTACTACGTCTGCTTAATATTCATCCTCACAAAAGAGAACAAATATTAATTCCTCAGCCAAGTCACGTTTAAACTTCTTAAGTTAGTTTTAAACTGTGCAATATCTGTAACTGTATATTTGCATTATTTATGGCTCACTTAAGATATTAACTTGACAATGGATTCAAAATTTAAATCCAGTACAAGTTGAAAACGATAAATCCAGTTAAAGTTGGCGATGCCGCAGAAAGTGCAATAACTCATCAAGTTCCAAGACTAATCTAGAATTCTTAAGTTCCGTGGAGCGTTAATCAAACTCTAGAACTGTATTAATAAAATATACGTGCTATTTTGTTTTATGGAGGATGATGTGTTTTATGTTATATGTTGTCCTGCACTTAGTAAATAATAAGAAATAAAATCGTCAATAGTAATATAGCTGAATGCCGGTGCTTCGCCGTTACGATTTCTGAATGACTCTGAGATGAAACTTCGAAACGAATGTATAACCTTTTTATAGTTTCAGGTATCCATCTGAGGTATATTGTAGAAGAATTACATAGACCATTCACCATTACACATATTTTATGCAATTTAAAAATATTCACATGCAAGTATTTACTTATACTCGTTGCACTTGCTAGGTTTTCGCTAAAAGTCAGCATGGGGCTCTTCAAGCAAGGTACGAAGAGATTTTTGCATGGTCAACGAGTGAGTGATATCCATAAGCGTCCGTAAGCTGCGGTACTAGCTTACTTACTGGTTGCCAGAACCTCGTTTACTAACATGACTAATTGTTCATCAATTTAGATTTATCTAAGACCTCAACCAAGCCAACAACAACAAGAGGTGCTCTATCAATTTCATAATTGTAACAAAAATATTTGACAGACAAAACTCGCTTTGAAATCCCATCCGTCATGTAATATCTCAGATATCAAGCACGGTCAAAAGATCAAACAACACTAACAATATACAGACGCAATAACGGTTCTAGTCGAGTGCCCTTAATGAGACACCCCGCGCCTTCGCACCATTAGTCAGGGCGTTTCCTTTTGACGCTCCAGTAAATATTTGCTAAGACATCCCTCCGGCTATTCACACTAGAATACGTTCGAAGGTGTAACTGGCGTTGAGAATCGTATTGATAAGAGAAGATATATGATGTATTGTCCTTTCAATTAGCCTTTTGACAGTTCTCGAAAGTAATTACTTTTTCTCATTCATCGCATCTCAATCCCATCATCACGCTGAGTCCCTGGTAGGGTAGGCAGAGAGGGTAGAGCGCCGGTGCTCTTTAGACTAACAGAGCTCTATCGCTTCATCCACACTCATATTTTTTTCATAATTATATGACATCATATACATACATAATTATATATCATCACGCCGGGTACCTAACGGGTAGGCAGAGGGAGTCGAGCGCCAGTTCTCTCTAGACTTACACTTATATACCCTTTTGCTTCGTCCAAATTTACGTATACATGTGTGTATATATCACCATCCACGCCATGTGTTTTGATGCGCTTAATAATATGCTGTATGTATTTTAGTATCGTGTACAGGGAGTACATTTCCCAAAGAAAGAGTATCTCTCATGACGTATATGGAGGTCACAGAGATTGCGCTGCAAAGAAGCAATTGCAAGGAATTGAATCAGAGACGCCGACAGCAGCTCAGCACTTAAATTTGTGATGACTCCCTAGAGCAGATATGTATCGACTAAGTTCGCTTGTAATTAAAAATATTATAAATGGACGGCTCAACTGCAAAACTTACCACGGGAGTGTAGCGACTACCTCGTTATCTCGTCAGTCAGTTAAATTAATGTGAAATTTTATTAACTCGACGACTGCACTGAGCTTCAACCTAACTGTAAGGCTTCATAAATCGTGTGCACGGCTTTTAAAATTAATACCAAGCCCAGATATACGACATTAATAGACATACATACATATCATCACGCCAAGTCCCTAACGGAGTAGGCAGAGAGTATAGAGCGCCAGTTCTCTCTAGACTTACATACCTCTTTCGCTGCGTCCACATTCATCAGTCTCTTCATACATGCTCGTCGGTTTCGAGTACTCTTAACGTTCCCGTCCTTGAGCGTCCGATCGATTTGATCCAGGTAGTTGGAACGTGGCCTTCCTCTGCCTCTTCTTGCACACACTTTTGCTTTGTATATCTGTTTCGTCAATCTTTCTTCACTCATCCTTTCTATGTGTCCAAACCAACGTAACATGACTTTCTTCATCCTTACAATCACGCCCTCATTCACGCCAGTTGATTTGCGAATCTCTTCACTGCGGATTCGATCTAATATCGTTACTCCGCACATTTTTCGAAGAGACCGCATCTCAACTGCATTAAAGCATGTATTTCATACATCCTCTGACATGCCCAGGATTCGCTGCCGTACAATAAGATAGGTACCAATATCGCGTTGTGGACAGCAACTCTAGCATTCTTGCTCAGACTTTTACTGCCTATCAACGCCGACATGGCTCCATTCACCTTATTTCCGGCAGTTATCCTTCTTTCAATATCTTTTTCATACTTTCCATCTCGTGTGAACATGCTTCCTAGATATACAAATTCATTCAATTGCTCTAGAATTTGCCCATTTACCGATGTAGTACCGGTCACTTGTTCATCTCTTTCGAATACCAGAACCTTAGTCTTGCCAGCGTTTAGGCGCAGCCCCTTCTTTTCACATTCTTCTTTCATTATGGTAACTAGTGACTGCAGTTCGCCCTCTGATGACGCAAGTAAGGCCGCGTCATCGGCGTATAGTAGGTAGTTGACCACTAAGTTTCCCATTTTCACTCCACATCCATTCGTTCTTAATGCTCTCAGACAGTTATCTAGACATATAATGAACAGCCAGGCAGACATGATACACCCTTGTTTGACCCCCGACTTCACATCAAACCAGGGTGGCATCCCACCGTTAACCCTAACGCACGCCTTGCTATCACTATAGAGTGATTTCACGGCATGCAGTAGGGAACTGCTCACTCCATATCCAGGCAACACGTCCCAGAGTTACGCAACGCGACTGTAAAGTTATTCCAACCATATTATTTCTCGTTTACCGCATGTTTGTAATATGTAATATGAAAATGGCACCCTATGACTAACTAATTAATAACACTTAAGGTAATTGCTGGGCTATTAAAATATTTTCACCATACCGCCGCAATACATGTCTCCCTCCTATAGGTAATTTTTTGGTACTGTATTTTTTTACCACTATGGTGGCAAGCAAACGTGCGGCCTTATGATAAGCAGTTACCATTATTCACGCTTGCGACACCAGAGGGATTTCAGGAAAGCAACAAAAACACATTACAAATTTGCAACATTGAATTTATTTGACGTCTATTACAATATTTCCTTTCATCGTAACGCAATTGCATATATTAAAGAAAGTTTCTTTATTCATTTATTACGTTTCGTTATTTTATTTCGTACTCATTAAATGGTACAATATATTTATAACACACAATATAAACTCCTCTATTATATTTACAAGCGTTAAAATCAGCTAACGTCGCATCTATAAATATACATTTTATAGCTTTTTACATTTATGTACTAAGGAAATATATACATGCAAATAAGATTAATATACACAACAAGCCTTAACTTTTTCTATTGAGAAGATTAGGCTAAGGATTAGAAAGGTGGGTACAGTTGTATGGCTATTCTGACATATGAAATCAAAGTTATTATAATATACCAACAAGTTCAGTATGCAATATGTCACTATTGATCACCTGTTCAAGTTCCGATAACGCGTAAAGTGGCTTACCCTCGCAGTTCGATATGCACACAGTTAGGAAACTCGACTTTAACTAATTTTCATAAAAAATATCCGATTCTTTCGCAGAAAAAATATACGTTTTTCAATCAGACTTTATGACTTAATAAATTAAATATGTTACGTCGATAATTTTTTCCCACAATTTTTTTTTTAAGTACAGATCATTTTAGAGTATTTTCTGCAATCTTTTTATGAATGCAAGAGGTAAGATAAGAGAAGCTGTTTTGTCGAATATTATTATCCTATACAAAGAATTTTGTTCGAAGATGAAGAATGAAGTTCGAAGACAGCTGTATCATCATGACTAATTTGATACTATATGATAAAGGAAGGTTCACCTTTTTCTACCACCAATATTACAATACGTTCGAAAAAATTGTTGTTAATTGAAATTTTAGCAGACAAAGGGACTGAACATGACAATACTAACTGTCGGATATGTACTATTATTTATCGGTCAAGTTGTTTTAGGCTTAGTTACAGCGCCCCTGGGATGTGCTAAAGCAAAGTGCAGGAGGGCACTGGTGCGTTCCTCAGGAGATCCCAGAGCCCTCCTATATACACAGAGGATGGCCACCGAGGGGGTTTTAGTGAGTAAAAATCTCACATAACCCGTTCGTCCCCCCCAGGACGGTCGGGTACCTATAGAAGGTTTCCCCCTCGAAAAAAAAAAAAAAAAAAAAAAAAAGGCTTAGTTACAGATATACAGTAAAAAAATGTCAGACAAATTTTATTGACTTTATTATTGATTATCTTTATTATTGTACTCGTTATAAGTTTGATCATTTTGTGTTTTTTTTAACTTAACACCTTTGTTAAAAAAAAAAACTCATTGTGTTCTATTCGAATGGTGACAGTCAATCTCGCTAATGTGCCTATAAATGGCAATAGGCAGTTGTTATCATACATTATCACATAAAATCCGACATAATACCGGTGTTATGAGGTTTTTATGGAATATCTTTGACGTTAACGCCATTTAAAATCGATATAGTATCAATATAAGTGTTGATGATGCTATCAATAACTCTTAAAGTAGATATTAATGGATTAGTGTCCCGCTACAGCAGTTATACGACTATCGTTACTTGTAATATCTGGTGGCAGAAACAATTGCAAATTGAGAACAAAATTGAAGTATATCACGTTATGCGGCTGGTACATATTGTTATCTAATTTTCTGTGCCTTTTTTTGTAGACAAGCCACTTTCAAAGAAGTTTTTCTCACTACTGATTTATAGCAACCTAATTACACCTAGACTTCACGGCCAGGGAAATTCCACCTCGACTAGGAGTAACCTCACTGTATTTTTTACTTAAGGCTTCATTCTTACATCGTTCGGATACACAATAAAAGGCCATACACAAAAGGCTTTTTAGAGAGTCCTTACTCCGTACTTTAATTCACCACGATACCGAATATAAGGTCAAAGTTCATGGACACTGGCATCAGTGTCACTTTCTGCTCCTCCGAGGAGTAACGTTGACTCGCAAGGCTGACGCGGCTCTGCTGCCTCCTGGGGCAGTAGTCACAGCTCGATGGGGGCGGCGCCTTTCCAAGTCACCCCCGCGCGGAGTAAGTGATACAGCCGGAGGATGCACCATATGCACAGACACTGCAGGAAACATGACACCGATTAATATTCATAATAACACCAACATTTTTGACTTTTTATACCACTAATGTGGCAGACTAGCATGAGGTCCATCTGGTGATAAGCGATTACCGCCGCTTATGGACGGTTGCAACAAGAAAGGGCTTGCATGTTGCGCGCAATCTTCTCTTACAATTTAGTGTTGCACTCTCTAGGGAAAACCTCAATGGGGAGTTTATTCAACAGCCCGAGCAGAAAGAAATTCGATACCACTTGTGCGGTATTTTGTGCTTCCAAGTTATGGCGAAGGCGAGAGGTGCAGTGGAAGAAGGTTTCAAATACTACGTTAGAGTACTAACTCAGACTTCATTCATACTCATATTTTAAACAACAAAGTCCAAATGAAGAGCATGCAATTTGGTTTTAAACTCCACTCTGTACCAAGCTTGTTACTTTGTGTTGGAAGGGATTAAACCAACTGCCAACACACTATAACTCTCCGAACACAGAGTGGCAAAGCGCAAGTGATACTTCGGTATCGTGGGCGTAACTAGGTCGTTTCCCATCAGGTGGGCCGTTTGCTTGCTTGCATGCCACGCTTGTTGTATAAAAAAAAAACCTTGGTAAACAGGTGATACTCAATAAGTAGTCTATCATTAAACATTTGGTTGCAAAATAAATAATATTATAATATATCTTCACGCCTTCCCACAAGGGTCCTCGAAGGGGTAGGCAGAGGTGTATAGGTAATACCCACACACCCACTTTCCGCCAGAGGTATATTAGGTGTCAACGTGTCAGATGGCGAGTCCATCGCCGTTACTCAAGCACGACTATACATACGCCTTTTGAATTTCTTGTCAGACGTATGCAGGTTTCCTCTCAACGTTTTCCTTCACCGTTCAGCTCGTGGTGTGACTAATCTAAACTCATTGGTACAGTCGGGATTCGACCTTGCGACCTTTGCGTCGCAGGCAACTGCTCGAACCACTCGGCCACCACGGCTCTTGCACGGTTGCAAAATATTTATGAAATATATTTATAATTTAGGATCGGTTGTTTCAAACCACTGATTGATAACAGATATCAAACGGATGTTTAGTAGTTACGTAAAACTGATCTGAAATTAAACGGTCGTTTAGCATGAAAGCGGTATTTCAATGCCTGCTAAACTGAACGTCATATTAATTCAGGTTAAAATTGTATTGATGTATTATAACTCAACAATATGTCATTAACCGGTTAGAAAGTCAGGTATACTTAACGTCAACATTTGATTGAACAAATATTTGAGTTATTTGACCAAATGACACCCTCATTTGGTCAAACGACTCAAATATTTGTTAAACGGTGGTTAACGCGATTTTTTGCCTTTAACTGTCCACGAAACAACCGGCTCTAGACATCAAATCGTCATATACAGCCAGCATTAGAGATAAGAGTCACATACTAAGTGTTGAACATGTTTAGACAGCTCCAAACATGTTCAACACTTAATGAAATTAACATGAAAGTTTCTACTCGCACGACATGTATTTTTCCAGTTTATTTCCAACGCTCGGACGTTGTTCAAACAATATAATGGACGACACAATGATTTGTACCTACGTTGTGTTGACTTTTGTCTATAGAAGCATACAGTTGTATATCTTCTCGCCTTCCCAGAAGGGTCCCTAAAGGAGTAGGCAGAGGTTTGACAAAACCTCTTTTCAGTGATAAATTTAATTGTACAAAATGTATGTATAGATTACTCACATTAAAAAGTATTCTCGGTATTAAGAAGGATATTTCAGCTTTGCAAATGGAGTCAAATTGCTGGAACAAAAGAACATATTTAAAAACAAATTATCAAGGCAGTTTAACCATATAGAAACCTTCAAATGAATGTAAACGTCACGTTACGTCAGGTTCCTCACAGGGTCGAACAAGCGATAGGTTCCAATTTTAAATTTGGAACGTACACAGCGTACGTACAGGACATAAAATAACCAGCCAGAAATTACTTCGAGAAGATGTGTTTCCTTATTTGAATTCAAACGAAATATCAACAGAGTTCGTTGTTTTTTTTTGTTTTTGTGTAATTTATTGATTACCTCACATGGCATTGAACGCTCAGTGTCCAGGCTACAAGGTTGTTGCGAGCCCATTACTGTAATTACTGCTTCATGATAGGGCCTACAAAACGACACGAAGTAATTTCGGGAAAAGTTTCATAACTATTATGATACACTATACTTCATTTTCCCCATCCAACTTGTATACTATTACTTATTACAGTTATCTTCAAATCTATCAAAATCTATTAGATGATACTCAGCTATCGAAATACACATTACCGAATTCATAAATATTTTTTTTGTTTGTAATGTCGTCACTTTTATAGAGATTATTTTGACAATATATTTGAACAATTATGATTTTTTTTTCATATATCCTCACGCCTTAGGAAGCCTTACGCCAAGGGGTAGGCAGAGGTGTATAGGTACACACCCACTTTCCGCCAGAGATATATTTTAGGTGCCAACGTGACAGATGGCGAGTCCGTCGTCGTTACTCAAACACGACTATACATACGCATTTTAATTTATTCACAGACGTATGCAGGTTTCCTCTCCATGTTTTCCTTTACCGTAAAGCTCGTGGTGTGACTAATCACTGTACTTAAGTTCAGAAAAACTTATTGGTACAGTCGGGTTCGAACTTGCGATCTTTGTGTCGCGGGCAACTACTCATACCACTCGGCCACCACGGCTCATTTTTGTTTCACATTAACAAAATTCGACAGACAGACTTTGTGACAAAGTAAGCCAAGCTTAGAATATACTACACTAAGGTACGAAGATTCATATTTATTTCAAAAATATCCTCCTTTATGGGAATCGAACTCTTCGACTTTGCAGTCAGCAGCTTTGAACACTAAGTCAAAAGGCCGACGTCCAAAAAAATTCTCTAAGAGCGGTGTAAAAAAATTACTCCAGAGATAGCAGTAGAGAGGCATTCCCCTAGTGTTGGAAGTGTACGTGAGGCAACCCCAAACTTTCCTCCCTCAAACCCTTCTCTCCAACCTTCACACCTCCCTACTAACCCTCCGATCTATGATGGACTTTCAGTCAAAGTCTAACTTCTAACTGGAGAAACTAAGATGTGCATTGAACGAAAAAATTGGCTTACAAGCGATTTAACATACATAATACTAGCTGTCCCGCCCAGCTTCGCCCGGGGGACAAAGTTAAACTTCCTGAAACACGATCGCAGCGCCACCTATCGGGTCCAATTGTGATGTACGCTATCCTATCTTTTAAGTTGAATCAAATTGCACACGGTGTGCAAATTTGAAAGAAATCGCTTAAGTAGTTCAGGAGCCCATCGCTGACAAACAACGTGACACGTAATTTATATATATATATTAAGATTACTGCGTAAGGCAGACAGATAGATACCGCAGTATTTAATACACTGCAGGTTTATTGAATACTAGTAAGTGTTGTTAGTTGAAACGCAACTTAAGTTTAACGAAATCGTATCGGTTAAATGTCAACTGTAAAAAAATTCAATGTTTTCTTCTCTCTGTCAGTTGTAGTAATGTCAAAATGAGTTCGAGCGACGTCGCTTCGAATCGGGTGGTCGGATTATCATTTTGCATATCTGTAAACTTAAGATTGTAGGTTCAAATCTCAGGAGCTGCTTCAATGCAGTTTTCTAAACTAAAATTGCATAATTTGTCGCATCTGAAGCTTTCCGGTAAAGGAAAAACATTTATAGAAAACTTGAAATTGAAGGTCGTGCCTTAGAGACGACGCCAGACACACCATTTATCACGTTCGCTTTAACACTTAAAAGGAATGTGTAAACTTATACACTTCAATGTCAGCCTTAATCGTGCTTCATAAACTACTACGCGTTTCATAATAATTGTTCTCATTTACCATTTCGACAGGCTGTAGTTATGTTCAACGATTGTTATTATACTACGGTGTGGTTTATACGTGTTATTTGTGAAAAAAATTACATGGCAGTAATATACTATAAACATGTTTTGTTTTGAAGGCGATACAAGAGTAGCATGCACTCTGCTAAAGAACCTCGAATAATTTATATCCCATACATAGTACATATACGTGAGAGTCTATCTCAACTCATACAGACTTCACGATTTCCCACATGGTGTAATTCTCGACGGGCTCGGCAAAGCAGTTTAAGTTGTACCCATTCACCCACCTTCCGCCGGAGTTATATTTAAGGTGTCAACGTGACAGATGGCGATTCCGGGGCCGTTTCATAAGCACGCCTACATCTTTGATTTCATCATCAAACGCGGGTTTCCTCTCGATGTTTTCTTCACCGTAAAGTTCATGGTGTGGCTAATCACTGTACTTAAGTTTAGAGCAACTCAATGGTACAGTCGGGATTCGAACTTCCAATCTTTGTGTTGCAGGCAACTACTTAGATCAATCCGTCAACACGGCTTTTAGCATAGTATTTACAATTAAAGTAAATATCTCATTATTTACCTAGAGTATTATACACTAGTTCTTGTACGGTTGTTTGGATGATACTACAATACCTTCCTATAAGTGTTTTCTCAAATTATCTTTTCGAAGGTGTTGTTTTAAATCAACACACCGGGGTTCATTCATCAAAACGTAGCCTGTTATTATAACAATAGCCAAATTACTAAGCCAGGGAGGGCCACCATTCCTTTGAAATTTCACTCAATTTGCTATATTCAGATTTTCATTACCCTTTTTAACTTCAAAGCTTATTTTGACGAAGAAAATTAATTTACACTTCCTAATTTAGCTGGCACATATTTTCTCATTTATCCTGATTACTGCTTTCTAAGAATTCCGTAGTAAAATATCTATGTATAACATTACAATCAAGCTGTGTTAGCCGATCGGTTGAACAAAGTTTCGAGGAACTCGCCGATGATATTGTATTGACGTATTTTAATGTGGACGAAGCGAAAGCTATGTAAGTTTAGAGATAACTGGCGCTCTATACTCTCTGCCTACCCCGTTAGGGACTTGGCGTGATGATATGATGATGATGATGAATATTGTATGTAAACGCTTTACTCATCGAACTACTCCGAAACGGCTCGACTGATTTAGATGAAATTTTGTGTATAAATGTGTGTGTCCCTGGATGGTCTAAATACACAATTGGACTCGGTAGGGATTTAATCAGTGTCGCCGCTGTCGTGATTGAGGAGAATTTATTTTTACCTAAGGAAGCTGGGTGGTATAGTTAGTGCCACATAAAATTGGCGTGCCTACTTCGACATATAGTTTAAAAACATAATTTAGTTTTAACCCAGTTATTCAGCTTACAGGCTATTCCATTGTTGCCAAGTATTAGCTATTTGAGCATCATAGTAGAACTAGAAATTATTCTTTGTCTTATTGCACTAAAAAGTAAAATCTAGAACTAGGCGTATACGCGGCGAGTCGGCATATTATACGCATATTATACGACATATCAACGTCTGGGATATAATTAAATTTTTTCTTCACATCTTTTTGAACACAGTAAAGATAATAAAAGAAAATAGGACGAGGCATTATACGAAAGAAAACCGATCAGAATAAATGATTCCGCCTTGTATTCAGCGATAGTAATCGAACATTTTATTTTTTCTCATGAAAATTTATGCAATTTACCTTTTTCTGTGGAAATTGGTTCATAATAATTTCAAAACCAAGCTTGTAACCCAACAGAATTCTTTTAAATTATTCAAATTCTATTTGGGTAGGTCGTAAGCGAAGTAGATCGACTCGGTTCTACCTTCGACCGCAGGCATCATTTAGAGTTATAACATCGAAAAATGTAAGAACGAAAATATCATTAGGTAATTCCCTGCAACATTTGTCTCCCCCTAAAAAGTTTCTTAGGGGACTCATTTTGAAGTGAAATAGAAATGTAAGAATAGAAAAAATTGCTACTCTCTGTGCCTACCCAGTGAGGGACTCGACGTGATGGTATACCTACATACATTAATACTTCGCTTTCCGCTTTGACCCACATTATCTGCATAATATTTTTTTTCTAATCATTCGGTAATTAATCTAATACAACTTACGATGTCATGTAGTTGATAAATGTTACCTTCTATTATCCTATTTCGATATAATTCCGTCTGATAACACTATAGGGTATATGAGTTTAGGTCAGCCATATCACACAAACCCATACGTGCAACCATATAGGTCAGCTTGTTTGCAACAAACAATACGAGGATTGTAATCGGCAAATTGCTGCAGCCCCAGTGCCTTTGTTCGCCTTGTTTGCATTTGGTATGATGCATCGTGCTGACAATTAGTACCTTTGGCAACCGGTTGAAGAGGAAACAAGATCAACAGTTAATAATCGTCGAAACGCGAGTATGAGTGGAGAGCCTTAAGAATACGGATGCAAGGAGTGAGGTCTTGAAATCAAGTCAGTCAAGCAATGATAGAACTAAAAAAATACCTTGGGACTATTCCACACAAATTGACCTAGTCCCAAATTAAGCAAAGCTTGTGTTATGGGATCTAGACAACGATATATTTACTTATATAGATAGATTTATACATAAATACATAGGACATTTTTGACTTAGGTACAAATACTCGTGTTCATCACACAAATATCTGCCCTCAGCGGGATTCGAACCCGCGACCTCAAGTTTCACAGTCAGGAGTTCTAACCACTAGACCAGACGGCCGTCTAACCTTTAACTGACACTCTACTGGCTATGCCAACCCTGTAATGAGATGTAATATGTGTAAGGTGCTATGGTAGATACATCCGAATGTCCGTTCGGTGATTTAAAATGGCGTATAATCAATATTATTAATAACAATAATAAGCTTTATTTTTCACACATTAACAAATTAGACAGATTTATAAAATTAAACTTATTACAAACACAGTGTAATCTATTAAACTTTATTATTATTATTATTATGTAAATTTAATAAATCGCCAGATACTTTTCCCAGTATCCATAGTCCTCGTGAATCATACATGTTTGTGTAACAAAACCTTAATATAAACGTAATAAGATTATAATTACCTTGTTGACATGATCTCTGAGTATGTTGGAGTAGACCATGGCCATGGCCTCCAGCGCCATGAAGGTCATACACCCCACCACCCATGGCACTAAGAACGCCACGTTTTCCTGTTATTAACACACACTTAGAATTTGTAGCATCTTGTTTATCAATACCTCACGCCTTCCCACAAGGGTCCCCGAAGGGGTAGGCAGAGGTGTATAGGTAGTACCCACACATCCACTTTCCGCCAGAGATATATGTTAGGTGCCAACGTGACAGATGGCGAGTCCATCGCCGTTACTCAAGCACGACTATTACATACGCCTTTTGAATTTCTTCTCAGACGTATGCAGCTTTCCTCTCGATGTTTTCCTTTACCGTAAAGTTCGTGGTATGACTAATCACTGTACTGCACAAGTTCAGAAAAACTCATTGGTACAGTCGGGATTCGAACTTGCGAACTTTGTGTCGCAGGCGACCACTCAGCCACCGTCGTCGAATTTTCATGTCAAGAGTGCTTGAAACCGGCAAGCATGTGTATAAAGATGTCAAAATCATAACGAGATTCAGTGAGTATTGACGAACAAAGGACCATAACTAGATTGGTTGACTTTTATATTCTACGCATTATATAGTTGCCAATAGTTGTATGACATCACGCATAGCCAGTCGGAAAAATAAGCCAAATTGTATATTTGCCAGGAACAGGTTTTGTTTAAATCCGACAACATAATACTGAAGATATATGGGTCAATGCCTCATTCAAATTAAAGAATTGATAGCATAAACTTAGAGTCTAATATTGAATGTAACCAACAAGCCGTATATTCAGATTACGAGTCGCAAGAATTACGCAGAGATCTTCTACGTTCTCACAGGGTCAAAGGTACGCTCGTCCCTTTTTTACCACACAGCGATTTGAAAAGGGAATTTCGCCGACGTAAATAATAATATCCAAATTTGTCGACTGGGATAGATTTCAGGTCATTACTCTCATTGTTGGCGGATAAAGGTTCTTTTCTTCAAGGGCCTAGGTTTATTAGGGTTCCTACTTTATTCATATTCCTTTTACTAATGTAATAAATGTAAAAGTAGCTTTGTTTGTTTGTCACCATTAAACGACTAAGGCTGCGCTGATCTTAATTATCTCAATTTTACGTAAAGATATAAGCCTAGAGACTTTAGGCTAGTTTATCTCAAATATTTTGATTGTTGAAATAGTTATCAATAATATTGTATGCGACGTGCTTGTCTTATATTATATATTAAATGAACAAATTAACAAACTTACAATCTTTCGTATTAGTATTAGCAGCTTAAGAGTTTAAGATAGGACTTACTTTGTAAATGCCATAAAACAGGAATATGCTTAATAAAATCATGAACATCTGTGTTCCTATAATTGCGAAGTACGCTATCTGCACACCTGAAACAAACAGACATTATTGTTAATATAGAACTATATACTTTTGAAAACTTATTGTGCTCCTCCAAATTATTAAAGTAATAAGTTGCATAAATTAATTAAATTGCTATTTTAAATCCCAACTAGCCGTGGTGGCCGAGTGGTTCGAGCAGTTGCCTGCGATACAAAGATCGCAAGTTCGAATCCCGACTGTACCAATGAGTTTTTCTGAACTTAAGTACAGTGATTAGTCACACCACGAGCTTTACGGTGAAAGAAAACATCGTGAGGCAACCTGCAAACGTCTAAGAAGAAATTCAAAGGCGTATGTATAGTCGTGCTTGAGTAACGGCGATGGACTCGCCATCTGTCACGTTGGCACCTAATATACCTCTGGTGGAAAGTGGGTGTGTGGGTATTACCCATATACCTCTGCCTACCCCTTCGGGGACCCTTGTGGGAAGGCGTGAGGATAAATCCCAACTATGTTTTTTACTTCAGTACAGATATTAATAGCACCACGATGTTAACGGTGAAGGGAACCATCGATATAAAACCTACATACTTTTAACAACAAATCGAAATACATAACGACGTACTCAAGACATAGTAATTAACTCGCTAACTGTTCCGATAACTTACACAATAATAATATATACCTCGGCAAAATTTGGCACGAATTTACCAAGTGTCAAACCAAGCAAACTTTGTACTATAGGGACTAGATAACGATATACATGCTTATAAAATACTAGTTGTCCCGCCCAGCTTTGCTCGGGTTAAAAAGTTAAATTGCCCGTAACACGATCGCAGCGCCACCTATCGGGTCCAATTGTAAATCTAAACCATTTTCGAATCCACCTTAAGACACACAGAAAGGGATAGCTTCGCACGGGTGAAAAAGTTAAAATTCCTAAAACTCGATCGCATCGCCACCTATCTGGTCCAATTTAATATAGCCTATGTTACTCGGGGATAATGTAGCTTTCCAAAGGTGAAAGAATTTTTGAAATCGGTCCAGTAGTTTCGGAGCCTATTCATTACAAACAAACAAACAAACAAATCTTTCCTCTTTATAATATTAGTATAGATATAGATATATTCATGCCGAGTCCCTAACGGTGTAGGCAGATGGTAGAGCGCCAGTTCTCTTTAATAATAATAATGATAAATAATAAATACCTGGGACAATTCCACACAAATTGGCCTAGTCCCAAATTAAGCAAAGCTTGTGTTATGGTAACTAGACAACGATATATTTACTTATATAGATAGATATATACTTAAATACATGGGACATCCAAGACTAAGGTACAAATACTCGTGTTCATCACACAAATATCTGCCCTCAGCGGGATTCAAACCCGCGACCTCAGGTTTCGCAGTCAGGAGCTCTAACCACTAGACCACACGGCCGTCTTTCGTTTTGTCCACATCATATATGCATAGGTAAATAAATAGGACATTCAACTCAGTAAAGAGACCACTAGACTTAATCCCGACGAATCTCAAATCTATAATGCTATCAAAAAATACGCCCAAGTGTATTACGATAACACTTGCTGTAAGTACACGAGCAGAAAAATATCTAAGATAAACAATAAGTGGTTTTGAAGGCACGAAGGGGCATCCTGGCAGTGGAAAGGCAACTTGAGGATGAGTTGATACTTGAAAGCACTTCGCTTTCGGATGGTGAAATTCTTGGTTGGTGAAATTGGTTCAAAACAGTATATACTATTATTATATATATTAAGAGGGATGTAAGTCTAGAGAGCAATGGCAGTCTATTCTCTCTGCCTACCCCGTTAGAGACTCGGCGTGATGATAGGTTTGTATGCATGTACATATCTTTATATAATATATTTAATCTGTGTGAGTTTTTGTCACTGAATTCCTCCTAAGCGGCTGGACCGATTTTAATGATTTTTTGTGTGTGCTCAAGTGGATTCGATATTGGTTAAGATTCACAATGGGACCCTATAGCGCCGCGATCGTGTTTCAGGAACTTATTTTTTTCAACCAAGTAGAGCTGGGCGGGTTTAGCTTGCATTAATATATATTATACGTATGTTAATTGCCCAAGTCATCATAAGAGCGGTTTTACAAATGACAGAGTTTGACAATTAAAAGTTTCAAAATTAAGTGTCTATGCGGCACATCGAGAGAGTTTCCTGTTATCGGCACGTAATCGATTCTGAAGTGAACAAACAAATCGAGATTAAATCGATCACATCTATTACCCCAAGGGTATGTGCTTCTCGCTCCGACAGCGAAAAGATCCACAGAACTTGTCTGTAGCTAAATGAGTTTGCTGTCTGGAACGAGTCCACTGCATTAATTGAATTCTAATCATCTTAATATATATAAATTACGTGTCACGTTGTTTGTCCGCGATGGGCTCCTAAACTACTTAACTGATTTCAATCAAATTTGCACACCGTGTGCAGTTTGATCCAACTTGCAAGATAGGATAGCTTACATCACAATTGGACCCGATAGGTGGCGCTACAATCGTAAAGTAGTGTAAATCTTAAAGTAGGGTACCTACTTCAGTAAAAAACATACAGAACCAAAAGAAGATCACTTCAGTCAAACCTCATTAAACCTTACATCGACATCATTGTACAAAGGATGTTTTTTACCACTCAGGTGACAAAGCACTGGTGTTGTACCAATTCCTGGTGTTGTACCAGGAATATAACTTCAATTAAACGAACTTACCTGTAAGTGAAGTTCTGTCACAATTATGTTAGTTTAAATCTCTTCTATCATAAATACAATTGAATTATTTATTATATTCGCAGCGCAGCAGCAGCTAGTCACACCATGAGTTTTACGGTGAACGAAAACATCGAGAGGAAACCTTCATGTATTTGAGATAGATATTTATATAAAATAAATAATATATCCTTACGCCTTCCCACAAGGGTCCCCGAAGGGGTAGGCAGAGGTGTATAGGTAATACCCACACACCCAACGTGACAGATGGCGAGTCCATCGCCGTTACTCCAGCACAACTATACATACGCCTTTGAATTTCTTCTCAGACGTATGCAGGTTTCCTCTCGATGTTTTCCTTCACCGTAAAGCTCGTGGTGTGACTAATCACTGTACTTAAGTTCAGAAAAAACTCATTGGTACAGTCGGGATTCGAACTTGCGACCTTTGCGTCGCAGGCAACTGCTCGAACCACTCGGCCACCACGGCTTTTTATGATAAGATAGATATTTAAAGGCATATATCACGTTGAATCGATCTAGCTCTAATTAGGTTTAAGATCAAACCGTTTTAAGACCTGAACGGATTGATTTGATCTTTAACCAAGCTACTAAGTAATTGGCACTACCGAAGTTTGTTCGCAAATTCTAAGTCATAAAAAGCCAGGGCCGTGGTGACCGAGTGGTTTGAGTACTCGCCTGGGACGAGTACTGGTACTTGCAAAAATTGCAAGCTCAAATCCAGACTATACCAATGAGTTTTCCTGAACTCAAGTACTGTGATTAGTCACACAACGAGCTTTGCGTTGAAGGAAAACATTGAAAGGAAACCTGCATACATTTTAGAAGAACTTCAAACACGTGTATGTACAGTCTTTTATAAGAAATCTCAATGTGACAGACATTGACCTAAAAAAAGGCGTGTTACTAAATGTCTCTGCCTATCCTTCTGTGAAGATAAGTGAGCCGTGAAGATACTACTGAGAAAAATGTGGTGCTTGCCACTGCAGTTTGAAATAATTTTTAAACAGGATACATTTAGTCTTCTCTACAGGACCACAGGGTCCTGCAGAAAACAAAGTCTAGTAGGTCTTCATAAGCTTAATCGAGTCATGCTACCAATTGCACTTTACAACATTTTCAAATGCACTCTAGTTCCATCGACTGCTTCACTTAGATAAAAAATGAACCTTACGGCATCGCGTGAAGGTGTAGAGTACAATTAAATACACGACGTATATCTCACGTCTACCGTATTCGTTGGCACATCGATCGTAGAGGCTTGAATTTACGTTTCCGTATTTTTCATTCCTTTGTTCAAGGATTAACTGCTTTTGAACCTACTATACGATTATAGACTAGAATTCCCGAGAGTCAAAGTGGCTGAGTACTTGGCGTCAACTACAAAGAAAACTTACAGGTGTAAACTCACTCTGGTGATTTTTATCAATGTGTTTTTCCGAAGTTTATAACAATCGCCATCTGTCACGTTGGCACCTAAAGTATGTCTCCGGCGGAAAGTGGCTGTATGGGTATTACCTATACACCTTTGCCTACCCCTTCGGGGACCCTTGTGGGAAGGCGTGAGGATATTACAATGATTTAAATTGCGTTATGTACGAGTAGGAATATTTATTTCACGACCGTCTGTGTTGTGGTAAGGAATCCTGTGAAACTAAGGTGAGTCGCGCGTTCGGCTCTTGTTGAGGGTAAATATTTATCATTGTACATGTATTCTATTTTCCTTATTTATCACATTTCACAATTTATAAAATTCAAGAACTATTCAGTAACATTCAATGTCAGTAGTAGACATGTAGACTGTTCAATATTGTAAAAAACCTATTTATTACAAAGTAATGAAAAAGAGTACATACCAGGAGATCTTAAATTGTAATGTATGTAAATATGTACTTACAGGATACGCAACAGCCCGATGCTCTCAACTGGTAAACTCCTAACCATTTCGCTAGGCTCGTGAAAGTTTCAACGAATGGAATTCCACATGCGGGCATTTCGAATTAAACAATTCCAAAGGTAAAACCCGATAGCCTGACATCAACACAATGGTTGGCATTTTCGCAGTTTCGCCGCTATAGATAATGAGAATTCTTTTCCTTCCTGCAAGTATGCCAGCACTCCTCATCTATGAAGCCTCTTGTTTAATTTGCTGAGTTTAATTGACACGTGTGGTTAGTATCTTCCCCTAACGGCTTTCAACAAGGGCTCTCGGAATTATACATCCAATTTTCGATATACTTTAAGTCCCAACGACACAGATTGCGAGTCCATAAATATTAGGACTCAAAATAATAACGGATGTAAAACCGCCTTAGGACATCTATTTCTCCTCCGCTTCTTAATGAAATCAAATGTTGAGGCCAAAGGCCAGTCAGGCACTTTTTAGGTGCGACATTCTATCACATTAGCTTAGACACCTCCATCAATTAACCTACTTATAACCAAAGTGAGTATTATACCCTCAACTGTCTTACGTTTACCCTAATTTATGCCGACAAATGTACTATAGCCATAACTATGTGTGTTGTGTGTGCTGTGGTGGCCAAAATGTAGTGGTAGAGTAGCCTCCAGATTAAGACAAATGTCATATACTCCAATGAGTTTATTACATCATTGATATACTCGTGTAATGCTTGTGGTAAGTGAAAGGTTTTGGTATCTAGATATATTTGATAATGTTTTTGCGCAAATGCGTTAGTCCCCTTTAAAATATGAAATATAATTAAATTCGCCTGTGCCGCGATGATATTGCTTATTTGGGCGTTTATATTTTAATTAAATTTTTCATTATATTTGTGTTATGCTGTGAAAAAAATATCTTAATGTATTTTTGTATCATTCCAATTAATTTTGATTTTCTGAAATCGGGGATGCTATTGTTATATAATTTTGTGGCCTGCGGAATTCTTTAAAATAGCTCTCCTGTCAAAAGACAAGATAAAGTACAAATTCCCGAGAGTGCCGTCCATTTTGTAAAGAACAATTAACTAAGACAAAATCAAAAGATTTAATAAAGCAAGAACGTGACTTGAGATTTAAGATTCTATCACTGTATAATTTTGTTACACAATACAAATGAAAAAAATCTTTTGTACTAATTCTATGCAAAATTAAAAAGGAACCATGTGCTTAAGCAATAGGTTCTTTTTTGTGTTTTCTTTTGTTATTCAATTTTCATTGTCAACGTATAGCATATGTTATGTTAAACTTGAGTGAAATATTATAAATAATATATATATAGCGTTATTATTTAATTAAAAAATTTGGTTTTGCAATAACGGTATACATTTTAAATGTATTTTTCTCTAAATTACGCCCTGTAACATTAGAAATTTAGTTATTTATAAGAAACTGTGCGACGAATAAAATGAAATAGATCGATTAATAACACGACTTCAACTGACATTATGCTAGTTTTTCATTTTAACGGGTTATTCATGGACTTTGACACGGAGTCATGAATTGTACTTTGAGTTGAAAAATTGGCCTGATATCGGAAGAACAGGCAGTATATCAAGGTTGTTTCGATGTTCGTATTTAAGTGTCATTGGCTTCTATGCAACACGAAAAAGTAGAATGACAGTATTAACCATCGCTCCATGTGTAGCATGTCTCACGAAAAGCATTAAATGTTTGTGTATAATTTTGACTTCATAATTGCCTAATCTTAATATATGTTAATCATTTGGATAATTTCTATCTAATAGATATTTGATTGTGGATGAAGCCGAAGAGGTCGATAATCGTGGAGGTCTAAATAGATATAGCTCCCGTGCGGCGATCCAACAAAAATGTTCCTAGACTGAAGAAGTACCTACATATTAAAATATATCGTATTGCAGTAAGTAGACTTACAGTATTATGGCAGTTGTATCATTCTACTTTAATTTTGCTTAAAAATTAAATAAAAAAAATATTTGTGTTGGAAAAATTTTAGTAACACTGATTACTAGCAGACGGTTTTTTTAACACGCTTCCAGAATATTAATTACGATCGTGTTCAAAGTATGAGCGAAGACAATTAGTTATTTTCCATACTCGCAAATAATGCTTATAAAGTTTGTAAGAATAATAATATATCTTCACGCCTTCCCACAAGGGTCCCCGAAGGGGTAGGCAGAGGTGTATAGGTAATACCCACCCACACACCCAAGAATAATATTGAATATTACATGTCTATATTGCGTCAAGTTTGATAAGTTTTACTAGAAATCGCTTTCATGTTTACCGAAGCAGGATTTACTGATGAAGAAAGTTCAACCCAAGTCTTTCACCAAAATATGTAATAATAGTTTCACTCAGATAATGGCTTAACTATGCCACGTAGTTTGAATTTAATCAAGTCGCCCTCTATAATCGATTAAGTAGAATTTAATAATACGTGTTTTTTTATCTCACCTCTGATTAAACAAGAGATTGTTTATGACCGTGGAAAGTATTATGTATTAATAAGAGCTGCAGAAATAGATCTCGCGTCATTTAATTGATCCCTCAGGTGACAAGGAGGCTGCAATGTATCTTGCACTAAGAAAGAGCGAGGCAATACTGCCATCTTGGCACTTCCTATAGGGCAACGTGTTGGGGTGAGTCCGCGAAGGGGGACGCAGAGGAAGCACTCGGTGATACTTTAGGTGCCAACGTGACAGACGGCGAGTCCATCGCCGTTACTCCAACACGACTGTACACACGTCTTTGAATTTCTTCTCAAACGTATGTAGGTTTCCTCTCGATGTTTTCCTTACTAGTAAAGCCCGTGGTGTGACTAATCGCGTACTTAAGTTCACTCAGTGTTACAGACGATTTTAGAACATGCAATCTTTGTGTTGCTGGCAACTACTTGAAGCTCCCGACCGCTTCGCTCATATTTGTGTATAAATCATATCAAACGTTATTTTAAAATATCCATTATAATATCTAAAATAAGTTAGCTTAGAGACAATAGTTGTCATAACTTGTGCCTCGCTTTAAACTTTTCCAGCTGACAGACCAACTTGTTCAGACCCGTAACGTCATCGGCATGTAACGGTGTATAGTTTCTATACAAATATAATATAGTTCGTACAATCCTTGCGAGAGTCACGTTCAACGACATGTGTAATGTCCGCGTTTATATTCTCCTAGTAGTTGAACATTGATTTTATCTACCTAGTATATATTTGCAAAACTGGGAGAAAATTCATGATATGTCATAATAATATATCTTCCAACAGCACAGCTTTCCAAAAGGGTCCCCGAAGGGGTAGGCAGAGATGTATAAGTAGTCCCCTACACACCCACTTTCCGTCATATATTTTAAGTGCTAACGTTACAGATGGCGAGTCCCTCGCCGTTACTCAAACACGACTAGACATACGCGTTTTGATATTTTTATTTATTTTTAGTTCATTATATGTAACAGAGATAAAAATATATACTAATAAAATAAACATATGGGACGTGAGTCAGGCTCGTCATTAGAAACTTCGGTAACTAAATATCTCTTTATCCCAATTGTGGGAAGGCGTAAACTCATAAAAAGTAAAGAATAAAGGAAATATGTATGTAATTTAAATAAATACCGGTACTCTTTTGATATCCGTATATTTTTACTTATAAGAACATTTTACTGTCCCGTATCTAAACCCAACATTCTTCACAACCTCGAGATATAAAGTATACATGACAACATAAATATAAAACGTAACTTCCCGATGTAATCCAACCTTACTGAAATTCATAGCCAATAAAACAGCACATAGGAAATCGTACAAAAGGCATACCTGACCTTACGAAAAGGCCATGCTCTTTAAGTACCCTTCGCGTACTCATGTTCCCACAAAATGAATTATAGAAGACCTTTTATCGCAGCGATTTCTTACAGTGAAAGTAAAAGGTCTGTTATACGACCTAGATCAGTTATAGTAAATGTGTTAATGTATACCGAAAACAAAACACTAGCGTATTGCGGTCTTAATTGACAGCAATAGCCAGCCAAGTCCTTTTATGTTAGCGCAGCCTTTGGTTATTGGAGGCACTGTCCCCATTCAGCAATTCCAAATATGAACGAGAGATTCTGTCGGTCCAATAATTCTTCACCTGCTTGTTCCGTTAACCAGAATCATAACATCTAACCCTGGAACAAATACTTTCTAAGCATTTATAGATTCTTCAACGTCGAAAATGAACCACAAACATGAAATTAAGTATCACGATCTTTCGAAAATAGCACTGAGCACGACTTTACACGAAGCAGGGTATTTTAGTCAGTTATCAAACCACCTAGACTTTAAATTTCATAAGATGTTCAATTGGCAACCAGGATCGAGAGGGTCGAGATCGAGGTTTTTCTTTCGAGGGGGAAACCTTACATAGGTACCCGAACGTCCTAGGGGAGGACGAGCGGGTTATGTGAGATTTCTACGCACTAAAACCCCCTCGGTGGCCAGCTTCTGTGAATATAGGAGGGCTTCAATATCGATCAACTTGGCTGGTAAATTGATTTACTTAGCAGCATTTATGCCTCGAACCTCGCTACAGGAATATTACGTTAGCCTATCAACATCTCATGACAGATAATTTAAAAGCAAAGTTTTAGTTTCGGTTTGACCCATTTCATTGCGATTATATTTTCAGGAAAGCGAGAACATTTCGGCAGAACGTTCTCGGTACATATTTAATGGCCTGAACCTCACGTCTTCATCAAACCTGTATTATATAACCTTTCATCTCGAAACGTGGTATAATGAGGGAGACATAGAGGGTGGAACTTGCAAATTGAGGCTTATTTTCTCGTCAATATTTTTTTTGAGATAATTTAGAATCTTTGATATCAAAAGGTCTTCAATTTATTACGACTCTCATGTTTCCTTCTGGTAGGAAATAAGATATGCATATATTTTAATACATTTAGGAAAGATGCACCTGACTCGACTGGTCTTAAGCGATCACTGTAGTCTACGGGCGCTTGTACCAGTAGTTCTAGCGTTGCGCTACGAGATAGTAGTGTCGTCTTGAATGTTCGTTCAAAAAGTAAATGCGATGCAAAACTATCTTCACTTTATTAGAAGCTTTGCATGCCCCGCCTAAACTGAGTAGATATGTACTGTGTGAAATAGCCACTCTCGAGCTATGAAAGCAGCATAAGGATCGATCTGGTATGCAATCTGCCCAAATGAAGTGGTAGCTTACAGAAATCGCACCCAAATAGCTCTGTTCTACGGTAGAGTTGAATACCTTGGAAGTAAGGATTCCGCAGCTCCACAAAGTATGTCTGGGCAGGTCTACCTGCAATCTTTCTCCCCTTATGCTACTCAAAAATCTTCGGCAACACTAATTCTATTCTCATATTACAAAGGTTTCAAATAATCATGCAGCCAGCCTGGTGGTGAGCTGTTACTGTTGCAGATGGTCGCAAACAATATCAAAGATATCTGTCACGCGTTGCTGATCCTTTGATGATAGTGGAGAGCTGTGCAGTTTGAAGAATTTACTGATCCCCCTTTCTGCGAACGCATTAATTCCATGTGGAGAGTAAGAGAGGTAGGGCATAATGGGTTTCCCGTTTGTATTTGGAGCTGCCCGACTGGGGCAGGACCTCCACCTGATAGAAGTCCGTAGCCAAATAGTATTCTCATCATGCTGCCAACACAGTATAACTCCCCGAACACAGAGTGGCAACGCTCATACTTCGGTATCGTGCGCGTAAATAAGCTACGGTGATTACTTCCCATCAGGTGGGCTATATGATAGTTTGCCACTCTTGTTGAATAAAAAAAGTTGTGACATCCTACCAATAGTGAACTGCTTTTAATCTAGAGACTAATTACCTAAGCCGTTTAGTTTGAGAATAACTAGTCTTAGAGTTTAACTGTTAACTTTTCGTTAAAGTTAATTAAAAATATAATATTATTTATACCTAATGCCTCTACAAATACGGCGATACGATATAACTAATTCGTCTCAAAATCATTACACCTGTCTGATTTCAGACTTGGCAATGTCACTCAATTATTTTTTATTGAGTCGGAACATCAAAAGTTACCGTGCAAAAATAAATCATCTATTTCACAATTAATTCAGACGATACTTTTATCAAGCCGTGGTTTGTGAGAGAGCAGGAAACTTCCTAACATTATGTTATGAGATTCGGCGAGGAAAGTTACAAAATATTACAAAGACATAAAGGAATCCGAATGACGGAAATGAGCGGGATATTGTAGGCGAATTACGGAAACACTTTCCGGAATTATTGGATTTTGTTTGATAATGAATAAATGTTGCTAATAATGAGGCTTTTGTATTGACGATTTGATTGTTCATTACATTCACCACTGCCTAATAAGAAAGGTATAGTCAAAAAGCCGTGGTACCCGAGTTGTTCGAGTAGTTGCCTGGACACAAAAATCGCAAGTTCTAATCCCAACTGTACCAATAAGTTTCTCTTTACTTAATTATTAATTACATGGATTAGTCACACCATGAGCATTACGGTGAAAGAAAACATCGAGAGGAAACCTGCATACGTCTGAGAAGCCATTCAAAGGCGTATGAATAGTCGTGCTTAAGTAACGGCGATGGACTTGCCATCTGTCACGTTGGCACCAAAATATATCTCTGGTGGAAAGTGAGTGTGTGGGTACCAACTATATACCTCTGCCTACCCCTTCGTGGACCCTTGGGGGGAGGCGTGTGTCGTATGCATTTCTATACTAGTACCAAAGCACTCTGAGAGCATGGAGTTCTTCAAGAAGGTTGTGAAAAGATTCCTGCTGAGCGACACTCTTGGTGTTGCAAGCGTCCACGGGCGGCGGTAATGTGTTCAACTTCTCACTTCTCAGCAACAAACATCTGCTCATAGCGCGCATCGAACCCGTGACCTCAAATGTCGCAGTCAGGAGCTCTAACCACTAGACCAGACGGCCGTCTGGCACGCGGTATAGTATAGCCAAGTTATATATTTTATAACTTTTTGTAGGAACTCAAGCGTATAAGTACCTACATAAATAATGGTAATATAATCGAAAACTTTTGTAAGGGTAACTTCATGCCAGAACTTTAAGATGTAGTACCCAAACTGAATATAAGTGAGGCACATAAACCACCTTTATATATCTTTCTTACTATATACTACGTATATTATAGCAGAATAGGTTTCAAGCTCATAGTTGAAACTTTTTTTTTTTTTTATACCACTTGGTTGGCAAACAAGCATGCGGTCCGCCTGATGATAAGCGGTTACCGCCGCCTATGGACGCTTGCAACACCAGGGGTATCACTCGCGCGTTGCCGACCCTGCAGCAATCCTTTCACACCCTTCTTGAAGAACTCCATGCTGTACTCTCCAGGGAAAACCTCAACGGGGAGCTCATTCCACAGCCTGAGCGTTCACGGAAGGAAACTCCTTTGGAACCGCGCAGTGCGAGACCTTTGTGGTTCCAAGGTATGGGGATGAATTCCCCGTCGATGGCGAGAGGTGCGGTTGTAGAAGATGGAAGTGGGCATCATGTCGAACAATTCTGCAGAACACTCCCCATTATACAAGCGGTAGAACACACACAGGGAGGCAAAGTCTCTCCTCAAACTTAGTGATTCCAAGCCGCCTGTGAGCATGGGATCATCGACTATTCTAGCGGCGCGTTTCTGAACCGCGTCAAAAGGCCCAAGCTGGTATCCAGGGGCTCCAGCCCACAGGTGGCAGCAGTACTCCATATGTGGCCGAACTTGCGACTTATAAAGTTGCAGCCTTTGTTGCGGTGTGAAGTACTGCTTAGCTCTGTTGAGCACACCGAGCTTCCTCGACGCCAGCTTAGCCTTGTCCTCGAAATGACCACGGAACTGAACGTCGCCAGAAATATCGACCCCAAGGATCCTAATGCTTTCCGAGATGTTCAGGGGAGTGTTCTGGAATTGTGGAGCCACAGCGAATGGAGTTTTTTTAGCGGTGAACGCGCATACTTGTGTCTTAGTGGGGTTGAAGTGGACTAGGTTTAGTCGACCCCAATCGGAGACACTGCGAAGTGTACTCTCGATTTCAGACACAAGTCGTTCGCGACTTTCCTCCACAGTGGAACAAGGGAGATTAGCACGGCCCGTGTAGTAAGTGTCCCCAGTGCTGTCGTCTGCATAACTATGAATGCCTCCAATAGAAAGCATGTCATTAATATGCAGAAGAAACAGAGTCGGGGACAACACAGAGCCTTGCGGGACGCCAGCATTAATGTCCATGCTTTCGGAGCAGCTACCGTCAACGACGGCTCTTATGCATCTGCTGGACAGAAAGCTGGCGACCCATTTGCATAATCCCTCTGGCAGTCCGTAGGATGGAAGCTTCGATAAAAGACCGCGATGCCAGACCCGATCGAACGCTTTCGCCACATCCAAGCTAACAGCTAATGCCTCACCTTGACTCTCAATGGCGAGTGACCAACGGTGCGTGAGATATACTAGAAGGTCACCCGTTGAGCGACTGTGGCGGAAGCCATACTGTTGGTCACTCAACAAACCGTGACCCTCTAGATATCGCAGGAGTTGCGTGTTAATCACTCGCTCCATAATTTTGGAGAGGAGGGAGGTGATGGCGATCGGCCTGTAATTCTGTAATGTAAACTGCCCTTTTATAATTCACTAACTTTGCCTCAAGGTTTGACCGGTCACTATGACTATTTGAAATTATTCAAATACATATATCGAATAATTTAGATACTATGAACTACTTCTGCATGGCATCGGCCGTGGTAACCGAGTATTTCGAGTAGTTGCCTGCAATACAAAAATTGCAAGTTCGAATCCCGACTATACCAATGAGTTTGGCCCGAGAGTGATTAGTCACAGCACGAACTTTACTCCTTCTAGGACCCTTGTTGGAAGGCGTTAAGGTATAATAATTATCTCTGTCTACCCTGTCAGGGACTCGGCGTGACGATATGTATGTAGTAACATTATAGGGATGCATTTCTGCATAGCCTATAATGTTACTTCTGTTATGCTCTAAAGGATTGTAGTATAAATTGTAGCAAATTTAAACCAAAATCAAAATATTTTTTTTATTTCTCATAGGCCTTGGTGGGCACTTATAAAACGTTGAAAATAGTGGGCGGTTGGTCGTTTCCATGAAGAAGAACCGACTTTTCAAATCATTTGGTACACTCACAATATTATTATGTACCTTATAAGCTTGCCTCAATAATCGGGCTATGAAATACAAAATATACATGTTTTGAAAACCAACTCTTAGTTCCAGATATTAGCGAAATCAGACAACAAACATACACATTGACCATTATAATATTAATATAGATAAGTCAATAGATTTTGCCTACCTACGACTTCGTTATAGATTTTCCAGCTCACTCGTTTGAAAAATAAAGGTTAAGTAAAATATGTAGGGGCTACTTTATAGCTACTTAATGGACGGAAAATATACAGTTTGTTCTTAATTTACTTGGTACGAACTTTTGAACACTACAAAGAGGGAAGGGACAAATAATATTAGACCATGATTAATATAAACGATGGTGAAAAATGGTGACGATGGTTACTTAAGATGATTTAAACTGAGGGTGAAGTGCGGAGAGATGCCTATAAAAATGGGGTGTGGCTAACAATAAGGGATACGCAGAAAGATCGGCTCTTTTTGCATAAATCATAACTTCCTCCCAAGATAATGTTTAACATTTTTGTGTAAAATCTGTAATCAAGGCAAATTTTAGTTTTTTCGTTGGTTATTAGGGCTGATAACTACCTATATAAATAAATAAAAATAGATGACCCAAATCTGTGTCACGCGGAAGGGTCCCAAGAAGTCTGGCGGCATTGCCACGTTTTATGGGAATGTTGATTCGCGGAGCGAAATATTCGCCAGCCCTCTTGTCCCCGTGACAAAAAAAGTCTCAAAAAGTTTCCTCAAGACATCCCTATAAAAATTAATTAAGAGCATCTGGTTCCCACCAACATTTTTTTAATCAATCAAAAAATCAAAATCAAAATATTTTATTCAATGTAAGGGACACAGGGAACACTTATTGAACGTCACATATTTAATATAAACTAAAGTTACCACCGTTTCCAAGAAAAAAAAGTACCTGCCAGGAGAAGAAACGGCGAAACAAACTCCCCGGTTTTTTTTTTTAACATTTGTTCCCTTTTACGTGGGGGGAGAAAAGATTACATATATAAAATCTGTACCAGAGGAGCTGTAATTACATCGTTGTAAATATCGGCACAGTCCTCTACTGTACACACGTGTTGGAATTGAATTCAATTGATGGTCGGTGGAAAATTTTCCATTGGTACAGCTAATTGAGTTCGTTTGAGGCCATCAATCATACCCTTTCGACCAATAATGGGGCAAACCGTGAATATTCAATGTATGTTGTAGCAATACAATTTTCGTGAATATAGGTAACATCTGGCTCAATACGCCTAGTTCAAACTTCGAGCATAACCAAAGTTATAAGTGAGTTACATGTTACTTTATCAAATTTTGTCGTAATTTTGTTTGCAGATAACTGCTGATCTTGTTTGCAAGTTCATGATGTTCACACGACTTTGTAAATGTGTTTTATCTAATTTTGTGCTTATAAAATCTGCTGTTTGGATTGGGCGAATTACAAATTACGACCTTATGTAACTTTTAATGTGTCTGAGCTGAAATATCAATGAATATTTTTAATAGTATCCACTGCTAGCTAAACAAGTATATATACATATCATCACGCCGAATACTAACAGTAGGCAGAGAGAATTGAAAATAGCACATATTTACATACATATCCTGACGCCTTCCCACAAGAGTCCTCAAGAGAAGGAGTAGGCAGAGGTGTATTAGGTGCTAACGTGACAGATGGCGAGTCCAATTTTCAAATATTTATAGGATAGGGACCTGTTCTTTTTAAATGTGCTGAAAAAGATGATCGTTGTGTTGGCATTAGCAAAGACAAAGCGCAGCCTGAATCCGTCACAGTGATGTACAGGTTTCGGATCCAGGATTCGCTATCTACATACAAACATACCATAACGCCGAGTCCCTCTCGGGGCAGGAGGAGAGAGTAGAGCATTAGTTATTTCTAGTCTTACAATCCCCTTACGCTTTATCCACAACTTAACACTTTATAATTGGCATCTAATAAATATATATATATCGAAAAAAAAGAAAAATGGGTGTGTGTGTGGGTGAAAATGTAGTCTCTCAACTAAAAGATGCGTCAAAGCAAAAGCACCTTTGACAGATGGCGAATCCTTCGTCGTTGCTCAATCATGACTATAAGTCTTTGAATATCTTCTCAAACGTATGCAGATGTTTTCCTTCACCGTAAAGCTCGTGGTGTGTAAATCAGGTGTTAATTAATGATAATATAATTAGAAAATGTAAGGAAAGGAAAATCTCCCTTCCCGTTACTTATCAATCTCAAAGTACATGACCAAGTTATTCCGAGTCTACGAGATTGTGCTCATCATATTGTGAATAATACAGGCAGTAAATTTTCATTGTAACATGTCCCAAGACAGTGACTTTCATTTTCATGCCAGTGACGTCATAACTTTGATTTACAAGCCTTCGCCTTACTGGTTGCTTGAGGGTCGGTGTTTATTGATACAATTTACTAGTCGGGTATCTACCTATGTATATACATCTTCTTCTGATATATAAAACTCTATCAGCGTTCGTAGCAAATATTCTAAAGCTCGTAGTGTGACTGATTACTGTACTTAAGCTCAGTAAAACTCATTGATACAGTCGGGATTTGAAGTAACAACCTTCGTGTTGTAGGCGACTGCTCGAACCACTCGGTCACCACGGCACGCTTAATCTATAAATTAATAAATTGATAATAATTTCGCCGAGTCCCTGAGGTAGTCATTGCGAGTATGTCTCTGACACCTACATATATATACCTAAGTGCTCGTATTCTAGCGACGCGTTACGGTCTCTTCAAATACGGAATGTGGTTTTGGGATAGTTGGGGTTCAACGATCAAATTGAGTTAGTTCTTGTTTGCTCGGTCGGTTACATGACGGACTAACCACAATATTGAGTCACAGCTGTTCGTAGTTATACGATATCAAAGATACTACATACATTCTTAATAACATTATGCATGTTTAAATTACTTAACATATTTATCGCGATATACGCTAGGGCGCGAAACAGTCAAGTCATAATATTATTATAAAATAAAAATAAATATAATAATATATCCTCACGCCTTCCCACACGGGTCCTCGATGGGGTAGGCAGAGTTGTAAGAGATAGTACCTACTCAAACACCCACTTTTCCGCCAGAGATATATTTTAGGCGCCAACGTGACAGATGGCGAGTCCATCGCCGTTACTCAAGCACAAGAATACAATACGCCTTTGAATTGCTTCTCAGACGTATGGGAGTTTCCTCTCGATGTTTTTCCTTCACCATACAGCTTGTGGTGTGACTAATCACGTACTTAAGTTCAGAAAAACTCATTGGTACAGTCGGGATTCGAACTTAGTGTCGCAGGCAACTACTCGAACGTCTCGGCCACCCCGGCTTTTATTACACTGCCACTGCCTACACGACTTCAGTCTGTTAAGGGTGCTAAAGTTTTTTTTAGTGCTAAAGTGCTAAACTTTTTTTTACATGTTTAGGGACACGAAAGATTTCTTTTACGGAAAGTGGGTATGTGGATATTACCTATACACCTCTGCCTACCCCTTCGGGGACCCTTGCGGAAATTCGTGAGAATATATATCTCTACTCCTCTCCATAAGGCTCCCGGTAATTAAACAAACAAGTTTTTATTACAAAGGCTTGCGCCTGATGTAAAACAATTACGGCCGCCTATGGGCGATTTTGGGGAGCGATTTTGGGGAGCTATTTTTAGAAAGCGCTGAACATATTAAAAACGAACTTGTGAAAAGAGTATTTCCGTTGTTCTTTCAATTACCATTGCCTTATGATTGTTCTTTTATATCAAGTCTGGTCTGATTCTAAAACCAGTCTAAAAAGAAACTCATTTGGGGACTTGGGAACTCGTTTGGGGACAATTCCATGTATTGGTATTGCATATAGGTTGTAAATATTTTACACCACGTCTGCCTTATTATACAAATAAAAAAACTTAAACTAAACAAAGCAACTCCCACGGAAGCATGTCTAGAATGCCGGCACGTGACAACTCACGTTGTATAGCAATGCTGATTCGCAGAGCGTAATAAGTGCCAATCCTCTAGTCACAGGGGGATACTCTATATGATACTAAGTTATTGTATTATGTAAACTAAATTTGAGTTCTATATGTTACTCACCATAATATACATCGTCCAATTCTTTATACCTCTTTGCATTGACACCAATTCTCCAACTGTACAATAGTACCACCAAAATGGATATATTCTGAAACAAAAATACGTCAATTTTAAGATCCATTGGGCCAATAGTTGCTCCGAGTACATTGATTGACAGTGAAAATGGAAAAACCTTCGTGAAAAAACCTTTAGGCGTCTGATATAAATTGTAAAGACAATTGAGAGAGAAAATTTTGCGACCGGGAAAAAATTGGTATGAACCTGTCATCAACTCCTACGTAGACTAAATTATGTTCAATAATGTAATTCATGTAAAAAAAGCTTCATTATCTATGGTATAATTATGTCATGTTCTTATATAGAGTGTTTCCATAAATTGTTATTCAACATGATACATCAAAAAATTAATTAATTTTATTCCCCTAAATTTATATTCCATTAAACGTGTGGCATTATTCCAATTAAGAGCTCTTGAAAATTAGATATTCAGTAATGGAAACCAACATAATCCGGCGTTTGTTATAATTTATGATTGTGACTCATTGTCCCTCCGCCGCTCGTTGCTGTTGGGAACAAAAGTTGAATGCTATCCACGAATGCGTTATGATTTTCATTTCGTTAATTAATTTAACCTAATTTCTGTGGCAGGTGGAATTTCACATGTGTCGGTGGGAAATATGAGCATTTTAACTGCCAGTTTGAAAGTGTTGTGTAAAATATTTTAGGTACTGTGTTTATTTTGAAGTAGAAATGTGTCATTTCTTTTTTCCCTTTTTCCGGCTACCGCAGACGGAAGGGGTTAAAGCACGGTTATTTAAACATGAAATTACTATACTAATATCAAATATATTGAATAAATATCTAATTATTCGCAGTTATTTACTGTGATACTTATGATATCTAGTCAACGATATACATCCTAAATATTGCACAAAAAAATTATAATCAGAATTTGCTTAGGCTTGTAAATGGTTACGTACTGAGACAAATTGCTTTCAGGCCTCCAAATGAGTTCTTTGTGGCAGTCCCGCTAACTTCTTAATAAGGAATACTCTTAATACTCGGAAATAATGTCGTTTCACAAAGCACAGGAAATGTATATACATTTTGAGAACTTGAGCATTGTAATGTTTGGGGTAATTATCAGGATTCCTCTCGCGTGACCATTTTCCTTTAATATTGTTTGCTATTTCGCTCTTTGTCACAATTATCATTCTTAATGGAGACTATTTTATGGAGGTATTTCTAATTGTAAAGGCCTGAATTTATGTTGTGTTTAGCAGCAAAGTTATTTACCGCTATTGATAAGGCTGCCTAGTCAATCTTAGAGTCAAAAAGGTTGTTTGAAAAATAAGTTTTCAATTTGAAAATTCCTGCATGAGTATCTATAGTCATACGATTAGAAAAATATTGATTTAACACATTGACATTATTAAACTAGCGATGGAATAATGTGTAAGAATTGTACATCCACTCATATCTCTGATACATAAACTCGAATCAAACCTAACTGTTGTAGCTCTGGGCGAGAGTAAGAAGTTCGTAGATTCGATAGCAATTTGGTTCAAGCCCAAATACGGCTCGAAAAAAGATCGAAAAAAGATCGATTAAAGTAAGAAAATCACGTGCGTCGTTTCATTCCCAAAACATACTTCAGCACTGGACTTGGCGATATTCCAAAACATTACATTAGAAGAGAATAATTTTCCTTGTAGGTTCTAAATTAGGTTAGGAATATTTGAAGCGATCTGGTGTGTTTTTGTATAATTAACTTATCAAAATATTCCGAATACAGCTATTAGTCAAGAGAGAGTTTACGTTCAACTTTCTATGTCTATCCTGGGAGGAAGGTACTCGGGATGATGAACAATATTTTGGGATACTAGCGGTGATACCTATAATATATTAGCTGGCCTACCTAGCTTTGTACCGCTTTTACAGCTTACGGTAAAGTACGGTACGGTATTAGGCGTATACGGCCTATTGGGTTCAATTGTGAAAACTGCACTAGTGATTTCTCTCTAGAGTAGAACGTATTATATTTCCTTTTTAGTTCAAAATCTCCAAAATATATAATGTCCTCAGAATTCATGTATAAAATATTGTGCCAAGGGAAATAATTAGAACAATGTCACAGTCAAAACAGCATGTTTTTTCTCAATATCCAAGCAATTTCTTGTACGAGAACGAGGGCAAATGTAAGAAAAATAAAAAGTGCTCGTCTTTTGTTTCGCATGTAATTGTCCCACTGGGCTAGCCATCCAAGTTGGTGATGCATGTAAGCTCAAGATTTTCGTAGAAATGGGGTGCCTATTTTGCTATGCCAATTTTATTTATATTAGTGAATGAAAGAAATGAAGAAGTGTCAGAGTGTAGTAATTAATTTTATTTTGAAAAAGGAATAAAACTGTATGCTTTTTTCTAAATATCAGCATCTTTTTCGATATGGGTTCCGAAAGGAAAGGTATAGATGGTTTTCACAACATCTTATAAAAGACATATTTACATGCTAGCGTAACAGATGGCGACTCCATCGCCGTTTCTGAAACACTATATGATATACTACGCTAGACTTTACATGCACTTTACATATTCTTTCTAAGCTTATTCGCATTTCTTCTCGTAGATTTCCTTCACCGTAAAGCTCGCGCTGTGATGAATGAAAGCTTAATATATTTATTTTATAAAAAAAAAAATTACTCCAATGCCTTTTTTGTTTTTTTTTTATTTATTTAATTAAGCTACACCACCAATATTACATGTATGTATAAATGCTCTTTTATTCTTAAACATTTTATACAGTCATATAAATGTAAGTAATCGTACAGTTTCACAGTGAAATAAAGTGTCAGTGGCAACTTAATAACAACCATAATGAACACGAATCTGAAGGCTAATTATATTATCTTAACTTAACTGTGTTATCTGTGATATATATATATAATCGTACAGTTCTTATTACGTACACACACACCCATTTCTTATTGTGTTGCAAACACGGGTCATTCGTTTCGATCAGTTACCTCAGGGCAGGAGATAAATTGCAATTAGGGTAGCTTAACTAGATTATATTTTTGTTTACATCAGCTATTATTTGAAGGATTTCTGCTATGTATATAGATAGATTTGCATATATATATATATATATATATATATATGCAAATATATATATATATATATATAGGTAATGAATAATCTGTTGCCGGTACGTTTTTTAGTTAGCATACTAATTTATGAGCACACCCTTTCTACGGGTATCTGAAGTGAAGAAAGTAGGGTCATAATAACCTCTTTTTATCGTAGATATATTTTTGTCTAAACACGACAGATGGCGAGACTATCGCCGCCGCATCTATTTAAATTGTAAGTCTTTGAATGTTTTTACAAACATACTTGTGCAAATTAATTCATAACTAGCTGTGCCCGCGACTTCGTCCGCGTGGAATATAACAAGTTTTTGTTTAATTTCTAAAATAAAAGTAGCCTAGATTACTACTTTTTTATATCAGCTATCTGCCAGTGAAAGTCCCGTCAAAATCGGTCCAGCCGTTTCAGAGATTAGCCGGAACAAACAGACAGACAAAAATTGTAAAAATAAATATTTTGGTATACGTACCGTGTATACATCTATATGCAGTTAGTACAAAGGGACTATTTTAATATTACAAACAGACATTCCAATTTTATTTATTTGTATAGATGATTTTCTTCACCGTAAAGCTCAACAGAAAAAAGGTTCTGAAATCCAATTTTAATGTACATCTGACTTTATTGACACGCTCGAAAACATTGAAACAAAGGCTCAAATGAGCAAATTTATTCAGTGACAATTTATGCTAGCTCGCTTCATAATTTGATGTGTAAAATTGGTATGAAGTTATATATTCAGAGTGTGTGGTTTTCACGCTCTAAATGTGAGCATTGTTAAAATTGCGCACAACGGTATAAACAGGGCGTAGATAATATTTACACAGGAGTAATTACGCTGGAAAAATCATGACTAGCTCGTGTATTCATATTTTTCGAACAAGATAATTATAATATTTAGAGCGTAATAAAAAGTATATTCATTAAAACAGATGAAACAACTTACAGATGTATGTACACATACCGCCATCATAAAATGCTTTTCCTATATGCTCGGTAGTTTCAGGTATGTTTTACTTGCTAATGGATCAAATTGATCGTAAAAAATCCCAATCGAATTGAGAACCTCCTCCTTTATGAAGTCGGGTAACAATAATAAACTACACTACACACATACACTTACACAAACACTCACCCACTCACACACACACTACTTACAAACATTTTCTGAACTTAAGTACAGTGAGTAGTCACACCACGAGCTTTAAGGTGAAGGAAAACATCGAGAGGAAACCTGCATACGCCTGAGAAGAAATTCAAAAGGCGTATACTCGTGCTTGAGTAACGGCGATGGACTCGCCATCTGTCACGTTGGCACCTAATATACCTCTGGCGGAAAGTGGGTGTGTGGGTATTACCTACATAAATTAGCTTAACATTATTCAAAAGCTCTCTATTGGATCCACCTCCTACTACAATTAACAGCTGCTAAACGATGTGAGTTCCTCCTTCTCTCCCACACTCCCATCTTCTACCACACTCCCACACGTATCTGGGTTCAGGGAGAAAACCCTAAACCTGGATACCTGGGTGGGCGTCGATAGAATAACAACATTTAGGTCACAACATATAGCGAATCTGTTACCATATATAAAGCTTTACCTAGTAGTATATTTTTTCTTCTCAAACGTATACAGATTCCCCAACGATGGCTTCTTCTATGATAAAGTAAAATATATAAAAAATGTGATGAAGTCACCTACAGACTAAAGGTTTAAGTTTCGAACCGTTCCGTCTGTTCGTATGAACATCGTTTTATAATAATAAAGTAAAATATATAAAAAATGTGATGAAGTCACCTACAGAATAAAGGTTTAAGTTTCGAACCGTTCCGTCTGTTCGTATGAACATCGTTTTATAATAATAAAGTAAAATATATAAAAAATGTGATGAAGTCACCTACAGAATAAAGGTTTAAGTTTCGAACCGTTCCGTCTGTTCGTATGAACATCGTTTTATAATAATAAAGTAAAATATATAAAAAATGTAATGAAGTCACCTACAGAATAAAGGTTTAAGTTTCGAACCGTTCCGTCTGTTCGTATGAACATCGTTTTATAATAATAAAGTAAAATATATAAAAAATGTGATGAAGTCACCTACAGAATAAAGGTTTAAGTTTCGAACCGTTCCGTCTGTTCGTATGAACATCGTTTTAATTATTGGTAAGTACGGCCACCAGGGTATGAACCTGCAATCTTTTTTTAACTTATACCTACACACCTCTGCCTACCCCTTCGGGGACCCTTGTGGGAAGGCGTGAGGATATATATACATAGTTAAACTAGACAACTTTATTACAACTACCGTGACTTACCAAAGTGTAAAGAGCGCTCGCATACGCGGCGTGTTTCACGTGCAGTGTCCGACAGCACGACAGAGTAGCGTCTTGTTCGTGTGCAGTCCACGCTTTCATCTGACAAAAAAAAAAAAAAATTATTAACACCATCATCATCATCCTCATCATCATCATCATCATGACCACCATCATCAACACATTTATATGAACAAAAATATGCTGCTCGCCTCAGAGTGGATAGACAGATTTGTCAAAGTTTTGTGCGTCATGTTTGTCAGTCCGAGGAGGCCATAAGAGAAATCTATAGTTTTTATATGAGATCTATAAGATTTTTGTATGAGCTATGGTCCAGTTATATCTTACGTTTTATTAGTTTTCGTTCTCTATCTATACACATAATAAAATAGGAGTGTCTGTTTGTAATATTGCTTTTTACTAAATGCATATGGATGTATACACGGTACATACACCAAAATATATTTTTTTACAATTTTTGTCTGTTTGTTTCGGCTTATCTCAGAAACGGCTGGACCGATTTTGACGGGACTTTCACTGGCAGATAGCTGATATAAAAAGGTGTCACTTTTATTTTAGTAACTGAACAATATTTTTTTTGTTAAATTCCACGCAGACGAAGTCGCGGGCACTCTAGTAAGCTAGTACTCTATATATCTCAAGTCTAACCAAATTGTTCTCTTGGATAAAACAGCAAGCGAAACACCTACATGAATCATTCTCCATGGATAATATAATCCTGTCGTCCCAAACGTAGCGCATAGCCGGAAAAAAAATTGAAATGAATGGTAAAATGCCCGGCCATTCATTTAACATCGCAATCTATACGCTGATGTGTGTTTAAAAAGGTGCGGTCCGCAGCTCCCGAGGGCAAAATAACGAATTTATCCTGCTTATCCCTTGGGAATGCCAAATGATAGCTTGTTAAAATGAAAGGGAATGACATAACTCGAACAGAATATTTTTACGGGACGCGTTGGCCGTCGCTTATGTAGTCTCCTTAAAACACAGTTTCAAATCTATCAAGCCCGATCAAACTAATGTACAGGTATTAATTTACATGGTAGCAGGAAGGCATGACAATATGGGTAATATATTTACCAGCCAGGTCTGCAGTTCCGTATTTAGGTATAATAGGAGAGGTATGTGACAAGTTGTCAGCCTGCCGCAAATACCTACCCAAAAATTAGTGCCAGTATTCGGACTATTATACCAATTGAGAAGGCAGCAAAAACTAGAATACATCGTTTTGAACTCGATATTTTAATTCGGTAGACTACCACCGGTATCTATTCAATACTGGGTAACACGGGAAAGCCTTGAAAAAATCAAACAAACTAATTCAAAGAACGTAGACGTAATATTGATGGCTTCCAATCAATCCGCCATCCTCCAATTTACTTACATTAACACAAGTTAAAGCGCCCTGTAAAAGCCTCCCTTTGCATAACAATGTCACCTGTAATGTTATAAAGTAGTCCGATTCACAGGAGGCACGAATAAAGTGCCTTTTTATTGGGAGTAAGATTTTCCCTTTGCAAGCCGGGAAGTGGAGATCTCATACGATAAACGGCTAACCTTTTTGAATGTACTTAGTCGTTATGATTGTGTAAGAATTGAAATTTGCGTATTCCAAATGAGCTATTCAATTTATGTATTTATTTATCATCTAAACTAGTTGGACCCCACCTTCCTTTCCTTTCTTTTGAACCACTCTATTAGCTTAACTAGCAGTATGGGTTCAAATAGAAGCAAAATACATGACCGAAAACTATTTCCTGAGATACAGGTCCCACCTAGTTCAGGAGACAGGTTCAAAAAATTTTGTAACCCCACCACCACCCCATCTCTACAGCTTGTTGGTTGACAATTGTGAGTAATGATGCCATTTGGTTGAGAACTTAATATATTAGACCAGATATAGTAAAGCGTATTATACCTAAAGCAATGTTATTCTGATGTCTTTAAACGTAATATAATAGTTACAACAAGTGGTGAGAAATAAACTATTTTATTTTTATTTTTTATATCTTATATTATATTAGATATACACCAATCGTTTGATGTCTTCACGACTTTACACAACGGTATTTGATGTGTAACAACACGTTCTTAACGCCAGGCTTTTATTTAGATTTGTTAAAAAGCCGTGGTGGCCGAGTGGTTCGAGCAGTTGCCTGCGACACAAAGATCGCAAGTTCGAATCCCGAGTGTACCAATGAGTTTTTCTGAACTTAAGTACAGTGATTAGTCACACCACGAGCTTTACGGTGAAGGAAAACATCGAGAGGAAACCTGCATACGTCTGAGAATAAATTCAAAGGCGTATGTATAGTCGTGCTTGAGTAACGGCGATGGACTCGCCATCTGTCACGTTGGCACCTAATCTACCTCTGGCGGAAAGTGGGTGTGTGGGTATTTATTACCTATACGCCTCTGCCTACCCCTTCGGGGACCCTTGTGGGAAGGCGTGAGGATATATTATTATATATATATATATATATATATATATATATATATATATATATTATTATGTTCTAAATCGTGTCTCAAGCACTACTATACAAATTTGAATTTCTTCTCAAGTACCTACATGCAGAATTTCTTCCATAACTTACTGTATGTTCAGAATAAATAGAAGTTCAGACTACCGGAGTTGGAAGCTACAATATTATTCTGCAGGCAACTACATTGACGTCTCAGCTACCAGGGCTCTAAATATACCAATATATCTAAATAAACAATTATTCTGTCATGGCAGCTAAAATGGCATAAATCAAAATCAAAATCTTTTTATTTCACATAGACCCAGGTGGGCACTTATAAAACGCCGAAAAAGAAGCACGGTTCGGGTTGGTCGCTTCCATGGAGAAGAATCGGCAAGAAACTCCATGGTTACTCTTTTCAAATCATTAGGCATATACAATTTTTTTTTTCGTTACAGCAATAGTACCCAAGTATGGGGGAACAACGTAGGCCCGACAATAGCACGCGTTTGTACCGTGATATTCTATTGTCATCATTATGCAAGTGTGCGAGAGAGACAGACTTATAGACACCATATACATCTGTCACTTGAACATAAAATACCTATTAATTATACGTCGAGAGCTCGTGCCAGACGTTTTATACATAAAACAACCCGTTCAATGTGAAAAATACACGCGTCACTAGCGCTTCCCTGCCAAGGCATACCTACTTATAAAAATGATTGCCCACAAACAATACATAAACAACAATGTATATAGAATATAGCAACAAGTAGACCTCATGGGGGAGGCTAAGAGCATTGAGCACTGTTTCACTTTAGTATAACAGACCACTTTAAAAGTTATACATTTGCCCCGAATAGCAGTCTAGCGGCGGGGGCCGTCAACATCGCACTACACTATACTAAAACTTATTATTATGTGCTAAGTATGTCTGCCTTTTTAATTAATTTTACAATAATTCTATTTATTAAAACTTGACTTGGCAAATGAATCAATTTTGGTAATATCGTCATCAGTTACGTGGGCATCAACCCCTTTAGGGACAAAAACATACAAATCTAGTCTGGCTTCTAGTACGCCTGCCTACAATGCAGTTTCATTGCCCTTAATATAATTTTCGTACAATTTCAAAAGCAGTATTCCCCTTAATATAATTTTCCTACAATAATAAACGCGGCATTCATCTTTATTATATAATTTTATTGCTTTCAACACTTGGAGGTGTCGTCATCGTTGAAGTCACAATTCCAATTAACTTTGTATCAACTTTAGATCTTTATGTCCCACTTGTAATTTTATTGAAATGCTTATTAGCATGCCATGCTGCAATTAATCACGAAACGACCACCCTTTGGCAATTTGATACCAATAAGGGACAGTCATAATTTAAACCAGAGTAAAAAACGGAAAAAAATGCTTTGCATTTCCTTCATCTTCAGAGTTTTTTTTTTGAAATGGTGGTAGTGGAAATTTGTTATTCGGTCAGAGATTGCGCTGTTACCTTAAATTTAGTTGAAGATTTGAATTTAAAACCAAAAGTTGTGTTTAATTGACTACTCTCTGTAACTCTTTTCTGACTGAATTCCTTGTGCTCTTGGTGTAACTGAGGCACGCTTGGTACTACAATACCGAGACCCTCTTAGCCTTTGAAGGCAGTGTAGAGGGTCAGTTCTATCTAGATGTCAAACCTATTTCGCTTAATCCACACTAAAAAGTCCATCGGTCAGACTTAATGCAACACTGTTAACAGTGATTTAAATTAAACTCAGCGACTAGTGGAATAATTATTGCTTATTAAAATAGAATTACGTGCGCCGAAACTAAAAATCTATTTAAATCCAATAAATTTGAAAATTATATTTATGGTATTTTATTAATCTTATTATTGGGGAATCACGACAGAGCCCAAAACAAGAGTCAAATATGCGAATTTCTCCTTATATTTATGAGCTCCTTTTACGTTTTACTACTTAAACTAGATGTTACATGATCGCAACGTCATCTGTCGTCCAAATTGGAATCACAACCATCGGTCCAGTATTTTATGAGAGCAGCGATATTCTGACGTACAGAAAAAAAATATTTTACAAATAATTACATAATCCTTTAATCTTCCGCTTAATTGCAGGTAGGTAATAATATACATAGTGTACGCAACATATTTCAAGACAGCTTACTATAACTTAGATCAAATCGATCTTACATTCAAGGATAAAAATGCCGAGTCTTTCACGGATAGGCAGAGAGCATAGAGCACCAGTTCTCTCTACAATAATAGAACTCTTTCGCATCATCCAAATTTTTTTTGTACTGTCTCTCGTAGCGTGAGTTCCGGGAACTAATCACTTTCTTTATACATGCACGCCGGTTTCGAGTACTCTTTCTTACAACGACGATTTCCATTCCTTGAGTATTCGATCTAACTGTTTAGGCAGTTAGAACGTGGTTTTCTTAAAATAAACCTTATTACTCTAAAATATAAGCTTCATAGTCAACTACGTTATTTAATATGAAGCCTGGAGATTAGATTATAAAGTTTGATGAAATATGTATACAAATTAGGGATTTATAATAGGAAAGAGATTAAGGTAAGACCGTCGCTAAGGTGAAGTATGAGGAGATGTTTTTAAATTAAATACTTATCATAATATCCTCACACCTTCCCACAAGGATCCCCGAAGGGGTATATGGGTAATACCCACATACCCACTTTCTGCCAGAGGTATATTAGGTGCCAACGTGCCAGATAGCGAGTCCATCGCCGTTACTCAAGCACCACTATACATACGCCTTTGAATTTATTCTCAGACGTATGCAGGTTCCCTCTCGATGTTTTCCTTCACCGTAAAGCTCGTGGTGTGACTAATCACCGTACTTAAGTTCAGAAAAACTCATTGGTACAGTCAGGATTCGAACTTGCGATCTTTGTGTCGCAGGCAACTGCTCGAACCACTCGGCCACCACGGCTTTTAGTAAAAATTAAATACTTTTGGTTTCATCTTGTTTCTTTAGTTACTTAAGTATATTGTATTGTAGGTTTTTAGGTTAACTTTAACGCAGAACATCAAACACTTCAACGTGGAAAGATTCGTGGGCGTTCGGTCTAGAGTCTTTGTTATAAAGTAGCGTAACGTCGTCTATTTAAGAAGTCAAGAGTTACGACGAGGCATCGTTCAACAATTTTAAAGCTTGCAGCTTCAAATTAAATGGAGTCCGCTGCAATATTTATTTTTCAGAGTAAATTAAGAGACTGCAGCAGTTTTAAAATCCATTTCGTATTGTGAGATGGAACCTCTTTGCGGTGTTTATATGCGCTCAATAATAATTAAAGATTTTTTTCACTCGACTCAAAGATAGCCATGTGTTATTTTACTTTATTTATTTATAGCCTATGCCGCGGCTTCGCCCGCGTGGAGTTTTCAGCAAAACGGCTTTTTTTATCTGACGGAAAAAATTTTTTTTTCTTAAAATAATTTCCTATGATACTTCTCTATACCTCCAAAAATATATGTACGAAGTTTTATGATGATCGGCTTAGTAGTGTTTACGTGAAAGCGTAACAAACAAACTTACATTCACATTAATAATATTAGTAAAGATGTCACAATGTTGGGCAAAGGCAAAGATCTTTCCAATCCCCGCGATCGAGCGTTACCTTCGACCAGTTTTATTGCTCAGGCGCATTCATTAGTTAATTTAATTAATTAGTAAATTATAACAATTAAAGCATTGTAAGCGTTCCGTGGGTAAGCGATGTAATTATTGCAAAAAAGTAAATTTTATACCAAGTTTAGAGTGAATAAAATAAATAAATATATAATACACAGAAAGTAACTGGACGGGTTTTCGAATCAGACGTTGCCTGTGGCTAAAACCGACAAACATACGTGCTTAAGCGATGATCAAACAGAAAGGATTTGTGAACATATTTGTTGTCTCTTTGGTCCTATAATAAAAGGATTAAAAAATATATATTCTCTAACAAATAGATTTAGCAAAGTAATTTAAAAAACACTTTAAATTACAAACGAACCTAAAAATTTTAAATTACAACGAATGTATGGATGTTTGTTATTCAATCAGGCCAGAGCGGCTAAGCAGTATTGGATGAAACTTGGCACGGTGATAGATTATTAGCTGGATTGTCAGATTAGATATATAATATAGTTTTATAACAATATATCTTCACGGCTTCCCAGAACTCTTCTCCTTCTTAGCCTTCCACTTCCTAGAACATTGGCACATTTCGTAGGTGAAACCATTGGGTACAGTTAGTTTAAGTATATTGTGAACAAAAGCACGGGCTTATTTAATACATTGCTAATAAAACGAATAAATTCGCGATTTAAACGGACAATTTCTAAATTGAAGACACACTTTTAAATATGCATCACTTTTGTGAATAATTCCATTAAATTTATTTCAAAGAACAATTTATATCAATAAAGTCTCCAAAAGTCGGTGTGTTTAACAACTACAATAGAATGTAAATACTCTCGAAGTTTGAAACGTTTTGTATATATTCCATTAAAACAAGTAAGAAAAGGTAGAAAGAAATTCAAAGGCGTATGTATAGTCGTGCTAGAGTAACGGCGATGGACTCGCCATCTGTCACGTTGGCACCATATCAGGAAAACCACTTTTACTTTATCGACGATTCTTGTGCGAAAGATAATGAAATCTAGAAATTCAATTCGATAATTTTTCCTTGAATTTTAAAACTTTCTCAAACTTTTAATTCAAATTCCAATACCAAATAAACTTGTTAAGCTTTACCTTTACGCAGAAACGAATATTCACTTAAATGTCCCAAATCACAATTCATAATAGTATTATCACATTTAAATTGTTTACTTTCGTAAATTTCAAGCGTAGCTCCCACGCGCGTCTGAAGTGCTGCGCGGTCGCGCGTCGACTGACGCTACGATGCTATGAAAGTTAACAAGTTATTGTAGCCCCGCTACGTAGATGCTACGAGCTTTGGTAGAGGTTCCTCGAAATGGAAAGGGTGCAAACTGCAAACTTTATTCGAATCTTCACCTATTGTCCGCTATATTGTCCCTCTACGGTTGCATCTGCTGGCCATTCACAGCGTTCCTGATTAAAAACTTCTCGGAAAATGAAAAATAATAAGTTTTAAAGTTGTTCTTAAATTGAAACATGTTCATATATTAAAACGAGTCAAAAAAACTTATCTGGATAATATTTCGCAATATGTTAATTTTGTCTTTACATACTACATTAATTATCAGATATTTGAACATGCCAAAACATATATAATAATATCTCTTATATAATATATAAATATTAAATTACATTATTAAATCTTACAGACCTGTTCGTTTGACGTTTTATCGCATCATCCAAATTCAAGAGCGTATTTACCTATTCCATCATAATTCCTTCCAATTTGTAATTGGAATATTAAACAGCCCCAGAGGCTTCAGCCTGCAAGCCGATAAATGGAGCTGGTCTCACGGATAACAATAATTATTACAAAGTTATTCTTTTAAATTTACGTTACTTTACTTTACTTTTTTACCTAGAGACCTGTTTCGTTTATGTCTTTGTCAAAAGGCATAGTTAAATGTTGAGTGTAACATTTCAATAGCGTGAAATAATAAGAAGCTTTTGAATAATGCATTTTACTAGTACCTAAAGACGATTTTTTATAAACAAAACGTTTAAGTGTTTAAGCAACATTTATTGTTCATTAAAGGAAAACAAATGTACCGCTGGGAATTCAATTAATAATTTATAATACCTTTTTTAAATGTTTATTATTATAGGCTTCCTGAAATAAAGATCTTTATTTACTTAAAACGGTTAGCAAAGAAATCCGAAATACGTCGCGAATCAAACTAACGACAGGTGTGAAAGCTTGTAGGTAAGTTATGTGAAAGGTAATGTTGTTACTCCTCAATGCTGAAAACCCCTAAGGATTTGGTAAAGCAGAAACCATACCACCGTATGTGATTTATAACCAGGAAAATAGAGAGATAAAAATAGAGGTATAAAGAGGAAGAAAGATGTATATATATATTTATAAAGAGAGGTTTAAGAGTACCTTATACTCTGTTTTCACAATTAATCATTGCAGGGTTATTCTATTTTGTAACAGTAATTTTAATTACGAGTACTAAGTTACAATCTATTCGCCAACGAACAACAACATTAAATTGTATTTTATTTAGGACGTCCTCATGTATGACATCCGTACGTGTGATTTTTAAAGGTTTAATCAATATTTTGACTAAATAAGCCAGAAAGATTTTCCGAGGTGAAATCCAACTGGGAATGATGTATGCATGTGTGTGTTCCCTGAGCTATTCATGTGATTACGATGTTATTTTAGTTAGTACTAGTGTTACTATTCTCTCAAAAACACAAAATTTACACACTATCTTTTAAATTTTTCTAAGCCCTCTAAGAAGTTACAAATGCCATTATAAGGAAGCCTTAAGAAGAAGCAGGAATTTTGGTAACGTAAAGATCAAGAACATAATCTTTCATGATCTGTACGACCCATAATTAAGTAACAAACAATATTGATTCAAATAACATTCTATTCCCTTTATATACAGCTTCTTAGCCATTTAGAGCGAGCCCCATCTACTAAAATTTTCAATAAAGGCTGGCGGCGTTCGTTCGTTACGACTATTCAACATTTCCTATTGAAATCCTCAGTGCCCTACAGCTGAAGTCCTCAACATTTCATGAGTCGAATATATAATCTATATTCGACTCATGAAATATCACAGCTTGAATATATATTATTTTCAGTTCCTTCAAGTAATGTTATTCATAATTGTAATCATATCATAATTAATTCGCCTACGTAAGTGTATCTATTGATTTACATCCAAAATCAAGAAAGCAGGTTCCAACAAAGTATTAAAATTTTACTTAAGTGTAGTAATAACTAAGTATAGTAATTTAAAACATTATCAGCTTTTCAGTGATCTAAAATATCTACAGGAAACACAAATTACTTATTCTTTGAATTTCTTCTTAAACATATGAATGTGTCAAAGGCGTGTATAGTCGTGCTTTAAAAACTGTATCGAACTGGCTATCTCTCACGTTAGCGTCTATGTAAATATACATCTGCGCTGAAAAGCGGGTATAACCTTGGTCTATGGGGACCGGCGTGGGCGCTTGTATGTACATGAAACCCAATTCGAGGCTTATAGAGTACAATAAAATCCTTTATAAAGTGGAACGCTAAATAGCACAAACAAATTAATTATAAATTGGGATGTTTTATATCCTAGTACAAATTTTTACGCGAGATCTTATGTTTGCAATTTGTGGTATACACAGGTGGGTTAAATATATGTGAACTGTGGTAAGTATTATATTTAAATTGTTTTATCTTATACCTGTGGCATACGGCCCGCCTGAAGGTAAGCAGATGCCTCCGCCTATGAACGGTTGCAACGCTAAGATCGATCCTGCAATCATCATTACATACCTCTTGAAGACCTCCGTGCTGTACTCTCAAGGGATAAAACGAGCAAAGAACAAGTAATGAATTTCCTTAGCCCACAGCCTTAGCCAAGTAGTGGAAGACGTTTTTGGTTTCAAGGTATGTGGATAAAAATTCTTCGTCGATGCTGCGAGCTGCTGTGTTTGCGTATACCCATTATTTTCATACTTAGAAACACATAGTTATCATACATTTATTGTAGTATACTGTGTTGTTGTGAAAATTCAAAGTACCTTGTTAACGAAATATCGAAACGAACCAGCTAAATGCTAGGGTAATTAAATATTTGACGTGTAACAAAACTTATCAAATAATTTTCATGTCGTGTTTTGTTCCACGTAATTTTAATGGACTTGTAAAGTTGAAATAATTAGTTTTAGTAAAACAATGTTAACACATTTGTTTAGTATAATACAATACAACTACTTAAAATTCCACAAAGGCCACATTTTAAGTACACTGTAGACATTATCCGTCACCTTAATTTGTAAATGTTCCTACTTTCCCACAAGGGTTTCCGAAGGGGTATAGATTCCACACGCGCTCTTTTTTCGCACCGAAGTTATATTTTGGGTGCTAATGTGACAAATGGTGAGAACGTCGCCGTTTTTAAAGCACTACTATACACACTCGTACGTCTTTGATTTTCTTCGACTCTGTTCTCAAAGTTTGCAGTCTCCTGACGGTGTTTTCTTTCACCATAAAACTATTTGTGTGATTAATCACTGTACATTCGTTTATAATTCATAATAAATTCAATTGTCGTGTTTTGATTTTGTAATCGTTGCCATCATTGATTGTAAAATGAACATTAACGATATATCGAATTTTTTAACGTAACATTGAAAATTCAAGAGTACTCGAAACCGATTGATGAATGTGTACGAAGCGAAAGAGGTATGCAAGTCTAGAGGGAACTGGCACTCTATTCTCCTGCTCTTCTGCTCTGCGTAATGAAATGTATGTATGTTAAATAAGTATAATTATATAGACTAGAAGCATGCAAATATATGCACATCAAACTATAAATTTAATCTCGGTCTATACATTTCATTTGAAATTAATTTCAATCCGAATCCATCCACCGGAATATATTGCGGTTGCTTTTAATTAAATACATTGTTGCAGCTTATTGTACCGTATCAGAGACCCTTTCACCTCATAATCTTTTATTCATTTATGTGAACTTAAAGTATCTGAGAGTGTCTGTTCAACAATTTTGAGACCGAACGGTATATAAATTCAAAAGCTGTCCCGACTCATTCAATACATTTTGCGGGTCACGATTTTATGAAATTTAGATTCTACTTTTGTTCACTTCAAAACTTTAAAGTTAACAAAATACACAGCTTGTAAAGTATTTATTGAGGTTCTGTGGGTTCGTCTGTTCATATATTTTTTGTTGTAAATATGCGAATTTTTCCGCATCGATTTTTTGGCGACATGCTTCGAGATTCAATTAGATTGCATTGTGTAGTTATCGTTTACTTTCTGGTCCTTGGCCGCTTTTCAAAGTAAAGATACTTTGAAAAGCGTTTATCGCTAGCAATCATTTTGCTCAAAACCATATTGTGCAGACAGTGTACCACTAAGTAAAATAGGGTGATTACATTGCGAGATTATTGCTGGAGAAAAGATAAAAACTGCATACGAGTGAGAAGGAATTCAAAGACTGTACTACTACGACTAGTACACATAATCGCTCACAGAGTAGTTATTAGTTATGTTGGCACTTAAACATATCATCATTTATAAATAGGCGGAGTTATGCTTCTAACATCTTTTCGAAAAGGTACAAGAAATCGCGATAAAAATTTTACTTGAGTTTAAACTTGATTGTTTTTATAGACTCAACCACAATTTTTAAACCTGGAATTTAGAGAATCCATAGAAATCACGGGAGTGAGTTAAAATATCTCGCAGAATAAAATTAACCGCTTCTTTTGAAGTCGACTTTAAATTAATAGATTTAAGACTCTAATTACTGAAGTGGCTCCCAGGAGTTTTATGAGCGTCAGAATAAATCTTGTCAGAAAACATTAGGCCCCATCAGAAAGTGGGTGCCTAATAGCCAAGCAAATTAAACTGTTATTAGGGTATTTTTCTTGATCAAAATGTTTTTAGTTCCTATTAGGGCTGCCTCTGGTAATTGCAAGTAATTTCTAATAATGGACTTGGTTATTTAAACGTTTTGTCCGATATTAAATTGACTGTTAAAGTTCATACCAGCAGTACCCTATTATTATAGTGTCTCTTGGCAGTAGAATATAAAATACTAATAATAATAATAATATCCTCACGCCTCCCCACCGGGGTCCCCAAAGGGGTAGGCAGAGGTGTATAGGTAATACCCACACACCCACTTTCCGCCAGAGGTATGAGATGCCAACGTGACAGATGGCGAGTCCATCGCCGTTACTCAAGCACGACTATACATACGCCTTTGAAACTCATTGGTCGGTCGGGATTCGAACTTGCGATCTTTGTGTCGCAGGCAACTCTCCAAAAGCTCGAACCACTCGGCCACCACGGCTTTTTCAATTCACAATTCTTTCGCCAGTTGTGAACGTGCGATAACCGTATTAAACTTAATCTAAAGTTTAGACCCGTGCCAACGACGGGAGCAGACACTCACGATATCAATTAAATGGTAACGTAACTTCTTATCGTTGCCTGCCGGGCCCAAGAAACTGGCAGTAACGAAGTTTTTCGCTGCAGAAACTCGAATTCTATATAAGACCTGCTGGTTTAGCGGTCAGAGCTCCTGACTGCGAAGTTTGAGGTCGCAGGTTCAATTGCCGCTGAGGGCAGATATTTGTGTGATTAACACGAATAATATATATATATATATATATATATATATATATATATATATATATATATATGATATAATATATTTATACCTATATGTATCGGGAGATCGGACCTGTGACATACACACAGAAAGCAGTGCCTTTGCTAACGTACCAAATATCAAATTCAAATTATTTAAAGCATTCCAGAATATGAGTTTATAAAAGTTAAATTAAATACTGCCGCGCCTTCAAATTAATAATTTTTCCTGCAAATTTGTGACTTTTTTAATTATCATTAGATCCTTAAGTTGGGTCTCGTTTTAATAGTAGGTACAGTCGGAAAAATTATTATGGCTCTCACTAAGAATTTAATATAATTAAAATTCATTCGGCGAAGGAATTTTCTTTTGGCAGGAATTTAGAAAGGAATGGGTTATACGACTTGTCATCTGCCACGTAGACGCCCTATATTTCCCTGTATATATATATATATATATATATCTTAATATATATATTTCTTGTGTGCGTGTGTATGTGACTGAACTCCTCCTAAACGACTGGACCGATTTTGATGAAATTTTCTGTGTGTGTTCAAGGGGATCTGGGAATGGTTTAGATTCACAATTGGACCCGATAGGTGGCGCCACTGGGTCCGTGGCTTTAATTTTTTCTCCCAAGCAAAGCTGGGCGGGACAACTAGTATATATATATATATATATATATATATAGGGAAATATAGGGAAATAGGTCTGAAAGTATCAAGAAAACTGGCGTTCTTCTCACTCCGCCTACCCCGTGAAAAGTTCGGTATGATTATGTATTTATATGTATTCCGGTAGATATTAACAGAGGTTAATTAAGAGGACAGGTAGAGACCTGTCCTTCAAAGAGGAAGCAACGTGTGAATGAGTCAAATTTTTCACCGAAGATATATAGTTGTCAATATGACTGCTCACAACTTAACATATGACTTAGAAATTCCTTTCGAAACTAAACCAAATGACCTTTGCGGTTTTTTCCCAGATGTTTTGTAAAGAAAATCGTGTTTCAATACTAGTTTTTCGTTCTATTGTAGTTGTTATCATGCGCAGGCCAAATAGAGTAGTTTTCATGGCGTCAACATTGCGAGTCGGTGTGCAAGCATTTTATTCAAGCATACTCTTCGAAATTGAACTTTCTTTTGTTACTTCTGAATTGAATTGCGCGTGTGTAAACGGCGAGCGTTGTGTAACGTACTGTCTAACTAATGGCAAATACATGTACCGATGCTGCTTTCCAGCGAAGAAATAGTATTGGTTTTTCTCAACCATTTAGAGGGTTCGTTCATCTAAATGTATTTAATGCATTTTTTTAAGTACTCAGTTCATTCATTAATACTAATGTAAAATTTAACGCCTTCCCACAAGGCTACTGGAAGGGGTAGGCAGAGGTGTCTAGGTACCCTAACACCCGCTTTTCGTCGGAGATATATTTTTAGATGCCAGCGTGAAGGCGAGTCCGTTGCCGTTACTCAAGAACCACTTTACATACGTAAAGCTCGTTTTGTGATTAATCACGTCGGGATTCGAACTTGCAATCTTTGTGTTGCACGCAACTACTCGAACCGCCCTGCCACCTCGGCTTTAATGTGTATATATAATCTACACTATCATTACCCTCAACGCATCAGAATGTTATTAGGTAATTTATAGATTAGGTATGTGCTGCCAGCCCTCTCGGATTGCCTTGACTCGGATTTCGATCATTTATTCAATATACATTTTCTGCGCACTCTGTGTGCTCTTAACGATCTTCTGGACGAATATCCTGAATGTGATCCGTTTGCTGATGACTAGAAGGATACTTCGTGAGTATCTCTGGAGTACTGTGAGAAGACAGGATCAAAATGTGTACCTGTGTTAGTATATGTGGCAGGGTACCGTTCTAGTATGGAATTAATAAATAAATAAAAATATGTACAGTCTAGTTAGTTTACTATTATTATTGTTCACGCCTTCCGACAAGGGACCCCGAAGGGAGTAGGCAGAGGTGTTTAAGAAGTACCCACACACCCACTTTCCGCCAGAGATATATTTTAGGTTCTAGCGTGACAGATGGTGAGTCCATTTCAGCAAGACTATACGTACATACGCCTTTAAGAAATTTAAACGTATGCAGGTTTCCTATTGATGTTTTCCTTCACCGTAAAGCTCATTTTGTGACCAATCTACTACAATTATAGTATTGCATTTTATTAAAGCTTACTGTATCTTTAGTAAAAATACTTTAGTAATAGTACTGCAAGGATTAAATTGAATAAAAGTATCAAGAAAATAGGCGCAATTTTTTTCATTTTTTCAATACGCAAGAACTGATTGTCTGCTCCGGTGAACCAAACACGGAGATATCAGATAGCAATTTCCTATCTTATAGAAAAACATCAGCCTACGTACGATTATCTTGCGAGCCGTCAATGGTATGAGAAACTGATCTATTAGGGCGATGGTTGTTGAATATTTCTATGATAAACGTTTTTCGAATCAATAGCTATTATTTTTTCATAACTAAGCAGTGTTCTAAGATCCAAATTATGTTTTACTACCTACATAAGTAAGGCTGCGAGCATTTTATACTAGTATTACTAAAGGTAAATGTTTATTAATTCAAAGACAAAAGTACAAAATATCGACAAAATAGCTCAAAAACCTAACCTAACCTACAATCACTAGCCTATTACGAAGAAACAGTATTTATTTGTTTGAACTCGCAATATCTCAGAAAACATTTATTCGATTTTGACGGCCGTCTGGTCTAGTGGTTAGAGCTCCTGACTGCGAAACTTGAGGTCGCGGGTTCGAATCCCGCTGAGGGCAGATATTTGTGTGATGAACACGAATATTTGTATCTTGGTGTCCTATGTATTTAAGTATATATCTATCTATATAAGTAAATATATCGTTGTCTAGTTACCGTAACACAAGGTTTGCTTAATTTGGGACTAGGTCAATTTGTGTGGAATTGTCCAAGGTATTTATTTATTTATTTATTATTATTTGTACAATAGTTTATATCTTACTAAGTTTCAGTTTAAATAAGTTTGTTGTCGCGGCCGCTAGCTGGCTGTAAAGTCAGAGGTAGGTAGAGAGTATATGTTTTGCAATATATTGCTATTACTCAAGAGTACGCGGAACCGTCGAGTATGTATGAAGAGACTGATGCATGTGGACGAAGCGAAAGAGGTATGTAAGTCTAGAGAGTAGACTCGGCGTTATTATGTCTATACATATTGCGACTAATTTGTATTGTTTGTGTCCCAAATAAATATAAATAAAATATACGCAAGTATCCAATGGTTTAGTGGTAAATATATGACTCTAGCAATATTGTAAGGGAAATAAAGCAGTGAAATCAGGAGACTGGTAGTACTGGAGAATACTAGTGATACTAGGGTCTCAAAGTTAATATAGAATGCTTCTATAGACTATTAATGTTTAATAAGATTGTGAATACTTCGCACCTAGTTTAAGGCAAGTATAAGCTTTGTGTGAACTGGGATGTGATTTTATTTTCCATGTAAGTAGTGGAAAACTCAACTACCCAAATAATGAATCAACGATGAATGACAATAATTAAAGAACGACGACGCAAGAACTCTCTTTCGTCATCGCTCATTTAAATTAATTATTAAACTTAGCCTAACATAATATATTATGGAATAAATAAATATTAAGACGAGAAAGATAAATGAACTCGAAGCAATTTAAATTACTAAAACTTTATGAAAGCAATTAGTTATAGTCATTGAGCAAGCATAATTGAAGCAATGTAAACAGTATCTACAAGGAAAACAGATTTGGAACTTTCAGCAATAAAGGCTTAGCCGTTAAGCCAGACTGACCGTCTTTTTAATTAACACAAATTTAAGCCAGATTTTATTTTCACGACCGACGCAATTTTCGACGAAGCAAAGGTTATACCCACATTATATTAAACCTAAACTTATTTTAATGCCAATACAATTTTCAGACAGAATAATAAACATGGCAAACCACGTCCAAAGTAATCTACCCATGGAGAAATTCACGCGATGATAATACGGGTGCTTTCAAATCTATTGATCAAAATTTAAATCGATAAGTTTCTTCTAAACACGGACGAATTCGTCAGTTTAAGAGTCATGGACTTTCCTGAGATCAACGTGTATACCATTAAAGTAAATGCATTCACATAGCGACGTTTTTTGGGCAAAAACAAACTATTATTATTTTAAAATGTTGTCAAAAATCGATATTACGATACAGCCATAATTTTTAATTATTTCTAGTCTTTGCACTTTTACTGCAAGTTGTCTTGATATGCCATAAAAGTAAATGCTTCCTTAAGCCTCTATAAAAAGTATTTTTACACCTTACGAGCTCAAAAAGCATTTTCCGGAAAGCTTAACTTTTACTTTTATTACAATCGCCAAGACGATAACATAATTTAAGACCCTATCGAAAGGTGGATCGCATTTGCCAAAGAAAATTCCTCTCTATTTTGGAAGTCGCATCGGCTAGAAAAATATCTTTATAATATTATCTATATACATTCCCGAACGATATCAAAAGAAAAATGGCTATAGATAAAGGACTCACACTCATTGATTTAAGGAGTTCGTAAGAATATTCGGATAAAATAACAAGGACTCGCCGGCCGATATACTTTCAGCGTCCATTTTTATTTTATGGTTTTTTAAGGAGTCATTCTATTTGCTCGTACATAAAAACCAGATTTGATTTTTATCAGTTTACTTTCAAGTACATTTGTTGTGACATCATCTTATAATATAGAGATCTAACTTAGGTTATTTTATAATTTATAATTTTATCGAGGTATATCAACTGAGATATCGGCAATGATGTAAGCCACAGCCGTCCAAAACGCTGTGCCTAAATCTAACTCGTGTGAGTTTTCTACATTCATAGTATCTCCTTCAGTGTGGTGAAACCAGAAATATTTTTCATTTGCGTTATGAAGACTAGCTCCCGGAATCCCCTTTTCAATAAACATAGCAATATCTGAACCAGCAGAGTCAGCCTCTACCAAAGTCGATGCACCTATTGATTTGAACAGATTCAAAATTTCCGCTATAATACACTTCGCAGGAAGACTACCGGCTACGATCAACCCTAACGGCGCAAACGTTCCTTCGTCTGATTCCATAATGAAGTTGATATTGTCACTCTCATTGCGATGTGCCTGTTCATATGCGTAAGCTCCAACTAACCCTAATTCTTCAGCAGTCCAAAATATAGATCTGATCGTGCGTTTCGGTATTAAATTTAAGCGTTTTAATATAACAGGAGCAGCCCAGCTAATGAATAGTCCACCACCATCGTCCATAGCTCCTTGTCCAACGTCCCAACTATCTATATGACCCGATACTATTACTAATTTCTCAGGCTGCGTTGTGCCCTTTAAATCAATAATAGTGTTTCTTGAAGTTTTAGTATCATACGTAGATGACATCTTAATATTAAGAACTACTTTTTCACCTCTATTATACATTCTTCGTATCAAATCAGCGTCTTCCAGCGTAATAGCTGCTGTGGGAATTTTAGTTTCATTTTCTCCGTAAGTTTGAGAACCGGTATGCGGCGAGTTTATAGAGAAAGGGGCGATTGATCTTACTAATGATGCTATAGCACCTTTTGCAGCAGCTTTGGTTGCTCCTTGAGTTCGGTGTATCACAGTTTCACTGTAGGTTGTAAAAATGGGGTCATAAAGCACAATTTTTCCAGCAATATTTTCTTCGGGAGTATTTTCTAAAACAGTAAAGTTTTCAATAACTATCACTTCTGCAGTGATGCCTTCAGATGGTGTACTGACACTCCGACCTAAGCCCAAAACATCAATGTTTTTTTTTCTAGGTTCCAACATTACAACTTTTTCTTTACCCCTCACCCAATGAGGCACCTGTAAATGTTATAAAAAAATCATTTAATGTTTTATGAATGGCTGTCATTTGTTACGGACTACCACTTACCTCTACTTTCTCTAATACAATATCATGTAGACCTTCTTTATGTGTGATATCAACCATGTAATCAATTGACTTTTCCAGTACTTTTGAGCCCGATGGACGAGCTCCAAATTTGTCTACGAATTTGGATAATCTGGAAATAAAACCCTTTTTTATTTTTCTTTATTCTTCTAGTCACATCTAACGAAAACGTCATTGTCGAAAATGTACGTGAATGTAATAGCTACAGAGTAGCAATGTTCTTTTTGACTATCTTTTCCTCAACCTTATTTATCAATCTTTTTGTTGACCGAGACAAAACATGTGTTTTTTTATTCGTTAAGTTATTTGTTGTTTTACAGACGGTAGGTGAATAGGCACTGTGCCTCTTATTTATTAATTTATTGCTGAACGTAGCTCTCCGTTGCAACATACCACCCACGCCTTTCGGTTCTATGCTATACTCATCCGTTGTCTTCCAGCCCCTATAAATATTACGTCTTCATTCATTTATCTTTTGAATCTGAAATTTAGTACATAGCCACTTTTAACATATGAAAACGATTGAACATAGACGCGGTGGCTGAGTGGTTCAAAACAACACAAAAATTGCAAGTTCGAATTCAGACTTCACCAAAGAGTTTTTCTTAAGTACAGAAATTAATGACACCACGAGCTTTACGGTAAAGGAAAACATCGAGGGAAATTCTGTATACGTTTGAGAAGAAATTCAAAAGACGTATTTAAAAATACGTACTTGAGCTACGGTGATGGACTCGCCATCTGTCACGTTGGCATCTAAAATATATCTCCGCTGGAAAGTGGGTGTGGGTACTACCTAAATAACCCTGCCTTTGAAGAATGAAGATGATAACTTACTCGTCGTAGGTTTTGTTCTTGAAATCATCTTCGATTACATAATTCAATATCTGGTCTCTAATACTTTCATAAGAATGTATTTCTTTAATCAAATGCTCGCCCAAAATGTTAGCGCACACATTTCGCGGCAAATCTCTTGCATCGCTCACAGCACTAACAATCAGAGTCACTGCTACAATGAACTTGTACATTTTGTTGACGATACCTCGTAACTAAGAGACGTCTAGTCTCTCTTCTAGCGATTGATATGATGTACCATCTTATATATTACGGGCCTAACCTCTTAATATCTTATCAACTAATACTAAACGCAGCTGCCAAATACGTCTATACCTATTTACTTAAAACCATTCGGACGGAATAATCTTATGTCAGATACTTACAAAAACTACTTGTGAACACTTGTGAATATTGCACAAGAAATTTAATCAATCTTATCGTATTGATACATGTCTGAAGGTTAAATGCTTGCATGATACCAACTACTTAAGAAGATCTCCTTGCTATTGTTTGGAAACTAGTTCATATGTAATGAGTTGCAACTTTAAGAGTCCAACTAATTAGTAACTGTTGCAAAGTTTTGGAAAATCTGTAGTTGAACATAATTAAGGTAGTCTGATCAAGTTATAAAAATATCTTCATATATATCTTCACATCTTCCCACAAGGGTCCGCAAAGGAGTAGCCAGAACTGTGTAGGTAGTATCCACACACCCATTTTCCTCCAGAGATATATTTTAGGTGCCAAGGTGACAGATGGCGAGTCCATCGCCGTTACTCATGCACGTCTATACATAATACGCCTTTGAATTTCTTCTCAGACGTATGCAAGTTTCCTCTCGCTGTTATCCTTCACCGTAAAGCTCGTAGTGTGACGAATCATTGTAAATCAAAGTTCAGAAAAACTGGTACAGTCGGTTTTTGAACATGCTATCTTTGTGTTGCAGACAAATACTCGAACCACTCGGCCACTATGGCTCTCTACAAAAATATCCCTTTTATTCTTATATAAGAATTCGAATATTTCGCTGAGCCAAATGTCGATAAGTTTTTTAATAACGTCTCGTAAGTATGTAACCATTAAACATTAACTTAGATTCAATAAGATTAAGATATTTTAAAGAAATTATAACCAGTAAAATTAATTAATCAAAAAGATAAAAATGCGCTGCCGAATTTCGAATCGAATACGCAAAGCAACAGCTGGCATAAACCTCATTGGCTGGCATTGTGCAGAAATGCATACTCCGGTATTTATGATGCAAATTTGTCTGGTAAAAGAAGCAGAGGCGGGCTACATTCTAACCTAGATAAAATCGGTCTAACACTCAAGGATGGGTACCTAAGTCAAAAGTACGTACTCGAAACCGTCGAGTACGTACGCAAACTGATAGATATGGAATATGGATGAAGCGATCTACCCGTATGGAGAGAATTTTGGCGCTCTTCTCACTCTCTTATCCCGTGAGTGATGATATGATTAGATCATTTATATTATTGGAGGAAAATAACGGGAGGAAACATGTATATGTCTGAGAAGCAATTCAAAGGCGTATGTATAGTCGTGTATGTATATAGTAACGGCGATGGACTCGCCATCTGTCACGTTGGCACCTAATATATCTCTGGCGGAAAGTAGGTGTGTGGGTATTAACTATACACCTCTGCCTACCCCTTCGGGGACACTTATGAGAAGGCGTGAGGATATATCCTCACTTTATTATCATTATGTTATTCATTATGCTATTTTTCAAAGGTTCATTATGAATAGGTACGTCGAATAACTTCTTCGAATCTTTACGCCTTCCCTCAAGATTCACCGCGAAAGGGTAGGCAGAGGTTACACACCTCTTAAAGCGGTGTAAAGATGTGTAAATTAAAATTAATTACATAACTTTAGTTATATAGCCACTAGCAACACTGCTTCCATTATAGGCAATTTTGATTAATCAAATTACCATTGTTTAGTTAAATTGAATGATTAAATCAACCTATTCATTAGCTATCGAAACGTGAAGCCTTAGAAGATATTTATTACAGGCCCATTCGATTTGACGTTAACAATACTTACTCATCGTAGGTTTTCCCTTTGAAGGACCCAGCCAATACGAATTCTTTTATGTCTTGCACAACGGTTTTATAAGACGCAATTTCCTCCTGTAATTTTTCACCAATGGAACAACTTCTTGTTTCAGAGAATAATGTGTGGTGTTCCCCGCTAGCACAGATGGTTAAAAGAATTAAGGAAAATAACTGACACGTGATAAATTTCTGCATTATTGCAAGCTAAGCGTCTATTCGCAGTCAATCTCGTTAAATAATGTTTTGATGGGCTTGTAAATGGGACAGCTAGCACATACAAACAAAAAGGAGACAAATACAGTATATTTTAAGTTCCATAAATTGTGTTGCCATATTTAATGATATTTTGAATTACGTCATTGGTAAAGACAAGATTGAATGTAAAAACTACGGCGGTCGGAATCAATGAGTTTCCCTGATCTCAGTATCTACAGCGATTAAATACACGTTTTACATGCTGATCTTGCTTAACTTAGTACGCAGTAGATACATTATCGGACTCATATATTTAAATTTAATGAATAGTTAGTAGCCGTGGTGGCCGAGTGGTTGGAGTAGTTACCTGCGACACAAACGTTGCAAGTTCGAATACCGACTGTGCCAATGAGTTTTTGTGAACTTAAGTACACTGATTAGTCACACCACGAGCTTTCTTAATAGCAATATAACATACTAGCTAGCAACGACACTTATAAATATAAAAATTGTTTGGCCTGATCTTTTTCGCTATCGCTCCTCAATACACTTGTACGATTGCTATGACTGTTGGAGTCTATAAATTGTGCATATCCGGTAATTCAGGCCACTTCAATTGGGGTCATTGTCGCTGGTGATACTAGCATATTAAATGGTACAATTTTAGCTTTATTCCTAATAGTCTTCGGGCAATCGTGTCACTTGACAAGGGAATGTGACTTCTATGGCAATTTGTGTGGCTTGAATGTGCACATGAATAGTTCGTTTGGTCTATTGTCATCGGTTAGTAAAATTGTGAAATAGGTTTTTAAGTCTCGTTTCACATCTTTTTACATGCGTTTGTTGTTGCACAATATGTCAGTAAATATATTTATATTTACTGAACGAACGAACGAACCTGCAGTTGACAAAAAAAAATATTTTCTTATAAATCGCCGCGCTTGAAAAATCAGCGACGGAACCACTATTTGTTACTTTTGCATCTAAAGATATTAATCTTTGGCGAAAAAAGCGCCAGTACGCCTCGATCTATCCCCTTCATGGCTTTCTAAGTTGCCATGAAGTAAAAGCATGAAGATATAAAAAAACTAAAAAGGCATAATTGGAAATTCCTTTAACACAATTACATTGCACCCAATCAAATTATAACTACAAGAACTGCTTCGTCAGAACGTCTTCACGACAGCTAATTGAGCGTCATAAACATTCTGAGACCAGTTAACACATTAGCACACCGTGGAAAAATTATTCGACACCTTAACTTAGTTCGCCAACTCTTGTACCGAACAACGGCTACTAATCTGCGAAGTTCCAGCGCTTTGGGGCAAGCACAAGCCTCATTAACCACGCTACACGCGGATGGGAAAAATACATTGCCCGTCCTTCGTATATAGGAAATGTTACGTTAATCAAATTGTTATTTTGCGGTTCAAATGGAACTCTTGCTTTAATATCTGATAGGACACAAGAATGGGATGCACTAAAATAATATAAAAAATACTAGCACGTAAAATCGGCAAACATGATAAAGTATGGATGTCACGAAAGAGGTATGTAAGTCTATAGAGAACCTTTGTATGTTATTGTATCACTAATATATATAACCTTAGTAACATGCAACTACTACAGAGGGATAGACGCCTACGATTAAAAAACGACGACAGACAGCCCTCTGTTCTTTTGTCACGTACCTATACATATATATCTACAAAAAATATTGGTGTTATTGTACCTTTGTCCCCTATTATGAGGACCTTTATGAATTTTGAAGTATAACCTCTACGCTTCTATACATAAACTGATATGTACCTACAACAGTGTATCACTAAACCTTCGTATTCACCAACTACTTTTTATTCCGAAGGCTCTTTACTTTAGAGAGGCTTTAGAGCCCAGGTACGGGCCGTTAGTTCTACACGCAAAATGAGTTTTGTTTAGTTTCAATATAGTTTAAATATTCTTTTTATGCCTGCCAACAGCATTCGTGTTCACGCGTTTCTTGAAAAAGTTGCGGTTACAACACGCTTTAGTGTGGTTAAAACAGTTTTAAACAGAGCTTTGACATTAAATTGTTAGCGCTCGACATTCTCAAGCGCTACATAAGTGCTTTAAGGCTGCATTTAAAACCAGAGCTGAAATAGAAGTAATTTTAACAGCTTTTGTTGTTACTCATAAACTACCAATGAGCAGGTTATCAAAAAAATTTAATCGGCAACTATTATACACTTCTCCTAATGATATTTTCTGGGTAGTTAATTAAGTTCCACCCTGCAGTGTTTCCGGATATTTTGCAATAGCTATGATCCCACGTAACACCGGTACTTGGTAACGAAGAATTATATCGAATCCTTAATGAAGAGATTTGCTATTGGCATGAATGGGTCATGTTAAGACATACTTATAAAAATGTTGGAAAAGTGTATATACAATTTCAAACTATCTGGAAGAACATGCAGAGAAGACCACGTTCCAACAGCATTTGTACGAAAATATTCGTGGACTTAGATGGAGCGAAAGAAGTCTAGAACTACAAAGATAACTGAATGTGTACTCTCTCTGCCCACCCTGGCGTGTTGATATGTAGGTATTTTTTATCCAGGTTTGCAGTTACTTCTGCTCTAAATTTCAGCAAAATCCGTTCTGGCACATGACTGAGTAACAAACAACACACCAACGCCCGTTGTGTTAGATGTATAGAACTATTTTGACTTAAAGCTAGTGCTAAATTCACCCTTTAAAGTTTATCTTATAGTACGAGGGAATTAGAAGCATATTCATCAATTCCCGGGCTTCAACTAATTACCCTTATTAGAGCAATTTGCTTTACATAATCCTTGAATACGTTGTTCGCAGTTTCTGGCTTACTGAAGTAACAGGATTTTCAGCAAAATTAAGTCTGTCTATGATCTGAGGTGTGCTTAGTTCGTAATGTGAAGGTTTGGTTTATAAATAAACGAAAATAATGTCCCTGGAATTAGTGCTTATAAGCTACTATACTATCAGGATGACCGTTAGTTTGCTAGTTTTGTAGCATTAAAATTAGCTTGACGTCATAAGTAGGTATAACTCTTGGAAGAAAAAGTGGCAACGCGCAGGTGATACTTCAGTATCGTGAGCGTAAATAGGCTATATGGTAACCGCTTCCCATAAGGTGGTCCGCCACCTTATGGGAACCTCCATCGCCACCGCCACCGCCACCTTGGTTGCCACTCTTGTAGTATAATAAAAAACAAAAAAATACTTTACATCCATTATCTAGTTCCCATACCACAAGCTTTGCATTTGTAAGCGTCGATAGGCGGCGGTAACCGGTAACCATCAGGCGGGAACTTGTTCCACCTTAGTAGAATAAAATTAAAACAATATATCCTCACGCCTTACCACAAGGGTCCCCGAAGGGGTAAGCAGAGGTGGTAGTATCCTACCTTAGGAATGTGGGTGTGTGGGTACTATTTAAACAGCTCTGCCTAGCCCTTCGAGACCCTTGTGGGAAGGCGTGAAGATAACTAAATAAAGGCATATTATTCTACATGAAGTAATCACCCGCATGACGCAGTTTGTGGCATTACCTTCGCCAATCATCGTGATTGTACGTTGTGCTAATATTTGGCGTGTTCCATATATTCATGAATGACGCGATTCCCTCCACCTGGCCTGCGCATTTCCAGCAGAACGAATAATACTAAACGAAAAATATGAATCTTGATGCCTTACCTATATTTTTGTTGACATTTTGTTATGTACACCATCAAACTTATTAGTAGCTGTGCTAGGGCAAATTAAACTGCGGGCGGTTTTCAATTTGATAATATATTATTGCTCCTATCGCAATATAAAAACCAGTGGCCGACTGGTATGAGGAGTATGCCTGTAAGACAAAGTTTTTTTTTAATTTCGAGTGAACCAATGGGTTTTTCTGAACTTAAGTAACGTCATTAGTCACCCCACGACCTTCACGAAGAGAGAAGAGATCAAGAAAACACCTGCATACGTATGAGAAGAAGTTCATAGACGTACCAATGTATCGTCATGCTTGAGTCACGGCGATGTACTCGCCATCTGAGATATTGGCACTTAATTATTTCTCTATATATTCAGAGGTGTGTAGGCAGTACGCACACAACCCTGCCTACCTCATCCAACGACTCTAAGCTCTGCTACGCGCAAAGCCGGGGCGGACCGCTAGGCATGTATAGATCAAACACGTCTCTAGGGAAATTTTCGATGATTCTAGGTAATCTTTCACGTGATTACTGTAATTTGTATAATGCTGGAATCGTTAGAAGGAGAACTTTCACTATCGCTCCGTTGGGCGCCAGGTGGGAATTAAATTGCTTGTAATTAATTATATGATTAAGGTGAACTCACGCTCGTTTCGTTCTTATATAGTACACCGCGTATGAAACTTCGGATGTAGCAAGTGTTCATAAACGGCGGTAACCGCTTACCATCGGGTACCTGTTTACCACAACAGTTAAAATAACAATACATACATACATATCATCACGCCGAGTCCCTAACGGGGTTAGCAGAGAGTATAGGGTGCCAGTTCTCTCTAGACTTACATACCTCTTTTGCTTCGTCCACATTCATCAGTCTCTTCATACATGTTCGTCGGTTTCGAGTACTCTTGACGTTCAGTTCCTTGAGCGTCCGATCGATTTGATCCAGGAACGTGGCCTTCCTCTACCTCTTCTTGCACACACTTTTGCTTTGTATATCTGTTTCGTCAATCTTTTACGCATTCTTTCTATATGTCCAAACCAACGTAACATGCCTTTTTTCATTACGGAATCGATCTGTATTAATAAATATATGTAAATAGTCAAATAGAAACAGTGGGACCTTGGGGTCCTGAGGCCCACTATCTTTTCAAAAGAGTTTTTCGCGCGAGTCATCATCACCGCATGGCGCAACCAGCTCGACTAGAAATTGGTGGGGCGTCGTCGTGGATGGCACTATCTAAACCCTACGCTATAACTAAATCCATTTCTATAACAGATTACCCCGCTTCTCTCTATTACGCTTATACGCACCACTAGACTGGCAGCCCAAGCCGCACACCGCGATATGTAAAACATTTATGCTGATCGACTTAATTATTAATTCTATGTAAGCAGTCAGCGTTCCCCAGACGATTATTAACGAGCTGACACCTGAGCTTTCAGTGTAAACCTCTCCTGTCAAAATATCCATGCCTTGCGATCCAAGCTTCTAAAGAATATAATATTATAAACACGATAGTTTGTAGGTATGTATATGGATGGGTGGATGTTTGTTTCTCAATCAAGCCAGAACATCATCATCATCAACAGCCCACTCTAGTCCACTGCTGGACATAGGCCTCCCCTAATGAGCTCCAAGCCAGAACGTCTGGAAGGAATTGAATGTAATTTGGCACAGATATAGTATTACTTAGGTTAACACATAAGGTGTTTTGTTACGAAAATAAATCTATTAAATCATAGTTATGAAATTGATAATTGCTCGGGTGAAACGGGGTACAGTAATTCATATTTGTGTGTCTTTCACGCGTCAACGACTGAACGGAATTGTATGAAATTTTGCACTTAAATAAATTGTAACCTGGATTAACACTTATATTTATTTCCTAAAGGACACAGCTGGTGATGGATATGTTCTTAGCCATCAGTAAAAAAGATGCGTTTAAAGTTTATCCTCAGTCAATCTTTGCGAAATAAGGTCGGTAAGGCGGAAGCGCATGTAAGCTACGCTTTCCTCTTACCGTCTGAAAGACATTCGTGACATAAAATTACCACTGCTTACCATTAGGCGCACCGCGTGCTTATTTGCCATACGTGTGTACAAAAAAAAAACATAATTTGAAAAATACTTATAAATTTGCTACAAAATAAAAAAAACGCACATAAATAATATTTCAACATGAAAACGTTTCTACAACTTAAATCGAATGTAAGCACTGCTTGATTTATTACTTCGTTGTGTAAACCGTTGGCTACATTGTTTATTGGCAAAATGTGCGCCACCACCTGCCGATTGCCTATTTACCCTATTTACATAAATTGATAGATCGTTTTTTGTTTAAGGCTTACACCGAGCTAGACGATAACCGATTATATTCTGACGTTGGATTTTAAAAAGGGATTACATAGGTACATATGCGGTGAAGGAAAACATCGAGAGGAAACCTACGTTTGAGATACGACTATACGTTTGAGAAGCAATTCAAAGGCGTATGTATAGTCGTGCTTGAGTAACGGCGACGGACTCGTCATCTGTCACGTTGGCACTTAAAATATATCTCTGGTGGAAAGTGGGAGTGTAGGTACTACCTATAAACCTCTGCCTACCCTTTTGGGACCCTTGTGGGAAGGCATGAGGATCATTACGCCGAGTCCCTCATGGAGCAGACAGAGATTCGTGCACTAGTGCCCTTTAACAAGCCTGTTTCACTTCATTCCCATTCATCAGACTTGGGTATTTATTATTCATTTAATAGTTGCACCCCATGAAATTACATTTACTTATTCTATTATTAACTTATTCTATGTGTTGTTCTGTCTCTGTACATAATTAAATTTTATCCAGTTCGTTCAGTTGTTTTAGGGAATAACAAACATCCTTATAAACTTTCGCAATTATAATATTAATAGGATCATGTGTGTTATTTATTACACCTATGTTTAAAATTTTAAGGAATGTGTAAAGACTTTCAGAAATAATTCCGCATTGAGTCTCTAACACTTTATGATCTTCTGTAAAAAGTGAAAGCATACTTATACCTTCCAGTGATATGTCGGATAAACAAGTCGTTTGGCTCGATGGTATTACCCTAACGGCTATGCTAGTCACGGGTTTGATCTTTCATCAAACATTTATAAATGAAGATGTTGTCACGGGTAAATATTGTACCGTCATATATGTCCATGTTTATGATAGGAATACAAGCTCTGATTAGTTTTCTTTGTGTCCGTCAGTTGGCTTTGTATGCTATGTCCAGAATAATAATAATTATCTTCATTACACCCAAGGTAATGTCCGTCAATCATATAAAGTCGGTCAATCATACAAAAGCTCCATAAAGTCGGTTAGTACTTCAGCATGTATAATAAGGTTCTGACATTCCTAGCGTTCATACATTCGCAACGTTCTAACGTTTGAAACGATCTAGCATCTGTAACGTTCTAACGTTTGTAACTTTCTAACGTTTGTAGCATTCTAGCGCTGGCAACGTTCTAACGTTTGTAACATTGTAACGTTTATAACGGTCTTACATTCGTAACGTTCTAACGTTTGAAACGTTCTAGCACTCGTTCTAACGTTTGAAACGTTCTTACATTCGTAACGTTCTGAAGTTTTTCTCGTTACCATTATATGCTAGAGCCAAGTTTCAAGCATTAAATATACAAGAAAATTGCATATCAAACCACGTAGCCGCCGATAAATTCAATTTCTCCATATGTCGTCAGCGGCAAGCTTAGTATAATGATGCTGCGGCACGCGCGGAATGTTGAATTATTCCTGGTGAGTTTACCAATAAAACGCGACGTATACATACATTGGTACGACGAACCAGAGGTTTCGTTTAATTCTGGAATCGATTATGTTTACGTATATACCTATGTATTACACAAACAGTCCATGTATTTTCAAGAGAGGTAGGACATAACGGGTTTCTCCTCCTCCACTTTATAGAAGTCCGTAGCCGAATAACATTTTTATTGTGTTATGTTCTTGCGCGATTAATAATACATATTTCCAATAATAAGTTCCTTGGGGAGGGGAAGGATTGTTATATTTAGTTGGCAGCAGAGGAATTTTACTCCCATTATGATGCCAACACAGTATAACTTTCCGAACACAGAGTGGCAACGCGCAAGTGAAACTTCGGTATCTCGAGCGTAAATAGGGTACGGTAACCACTTCCCATTAGGTGGACCATGGGCTTGTTTGCCACTCTTGTTGTATATTCAAAGTACTATCATATAACGTGAATAATAAGCACGTTACAATAATAATAATAAAATAATATAATATATCCTCACGCCTTCCCACAAGGGTCCCCGAAGGGGTAGGCAGAGGTGTATAGGTAATACCCACACACCCACTTTCCGCCAGAGGTATATTAGGTGCCAACGTGACAGATGGCGAGACCATTGCCGTTACTCAAGCACGACTATACATACGCCTTTGAATTTCTTCTCAGACGTATGCAGGTTTCCTCTCGATGTTTTCCTTCACCGTTCAGCTCGTGGTGTGACTAATCACGTTAATCACGTTACAATAAATATATATTATAACTAAAATATATTATTAAAAGGAGTCCCTTTAGGCAGGGTTCCGAAGATACTGGCAGCGTTCCCCCTTTGAAGAGTTTAATTAAATTAATATTTTTAAATATATTATTTAAAAATAATTCAATATGACAAATGTTATTGGGACATGTGGCTAAAATCTCAAACTCATGACCCATTAACCTATAAAACTCTCATGTCCCAATAATTATGCCACATAGGTCATTATGCCATCATTAGTAAATCTTAGATTAAGAGCATCAGGCCAATTGGAGCCAACAGTTCTTATGATTTTCTGTTAATACAGTGATTTATTACATATTACATTGATTTTTTACAACATTATTACAATAGCCGTGGGGGCCGAGTGGTTCGAGCATTAATGCTGGCGTCCCGCAAGGCTCTGTGTTGTCCCCGACTCTGTTTCTTCTGCATATTAATGACATGCTTTCTATTGAAGGCATTCATTGTTATGCGGACGACAGCACTGGGGACACTTACTACACGGGCCGTGCTAATCTCCCTCGTTCCACTGTGGAGGAAAGTCGCGAACGACTTGTGTCTGAAATCGAGAGTACACTTCGCAGTGTCTCCGATTGGGGTCGACTAAACCTAGTCCACTTCAACCCCACTAAGACACAAGTATGCGCGTTCACCGCTAAAAAAACTCCATTCGCTGTGGCTCCACAATTCCAGAACACTCCCCTGAACATCTCGGAAAGCATTAGGATCCTTGGGGTCGATATTTCTAGCGAAGTTCAGTTCCGTGGTCATTTAGAGGACAAGGCTAAGCTGGCGTCGAGGAAGCTCGGTGTGCTCAACAGAGCTAAGCAGTACTTCACACCGCAACAAAGGCTGCAACTTTATAAGTCGCAAGTTCGGCCACATATGGAGTACTGCTGCCACCTGTGGGCTGGAGCCCCTGGATACCAGCTTGGGCCTTTTGACGCGGTTCAGAAACGCGCCGCTAGAATAGTCGATGATCCCATGCTCACAGGCGGCTTGGAATCACTAAGTTTGAGGAGAGACTTTGCCTCCCTGTGTGTGTTCTACCGCTTGTATAATGGGGAGTGTTCTGCAGAATTGTTCGACATGATGGCCACTTCCACCTTCTACCACCGCACCTCTCGCCATCGACGGGGAATTCATCCCCATACCTTGGAACCACAAAGGTCTCGCACTGCGCGGTTCCAAAGGAGTTTCCTTCCGCGAACGCTCAGGCTGTGGAATGAGCTCCCCGTTGAGGTTTTCCCTGGAGAGTACAGCATGGAGTTCTTCAAGAAGGGTGTGAAAAGATTCCTGCAGGGTCGGCAACGCGCCAGTGATACCCCTGGTGTTGCAAGCGTCCATAGGCGGCGGTAACCGCTTACCATCAGGCGGACCGCATGCTTGTTTGCCAACCAAGTGGTATAAAAAAAAAAAAAAAAAAAAAAAAAGCAGTTGCCTGCGACGCAAAGGTCGCAAGTTTGAATCCCGACTGTACCAATGGGTTTTTCTGATCTAAGGTATAGTTATTAGTTACACCATATCTCTGCCTACCCCTCCTGTTACTCTTGTTGGAAGGAATGAATGTATGACAAAAATATTTACTCGGAATAAAATTGGCCGAAATGGGACCAATCTAAGAGCTTTATAAGGTCAACTTATACCTTACTTAGTTGAACTTGGATGGTTAACAAATGGTAAGAAATGTTTTCTTACCATGAAAGCCGCCTTGATATCCCATATTAAGTGCGCAAGGTTTTGCATAGGCAGTTCCAATAATCAATTAAGTCTAGATGTCGTGGTTATCGAGGGTCAATATTGAATAATCCTCAGGGTGTTTAGTCGCAAAGTCGAACGTCTTCGATTCGAATTCGGGATTCGAATCTGCAATATATGTGTTGTAGGCAACTACTTAAACCACACAATTGCGGCTCCATCTGTACCATTATTACTTACACATAGTAATAGTCTGCACATCACTAAATCTTTCAATGAAATTAATAGAAAAGGGACAAAGGGTCCAATCGAATTGAATTGAATCGAGTTAGTACAACAGATACTTCGTAGTATAAGTAATATTTGTTTCTACCCCCTCTTACTATTACAGCTTCGATTAAATTCCCAGGTCCTTCAAATACACATTTGGCTGCAATTGTTTTAGAATATGCTTAATTAACTCATTAGCTTACGTTCCGTACGTCGGAATTGGCTGCTTAATACACTTCGAACACAAAAATACAAAATGTTACACGGACATAAATCACTTTGCTAGCCTGACGAACACTTGCACACCTTTTTGTCCAAAGACGATGACTTGGCATTTCACTGTAAACTAACTTTCAAGTTGAATTGGAATGAAATTATTTCGAGCAATCCTTCGCTAGTTTAGTCAGAAATAAGAACTTCATGATGAAATTACTTAAAGGGGGTGCCCGATGGTCTGTGTCTTTAAGTTTTATCAGGGCTTAAGTAGGTTAATCAAAGTTTTACAGTAGTAAAAAGAAATGAGAATATTTAGGCACATATTTGACTGAATATAAAGAAGAAACATAGAACTATTGATGCTGTGATCTACGTTGTCATGGTTTAGGATAGTATAGATAGATATTCTATTTCCATTTAAGTAGATATGAATTAGTTTTTAAGAACAAAATATATTTGGAGCGACTTACTCTTGTGGTGGGCAGAGAAAGCTGAGCCTCAGTGCTCTTTACACAATTTTGTTCACAACTTTGGAACAATTCAACACAAATTTACATAGCCCTAAATTAAGCAAAGCTTGTGGTTATGGTAACTATACAAGTATATATTTTCTTACATAATAATAATAATAATAAATACCTGGGACAATTCCACACAAATTGACCTAATCCCAAATTAAGCAAAGCTTGTGTTATGGTAACTAGACAACGATATATTTACTTATATAGATAGATATATACTTAAATACATTGGACATCCAAGACTAAGGTACAAATATTCGTGTTCATCACACAAATATCCGCCCTCAGCGGGATTCGAACCCGCGACCTCAAGTTTCGCAGTCAGGACCTCTAACCACTAGACCAGACGGTCGTCTACTATATCTATATACTATATCTATATAGATAGATATATACATAAAAGCATAAGACATCCAAGACTAAGGCACAAATACTCGTGTTCATCACACAAAATATCTGCCGTCAGTGGGAATCGAACCCGCAACCTCAAGCTTCGCAGACAGCTCTAACCACTAGATCAGACGGCTGACAAATTCTCTTCATCTATCATTCTTCAGTTTCTTCACACATACTTACTGGAGTCGAGTACACTTGTCGTTCTTATAGATACTTAAGCGTTTGATGCACTTAATCTTGTTAGTAAGAATAAGTTATTCCTTTCCCAATTCTTCACTCCACTCACGTACATTCACACGTCCGTTTCTATACACCATGTTGGTCGAAGGAAGCGTATATTTATTTATTTATTTATTCTTACTAACAACCATCTTTACAGGTTTCCCCAATGCGATAGTGTAGAACAAAATCTTAAGGTCCATAGGTCACTTCACTACGGGTTCATGTGGCACTTGTCCGCGGAAGCGACGAAACACCACCTTCTGCGGCCAGAAGTCCTCGTCCATGGCAAGGTGCAGGTAGCACGTCAGCACGCGCACCACGAACGCGCCTTAAAGTTGACGTTGCGGCGCGACTCCAGCATCTGCACTCTCGGCATGTACCTGAGTTTCCGGTGAACATACTCCACAATGTCTTCCGCCTTTGTTGTGTAGTGTAAGCGGGAGACTTAGACCGGAGTATTCGGCTGCGCTGCCCGTATGGTGTCATTGGGCTCCGCAGCACCCTTGCCGCAGCGGTTCTGGGTCGGACGTGAGCGGCGCTTTTTCTTTTGCACCGTCACAAATCCGTCATCGTCGTTAGCCCGTTGCGGAACCTTTTCAGGCTCGGGCTTCCTGGGGGAAGCAGCACAGATGCTGACCCTAGTGGCGCAGCCAATACCTCGACGAAGCTTGGCTTATATTTGTTTTATATTTTGGTGTTAATGTATGGTGAGTCTATCGCCTTTTCTCAAGTATATAATTAAAGTTTGTTAAACAAAAAATATAGTCGCACTTGAGTTACGGCGATGGACACGCCATCTCGTTGGCATACATACATATATACCATCACGCTGAGTCTCTAACGGGTAGGCAGAGAGAATAGAGCGCCTGTTATCTCTAGACTCGCATACCTCTTTCGCTTCGTCCACTTTTATCAGTCTCTTCATACCGGTTTCGATTACTCTTGACGACAACTGCCTTGATCGATTTGATCAAGGCAGTTGGAGCCTGGAACGTTGGCACCTAGAATATATCTCTGGTGGAAAGTGGGTATTTGGGTACTACCTTTACCTACCTCTTCGGGGACCCTTGTAGGAAGGCGTGAGAGTGTCCTCACCAATATAAAAAACATGTCATCAGTTATCTTGAACCATAAAATTTTCCATAATATTCTCAAGCTGTGAAATTAAATAGAACAGTAATCTCCATAGCTATAGTATAATAGTATATTCTTACTTGACGGGATTGCGGGAAAGTAATGGATTTCATTACGCAGATGACATCGCAGAATATTTCCAGCTCGAGTAATATCAATAAGAAAACCTATATTATGCAACAATCTCTGTTGAACATCCGACAAATCCTAATAAGAAATATAATATTGTTACTCACAGTTTTTGCACCAATTAACTATGTGTTATGTGTAAGCGGAATTCGGGTAAAAAGGAATTTAAGCGAGCGAGTGGGCTACAACGTTACTTATCACCAACCCACGTATGATGAAAAACAAATGAATGACTGGACTATCTGCGTGCTAATATGTAAGGTATTTGTCCAATACTAGTGGTAGTCATTAAACCTACTTGTTATGTGCAACTTCGTCTTTTTTTTTCTTTACTACTAGAGTGGCAAACAAGCATACGGCCCACCCGATGGAAAACGGTTACCGCAGCCTATTTACGCTTACAATACCGAAGTAGCATGTGCGCGTTGCCACTCTGTGTTCAGAGAGTATACTGTGTTGGCAGCATAATGGGAATCCTCCCCCCTCCCCAAGGAGCTCATTACTGGAAACCTTATTCAACGCGTAGGAACACAACTAAAAAAAAAATTTATTTGGCCACGGACTTCTATAAGGTGGAGGTCCTGCCCCAATCAGGCAGCTCCAAATTCGAACGGGAAACCCGTTAAGCCCTACCTCTTGTCTGCAAAAATAACAATATAGTAATATTCTTAGATGACTTTGTAATAAAGCTGTAACTTCATATTATCTTATCAAAAGCTAAGGCTTAATTTGACCAAAGTATCTCAAATTAATTACTCAAATTAAGATTTGAGATTTCAAATCCGTAGCTTGAGCGCTTTCTCCAAGGTAGAAGTAGATAGAAGTGTCGACGTGAAAGATAGCGAATCTGTCATCTTTGAATTTGTTCTCAAACGATTGAACGACCGGCTGAGATTGAACCATGTTTATACTTTTTTAAATGTTTTAAGACTATCAAAGAAATATCATATACCGTTTCATTGCTGGTGACTAATGATAATATCTGTATACATTGTACGTTTGTATACGGTTACATATAATAAAAAATAGCCGAGCCATAGCAAAACAATACATACGAATACTCCGCAGCACTAATGTACCAACATTAAACGAACCGAGACTAATGTTCAACCCCTAACGTCTAGTGTACACTAACACTCAACTATAGGCAACGGACGCAAAGACCTGCATATGACTCGTTTATTGCTAAATTAACGTTTAGTTATATAGCACGGCATCATATCACATCAATATTAATATTGGACCGTATATGGAACTATGCAAGGTCCATATTTGGTCGTATTGAATAATATTACGTCCACAAGCCTTTACGAGCTGTAACGAAGTCTGGCTGTGTAGAAACAGCTTTGAATAACGACACTATTTAATCACAATTTATCATCGTTGGACGTTATTTCAAAAGCTCAATAGTTAAAATCAATTTATATATTGGAATTTCTGTTTACATTTAATTTGATGTAGGTAGTAGTAGGTGTAGTGTCTGTTTGTGCATATCAAAATAACAGGTTTAGTTTCAGTTGTACGTATTGGTAAATTTCATGTCTGTCTGTGTGTCTATGGCTGTGACTAATTTTGCAATACTTTCACTGGCAAATAATTATATTTATAAGGAGTGGCTTAAGTTTACTTTTCTTCGTAGAATTGTATTATCCAATTAAACGCTGGGCTCAGTTAATGTAAAATCAAATTTAAAGGGAGTGTACCCGCGCGATATAGCTTGTGTAAAATTATTTCTTCATGTTTATGAAAAAACATGATACCGAACCACCGCCTCATAAAACGGGCCACAACAAAGTTCTAAAGCGACGACCCCACTCAGTGGTTTAAGTTTCATCCTCCGATTTTATTTTCGCTCTAACGACTGTTTTATTGTATGCCGAGGCAAGCTGCCCGGCTAGAGAAAATTACAGGAAAGATAATCTCGTTTTTTATACGTACCATTGCAGTTGAGTAAGAAACTAAGTCTCTCGCTACATTTAATGTTTAAGCGGAAAATTGTAGAGCGCTTGTAAGTCGTCTTTACGTGAAGGATTTTAATAAGAAACAGCTGCTGGCAGAAATGTCACAATGACATGACGTGACCTGACAAGGATTTGGAATACTGCTGTTCTTAGTTCATCAGTTTTATATTGCATATGTATCCCTAAGGTTCACCAGCCGGGCCGGTAACGTGCGAGCGATACCCATGTTGCAGGCCTCTATAGACAGTAACTTTTTAATATCACGAAAACGGCACGCTTGTTTGCCACTTAGGTGGTAAATAAAACTATCAACGAAGTTTAGTGGTTACCGCCGACTATTTACATATACTTTTTTTATACAATAAGAGTGGCAATAGTTTAAAGCTTATTTCATTAAAGACTTTAATACTGGCGAGATCTGCGTCAGTAAAACGATACACGCAAAACATTTAACTGATTAATTTGTCTAATGGATGCGTGGTGTCTGACTGGTGATGAGGCTTTCGTAGTGGAAAAAGGCGGATACTTTAATTATCACCTTAGTTTGTTTTGTAGTTGTTGTATAGTGTAACCAAATACGGGAAAAATATCACCACGCTGGGTTCTCACGGGGTAGGCAGAAACATAAGAGCGCCAGTTTTTCTAGACTTACATACTAGAATATTATTTAATAAATGAACTTTACATACCTAAAATTTTGCTACTTTTACGTCAACACGTTTCAAGTGCCACGCAATAATAACGATAACAAACGGCCGATTGAAAATCGAAACGATTAAGCCCTGACTAATGAGCGAGGCCCGCTATTGAGTCTGAAAATCTGAAATGTGTCGAGTGGAATTGTTGCCTGCGATGAGGACTCGATTTAGTTACTAGTTTTATGCCGCGGTATTTTCCTGTATTGAAGCGATACGCCTAAGGAACAGAATTATTTTGCATTAAATGTCGTCTATTCTCTTCAGTACCTTAGACAACGTACGAGTATAAGCATCATTATCAGCTGAGTTAAAACGTAAAGGTGTAACATGAATCCTTATTTCTTTAATGTATTCAAACGTAAACCATTAAAACTTCATTCCACATGTAGGTACGTCGGTCTCAGCAAACCTGGAATAATGACCGGCCCACACTGATCCCGATAAGAGCCTTCAAACAAATGCCCTGAAAGGGGATTAAGTTTCTGTCGGATATATAACGCTCTTTGTGGGATAAGTGGGGATCGATATCATGTTCTTGAGATCGCAGACGGCTAGGTTTGCAAAAGAAAATAAGAATTATATATCATCACGCTGAGGTCTTCATGGAGTAGGTAGAATAGATCGGTAGTTCTTACTAGACTTATAGACTTGCCACATCCACATTAGACTCTTCATACATGCTCGCTGGTTTCGCCTCCTTTTCCCTTTCCTCGAGTGTTCGATCGATTTGATCTTCCTTTGCATGCGGTCCGCCTGATGGTAAGCGGTACATGTAGTTGGAACACCACCTTCAATCTATACCATATCAATTCTGTCTAATGTCAATTTGATAGCGATTGGGATAATAAATAAAATATAATAAAGAATAGCAATACTACGCATGTCTTTAGATATATCCTCAGATAAATCCAAGTTTACCATTGTGTTAAGAAAAGCTGAAGACATATTTTAGGTGCCAGTATGACAAATGGCAAGTGCATCGCCATTACCCAAACACGACTATGCATACTTTTTTCAATTTCTTCTCCAACGTATGCAGGTTTTGAGAGAAAACCTGCATACGTGTTTTCTTTGACTAAAAAGCTACGCGGTGTCACTAATCACTGTGCTTAAGCTCAGAAAAACTCTTTTATACAGTCGGGTTCAAACTTGTAATATTTGTGCTGCAGGGACTGCTCGAACCACTCTGCCATCACGGCTCAACATTGTTATCAAGTACGTAACAACGTTTGATGTAACTAAATACCAATTGATATTGATTAAATTGTATAGTTACTTAGAATTACATAAGCCTTATATTATTATAATAAGATATATAAGGATAGGTCGTACGTGAGTAACTTTATATGAGGTGAAAAAAGCCAATATTGGTTAGCTTCGTCGACGCAAAATTTCCGTCAAGTCCGCAGGGTCAGGAAATTTATGTCGTAATGAATGGATGGCAATATTTTATTCCATACCCTCTTTGTAGGTAGCATAGGCACACCCCGTTACATAATCAAATAGGTAGGTACATTAATTTCGGTCTGAACGTAAGGCGTGGCCTTCCTCTGCCTCTTCTTGCACACACTTTTGCTTTGTATATCTGTTTCGTCAATCTTTCTTCACTCATCCTTTCTATGTGTCCAAACCAACGTAATATGCCTTTCTTCATCTTTACAATCACGCCCTCATTCACGCCCGTTGATTTGCGAATCTCTTCATTGCGGATTCGATCTAAAATCGTTACTCCGCACATTTTTCGAAGCGATCGCATCTCAACTGCATTCAAGCTATTTTCATACTTCCTCTGACATACCCAGGATTCGCTGCCAAACAATAAGGTAGGTACCAATATCGCGTTGTGGACAGCAACTCGAGCATTCTTGCTCAGACTTTTACTGCCCATCAACGCCGACATGGCTCCATTCACCTTATTTCCGGCAGTTATCCTTCTTTCAATATCTTTTTCATACTTTCCATCTCGTGTGAACATGCTTCCAAGATATACAAATTCATTTACTTGCTCTAGAATTTGCCCATTTACCGATATAGCACACTCGGTCGGTAATACAAGATAAGTTTAAAAATAATGATAAATCATGTAAGTGTGTGTGTGTGTGTGTGTGTGTGTGTGTGTGTGTGTGTGTGTGTGTGTGTGTGTGTATGTGTGCGTGCGTTGTATATGTACAGTATCTTTATCCAGTGGTTTTTATTTTCCCTTAGTTGCCTCTCGTAGCGAGTGTTCCGGGAATACTGTTTACCTGACAGACTGAGCAAGGGCAGTCTAAAGACCTCCATCTGGACACTTCTTTGGTGCAAGCAAACAGGTAGGATACTCCTTGTTGAGTTCGGTTTAAGGTGGTACTGATTTGTCAAGGTGGACTTTACTAGACTCTCAGATAGCAAATCCATCGCCGTATCTCAAACATGACTATGCACTTTTTTATATATACCACGGGTGTGGCCCTCCTCCCACCCGATCACAAGCGTTTACCGTCGCCTATGGACCTTCGCATTACCAGGGCACACTTGCGCGTTGGCGACCTCGTACGAATCTTTTCCCACCCTTCTTGAAGAACTCCATGCTATACTCTCTATGGAATACCTTAATGTGGAGTTCATTCCAGCGTGAGCGTTCGCATACGTATGCAAGTTTCATCTCAATGTTTTTCTCACCTTAAGGCTTGTAGTGTGACTAATCGCTGTACTTAAGTTTAGTATAGCTTGTTGGTACAGCTGGGATTCGCACTTACAATCTTTATATTGTATGCAACTACTCAGCCACCCCGGCACTTGTTGCTGCTTATTCATTTACTCAGGCAAATTTGCTAAAGCCTTAGCAATAGGTACGTCTTTTACAAACCAAACCGTTCCATCCTAATTGGAATAAAGAATAGAAAACTGGTAAATTCATTAAAACAGAAATAGACTCCGTTCTACATCTATTGTTCGATATTCAAATCTAATACCATTATCGGATAAACTCTAACGTTTCCGGCTTCCGCCCACTCGAGGGCTGAAACCCTGTTTCTGATTACTGGTAATAATGTATCCAAACGCCCCGAAAGGGTAGGCAGAGGTGTATAGGTAGTAGCCACTTTTCGCTTTTTTAGAGAGATATAGTGTCTTGAATTAATTGAATGACTGAATTAATAATTATTATCGTCTCAATCGTTGGAATTGGTTCAAATTGAGTAGTATTTTCAAACAAGGCGCTTACTTGAACAATCTATGTAAGGCCCTCTAGGTTCCTTCAATACAATGACCTCAGCAAATTAGATCACGTACAATATAGAATGTCATTGAACTCGTCGCTATCCTTAGATTGTACGATGTCTAACACAATTGTATGCGTTTTAGTACCAAGCGTATATCTTATATTATCTCTTAAAGGTTGTCGGCACTTTGTTTGATTAAAATTGTTTTACAAATTGTGAGGTTATCAGTGGTAATAACCAATTGATAATGTAATAGCGCTGTGGGAGGTGTCACGCGTTTATATTTCAATCGGAGTGCGAAGAATGTAACGTATTTTTTTTAATCTAGTTTTTTGTTTTAATCGAATAGAAGACCATTTAGGAGCATCCGGAATCTATAGAATTCACAATGGGTTAGAGAAGTTTTTATAATGCACCATGTTTGAACATTTCAATTTAATTTTCAATTATTCTTGATTCGATATACGATATACTGACTCACCCCCTACATATTTCGTAAGACGATAAGCGTGATACCCGTATGACCTTGTCTGACCCAAATAGTTCGCTACAGAATGTGTAATATTTACTCTGATAACAAATCCTTGGCAATATGCTTTGTGTTTATAATAAAGCATATCTACTTGCTGAGCACGCATTCAGCAAGGTATGAGCACTGGTCTTGGATGTTATATATTTACGTGAAAGATTGATGTATCATTATTATTGTGACAAAATTCCATACATACGTCATTCCATTCCCTTCGGTTCAAACAAAGACACGTTTAACGCTAAATTCTCCTTCACCGTAAAGCTATGTGATTGGTCTGTTAACTGTAAGTTCACGAAAAACTCATTGATGTAGTCTAAGTTCGAACACCCACAATTTTACTTCGACCTTTTAATTATTTTAAAAACCCCAGTTAACTGCTAATTGCCATCACAAACAGTTAAAAAACATTGAAACTAAATCCCTTTCACGTTCTTTGTAATTTAAAGCGGATTAAAGGTAAGCATTATCGGAATTTAATTAGTATCATTGGTATTCAGACTAATTGATGATTTAAACGATAAACACGTTTGTTAACTTAATTAATTCCTCTCAGTTGACGGGTTTTCGTGTCTGATGGATCTAATAGAAGCCTGAAATTAGTAACCGAATTTGCTTCCTAATTAAACGTTGATTTTATGAAGGCATCGTGTGTATTCATTTAATGGTCCTTGAAGGCAATGGTAGTAAAAGATGTTATTAGTCATTACACATTAACGAAGATAACGTCTCAGCTTACACCCCGGGTTGATCGTTAAACTGGTAATGAAATGATGAAAGTTAAAAGTTTTGTAGTCATATTTAAAAATAAACACCCTTAGTGGCTTTGAAAGTTTTATATTATCATACAACTTTTGACAATCCTATCACAAATTCGGTATTAAAGATTAATTTTATAGTAACAAATTTTATTCAATTTTCAGTTTCATCCAAGTCCAATAAACAGTTTATATGTTTGGGCCCTATGTTATTATATATATATATATATATATATATATATATATATATATAATAATCAATATCAAACAATAAAGAACTATTCTAATCACAGATACTTAATCGTATGCATTATTTGAACTCTTGATATTGATTATTGATCATCGAACAGAATTTCCGTAGATTACAGCCGAAAAAACATTTTTGCATATTGGTTTTCTTTTTATTATTTTTATCAATATCAAAGTCATTGTATAAGTTTGAGAGCTCTCGCTCTATCCAACCAATCAGAGCGAGACACATAGCTGCCGCAAAGTACTCTGGTTCCTGAAAATCCAGTTCTGCCGTGTAACACTCTGAAGTTGTCCATCGCCATAACTGTACCTGAAACAAAATGTCATTTGAGCAGAAAATATGGACGATCGATGAAAGACTTTTTATTTAAAGAATAAATGATATATTATTTAAATCGGCGATAAGACACAGCTTCAACAGCTGTGCGTTAAGTCATTCGAACTAAGAACGTTCCGTAATCAACGTTGTTTGCAATCTAGAAAGCCATTTATGTTAACTCCCTAGGGAGTTACCCAACTGCAAGTATATTAGCTAATGTAAATATTCATCAACTCTGTCGGTGACAAGTCGACAATTCAAACTAACCATACTACATATGTATCATTACGCTGAGACAAGCAGCAGATAGATTACAACACTAACCTCTCTAGACTTGCAGATGAGCATGTGTAAAGAATCATACCTGCCAATTTCAAGTACTCTTGACGGTTCTATTCTTACAGTTCATTGATAGTTCGATCAATTTGATCTAGGTACCTAAGACTCTGCCTATTCTTCCAGACATGTATTTTATCAAAGTTTCAGCACTCATACTTTCTATATGAGAGCCGTGGTGGCCGAGTGGTTCGAGCAGTTGCCTGCGACGCAAAGGTCGCAAGTTCGAATCCCGACTGTACCAATGAGTTTTTCTGAACTTAAGTACAATGATTAGTCACACCACGAGCTTTACGGTGAAGGAAAACATCGAGAGGAAACCTGCATACGTCTGAGAAGAAATTCAAAGGCGTATGTATAGTCGTGCACCTAATATACCTCTGGCGGAAAGTGGGTGTGTGGGTATTACCTATACACCTCTGCCTACCCCTTCGGGGACCCTTGTGGGAAGGCGTGAGGATATATATATACTTTCTATATATATTCTATATATTTCTTAATATAGATATGTAATTCAAATAGGAATAATTAAAAATCTAAAATCATTTAACACACATTTCTTAACAATCACATCTTCATTCACGACAGGTTGCTTTGCACGTTATTGTGTGATGTGATATGGGAAATACATACATATCATCACGCCGAGTCCTTAATGGTGTAGGCAGAGTATATAGGGCGCCAGTTCTCTCTAGACTTACATACCTCTTTCGCTTCGTCTACATTCATCTGACTCAACACATGCTCAACGGTTTCGAATACTCTTGACGTTCCCGTCCTTAAGTGTCCGATCAATTTGATTTAGGGGAATACCTGGTCTCAATTTGAACTTCCATTGATTAAGAGGATCTTGATAATATTTTGCTATGTTCCTCAAAGAGCGATAGTACAATTTGCACTCCACACTGTTCTCGAATGCCATCGGTGCTCGATCATAGACGTTATACCTGGGTTTAGGAAAGATTCAAATTAATGAAATAAATACCTAATAAGAACCATTTTACCTTTGGAGTCATGTATGTATACTGTGGTAAAGTCTTATTACATTTGTGGATACAAAAGCTCCGATCTACCTTACATCTACCTAAATGGCTCTTATAGGCTGTACTTAAGCTAGAGTGCTCTGCTACTGTTTAAGCGAGAGGTAACATATTTAAGGCCTTTGCCGTCGAAACTCTGAAACTTGAAGCCCTTTTTTGCTAGATCTGTTGATTTTGAAACATTTGCGAGAGGTCTCGTTTCTATACGAGAGCTATATTTACAATCCGATTGGATTATTATCAATTCATCTGTATTATAGCCCAATTTGGGATTTAGTCGCGTAATACCTAAAACGACAAAGAATACTTGTGTAAAGAATTATCTGTTAATGGTGCCGAGCTTAATCTTACCTATTATGCCAATTTCAAGAGAAGATATACAAATGATGTCTTAATAGCAGAAATACAGACCATTTCTTTGCATCACAAATGTGTCAAACAGGCATGCAATCAGCCTTAAGGGCACTTATAACACCAAGGTATCGTTCGAGCGCTGCCAACCATGCAGAAATATTTTTACAAACTTCTTGAAAAACAAAACAAGGAACGCATTTCCGGTAATACTGTCACGGGATAATAAGAGACAAATATTTTGTCTGTATTTAATAGGTCTAAATCAAAGTTACTCCGGTAAGCAAAGCAAATGTAAACTTAGATGTTGTTTTTGTGATCGTAACCTTAAATAAATAAATAATAATAATAATAATAAATACCTGGGACAATTCCACACAAATTCCAAACAAAAAGCCGTGGTGGCCGAGTGGTTCGATCAGTTGCCTGCGACGCAAAGGTCGCAAGTTCGAATCCCGGCTGTTCCAATGAGTTTTTCTGTCACGTTGGCACCTAATATACCTCTGGCGGTAAGTGGGTGTGTCACTTTCCGCCAGAGGTATATTAGGTGCCAACGTGACAGATGGTGAGTCCGTCGCCGTCACTCAAGCAATACATACGCCTTTGAATTTCTTCTCAGACGTATGCAGGTTTCCTCTCGATGTTTTCCTTCACCGTAAAGCTCGTGGTGTGACTAATCACTGTACTTAAGGGTATTACCTATACATATACTCAGCGGGATTCTAACACGCGACCTCAAGTTTCGCAGTCAGGAGCTCTATCTACTAGACCAGACGGCCGTAAATTAATGCCATTAAGCTATGAATTTTGAAATGCTCTTTGAATGATTTCAGTTAAAATGTATACAAGTTTATCAATTACCGTATTTGCTGCACCTCTTGAGTCTTTCTGTCGACTCTTATAACTGGAGCCGAGTAAGTATGGTGATGTCCTTCCTCTAAATATTCAGCTTCGACATCGAATGTTGTTAGGAAATCATAATCTTCGGGGTGCTCTTCTTTCATACATAAAGCTCCGTAAAATCCATCGACGAGAAGTGTTTCGCCACCAATTCCGTTCGTATGTTCAAGGCAGTGCAGAATTTGAAGGCTGTAAAAGTGATAAGGTTTAAATCTTTCAGATATAATACAATTCAAAGGCTTATTGTCACCGCCTCAAGGTTATGTGACATAAATTAGTGGGAGCGGGCGATTTTGTGAATTATTTAAAAAAATACTCCGTGCTCAGTAAAGCTTCTAAATTGTCATCATAACAATTAACATTTTATTATAAAAGTCCAGTTCAGATAATAAATAATAATAATATATCCTCACGCCTTCCCACAAGGGTCCCCGAAGGGGTAGGCATTAGCATAGTCATAGTGTACTTTTATAATAAAATGTCGGGTTTCACACACAGGCTGAGAGGCGAATGACGATCATGTTGCCCGCCTGATGGTGGATATGGACCCTTGCAAGGAGTCTTGTGCGCCTATTGCTGAAGTTAGAGACAAGTAATGTATTTAGATCATTACGCTGATACTTCTCGGAGAAGACAGATAGGAGAGCGCTCACTCTCATAACACTCACAGATCATTTGTCGCTTTATCCACAGTATATTCATTACAAGTATATTATTATTTAAAATACCGATGCTAAATTCCCTTTTAAAAGTTCAAAGGTGTACGAAAGAAGCCGGAAAGCGTTAACAATATAAAAGAAAATTGAGAGTTACAAAAGATATATCCAAGGTCGAAAGTCTGGCGGTGTGTGTTAGATACCGCTCAACGGTAACTTCTCACACAGTCGTAGGCATTCATGACTTTGACTCGACCTCCATTATTTAAGCCAGATTTTAACAACGGATGCCGAACGGTGAGGCAGTCGTGAACGAATTGCTAAAAAGAATTCGAAAGCAACAACCGAAAGCTTTTCAGAATACGCTTTGAAATAATAATGACCAAAGGTTCTCATTTCAATTAAGACGCAAATAGGCTAGCTCTCGAAAAAATATGTTGCGTCTTTATCTTGCAAATCAGACTGGGAGCAACCGTTTCTATTCCAAGTATAATAAAGTCGGTCAGACCTCAATTGTTTTAGGGAACAAAGAAAAACCGTTTGATCACTTAAGGAAATTGACTTGAAAACAACAATAATTTATGTTTATTTTTCGTATAAATCTCTCAACTTTTTCTTAATAAAGCGGCAAATTGAAGCTATAATTTGACATAAATTCTCGGAATAAACACTTATTTCGCTTCAACGCTCTGAGTTATAACGAAATGGAATGAATTATGCGAAGGAAATTTAATTAGTTGCGTTTTATTTATTCGCACGGTTTATTTTCATCATAAATCGGTATTGAAACGTCACCTCTGTTATGAGACATAATTGTACTTAGTAATTATTACCCGCCGAAAATATTTGTGTGATGACCATAATATGAGACAAGGTATAATATATTATATATCTAAAAATCAAGATATAATATGTCTAAAATTATTTAGAGTAGTTTTTTTTGTAGATACTTCTATGCGAGCCTAGTTAAGGTCAGTCACTCAGATCATAACTTTATAATATCAAAAAAGTATTCCCGCAGTAGTTTTACCGTTATTTTACCTTATTTATTTAACCTTTAAAAAACCATGAGCTTTACAAAAGGAAAATACAAGTAAAATCGCCAAACATGTTATATGACACTTACATTTCCAGCAAAAAAAAAATATTCCACTTTTAAGGAGTAAATGTACTATATTTAAGACTCGAGAGAGACACCTGCAAATATAATATTTAAGCCCCTTATGTACTTAATTGTATTGTAACAACATAAGAGATGTTAGTAGAGTGAAGAAGTAAAGCTAGCGCTTTACTATCTCTGCTCACCCCGTAAGGGACTCGGCGTGATGATATGTCTATAAATCTAAATAGAAAATTGCAGTCACTCTCTCCTACTCTATTAGTGACTTGGCGTGATGATAATACAAAGATTAGTGGGAATATTTACCCAGCAGCTTCGGTGAAATATGTATTGTCATTGTGAACCGCTAGGGGTAGGTTTGTGTAGGCCGTGTCTGCATGGTCAGCCCGAGTAGTGAATTCCCACATGTCTCCATATATCGTGCGTTGGACACCGCCAAAAGCATTGCAAACCTCCTCTGTTGCTCGTAGGTTTGGTTCAACCTGCATTGTTTTACAAAATTTTTTTTTACTTATAGTTATAAAGAAGTAAATAAATAGTCCATAGTGAAAAGACAAAGAACAAATGCATAATAAGAAAACATCAAAAAAACTTAAGCTTTTGTTTACCACAAAGGTAGCAAAAAGGAAATACCCTGCCAAGTAGTAAACGGTCTCCGCTCATGGACGCTTGCATCACCCGAATTGCCAACGCTGCTTCGACCAAAGAAATATGACATTGAGTTATTTGTTTGTTAATGCCTTCATATTTTAACTACTCGAGCGATCATGATAATTTTTAACATAACCGACGTCAGAGCAATGCAAGATGACTTTATGTTAAAAAAAAACACGAATCTTGTGGGATCACAGCTAAACTGCCATTAACACTACAGATGTATGTAGGATGACATTGGAACTACATATTCCTGGATCAGTAATGTAAACCAATTTTACGCAAATAACTTGTAGTTCTCTCTTATACCTTAAACATATTATGCAAATAGTATATTACTCACCCCTTCAATCAAAGCAACTCCGTAGTCAAGGATAGATTGGAACACAGTCTTAGCACCATCCACAGACTTAAGGAACTTATCGACATGTACTCTCGCTACTTTAGCGGCAACTTTCTCGCCTGTCCATAATATAGGTTTAAGTTTTCGGCTCTCCTTCCAAGTTTTATGGTCGAATTGTGCTAGGAAACAGATTGGATACACTGATGTGTGTTCGTCAATCCCTGTAATGTTTTTAAGTAGTTGTATATTATGTGCATATGTATGTATATGCCTTATGCAAAACGATCAAATCTGCGATGAACAGATTTGCAAAGCAACTGGTGTAAAGATGTATGTAAAGAATGGCAATTGAATAAAAGATGGCATGTAAAGATTTCGGAATATTTGGAATATAAAGGAATGTTGAGTAAAGAATGACATACAGTTATACACTGCAGTCTGTCAGTCAATCAATGCAGTGCCTGGCAGGAGAGGAACACTATATTAGAGCTAGCTTAAATCGATCGAGCACTCAAAGCCGGTGAACATATATAAAGTCTGGAGAATTTGGATGAAGCTGTTGGAAGTTATAAAATTGTCTGTAAGAGGTAAAAATTTATAAGAATATAGCTTTTAATACTTAAGTGCCTGCTTATTATAACGCTTAGTCACTTTATGGATAAGAGGAAAGGATGAGCACCTATTAATTTCACTTGAGTATTGTCTTGATGATAATAATATAACACGTAATAAACACGTGTTATATTATTATCATTATTTTGTTGATATTTATATAAATAATATATAATAATAATATAATATATCCTTACGCCTTCCCACAAGGGTCCCCGAAGGGGTAGGGAGAGGTGTATAGGTAATACCCACACACCCACTTTCCGCCAGAGGTATATTAGGTGCCAACGTGACAGATGTCGAGTCCATCGCCGTTACTCAAGCACGACTATACATACGCCTTTTAATTTCTTCTCAGACGTATGCAGGTTTCCTCTCGATGTTTTCCTTCACCGTAAAGCTCGTGGTGTGACTAATCACTGTACTTAAGTTCAGAAAAACTCATTGGTACAGTCGGGATTCGAACTTGCGACCTTTGCGTCGCAGGCAACTGCTCGAACCACTCGGCCAACACGGCTTCGCCGTGATATTTCTAAATAAAAATAAAACTAAACTAAAGGTGGCCAAGTTGTTCGAGTCGCCTGGAACACAAAGATTGCAACTTCGAATCCCAATTATAAAAATGAGTTTTCCTGAACTTAAGTACAGTGATTAGTCACATCGCTAGGTTTGCGGTGAAGGAAAAAATCGAGACGAAACCTACATGCGTTTGAGAAGAAATTCTAATACGCATGTAAGTATAGTTGTGTTTTTGTGAAATGGCGATGGACTCGCCATCTATCGCGCTGTACACCATATCGCCGTTGGCATATATCTCCCGTGAAAAGTGGGTGTGTCTCTACCCCTTCCGGGACCTTTTTGGAGAGATGTAAAGAAATATATATTTTGGTTATTTATAATTACGCCGAAATCCTCAGTGCCCTTATCTTCATCTTTGAATATTTTCAGTACTATTCACGTTATTATAATCGGAACGTGATTTTCCTTCTTATTTTTATACTAGCTGTGCCCGCGACTTTGTCCGCGTGGAATTTAACAAAAAAATTGTTTAGTTTCTAAAATAAAAGTAGCCAAAGTTACTCCTTTTTATATCAGCTGTTTGCCAGTGAAAGCCCCGTCAAAATCGGTCCAGCCGTTTCTGAGATTAGCCGGAACAAACAGACAGACAGACGGACAGACAGACAGACAAAATTTTTAAAAATAAATATTTTGGTGTATATAATATGCATATGCATTTAGTAAAAAGCGGTTATTTCAATATTACAAACATACACTCCAATTTTATTATATATATAGATATGCATGTCTAAACTATCGTAAAATTACAGAATAACATAAAAAAAAAATTACGTTACTTACAATCGACAATAAGTTCCGAGTCGTTATACCGCACATCTGCCACCGTAACATCGGGAATGTCTAGGATGTGCTTAGCTCTCTGGAATGTGTCGGCGTGGTAACACAAACTACACCTGGAATTATTCACTATTTAGTATTGATTTAACTATTCCATCTTTCAGGAAAGTTTTACAGTCATGATTTAGTCATACTATATGCTGCATTTAAATAAAACATCAAGACCTATAAGTATAGATTGTACATTGAAAAAACGTTATTTTTTTTAATAATTCGAAATATTTTATCTTTATACATTGAGACTAGGTCAATTTGTGTGGAATTGTCCCAGGTACCCATATTATTATATGGGATGTTCTTTTGTTGGTGAAGGAAAACATTGAGAGGAAATCTGCATATGCCAAAAAAGGAATTCAAAGGCGTATGTATAGTTGTGCTCGTGTAACGGCGATGGACACACCATCTGTCACGTTAGCAACTAAAATATATTTCTGGCGGAAAGTGGGTATGTGAGTACTGCCTATACACCTTTGCCTACCCCTTCCCCCTTGTGAGAAGGCGTGAGGACATCAAACCAAATTAGGTTCTGTCCAGCTCTCTTGAAAGCAACATTTGATTAAATATATAAACTAATTTATAAATGTGTTTGTTTATTAGATAAGATTATTATTATAACAAAATTTTTTTTTATATCTATACTCATATTATAAAGCTGAAGAGTTTGTTTGTTTGTTTGTTTGAACGCGCTAATCTCAGGATCTACTGGTTGGAATTGAGAATTTTTTTTGTGTTGGATAGTCCATAGGGGATTCCAGTGGAAGCGTGCACGTCGCGATTCCTGCCAGCCCAGAGGGCTGCAATTCCACTCGATGCGCATTGGCCGGACGGCTGTTAGGGCGTGGCCCCGAGGCGACGCGCACCAGTCCGTCCCCGCTGGTGCGAAAAATTCAGCACAGTGCGGCGATGGGGACCGCCACCCATCACGCGGAGTGCCTCACGGCGGGAAGTGGAGTGTGGAGTGTAGGATGGGTGTATGGAATGTAAGAGGAGGTATGGCTGATAAGATGAACGAATTGATCGATGTTATGACAGAGAGCGAGTTAGATGTTGTGTGCTTGTCTGAAACCAAGCGGAAGGGTAGTGGAGTAGACGAGCTCCCGGGCGGGAGTTTAGTGCTGTGGTCAGGAGTGGCAAACACCGAGCACGCCTGCCAGGGAGTGGGAATTCTACTATCCAGCCGCTTGGCAGAATGTATGATAAGTTATGATGCGGTGAGCCCCAAACTTATTTGGGCTCGCTTTAAAATAGGCCTTACCGGACTATTTTCAGTCGCGGTGTATGCTCCGGTGGCCTCAGCGGACACTTGCGACCTGAATAAGTTCTGGGAATGTGTGAGTAATGTTCTAGAGACGAAAGAAGGGAATGAAAAGCTGATTATTTGTGGAGATCTGAATGGATGGGTCGGGACAGCCCGTAAGGATTACGAGGCAGTACTCGGTAAGTATGGTGATAAGAGAGTGAACGAGGCAGGCAAGCTGATATTAGATGTATGCATGGAGAGAGACCTTTTTGTGGCGAACACCATGTTCGACCACAAGAGGATTCATCAGTATACATGGGAACGGAAAAATGAGCGAAGCATGATAGATCTGTTTCTTATAGATCAGCGACTCAGAACACAGGTGATGGACACCAGGGTGTATAGGGGAGCCAACCTGGGAACGGACCACTTTCTAGTTATAACTAGAATAAGAGGTCTGTTTGCGGCGGACAACCAAAAATGGCGATGGTTGGTGGGACGATGAAGTGAAAGAAGAAGTTAAAAAGAAGAAGGATGCAAGGCAAGACATTTTGGCTATGTCCAGCTCAAGTGAAAGTATGAAAGAAAAGATGAAAGAAAAATATCGCCTGCAAAAAAATCGTACGAAAGAGATAATAGCTCAGAAGCGTGAGAGGTTCCAAATGTCTGTAGACGAAAAACTGTCACATAATTTCAAGGACAATGCAAAACTTTTTTGGAGGGAAGTTAAGAAGTCCAGAAATTGTGTTACAGCTAGTAGTAGGATGAATGTGATTATTTCGAAGGACAATGAGATACTGACTGACAAGACAGACGTCCTCAGGCGATGGAGTGAATTCTACAAAGATATGTATGATGATGATGCCGCTGATCTACTCATAGAGCTGTCTCCAACAGAATCTGTCGAGGATCCTATAGCGGATAAAATAGGTATGGGAGAGATTGTAAGAGCGATAAGAAGTCTGAAGTGTGGAAAAGCTGCGGGAATAGATGGGATTACGGCTGAGATGATCAAGTACGGTGGACCAGCGGTCTGGGACGTCATCTATTTGCTATGCAATCTTTGCTGGGAAAAGGGTGATGTTCCGGACGACTGGAGGCGAGCAGTCATCGTGCCTTTCTATAAAGGAAAGGGATCACGATTGGACTGCTCCAACTACAGAGGCATCAGCTTGGTCAGCTTAGCTAGTAAAGTGTACACGAAGATCCTGACGATAGGAATGCAAGAGCGATCCGAAAGGTTTCTCTGGGAATCCCAAGGTGGACTTAGACCAGGAAGAGGATGTATGGATCAAACCTTCTCGCTTCGCGGAATCGCGGAAAAGTTTTTGGATATTAACCAAAGGGTTTTCTGCGCTTTCGTCGACTTAGAGAAGGCATTTGATAGAGTCGTACAAAAGGAACTCTGGGACGTGTTGCCTGGATATGGAGTGAGCAGTTCCCTACTGCATGCCGTGAAATCACTCTATAGTGATAGCGAGGCGTGCGTTAGGGTTAACAGTGGGATGTCACCCTGGTTTGATGTGAAATCGGGGGTCAAACAAGGGTGTATCATGTCTGCCTGGCTGTTCATTATATATCTAGATAACTATCTGAGAGCACTAAGAACGAACGGATGTGGAGTGAAAATGGGAAACTTAGTGGTCAACTGCCTACTATACGCCGATGACGCGGTTTTACTGGCGTCATCAGAGGGCGAACTGCAGTCACTAGTTACCATAATGAAAGAAGAATGTGAAAAGAAGGGGCTGCGCCTAAACGCTGGCAAGACTAAGGTTCTGGTATTCGAAAGAGATGAACAAGTGACCGAGTGTGCAATATCGGTAAATGGGCAAATTCTAGAGCAAGTGAATGAATTTGTATATCTTGGAAGCATGTTCACACGAGATGGAAAGTATGAAAAAGATATTGAAAGAAGGATAACTGCCGGAAATAAGGTGAATAGAGCCATGTCGGCGTTGATGGGCAGTAAAAGTCTGAGCAAGAATGCTCGAGTTGCTGTCCACAACGCGATATTGGTACCTACCTTATTGTATGGCAGCGAATCCTGGGTATGCCAGAGGAAGTATGAAAATAGCTTGAATGCAGTCGAGATGCGATCTCTTCGAAAAATGTGCGGCGTAACGATATTAGATCGAATCCGCAATGAAGAGATTCGCAAATCAACTGGCGTGAATGAGCGCGTGATTGTAAAGATGAAGAAAGGCATGTTACGTTGGTTTGGACACATAGAAAGGATGAGTGAAGAAAGATTGACGAAACAGCAATATATACAAAGCAAAAGTGTGTGCAAGAAGAGGCAGAGGAAGGCCACGTTCCAACTACCTGGATCAAATAGATCGGACTCTCAAGGACGGGAACGTTAAGAGTACTCGAAACCGACGAGCATGTATGAAGAGACTGATGAATGTGGACAAAGCGAAAGAGGTATGTAAGTCTAGAGAGAACTGGCGCTCTATACTCTCTGCCTACCCCGTTAGGGACTTGGCGTGATGATATGTATGTATGTATGTATGGATAGTCTCTATCGCGAATCACGCTACGACTAATAGGAGCGAAGCATAAATGAAAAATGTTGCAAGAACGGGAAAAAATATTCCTTTTTGAGAGCTTCCGTTGGTACGCTGCGTAAACGGTTTAAGTTACGAAAATATAATGTAATAAGGAATTGTTCTTCTTTAAAAGTTCTAAAAAAAGTCCGCGGCGGCATATGTCTATCTTTTAAGATTGACTCACTATAACCTTTTTTATGGCAATTATGTCCGCGATGGGCTCCTAAACAACTTCACATCAACAACAAACAACATCAAATTTGCACACCGTGTGCAGTTTGATCCAACTTAAAAGATAGGACGGCTTACATCACAATTTGGACCCGATAGGTGGCGCTGCGATCGTATTTCAGGAAATTTTACTTTTTCACCCGGGCGAAGCTGGGCGGGACAGCTAGTTACATTATAAATGGGTATAGTTAAATGATAGATTTAGAAATAATATTATTTACCTGCAGTGGTCACGAAGCCAGCAGTCTTCCAATTTTATTGACTTTCCATTATTGAATTGTAGCTCCACTGCTCGGTCTACTAACGTTACTCTTTGGATCCCTGTAATATATGTAGAAGAATGTATTCACATTTTCTAGCTTCTTTTGAAATCCAAAAAGAGGTAACGAAAGTTAAAAAAAGTTATTGCTTTATTCCCCGAATCTCGAGTATCTTGTACAATTCTCTAGAGTTAACTTCTCAGCAGAAAAGCCCAAGAGTGTGGCACAGATAGCTATGCAAAAGTGAATAAATAAAAAGAAAATAAAAAGCCCCTCAATGTTTTTTAAACCCATGAACAACTACAAAGTTAGTGTATGTATGTACAGTCGTGCCTGAGTAACGCCGATGGACTAGGCATCTGTCACGTTGGCACCTAAAATATATCTCTGGCGGAAAGTGGGTGTGTGGGTACTACCTACCTACACACCTCTGCCTACCTCTTCGGAACCCTAATGGGAAAGCGTAATAAAATTATAAGCTAAGCTAGTTTTTAAGCCACCAGGTGCCCAAAATCAGTTACAGACTCTGTCAAAACCACTGTTACAAAGGATTACAAATACATTATAGATACTTACTAATTTTGTCCATTTTTAATTAATTAAAGACACAAAGATGAACTGGACTACTACTACGGAACGATAACAGTGAAACTAAAGCAATATCTTCTCTCAAAATAGAGACCGATCTTGGAACATAATTATAAACAATTACCGTAATCAGCTGTGCGACGGTCGCCCGGCGGCTGGCAAGATCCGGGTGATATCTATTCTATTTAAATAAATCATTTTGTTTCCAAAGTACGATTGGCGATGATACAATGTATGAATAGGGCACTTTCAAATGATAATTGTGCTTAGAGGGAGACTTGTTTTTACACGCTTTATATTAGCTTCACCTGTATGTATGTAACCGACTTCTTTGAGCTCGATTTTGACCCACTTTAAACGGCCAGATTTCATTCAAACTTTGTAGACTTATCGAGGACCGATGACAATACACTAATAACTAAAAAGTAGAAAATAAATAATAGTTAAAAAAAACTAAAAACACACTTTTTATAGAAAACCGAACTAAAAAATAGAAAATAAATTTCGATAATATCTTAAAAAGCGTGGGGTGCTTTTTAAGATATTACCGAAATGATAATCACTCTACTAATATCTGTCAATAAAATATTTATAACTATTGACACCATGCACCCCACGCTTTTTAAGATATTATCGAAATTTATTTTCTATTTTTTAGTTCGGTTTTCTATAAAAAGCGTGTGTTTTAGTGTTTCTTTTATTAAAAGTATTAATGTGTCTTTAATAATAGAATCGAGTAGGCCTGCAAAGAAGACTATCACTGTACTTAAGTTTAGAAAGTCTCATTGGTACAGTCGGGATTCGAACTTGCGATATTTGTGTCGCAGGCAACTACTCGTACCACTCGACCAACACGGCTTGTGAATTAAATTTAATAAGTAAATGTAATGTATCTTAAACTAACGTATTAGTTGCGTTGAGCAAGTATATTGTTATCGCCTAATCGACTTTGTATAATGTCTTAGCCCATCATGTAATATTATCATGTCGAACAAACTCAAGAATCATCTGGGTCGCTTTGATCACAATAAAACATGTTTTGACTAAGTTACCGGATACTTTGATAACATTCTCATGTCTCCATCAAATTCTATACACTACACACAGTTCTCATGAACATACAACTGTTTGATAGGCTGAAGTATAATTTATATATCTATAGTAAAAAGTTGTGAAGAAAGAAAAAGAATATATTCAAGTTGTGCCCCGCGGTTTAACTCGCGTAACATTTGGTTTCATTGTTAGATGTTTTCTTATATAGTTACATACATATCATCACGCCAAGTCCCTAACGGGGTAGGCAGAGAGTAATAACCGACGAGCATGTATGAAGAGACTGATGAATGTGGACGAAGCGAAAGAGGTATCTAAGTCTAGAAGTTTAAGAGAGGTAGGGCATAACGGGTTTCCCGTTCGAATTTGGAGCTGCCCGACTGGGGCAGGACCTCCACCTTATAGAAGTCCGTAGCCAAATAACACATTTTTTTGTGTTGTGTTCCTACGCGGTGAATAAGGTTTCCAGTAATGAGCTCCTTGGGGAGGGGGGAGGATTGTTACATTGTGTTGGAAGCAGAGGGATTAAGCCCATTATGCTGCCAACACACACTATAACTCTCCGAACACAGAGTGGCAACGCGCAAGTGATACTTCGGTATCATGAGCGTAAATAGGCTACGGTAACCGTTTCCCATTCCCAGGTGGGCCGTATGCTTGTTTGCCACTCTTGTTGTAGGTATAAAAAAAAAAAAAAAGAAAAAAGAGAACTGGCGCTCTATACTCTCTTATATAGTTACGAGCTACTTAATACGAGTATAATTTTATAAAACATATCCTACGATATATAATCCAAAAACAAATGATATATAATCGCCGTTTCTTCTCCTAACAGCTTTTTGTTTCTTGGAAACGGTGGTAAATTTAGTTTTTTATTTAATTTGTGACGTTCAATATATGATCCATGTGTCCCTTACGTTAGTTAAAATATTTTTTATTTGAGCTAATAATAAATAAAAAATATATAGATAATAAATAGATATTTATATATTATTAGCTCCGATAAAAAAAAAACTTTGTAATTTATGCGTGAAATGAATCAAACATCCCCACAAATTTTCGCATTTATAATACATATAAAGTTTAACAATTACAAAAACAAAAGTTATATTTCATATAAATTCATAAAAAGACAACTATATTTATATGTATAGTAATTTGCACTAACCCGTTAAGACATTTACATCACGCATCCTTCCCGGCATGGATAGAGTGTTAAGCGCCCGCTCTCACTAGGCTTCAAACTTCTTTCGCTTCATCCACATTCATCAGTCTCTTTTCATACATGATGGCTGGTTCAGAATGCTTTTGACGTTCTGATCATCGAGTCGATCATCTCTCATCTAGATTATTGGCACGAGGTTTTATTGTTTTCCAGACACTTTCGCATTGTAAATCTTTCTTCATTCTCACGTTAAATGAAACTGTTAAAACATTAGAATATCATGAACAAAAGAATAACTAATTGCATTTATGTAAATGAATCATATCAAAGTCACAGTTGACGTTTTCATTACTTTCCTACGGATCCCTAACAAAGAACTGACAAAGAACAAATAATAAAAATTATATATATATATATAAAATAAATTTAATTTTTAAAATTATTTAAATGGAATTCGGCAAATAAAAAATTATATTCACTTGTTTATCAAAAACATGTCTTTTTGAAAATATTTTTTTTAACCGGATCAACACTTAGATACAGCGTTTTGTTAAGTATAATTATGTTTTGTTAAAATGAGATTTAAATCTATACATTATAAAACATAAACTCCACCATATATTATACTCTTAGATCTTTGAAACTGGTTTTAACTCGTTTTTTCCTTAATAGATAGGATGTTTCAAGAGGAATGTTTTATGCATAGTTAAATATTGTACTAGCCAAAGGGAGCGGAGCTGTAATCATAATTATAAATAAATTTCCTGTAGGTGAAACCATGTCATTTTTCAAATAAATCTTTCATCATACATTTCGCTCTGCGGTTCACCATTTTGCTATACAACGTGGCATTGCTGCCAGCCTTTTTGGCATGCGTGACTTAGATTTAGGTCATATATTCTAATTGTAAATACGTACGGTGTAGTTGGTTTAGTCATTTAGTACTTGATAAATTGTGTCATATAATAAATAATATCTTCAATTCTACATCTACTTGAAAATGTTTCCCCAAATCAAGCTACAATACCCAAAAGAATATCCAAACGACCACAAAATATTTGTTGATTTCTACAAACAGAACAAGCTCAAGTACGTGGTAATGGAATCGGATTACGAAATGGAATTGAACAGAGAAATAGTGGAATTGAAGGGCAAATCGCCAAACACGATAGCCAACCCTTCAGACGAGGGTTGGCTATCGTGTATAGAAAACGCAAGAAATGGAATGGGAATAATGGCTGGATCCAAATGTGTAAGCGCTCCTATCATATTTCCGGCCTCTATAAAGTGATGTCTACAGAATTCGGTTAAAGATACTCACTGCTTTGTAGACTGACGAATAATAAGGGATGGGATAATTACATTAATATTTTCTTTTGCCACATAATACTGTGTAGTTTGTGCTTTCGAAAGTACAGCATTTTTTATTTCTCGTAATTTATTTATATTTACTTTTTCATTTATTGTCTCTCGTAGCGTGAGTTCCGGGAACTTTTGTTATTTATGCGGACAATGGCGAGACCAAGGCCTCCAGCCAGGCACTTTTATGTGCTAAGCAAAAACAGCTAAGGGCACCCCTTGTAGGGTACGGACCTAGGATTTAACCGTACGAACCCTTGCGGGATCGCGAGCAAAGGAGATGGGTTAGCCTGGTTGCCAGCTTCTCTGTATGGACTTTAGAAACTGGGATCAACATCAGTCGCCCTAGACGAGCTTAAGCCTTTACCTTCACTACTTGTCATGAAAAAAGGTAAAAGTTGTTTTGTAAAAGCAATTTCGTAAATGCCAATTGATATCTACATCTATTCGAACATTGATGGAGACGTGACTTGCAAAAATGATGTATGTTTTTTTTTATTTGGTACGACGTAAAGATACAAGTTCAAACGTGTCTGTTCCAAAGAGTTCTTTTCTGATATTAAGAAAAAAAAATATTTTAGCAATGATATTTGACTATCATTTTTAAGTTGAAGGAAAGTATCATGAGGTAAGCTACATGCGTTATTGAGGAATTAATGACGTAAGTAATGAGCTCTAAACGTAATGAAAAACGTTTTGCTTAACCTTCCGAGTCGTTCATATAATTACTTATAATGAGTAACTTATTATCGTGTCATAATGGCGATATTAATAAAGATTTAATTTTATAAAGGACGTATATAATTCATTTTCCTGAAATTAAATTAAAAATGTCGCGGCGTTCCTTTGATAAAGTTGTGAAATTAATTCCTTTTGATACCGGCAATTTTTATTTTTTTTCTCATCCGGTGGTTTATATTCTGAGAAGGGGCAAGCAACTTTTTTTTTATATTTAAATGTGGAACCTCACCCTTAGTTTTTTTAACTAGATAATAATAATAACCTATGACATAAATTTGTACATTTGTATACAAAAGTACCTACTTAAACTGGGTACTCATAAGTTACTAAAAGTAAGTAAGTGAATATAGGAAATTAATTATATTCATAAATATATGTTCTTTCTTTATATATATATTTTGAAAGAAATCTAAAAAAGCTTTGGTTCCGAGATGGATCAAGGTCATGAGGCCGACAGCTGTGCTCCTGGTACACGTATCGTGAGCAGGTTCCATTTTTTGCACCCAACCGTAGGCCGGTAGGTATGTATTATTTACGCCATTTAATATTATTTCTCCTCTCTCTCTATCTTTTTATAAACTTATTTAAATAAAGCCGTGGTGGCCGAGTGATTCGAGCAGTTGCCTGCGACGCAAAGCTCGCAAGTTCGAATCCCGACTGTACCAATGAGTTTTTTCTGACCTTAAGTACAGTGATTAGTCACACCACGAGCTGAACGGTGAATGCCTGCATACGTCTGAGAAGAAATTCAAAGGCGTATGTATAGTCGTGCTGGAGTAACGGCGATGGACTCGCCATCTGTCACGTTGGCACCTAATATACCTCTGGCGGAAAGTGGGTGTGTGGGTATTACCTATACACCTCTGCCTACCCATTCGGGGACCCTTGTGGGAAGGCGTGAGGATGTATTTATTTTTATATATATTATTTAAATACTAGCTGTGCCAGCGACTTTGACCGCTTGGAATTTAATAAAAAAAAATATTGTCCAATTTCTAATATAAAAATAGCTTAAGTTACTCCTTTTTACATCAGCTATCTGCCAATGAAAGTCCCGTCAAAATCGGTTTAGCCATTTCTGAGATTAGCCGGAATAAACAGTAGACAGAAAGAAAGACAGACGAAATAATTCGGTATATGTACTGTGTTTCCATCCATATGCATTTAGTAAAAAGCGGTAATTTTAATAGTACAAACAGAAACTCCAATTTTATTTATTTCTATAGATTTACAACAAAACTAAATAATGATAAATAAGTAAATATGTTCGCAATGGAATAACCCTATTTCATAGAATATTTAGTGTAACATTTTAATCAATGCATCCCTCCGTATTATCATACAAAACTGTTGTTAAACCCGAGTCAAGCTCTTGACACTTCCGTTTCAAGGGTTTGTAATGAAATGGCGGGCAAACCGACCGCCATCTGAATTGTAAATGTTATTATTTCCAAACACGAACCATCCCACAAATCGGCTCCATCCTTTGTGGAAGGTCGGCTGAATAATTGGTAGCACAAGGCCTATTCCTTAAGTTACCGCCAACATGATTCGTATCGCTATACTGTAGGATATACTTACTATGCCCTACTATTTCAGCCGCAAAAAATTTAATTTCGTAGTTAGATTTTTTTTCTCCAATAGAACGTATAGGTACTTTAGATAATGCCATTCACGAAGACGTTCCCCATTATTCTTCCTCATAGTTAATAGAATGAGAACCAATAAGTTTCAATAATAACTGACCTCAAGTAGTATAAGTGATTTATCACACTTCAACACACGTAGGTGTCCCGGAGAGAGCTGCATACGTTTGAGAAAAGACATTAATTCATACATTGGCATCTCTATCCATTCTCGTACCATGCAAAACCGTCGACGCGCACGAAATCTGTCATTTGGCACCTAAATAAAATGGCGAAATGATAGAATTATTATATATATCTCTGCCTACCCCTTCTATATAGAATTATATACTATTGTTATCTCTGCTATACTAAAAAAAAAATCTATTTCTAATTGTTACTTCGTTAACTGATTTCAAGAAGTGTTCCAAATAATCAACCACGTTCGTATTATCAAAAAGTTTGATAACACAAACAATCTCATACAACCTGTGAAAATTCCCAGCGGGGTGGCTTTCGTAGGAAATTCTTTTAGATAACGAACCGCTGTGCCATTCAATTAAGTCCTATTGCTACACGAAGAATTCCCAAAATATCCCCGGATTGTATTAGATGGGTATAAGCAGGAACTTTTGTGAAAGACAATTTGTTGTCAAATATCATATTTATTTATTTAAAACTTCCTGCAATTTTTGTCTTTTGCATAAACAAATGTAATGTCTAACCGTCTAAATCCGTCTAAATGTAATGTGTAAATTTTCTACCAGTTAGCTTTATACACAGGTATGTCGTTTGTGGTTCTAAGGTATGGGCGATGGACTCTCCGTCGATGTCGAGAGGTACGGTGGTAGAAGATAGAATTACTTTAAATAGTTTAATGTAAAACTAGGTATTACCCATTTCGTAGTCATTACGGAGCCTCTGATATGTTGGAAAGAAGCCAAAAGCGTCCAATTAATATGAGAACCAAGAGGATTATCCATTTTAATTATATCGAAGGTTAGTATATGAATATGATGTTGATGGCTTTCCAATAAATTAATGAACGTGAGTTAAAAATAAATCATTGTCTTAACAATATTTCCGCTTGCCTTATAGCACCAATCCTTATCCTTATAGCACGGATCTGTCTCCTGAGGTGGGCGTAGATACCCTGCGACACAGTTTATACTTCTGCAGGTGTATCATCGTTCTTTTGCCTCTTTGTTCCTGTTGTATGTTTTTTGCCAAATAAATATTATTATTATTATTATAATCAATCCATGAGCGCCGCCTCATTAATGTGGGGCTACAAACATACATAGCCTACGAATCCGAATACTTTTTAGAGATAAACATTGCCAAGCAAATTTACAGACCTATGAAGACTCGCTGCCTGGTGTGTGATTTGGTAATGTGTGCGAATAAATTTCACGCTAATGGCTATAGATAGCGTGATCTATAAAGACGCGCCCCACTATTCTCCCTCATAGTTAATAGTGTAAGTGTGCTACCTTCCACTAATGTTTGATTATTATCGGTACACACTGATTACCTGTGAGTGCACACGCACACTACAATTAATAGACTCGCGTCCTACGCCCCGAATCCCGCGACCCCATCGACTAGAAATTGGTGGGGCGCGTCTGCGTGAATGGCACTTTCTATAAGTAAAAATGTGTGTTACCTCATACAATCCCCGACCTCCGCCGCAAACGCCGGCCCGCGCCGAGCCAGACGCGCAAATCCCGCCCCCAAACAATATTTAAATAAAATTACCAGTCCAGCCCAGCTCCCTTGCTCGCGATCCAGCAACGCCCTAAGCCGAGGTTCGTACCCCACAGGGGGTGCCCTTAGCTGTGTTGCTTAAAAATAAAGTGCCTGGCTGGAGGCCTAGGTCTCGCCATTGACCGGTTAAGTAGCAAAAGTTCCCGGAACTCACGCTACGAGAGACAATACAAAAAAAAAAAAAAAAAAAAAAAAAAAAAAAAACCTCATACAATCCCAACTACATACTCAACCTGTCTCATAAAATGAGTTACTCTTCAATTATATCAAATCTAATTTCGAACCTTCATTCAATTTTTTTTTTTTGGATCTGAAATATTCACTCAAATTAAACGTAGGTTCATACGAGACTAGTCCCAACTAGTCTCGTGTGAATTATGAATAGGTTACCCAAGGGTTAAGCAAACTAAAAACCTTGGAAGTGTACTCTCAAGTGAGGTAACATAGATGATGACGTGACACACCGCGTAAAAGTGGGATGGCAAAAATGGAGAGACTTGACAGGGGTACTATGCGATGCTCGAATGCCAAACCACATCAAAGGCAAGATCTACAAAACCGCAGTACGACCTGCGATGACCAACGGTACAGAATGTTGGCCTACAAAGAAGCAGCACACGCATACAACAAAATGCATACCACTGAAATGCAAATGCTGAGGTGGTCGGCAGGAGTTACGAGGCTGGATAAAGTACCAAACATATACATCCGAGGAAGCTTCAAAATAAGACCAATACCCGAAAAGCTCACTGAGACGCGATTGCGATGGTATGGCCATGTCATGCGAAAACCTGAAGATCACATGACAAGGAAAGTGCTGCAGCTGGAGTCGAGACCAAAAAGTCGTGGCAGACCCCGACTAACATGGATATCGGTTATCAATAAAGACCTCGCAAAAGATAACCTAGATCCGCTGATGACCAAGAATCGAAGTGCCTGGAGAAGGACGGTTAGGAGAGCCGACCCCAATTAGAAATGGGAAAAGGCGAGGAAGAAGAAGAAGAGTTTCTTTACTAACCATCATCATTTTCATCAAGCTAAGTCTACCACGGGAGCGCCAGACTTCTGTAGAGTTTAGCTTTTTTTCTTTCTTTTTTTATTTCAACATAACAGCTGTCACACATTTCACATTATCCTTTATATATATATATATATATATATATATATATATATATATACTAGTGGTCCCGCCCAGCTTCGCTTGGGTGAAAAAAGTAAATGCCCTAAAACACGATCACAGCGCCACCTATCGGGTCCAATTGTGAATCTAAACCATTCTCGAATCTCCACGAACACACACAAAAAATTTCATCAAAATCGGTCCAGTCGTTTAGGAGGAGTTCAGTCACATACACACGCACACAAGAAATATATATATTAAGATATATATACTGGTGGTCCCGCCCAGCTTCGCTCGGGTGGAAAAAAAAAGATGGTGGCGCCACCTATCGGGTCCAATTGTGAATCTAAACCATTCCCAGATCCCCTTGAACACACACAAACAATTTCATCAAAATCGGTCCAGTCGTTTGAGAGGAGTTCAGTGACATACACACTCACAGAAGAATTATATATATAAAGATAGGAGATCCCATTTGTGAACTAACTCATCACGAAATCTCAGGAACTATAAGGCCGATTGACTTGAAATTACTCCTTGAAACTTGAAAGTATTCCTTACGCGGTGTAGAGGTCAGCTAAGAACGGATTTTATAAAACTCAACTTTTTTTTATTTTTTCACCCGGGCGAAGCTGGGCTGGACAGCTAGTTATTTATATAATAACATAGTATAAAACAGGGTATTTATTAGAGTTCTTTTTTTAAGATCTAGGAAAGGGAGTTTACTAAGGGTATGTAAGTCTAGATTTAACTTTTATGATATGGAGATCTTAAGGTTAGGAAAGGTTAAGTTCATCAAGAGAAATTAGCAGAACGTATAATATATATTTATAATATATAATATATATATAATAATAATAACATATCCTCACGCCTTCCCACAAGGGTCCCCGAAGGGGTAGGCAGAGGTGTATGGGTAATACCGACACACCCACTTTCCGCCAGAGGTATATTAGGTGCTAACGTGACAGATGGCGAGTCCATCGCCGGCACTCAAGCACGACTATACATACGCCTTTGAATTTCTTCTCAGACGTATGCAGGTTTCCTCACGATGTTTTCCTTCACCGTAAAGCTCGTGGTGTGACTAATCACTGTACATAGGTTCAGAAAAACTCATTGGTACAGTTGGGATTCGAACTTGCGATCTTTGTGTCAACTGCTCGAACCACTCGGCCACCACGGCTCTCTATATATATTTGAAGTAAAATATACATATATCGAAGCGAACGAGTTGAATTGCAAAAATAAAAGCTTTTAAAAATCACCAGCTACAATTGTTCCCATTCATTAGAACTGTCAGTCTTCTTTATACAAGTACGTTTCGCAGATGAAGATAGATGGTACTTCTTGCGCAGACCTCGGGAAAAATAACAGAATAAATTAGGAAGTTTGCCTTTCATTTATGGCAAACACTTAGTGAAAAAGTGGACGTGACATCGTGGCGTGACAGTCACTTGAGATTGGAAGGACTGTAAGTGGCTATCATTTTACCAAAATAAAGGTTTATTTATTATACATATTCACACTTACCAACTAAAATGCTTATTTTTCGGAATTCTCTCGGAACAAATTTAACTACCGACGTAGTAAATAGCTCATCTCCTCATAGTCTTTGAATCACTCAGAGCAAGTTTACTTCTTCACCGTTATACTTGTGGTACGCAATGCACTGATAAACTTATTGATACAAATTGGGGGCTGAAACTGCAACCCACCACTACCAAAATCATTACCCTTTCTTGCTCCACAATAAATTAATATGAATGATGTCCAACTTATTATTGTATTGTGAGCAAAAGTGGACATCAACATTAATAACAATTAAACTACGCCCGTAAAATATCCCCTACGGTTAAAATCGCTGTTGTTTTTTTAACCCAAAGAACAGTAACCCGCTTAAAGAACAGTAGCTTGTAGAAATGCAGGTTTTATCAGACACAGAGCTGCCCGAAAAGTACTCCAAGAGCCTATTTGTTTTTATGGTAAGGTTAAAGGGACCCTAGCGATAATTATTGAGAGATGGTTAGTGAGAGCCTTGGCTTATGGGCCGTTTGCTTATGCATCTTGATCATGGCAAGACTATCGTAATTCGGGATATTCTACGAAAATGGGAAGATATATAAAGATACAAACAAGATGTGATTTAATTGTACGTACTCGATCTATCAATGTAACGTGTCTGTAGCCAGTCCCCTCAGGACAATTTTATGAGATCGGCGTACGTGACAAAATATGCTATGTTAAAGTGCAACTATATTAGTCATATTTTGACTAGAGAGTCGATTCTAGTACCTACATGACTGTGAAAAAACCACTTATACAACATATGAAGTAATTATTAATCGTGCAGTGCATCATGCACTTACACTTTCCATTCCTTGTTCACTGTATAAGAAAATATTTGCTATAACGTTTTTTTTTAATTGCTCAATTACCTACTCTTCTATATATTATGGATGCTATAGAATACAACCTTTTTCAATCTTTGTCAAGAGAAGATACACTTCACAGATATACCATATGTATGTATATCCTAATCCTTACTTAATACTATAAATGTGAATGTAAGTTTCTTTCTACTCAAACGTAAGCAGGCTGCATACGTTGATCAATATAATATAATGATTATTTTATCATACAAATGATTCTCACATATAGTTGCGTGTGACAAAGGTAGTGCCTACTTTAATGTGTTAGACAGACTCATTTTATTGCATGATTTGAGGATAGAGTGTAGACTCAGGCTTGTGGGAAAAAACATTACAGCGATCAGAATATGCTTATATTAAGCCAAGCGGGATCGTGGAAATGTATTCCACGAAATAGATATTCGTCCTTCAATTCGGATATGTCTTCATAATATATTATTCTGTAGACATTATCTTTTAAAGAAATATAGCCTATTTTTTTAGCTGAGGTAAAATGGGATACATACCAAATTAGTTTTATAATATAAGTAAATATACCGTAGTAACCTTTATGAATATAATGATATTCCATTTTATCCAATTATCACTTGTTTTTGTTGATTGAGCCGTGGTGGCCGAGTGATTCGAGCAGTTGCCTGCGACGCAAAGCTCGCAACTTCGAATCCCGACTGTACCAATGAGTTTTTTCTGACCTTAAGTACAGTGATTAGTCACACCACGAGCTGAACGGTGAAGGAAAACATCGAGAGGAAACCTGCATACGTCTGAGAAGAAATTCAAAGGCGTATGTATAGTCGTGCTGGAGTAACGGCGATGGACTCGCCATCTGTCACGTTCGCACCTAATATACCTCTGGCGGAAAGTGGGTGTGTGGGTATTACCTATACACCTCTGCCTACCCCTTCGGGGACCCTTGTGGGAAGGCATGAGGATATATATATATAATCTATCTCTTTAACTATATGAAGATTTGATTAGAAAAACGTTTTTGCTAATGAAACATCACCCGGTAGTCGGATTGGGACATTCGTTCAAATCGGTCGGCTTTCTAATCATGTTTGGTTAAAGAAAGGGTCTACCTAACACCTGCCCGCTAATTTGTCAATGTCACTGCTATCTAGTGACACCGCTGCCCATGTCCCGCCAGCGCGCCTCTGGACCACTTTTTCTAGTGCTAGTAAGATAAATGTTACAATTGAACCTGCATAATTAACGATAAACAAAGAAATTTATCGTCCAGAGGCGACGGTTAAAAACGATGCTGATCTGTTTTACGCTTTTACACAAAGATGAAGCAAGTACTTCAAGTACACCTACCTTCTACCACTGCACCATTCGCCGTCAACAGGAACTAACTAGGTCTCGCGCGTGGTTTCCAAGAAGTTTACTTCCGTGAACGCTCTATCTTCTAAATGAACTCCGCGTTGAGCTTTTCCCTGAATCGCACGAGCGGTACCTAGCGTGGCGTGCGTCAAGTTGTATTTTTTTTTTTTTTTTTTTTTTTATACAACAAGAGTGACAAACAAGCATACGGCCCACCTGATGGGAAACGGTTACCGCAGCCTATTTACGTTCACGATACCGAAGTATCACTTGCGCGTTGCCACTCTGTGTTCGGAGAGTCATAGTGTGTTGGCAGCATAATGGGTTTAATCCCTCTGCTTCCAACACAATGTAACAATCCTCCCCCCTCCCCAAGGAGCTCATTACTGGAAACCTTATTCACCACGTAGGAACACAACACAAACAATTGTGCTATTTGGCTACGGACTTCTATAAGGTGGAGGTCCTGCCCCAGTCGGGCAGCTCCAAATTCGAACGGGAAACCCGTTATGCCCTACCTCTCTTAGTATGAGAATATACGAGAAACCTAAAAAAATTAAACGTAACAGTTTAATTTTTTCACATAATTTTAAAGCCAATATCCGCATATAGCACACAAAGTACAACTTTGAGATATCGATTAAACAAAAGATAGATTAAAATATTAAGTAGCCAATGACGATATATTTCAGGCAAGCTACGAAACTTGCTATTGCGAAACGACTATCAATACAAAGCTGAACCAAACGATTTGCGAATCTCTTCATTGCGGATCTCATAATTTTATCTAATGTAATAAATGCTTTTTCCTTCATAAATGTTGTGAGCACAAAAGGCTGGTTTTCATAGGAATGGGTAACTTAATAATAATGTCATGTTTATTAGTTTTATACAAAGACCTTTTTACGTTATCTCTGGCCTGTTATATTTGGAAGTAATGAAGGTCCAAGCCAAATAATCTACCACCTATGGATAAAATAAATTCACATTGCTATTGTCCTACCTTCGACTCTTGAAGGTTTTATTAAAGTACCCGTTTTATAGTAGTATTTTACTGGCATAACTAAACATATAAATAGCGAGGGACAGTTCTACACAAAGCGACCTAGTCCCAAATCCTAAACGAAGCTTGTACTATGGGAACAAGAAAATGATATAGATACTTATATAGGTAGATATATACGTATAATCATAGGACATCTAAGACTAAGGAAAAAAAAATCTCGTGTTCATCACACAAATATCTAACCCCAGCGAGAATCGAACCCCCACCCAGTTTGCAGTCAGGATGTCTGACCATTAAATCAGACGACCGTAGTAACACAACTAATATGAGTAATCTAGAAGACAAATTCTTATCTCTTATAACGTATACAGAGGTTAAAAAGATTGCGCTGGTTATATTAAATAAATGGAAGGAATTGCATCAGAGACGCCGACAAGAGCCCAGCTCTGAAATTTATGATGATGTGACTTCCTGACTCACTTACAGGTTAGGCAGGTAGAGCGCCAAGTCTGTCTAGACTTACGTATACTCCTTTCCTGTATCCACATGAATCAGTATTTTAACACGTAATACCGATTTCGAGTACTTTTACTAAAGAAAAGAAACTGTACTAAAGAAACTGTCCGGGTGCTTGGACAATCCCATTCTCAAATACTGGATGTCCGTGCATCACGATAGGAATAAGAAATAGAAAATAAATCTCAGAGTATTTTGTCAAATTCAAAATTTTAACTCATTATATAAATAACTATTATAACATAATAATTGTACGTTTTGCTTTTTTCCATTTTTTTTGTATTGTAGTTTAATTGTATTTCTTTGTTTCATTATATTTAATTGTAATGCCATTTTGTTATGGGTCAAGTGCCTGTTATATAAATATATTTTATTTTTTATTTTTTTACTACCTACGAGCTGCCTGTTCTCTTTCAAATAGTTCAAATCATCCTCTTTACTACATTCTCACAAATTTTTACATTTATATTATGAATATAAAAATTTGTGAGAATGTTTATTACTGAATCTGAAACAGCTGGCAATACTCATGTTTCGAATAAATTCTTAACGACTTTTCTCAAATATTTCCCTTGCTCATCTATTTTACCAAATGAATTACGAATATTCTGTTTTAATTACGAAAATTCAAATTTTGTTAGACAGCTACTTAATTCTCCAACCTCATTACTGTCTATATAATTTGATGGGCGGGAATGATAATTCAATTTAGATTGCGCGCACTTACACAGGGATGTCTTAAGAATTTGAGAAAAAGCTGATTTAGTGTTGTAATAAAGTACAATTTTCAGAAACCATACGAAAGTCTCTCTCGTTATTACTCTACTAACTACTCTGTCGTTATTAACAGCTGTTGAAAAAGTATGTGGTGTGGTTGGAGTAGTCGCATGGAACGCAAAGATTCCAAGGTCGACTCCCAACTGAGTACCAATTACGTTTTTACTTTGTACTAGCTGTGCCCGCGACTTCGCCCGCGCGGAAAAGTGATATTAAGCAGCATAAATTTGTTTCTAAATAAAGTCTAATTTTTTTACAAACTTAGAATGTAATATTAATTTATATTTATAAATAAATAATAAAAAAAAAATTCGTTTCAAGCTTCTTGCTTCAAAAATGACGTAACTTCCATACAAACTTTCATCCCCTATTGCAACCCCTTACAACCCTTATTCGCATTAAAAATTTCTTTCTTCCTAAAGCTCTAGGCTATCTCTGCACCAAATTTAATTTAAATCGGTTCAGTAGTTTAGGCGTGAAAAGGTAACGGACAGAGTTACTTTCGCATTTATAATATTAGTAGGGATTACTTTAAAACGTGTAAGTGTAGAGAGGGCTGGCACTCTACTCTCTCCACCTACACTCTCTACTTACTTACTTACACATTATTATTAGAGAGTAGTAATATGTATATAGATACATAGAACCGTGGTGGCCGAGTGGTTCGAGTAGTTGCCTGCGACAAAAAGATCGCTAGTTCGAATCCCGTTTGTATACTGGTTTTTCTGAACTTAAGTACAGTGATAAGTCACACCACGATATTTACGTTTTTTTTTTTTCGAGAACAAGAAGAATTAGAGAGAAAACATCGAGAGGAAACCTGCATACGCTCGAGAAGCAATGCAATGGCGTTTGTATATACCTAACCATATTTGAATAACGGCGACGGACTCGATCTATCACGTCGGCACCGAAAATATATCTCTGGCGGAAAGTAGGTGTGTGGGTACGACCTATACACCCCTGCCTACCCCTTCGGGCACCTTTGTGGAAAACGTGAGGATATATTTATACATATAGCCACTTAAAATAAATTCCAATAGATATATGGTGGGTCTATTGATTGATTCTTATTAAATAAAACAGGCAGAGCCTCTTTTTTGGTAGATAGATAATAAATAAACCCTCCTTTTAGGAAACACATTTATTAGACAATATTTTTGTACTTATAGTACATAGAGTATTTACAAACAAATTTCATATAATATCATATGATTAACTGAAACTAGAGTTAGGTAATACGTATTTAATTTAAGTGATAAGGTACTGCAGGTATTCTTCCTTGAATATTAATTAAATCTTTGATAGAAATAAATATATTCATTAAAATTCTTTAACCCTGTTTTCACACAGCTACATTTGGCGACTTTTAAGTAACATTAGAATACTCAACATACTTAGCGTATAATAAATTTAATCATAAAATATTTACAACGCCGATAAAAAAAGGTATTAAAATAATTTATTATTGCACTAGCAAGTAAAGTTAATAAACATATAAATACTTTTACATGACATAAATACATATGAGTATATAAGTGGCCATATTCAGACCAATGCCTCGGGTTAACCGTTGTTAAGTTCGATGCGAATCGACGTATAAGGAAAAACAACAATGTGAGCGATAATATCAAGTATCGCTTGCGTTAAAAGGTATTAATAGTCTATAATATATTTAAAATTTGGCCAAAAGTGAATTAGAATCACTCTCGATGGAGAAGTAGTAAAAGTTGATAAATATACGAATTAATTTAGGTTTTTCCTATCATATATGTTCGGTAGAGACTTCAGGTATGTTTAACGTCAAATTAATATATACATTTATTTATTTGTTCATGATCTCGTATTTATAACAATTAAGATTGCCAATTCACGCCAATGTTGCAATGACGACGCACCCAATTTTTATATTAATAGTTTGACTGTACACTGGCAACAATATGAAGGTACGTATATATATATATATATATATATATATATATATATACGTAATATATATATATATATATATATATATATTATACGAGGTAATTACAACATGTACTCTTGTAGGAATCTCTCTATCTCGTGGTAGAGATGAGGCCGCACTGCGACCATGCTATGATCTTCATCCGTATAACTCTGAAAAAAAAATGTGTTCATGGATATATAGTGTATTATTAGGAGAGGTATATCAGATTTGATGGGCCGTTCAAAATTTGAATTAGCTATCAGATGCAGTAGCTTTAGCTTACAGAAGATCGCAAGCAAATGGCAATATGCAGTAGTTGTTTGATCAAAACATTGATTTGATGAAAGATTACAAGTTGGAATCCTGACTGTACCCGTTTTTGATGTGAAACATCTATAGCCGCACGTAAAACCGATTTCTGGCGTGGCGACGCATGCCGTGGCGACGCGTCGCCACACTTCAGTTACCATCGACCAATTGTCACAGTAATACCGTCCTCAGAGGAAACATCGAATATAACTATTACCGAAGTCGACGACGTTACGAATTAAGTAGTTACGATTTGAAATAAATTCGTAAATTTTTGTATTTAATGAAAATAAATGTTTATTCAATAAATAGTCATCGTTATCTAGAAAAAAATCGTAATATTTTATTTTATCATTATGACATATTTAGTTCCTATCACAATCTGTTCTTTTCTGCATATTGCTTTTACAAAATAATGTCGATGTTTCACATCTGCCAGGCGTCCCGTGACGGCTCACATTTTTTTTTTGTGACTTTCAAACTTAAGTGTAGTCACCAACCTTACGGAATATACAAAGACATTTGTATGATCAGTCGTGCTTGTGAATTGGCGATGTACTCGCCATTCGTCACGTTGACAGCTAAAAATACCTCCTAAGGGTATATAAAGAGTTTGTATTCGTTTGAAGTCAGATCAACTCACCATCTGCGTGAAGTAAACGTCTCTGGTTTGTAGTCTGCGGGATAATAACATGGCGTGTTGATAGTGCACGTTGTCATCGGCTGTGCCGTGGATAAGCAAGTAGCTTTTATTGCGGTACGCCTCCACCTAAACAACCATTTCATTCTAAATTAATCACTGTGTATATTACTGGACCGTCCTTTTTCGTGCACCATCTCAGCGTCCGATAAATCTTAGCAGCCCTCCTAAATATAAAACGTCTGTTATATGTCGTCAATAAAATGAATTAGCAACTAATTATCCAAACCTTGGTATATTCGATCATAAATCTACAAACAAGTAAACAACATTGTAAAAGATATGCTAGGCTTCAAATCAAAACGCTTGTTACCACCAGTTGTACTATGTACTATCGAGCACCCATTGTAAACCTCATCGTCATGTGCATACGTTTTCGACGTAAGTATATTTTGAATATGTAATTCTTATTTCAACTATTCAGCTGTATGCACATCTTTTTGAATTACGATGCAGCCAACAAATAAAACCAGCCCTGTTTGTGATGGTTATCTTTTAAAATTGTAATTTTAAAAGATTATGAATTGAAAATTATGCATAAATATCAACATCCTATATATATCATTTTCAAAGTCGTGGTGAACAGAACAAGTAGTTTAAATAATCACCCGCAAATATTGCAAATTTAAAGACGTATTATAAATATCATATCGGCACCTAAATTTTATGAAAAAGAGTATTATTACTCTTTTGCCAAACCCTTCGGGAACCTTGTGAGGCGCGTCAATAATAATAATTAGTTGTTTATCTGATGTCACGATATACACACCACTTGATCGGTAAGCAGAGATGATTGATCGTATCCCGCTGCGTTCGTTGTTGGCAGATCCATGTAGCGTTCTGTGTAGATCGTATCTGAAATTGATAATTGCAATCTATTACGTATAAGTATTCAGTCAAGGCGTTGGTAATGATTCTAATGTTTACGTCCGACGTAATTCTGACATGTAACAGGGCACCAATATTTAATGTATAATAAATAGGAAATAAAGACAAAGTTTTGACATCATCAGAAGTGGAAATATCTTAAACTCAAAAACGATGAAAACTGTGTCGTAAATTGATCACACACCCAAGAGTAGGTACATGAAATCGGCGAGCACACTTGTATATAAAGAAACTGATCAATGTAGATGAATCAAAAGAGTTTTTCCCACTAAATCGAAATTCGAATCAAGAATCAATTTATAAGTCGGAAAAGAACTAGTGCTCAATTACTGTCTATGCCCTACACTGTGTGGGGTTCAGCCAATTTATTTATTATTTTATTTTATTTTAATGAAATCTAAAAGTTTCTTGAAATAACCTTGATGAAGTATGAAATTCTAGAATGTTAAGCCCGTAGTAAGTCGTAAGATCACGGCTAGGTATCATGGCCAAGCACGTGAGTCTTGTTTTGTCAAGCTTGCTAGTTTTCATAGAAATCACATTCTGAACGGTTTGAGACGTTATGGGTTTTCTTTTCTAATTACTATTATAGGAATGACAGGTCAGCTCATAGAAGAAGAAGAAAATGTTCTTGTCATTACCGTAGAACCTCCAGTCGACGACTGGTGCGACGGCAACTGCGCATCTGAACACATCTTCTCCACGGGCTAGAGCTAAAGACGCAGCATATCCTCCGTAAGACCAGCCCCAGATACAAGTCCTGTTGCTGTCCACCCAGCGGAAGTTGCGCTGAAGGTATCTGGAAATGCAGACATAACTCGCTACATTAAACATTTGAAAGTACGGATTAATGAAGGGACGGATGTTTGTTACACATTCATACCAGAACGGCTGCAAGGAATTTAGAGAAATTTTAAATTGACAGATTTAAGAATATGTACAGAAAACGTTCATGTAAACGTAAAACGAAAATTCGCAAATTAACAAACCGTGAACATAAAAGGACAGGAAAATAAATATTTTCAGAAATTCACCTTGTAACACTGATTTGATCTTCAATCTCAACGGTACCCAGTCTTCTGTTAACAGCGAACATGTTGCTAACACCCCTAAGGCCTGAACCTCTACCATCGATGTGGGCGACAGCGACACCCCATCGGCTCACGAGAGAACTGCCCCAATCCACGCTCCATTGCTTGGTCACTAGAGCAGTGTCGGGACCACCATAACTGGGAAGAATAAATATGATGACTTTTGGAGGAACTTATAAATAAAAACGATTACTAAAGTCTAAATAAAAAACATGTTTATAATTAATTAATTAACCTCGACTTACGTATGCGTTTTTTTAACTGAGTCACAGTTATTAATCATCACACGAACTTAAGTGTGTAGAGAAATTTCGAAAAACGTGTTCATGTATCAGAAGAAATTCAAAGACGTATGTATGAAGACCTTGAGTTATGGCAATGGACTCGCCATCTGTCACATTGGCACGTACATATGTTGTTAAACCTCTACCAACCCATCGGATACCCTTATGGGATGGCAGGAAGGTAATAGAAATAATTCTCATTTTACGGACTCTTTATCAAGACATCTAGACAACGTTTAATTCATTATAATCCGTTTAATTCTTCCATTAACTTACACATAAACCAAAAGTGGGACATCAGTACGTGTTTCATAATCATCTGGAACTTGAATGTGCACGTCAGCATCGGGATAACCTTCTACAATAGGTACCGATAGTCGAATGGTATTGGGCAGTTTCTTGTTCTCCAATGCATTTGTCATTTCAGCGTTGTCGTTCCAAACTCGTATTAGACTGCCATTCTGAAACAAAACATAAGGATAAGTATAAATAATATAACATCGAAAGGAGTTACCTGCATACGTCTGAGAAGAAATTCAATGGCGTATGTATAGTCATGCCGGAGTAACGGCCATGGACTCTCCATTTGTCACGTTGGCACCTAATATACCTCTGGCAGAAAGTGGGTGTGTGGGTATTACCTATACACCTCTGCCTTCCCTATTATATATTACCTATACACCCCTTCGGGGACCCTTGTGGGAAGACGTGAGGATATATTATTATTATTTATTATTATGAATAATATAAATGTAGTTCAATGATAAAATAATATCATGAATTGATTGACGCGAACGAACGTGAACGGTGTGGTTTGAACATATAGAAAGGATGTTTGAAGAAAGATTTGTGAAACAGATATACAATGCGAAAGTGTATGCAAGAAGAAGTAGATAAAGACCACGTTCCGACTACCTAGATCAAATCTATCGAGCACACAAGGATGGGAACATCAAGAGTACTCGAAACCGGTGAGCACAAGCACAAAGCTAAAGAGGTATGCAAGTTTAGAGAAAACTGGATCTTTATTTTCTCTGCCTACCTCGTTAGGGACTCGTATAGTACCTAATATAAACAATTATAATCAATATACTTGTAAAAAAACTTTGTTATTGGTTAATTCAATAAATATATTACATGTTGCATAAAGAGTTTATCCCTGCAAATAAACATAATATATGTCGATAAAGTGACTTACAGTCCCGTAAATAAAGACTTGAGGAATATCAGGACCAGCGCAGTTGATGGTGATACGGGACCCATCCGTATTAATAGTACCATCATTGTACAAACATTCACTGTTGTCATCGCGCCTGATATCGCATGTGAAGCAAGATACATAGCCAGTCGAATTTACTGAGTAGACATGAAGTTCGGCTGAGTCGTTGACGTGTGTGGCCTTGTACCATCTGTTGACAATACATAATACAAGTTAAATTATGCTCATGTATATTGCGTTAGTTAGTAAGAGTAAAAAGTTATATTAACTTAAATTATAACTCATCTACGATAAACTGTAAAATTTAACAATGAAAATAAATTCATTATTTTTAGAATAAATCAAGAAATTTTGCTAATCAAGCATATTATCAAGATGGTTGATCAAAGATAGACCATCTAATAATGTTACTTTTATCCGATCCACAACATGCTTATGTCCAAATATAACTCACACTATATCGTCAGCTGTCCAAGTAAGTATATCACTAACAGTATGCGATATGTTGGTGCGTCCTGTGTTTGTCCACATATTTGCACCAATATCAGACACTTGCACGACCTGCTTGTACAGCACTCCGTTGACAGCCTGAAATTTAATGTGAATACCTTGATGACGTCACTATTATTTGTGAGACAAAAGACAAAATGCTCGTTTCATCAAAACTAAGATCAACTCAAAACAAATGTTTTGAATTTCTTACTGTAGGCTTGTTCAAGATAACAATTGCAGCCCCAACATCGATGCAGTTGAATTGGTTTTAAGAGTCTGGGTTCTAATACTATGAGTATTATTTAATACTTGTAGTATTGAACTAGTACAAATTGTTCCAGTTCAGAGATAATTTGAAAACATCGATAGAAACACCATCTATCCACCTAACCACAATGTTTGCATCAGATAATTGGAGTCGAGATAATGGATATACTTACAAGTGGCAAAATTGTGATGAAAGAGTTGCCTTGGTTGTTGAAGATTAGGGGAATGTTGTCGATCCAGCCATCAGCCTCAGTGTACTGATATATCTGAAACATTTCAAATGTTACATTTTAAATATTATTCGGAGCTATATGCTTCAACTGTTTATATTTATTATTGAATAACTCACTTGGCTGCATGTTGCTTGTCCTTGCGCGCACAAAAGGACTATAAGAGAAGTCTGAACACGGTTCGTCCACATCACAGCAATCGAATTGTTGGTCGCAAATTTCACTGCCTTCAGAATGGGCCTGCAATGAGACGCAAACATTGGAGAGCAAAAAGATAACACTCTTAAATCGAGAACATTCTTTCGTTATTCTACTGCAACGATGATTTTGATGATGACCAGGTAAAATTTATAATAATGTGTATAGTGTGATAATTCGGTATTTACACAAAATATTTTTTCCTGTAATTTTTATTTAGACAAACACTTACTGATCCAAAGTAGTAGGAGCTGAATACGTATTCTCTGTTCCAGTAGTTAGGTCTCTGAGTGTCACTGAGACTGTTGGGTTAGTGGTGCCTGGCTGTAAAGAGAAAAAAAAACATATAATGAAAAGTGTCCTCTAGGTTTCTGCTTCCATAGCTTACATAAAGTCATCCTAATGATTGTTATTTGTGTAGAAATGTAAACTAGGGCTGGACAATTTTATATAACAACAGTATGAAATGCACAAAAGATCTCAATAGCGTTTTGGTATCCTATATTATAGCTACTATAGCACGAGGACCAAATCGATCTCCCATTGCTCCATCTCAACAAGTGAATATTTTCTATGAGACCTTAGAATTTAATATTCAGGACCGTGACGTTCAAGTGATTTATCTGCATTTGTACATACCCTGAAGACAGGGCGCTATGGCGCTCATTAGGGGAGGCCTATGTCCAGCAGTGGACTAGAGTGGGCTGATGATGATGATGATGATGATGTACATACCCTGGCGGTCTGTACCAAAATGATTTTCTGAACTTAGGTAGATAGGTAGGTAGTAGGTAGTAGTAGGTAGGTTAGATAGGTAGGTAACATAATACTTATACGTATTATGAAACCTGCATTCGTATTAGTAGAAATTTACAATATTTATGAAAGATGAGTCTAAGAAACAGTGACAGACTCCATCCGTGACGTTCGTACCTCAATATAATACCTACACCTACACCTACCCCTTCGGGAAAAATTGTCGGGAAGATCTAAAGTTTAGTCTTTGTATCATCTCTATTCAACTCGCCATCTGTCAGTTGGGCCTAAAATTTCCTCGACGAAACGAGGGTGTTGCTTATCCTATTTCTACACTTTAGGGACCTTGTAGGAAGACTTGAAGATATAAATCTTCAAGTCTAAATATATCTAAATAATATTTTATATCTAACAATATATTTATCATATCACTTTGAATCTTAAATATTCTCGAGACGTATGACTGATTAAAAGTGTGTGAAGTTAGTCGCAAACGTTGCTATGTCGCTAAATTTAGCCCTTAGCAAGTGAAAGCACCTTCAAGCTGCAGTGAATAGTAGGAAAATCGATAAGAAATTACTACCGCTCAACTGCCTGCGTGTGGTTTGAACAATGTTCTTCATATTTACAAGGACGAGTTTTTACGAGTTTTTATGTATAGCAATATACATAAAAACTAGTAAAAAATGCACTTATGGTGAAATATAAGCGATCTATTTCTGTTATCTATACCATTGATATGAATAGTAGGAACAATTGTTTAGTAAGATCGGCACAAAATACTTTTTAGTAAAATCATTGTTTATTCATCTTTGTTTAAACCAGATTTTTTTTTTCAAGAATACCAGTCTTAACAAAATGCTACAAGCCGTGGTGGGTGAGTAGTTCGGGTAGTTGCACAGACAAAAAATATCTAGATGAAACCCGAGACGAAACACGTAGGTATGAAAACAAATTCAAATAACCGATCTTATTTGTTACTTAGTTAAACAAAGGATTGTAAAATGCTTAAGTATTCAGAGATATTTTGCGAACTGATTCCGTGTGCCCTACACTGGGCACAGCGCCAAACTCGTTTTTACACTTTCACTGCAAGAGTGCAATGCATTATTTTCTTAAGGCCTAGACTACCGTCGTGTATATTATAGTATTTTTTTATGAAAATAGATAAAGCCCAACGCGAGCGGCATTAATTGCTCAAATAATATGACATCAAACAGGAATTTATATTTAATGCGTAAATGAAGAGGTTGAAAAAGAAGCGAAAGGTCTATCAGACTAATAAAGCGTGTAAAAAGGGAATGCCGCTCTCTGTATACCCCGTGTGGGACTCAGTGTACTCAGCAGGTATCTATGTATTGAATAATTAAATATACGAGGCATGCATATTTTTTCCACAAACTTGTATTTTTTTTATACATCAAGAGGGGCAAACAAGCATACGGCCCACCCGATAGGAAACGGTTACCTTAGCCTATTTACGCTCGCGATACCAAAGTATCACTTGCGCGTTGCCACTCTGTGTTCGGAGAGCTATACTTTGTTGGCAGCATAATGGAACAATCCCTCTGCTCCCCCTCCTCAAGGAGTTCATTATTGAAAACCTTATTCACCGCGTAGGAACATAACACAAAAAATGTGTTATTTGGCTACGGACTTCTATAAGGTGCAGGTCCCGCCCCAGTCCCCAGCAGCTCCAAATTCGAACGAGAAACCCGTTATACCTCTCTTAAAATTTTCCTCTCTTAAGATTTATCATCGAATTGTATCAAACTACATTAGAATAATATACTTTTTTATTATAATATATATATTATGTATCTCTCCCTTAACCGAGCTCGAGTGGGGAGGTAATTAACTAGAGGAATTGAGTTCGTCGTGTGTATGACAGAGATCGTATCTTTTCTCTTCTAGAGTCGGGAAATGATACGTGTGTACTAGCAGGCGTAATATCCTGTGATGGCTGTTACTACAGTGACGTGATATGTTTGCGTTTTATACAATTGTGACTGCGTTCTATTATTCTTTATTGAAACGGTTGTTTGTACTAAAAATAATTACGTCAATTCTGTACTTACGTCAATGATGGATGGAACGAATAAGTATTGTTTGTACATATATCTATACAAATAAACGAAATTGGAGTGTCTGTTTGTAATATTAGAATAACCGCTGTTTACTAAATGGATATGGATGTATACACGGTACGTATACCAAAATAATGATGGACGTTGCGAAATCGACACATCGATGAAAATTTTTTTGTCTGTTTGTTTGTTCCGGCTAATCTCTGAAACAGCTGGAGCGATTTTTACGAGACTTTCACTGGCAAATAGCTGATGTAATAAGGAGTAAGTTAGACTAATTTTATTTAAGAAACTGAACAATAACTTTTTGTTAAATTCCACGCGGACGAAGTTGCGGGCACAGCTAGTCTTATATACGTACGTTCCCACAAGGGTAACGCATGCAGGTTTCTTCTCGATGTTTTATTCAGCGGGAAGCTCGTGGTGTAACTATTCACTGTATTTAAGTTCAGATTTGAATCACATTGGCGCAGTCGGCATTCGAACTTACTTCGATTATGTTGCAGGCGGCTACTCTGGCTACCATGGCTTTAAAAGTATTGTTGATATAAAATCTTATATCATAAAATATTTCTTCGCGCCTTCTCAAGGGTTCCCGAAGGGGTCAATAAGATATATAGATAATAAGCAGATATTAGAAGAGTTTACAACACACGATGGATACACTTGCTGTTAACATAAGCCATCACCATCGAGTAAAGAGAAATTCCATTTGCCGTGCATTTTGCCAATCAAAATTATATCAAACACTCCTTACCTTAGGGTATCTTATCTCATGGTGTTGCGTGTATTGGTATTCGACTGAGCCAGGTACACCATAGTGGGGCACCCTCATGATTCTAACATCGGTGTCATTGAACGTAACGTATGCTAGCCTGTTGCCGTCGGCAGAAAACCATAGAGCATTGTTGGAGCCGAATACTTCCTCTGTAAAGAAGGTAATCATTATTAAGCTTAGGATCACCGTTGATTCTACCACTTATTGTTTTAATCAATATTACCACCTTCTCCGTAAAACCAGAGAACTTGTCCTTAAAACTCCTACCTTCACCTCTTCTTCCTATTCTAAGTCTTTCACTGCGCAAGCTGTCCGTCTTTGGAACTCGTTGCCCCAGAACATCAGACTTGCACAGACAATAATCTCCTTCAAAAAGCTTTTATTTGAACACTATTTCTCTTTTTAACTTGTTCATATGTAGGTTTATTTATGTATATGTCATTGTATGTATGTTATGTAAGTATATGTTTCGTATTTACTTATGTATATTGTCTATTATTTATATATTATAATAATTGTTTCTATCTCATCCACTCAACTGTCACACCTACCTTCTCTTTCTCTGTTTCTTATCTCTCTCTACAATGGTTGCCTGGGAGAAATCGCTTTTGCGATAAGGCCGCCTATTGTGCCTACTACATGTATTATTTGTCATTACTGTTTGTCTTTAAATGTGTGTGTTTGTTCAATAAAGGATATATTATTATTATTATTATATGTAGTAGATGTATGAAAATAATCTTGAAACCCCAGAAGAAGTATGGCTATCATTATGAAAGGCGTAAGCGAGAGCCTTTATGAGACCTAATAGGGCGTATCAAAGACCAAGGGAAAAAATATTTCTCATAGGCTGGTTTATAAGTCTATCTAGTTAAATATTTTTGTATATTATGTATGCTTAGGTACACAGTTTTTTACCATCTATCCTATTATTTGCTTAGTGCCCGAAACAGTGTGATGTCTCAGAGCAATAACTGTATAATGTTAGAAAAAAAAATTGACTTACCCTCATACACCCAATCAGGAATACCATTGTAAACGACATTCAACTGGCCAGAGCTAGTGACTTGCTGAGGCTGACTAGAAGCGTTTGCTTGGTAATACACGTTGTTAAGGTACACGAAGGCAAAGGAATTTCCAGACGGACCCCACACGAAGTTCTGGAGATAGGCCTCCGTGTAAGTGAGACTTGGGGGCGATATGTCGGTCTCATTTCCAGAAGCAATATCGACGAGGGCATAGCGTGCAAGGAAGCTATACCTGTATACCTGGAAAATGATAAGAAATGTCTTAGACACAGTCCGTACACGTAGCTTTATTAAATAAAAAACAAGATTCAGTCTATTGACCAAAGTTGACTGCGAAACTTGAGACTTTTTTTTTTTTTTTTTTTTTTTGTTGTTTTAACTCTGAGGGTGAATTTTACGCCTATTTATTTAGCTCAATCATACATTCATTTAAGCTTTGAGATACACCTATAACCACAATAATTTTTGAACGTTAGTGTGTCCGAAAACATAAGAGTTCGCAAACTTCAAATAAACGAATTAGTACATACGACGTTGCTGCCCCAATTACGCGAACTTCGTTAACAGATAATGAGACATCCTTAATCGAGTTTCGTGGTTAATTTGTTATACAGTGCAGCAGTGGAACAAAGGCAAAGTTATCTTAATTGCTCTGCGGAGACGCAAACAGGATAAGAATTGATTTTGAAAATATAAATATTTTCATTTTCAATTTGTAATTAATTTGAATGAATATATGTTATATTTTATAACTAGCGACTCGAATTGAGATATAAATTATTAACGATCTCTTTTTGAAATATCTAACAGCGAGGGAAAACCACTTCAAAATTCGTTCAGCAGTTCGCGCTTAGACAGACACGGCGGGGGAACTTTGTTTTAAATTGCAGTGATCACAAAACGTTTATACTTTTCATGTTTTTATTTTTTTCTCATAAGTACACCCGAGCGAAGCCGGGTCAGCAACTAGTACGGGTATAGTTATTATATGGGGCGAAGCATATCTCCCAGGAAAAGCGAATGCTATTTCATGACTATGGGAAAGATTTATCTTTCAGATAAGAATAAATATACATTACAGAGACGTACCATCAAATTAATAGTCATATTTCCATTGTCTATTGTTTACAACTTGTCTTGAAAGGAACATTTGTATTAATACAATAAGAGTATTGTTTATCCTTGACTGAAGTGACGATATTCAATTGTTCATTTACTTATCGGTAATTAATTCATCAAAGTGCCGTTTTCGAACACAAAATTAATTTAATTTCGTCGCTATTTTATCTTGACATTGTTTTGCATTTGAAAAGTGAACAGATCACCTGTGCAAGTAGAGATTCAATATCCTTTATATTTACAGCTTTGGCCCCGATATCGATAAAGGTAAATGACCACATACGTGACATAATACTATGTGTGTTACTAATAACGAGAATTTATAATTAATTTTTCCGAACTATTTTTCATGAATATACCTACCGCGGGGCATGTACAAAATAATAGTTAAAAAAAACTGAAAAATACTCTTTTATACTCGTATAAAATCCAACTTAAAATTTATTTGAATTAAGAATAGTGTAAATAAGAACAGAAGATATTTTATTGTAAAAAAGGCCGAATGGTTATTAAAATTTCAGTTACAGATATGGGTAGAAGGATTATAAATTTGATAAAATCTTAAAAAGCACCCTACGCTTTTCTTAAAATATATTTTTCTTTTTATCAATATTCCATATTCAAATTTATAAAAAATATATTTGGATTTTCCAGACACCTGTGGTTCTATATCCTTACTTATGTTATGTTATTCTTTCCGTAGCTTATAAATACTAATATTATAAATCGGCAGTTTTGTTTGTTTGAAAGCGCTGAACACAGAAACTACCAATCCAATTTGAGAATAGGTATTATTCTTGTAGATAGCCCGTTTCTTAAAGTAGAAGAAGAGCCTCATCAAAAACGCATTGAGTTGGGATTCGTACTTGCAATAGCGTTACAGACGATTACAGACTATCACATTATATAATGTTACTAGCAGTCCCGCCCAGCTTCGCCCGGGGGAAAAAGTTAACTTCCTGAAACACGATCGCAGCGCCACCTATCGGGTCCAATTGTGATGTAAGCTATCCTATCTTTCAAGTTGGATCAAACTGCACACGGTGTGCAAATTTGATTGAAATCGGTTAAGTAGTTTAGGAGTCCATAGCGGACAAACAACGTGACACGTGATTTATATATATTTAGATATATATAACATTTTAGTAATAATATTTAAGTAACCTACCGGCACCACACTGTAGGCCAATACGACGTAAAGACCATCTGGAGATTGCTGCATTATCCTGGATGATTGCTGAAGAATCTGTAATCAATAAACACGCGTCACTTTGTAGGTAACAAATTGAATACTCACACTAGAACCTAAAGTAACTATTCACAGTGGGACATTAAAGTATGTCAAGGGTCTGATAGCTGAGTAGTCAACGGCGTGAAAGGTCGCGGGTTCGCGAGCTCCTGAGGTCAGATATTTATGTAACGACTAGGAATAATCGCACCTTAGTGCTTTTTTATGATCATACATCATTATGAGAGCCGTGGTGGCCAAGTGATTCAAGTAGCCTGCGACACAAAGATCGCAAGTTCGAATCCCGACTGTACCAATTAGTTTTTCTGAAATTGAGTACAGTGATTAGTCACACCACGAGCTTTACGGTGAAGGAAAACATCGAGAGGAAAGCATAAGTTTGAGGAGTAATTCAAAGCCTTAGATGTCCTTGAGTAACGGCGATGGACTCGCCTAAAATATTGCTCTGGCGGAAAGTGGGTGTGTGGGTACTACATATACACCTCTGCCTACCCCTTCGGTGACCCTTGTGGGAAGGCGTAACATATATATATATATGTGTCACGCATATATATATATATATCATATCATTATTTATATCATCACGCCGAATTACTCAAGAGTTGGACAGATAGAGTACAGCACCATTTCTAGAATATGATCCATATACATAATACATATGTATGCATACAGTTGCCCCATTCCCTTAGAACAAGGTCATGCTTCTTTTCTTGTCTATCTTGTCTTATGCTTGATTTTTATATTGTAATTTTTACTTCAAATAAGTAATTGTTATAAAATTCTACATAGTAGTTGTAGTGAGTTAGGAGGTATCTAAATAGGTATGTATACAACAATATACATAAATACTAACGTACGGAAAAATTCGCACACCAATATTATGAGACTGCACGCGCGTTTCAATCACTATGTACATTAAAACAACACATTATGTGCTAGCGAATGGTGAATGGCGAAATAAGCTTACCGTGTTCTGGCGAATAAATAATTTCATTTCAAATATTAATTCATTTCTAGTACAGCAACTCAGCACAATACAAGACTGGCATCATCCGAATCATAGTTCAGATATTGCTAACGTTAATAGGTAACGGTAACCGCTTACTGCCAGGCGATCGGGTGGGTTTGCTTACTTCGCACGTATGTAGGATAAAAAAATCCGTGACAGATGCATATGACGTCCGATTCTGAGTCATTTGCCACCTATTAATCATCAAGATGAATAATTATGTTCAAACCATCAAACCCATAAACTTTAATCATTGCGGTTCGCTTTACTCAACATTTGGAAATAAGTACATGTAGCCAGCAAAGTTTTAATAGAAGTAATCAGTATGAAATTTCCACCGAAGCCAAGCATATTTAAGGAGATTGTCGCTCGAACAAAAGTTATTATCTAACTAATAATGAAGATAAGTTTAACTACCTTTATTAAGAAGTGACTGAAACTTTTCGATTGGTGTCACTGAATACAAGACGCAATTTTATTGACCGACTGAGCTCAGTTTCAAATAATAGAAGCCCGCTTTTTAGCTGTCACAGAATACTCCGCTTTAGAAGTATATTGGGGTCGGTTTTACTTATACTACCCAGATGGTAAGCACGCTTGCGATCCTGAGAGATCTGACTCTAAGAGATTACCACCGCCTATAAGCGCTCGAAATACCTGTATCACTGCGCGTTACAGGCTTATGTAAGAATGTCGTCACTTAATAAGTCTAAGAACATAGGAGCAAATTTCAAATCGGATCTGGAATTTCGTACTTATGAAGAGTCTGTCAGTAGCATAGAGTATATGCGAAACAGAAGTCATTGATTCCAACAAAAGAAGTCTGTACCAACATGTTAAACCTCTACCTACCCGTTCCCGGGTGAGAAGGGCGGGAAGACAAAGTGTACAGTGTGTATGTGTCCCTCAGGGAGTAAGCAGAGAAAGCAAAGCTCTTCTCTAGACTTAAAGACCTATAACGCTTCATCCACATTCTTCAGTATATACATAAAAGCTCGTCAGTTTCGAAGGGCGTAAAGGCAAAGTGCACATACAAGTACATACATACATATGATCACATTGAGCCCCTCAGAGGGTAAGCGTAGTGAGCAGAGCGCGAGTCTTCCAGACTTGCAGACCTCTATCGCTTCATCCATATTCATCTGTATCTTCATACAAGCTCGTCAGTTTCGAGTAGTGTACGTACCTGTGATGTGTTTTGGACCAGTCTGATGGTGCTGTCGGTATCAACGTCGTAAGACACCAAGTCACCATAAGCATTACGGAATAACACCTCGCTTCCTGCGAATGGAATTCAATTATGATTTAACGCTAGATAAAGTTGACAATTAACTTATCGTAATTATTATTCCATTCTAACAATGTCTTGATGTGTGTCATGTCTTTTTCACGTCTTCTAGGCTCTGTGGGCACACAGATCCGTAACGAGGTATAACAGAACGCTATTTTCACAGGATATATATTTAGGTGTAAAACGTGACAGATTGTCACAAAACGGTAGGTACATGACGTGGACATGAAGCTATAAGTATTTAGATTGGAAATAATTGCCCTATTCAATCTTTGTTCTTAATAATAATAATGCGTTTAAATATTCGCATTAATATAACATTATTATATAAAATAAATCTTAGCGAGGTAACTTAGCGTAAGTATTCCAATATATTTTTTTAGTATTCAGCCTGAAAAATGTTTCGTAGAGCCCAAAAATATGAGTATTAAATATCTTTGCGAGACTAAAACCTGTTTAAGAAAGCGGAAGTTTTGTTATTGAAGAAAATACCTTTTAAAAAACTTGGAATGGTTTTAATCATTCATAAAGCTTTTTACATACAGAGATCGGAGAAACAGGTATAAGACCCCCTAGTAAGCAGTTCGTATATGGATTAATTAAAAATAAAGGATATATGTGCTGGAAGCATAAGGTAGGTAAGCATAGTACCAAAAAAGCATATGACACATTCATTCAAATCATCACGTCGAGGCCCTAACGACGTAGGCAGAAGAGAAGCCACTTGTTCAACTTTTTCGAATATCAGAACCTTAGTCTTGCCTGCGTTTAGACGAAGCCTCTTCTTTTCACATTCTATGATAATGTTAACAATTTATTCAAAATCATTCTCTTTTACATGCAGTTATCCAGTTCTCTATACATCCAAATCAACACTTAACATGTTAATTTTCACAATCACACCGTCATTGCAAAGCACGAATAGTAGCAAAATTATTTTCCTAAATTCCTTACCCGTAGACCAAGTTGCATTGAACGAATCGGGCGAAAATACTCCATTGATGATGTCGTCCAACTCCAGAGGTGTTATTTCTGGACTTGGTGTTGTCGATGGACCCTCTGTGCTCGGCTCAGTGATTATTGGTGCAGTTGTAGTCGTTGTAGTTGTTGATAGTGTAGTGGTTGTGAATACGGATGTGGTTCCTTCAGTAGTGGAGACTATAGGCTCCGCCACTCCTCCCTCGTTGCCAGACAAGACGACCACCAGTGTTACGACAACTGCGATGGCGACCAACATTGCGATAAAGCCGACGATGTATGTTACTGTCTTTTTCTTCTTTGTCGCAACCAGGACCTTAAACAAAGGAGATTTGGGCATATTTTAAAATGCATATGATGAAGTCTTCAAAATATTTTGAAATGAAATCGTCAAATATTTTTTCGGGCCAATGAGTGAAAAATCATTTCCTTTGTAACTCAATTCTTGAATACTCACTTTGACAAATGACCCTTAAGTTAGTGTTAGCCACATTTGGATATATTTGTTCGGATCTAGTTAATACAGTAATAAAACAAAAACACAAATGCTCATCACTGAAATGTTAACTGCGGGGGATCTACAAAGTAAAGGCATTTATGACGTATTGCTAGTTGTAACAGAACTGAAAGATATAGATACACTTTGATACATAAAGCCGCCACAGAACTGATTAGTACTTAATATATTTGTATGGTGCTTACTTTAAAAAATTACATATTTTTTGTAAGGATTCTCTTTGTTTATATTCTAACTTTTTTTTCAGTTTTATAATATTATTATAGTTTTAAATTTAGTTTCCCTTGTACAATCATAAACACTGTCACATAGCTCCTGCATAGTGTGGTCTCCTGAATTAAGAAATCTCTATGAATGTTTTGTTCACGGTTTATTTTGTATACAGTTATAGGTATGTAAATAAATAAACCTAAATGCCTTTCACCTAAGCGCCCGTCAAATTATTACAACCTTTAATGTTTCTTTTTAATACAAGTACTCTACCAAAGAATTAACAAATATCTACCTTTTATGCTAAAACAAACAAAGCCATTGCTGCTTAGCCGCAGCTTAGTAATACATAAAATATTTAACATAAATGTGTCCTTCAAACATCGTCATCTTAGCATTTTGATCAAAATTATCGCCAATTTGAATATACCTAAAGACAATATTTACTCACATGGATGTATTCCACAACCAGCCACACTTCACCTCACTTAAAATTCACGGTCTTATTAATGTATCATTATTTATTAGTTTAAACAATTTTTAGCACATTGTAATCGCACTCAGCCGTCCGCATCAGCGAACATTTCAACAATAACTCTAGAGAGGGTATAGACCTTGGTTACGTTTTTATATCCAGCTTCCTCAGGGTTATCTGCAGTTATCGCTACGTGTTATAAAAAATTTTTTCACGTAAATATTACAGATCCTTGGTAGTAGTAGTACATAAGTCAATCAAACTGTCACTTTTTGTTTGCCAAATATTCTAGATCGATATCATTAGTATTTGTGTGAAACACATTTTTTTTACAAGCGATCAATGTTTCTAAGCTAGAGCTAGCTTACAGTACATTCATTTGGATCTTTTTTTTAGTGTGACTACTAATTTTAAGACATTATGAAATAAGAATATATAACGGACATCGCTGTGATTTATGAATTAATATTAAGAATGCCCCTTCAAAGTATTCACAGGCTGTAATATAATCCCATCGTTTTAACTCAGCCGCAGCAGTAGTAATTAAAGTAATTGATAAAACTATCTAGTACATAGCTTATACCGACCTTTAAACCAATAAAGAATTGAAGAATTGAAAAAAATATTCACAAATGTAAAGTAGGTAATTTTTTGTTAGTCTGTCATCATGCCCAAAAAATAACACCAATAGTGCGTAGATAATACCGATAAACCACTTGTACTAGTACGGAGCTTTAAATAAAGTAAAACCAATTGATAACTTTAAAACTATTCATTACATTCAAATATCTAATAACATGTTTTAGTCCTGTTCGCTCTGCAACTTCTTTGCACAGGCGAGGTATTACACCTTGGGTTTAACCCATGACGCGCTATAGCAATCAAATTGTATAGAACTGTCATGTATTATTTTACTCATTTTGTTTTCAATTGAACAGTATTTGCTATAATATTAAGATTCTATAAGACTGGTAACTCCGAAAACGTAACGAAAGCAGATTAAACCACCAACCAGATGGTCGGACGATATATTGATGCTTAACTCCGATCCAGAGGTCACTGACGGCACTCAATGCCCTCCTGGACTCAAGTGCAAATCCTGAATGTGATGTGCTGGCAGGTGAATGGAAGGTGATTTTGAATGAGTGTCTGCCATACGTAGAAAGAAGGCCATCTTCTCCTCGGTAATAAATTTATATTAACCTTATTTAATATTACTCATATGTATTTTTTTTACCTTATACCACCACGATGACCACGTTGTCGTGCTAACTGTAAATAAATAAATTAAATAAATGACTTACTTGGTCACTGGTGCCCATTTCCATCGTGGCGTTGCTGTTGTCTTGAGCCATGGCGATGAGGTATTATCACCTGTAGACAATAATGGATGGTATTAGAAATGCTACCTAGATCATATTGATTGAACCGTCAAAGATGGAAACGTTAAGGCTCTAAGCCTGCGAGCGTGTACTGTGAGTTTTTTTTGTTATCATTAATAACGTAAATATATCTGCGGCGAGGAGTGTAGCGTATACTAATATGATAGTGAAAAGAAGCCGTCAGCCATTTACTGATACCCAAGGATGCAACTCCAAGGGTATCACTCGCACTTTTCCAACGCTGCAGGAATATTTTCAAACGTTCTAGGAAACCTTTATGCTGCACTCTCTGAGAAGAATCTCGACGGTAAGTTCAAGGAGTGTCCCGCCCTTGAACACTCTAGAACTTGGGCGATCCTAGAACGCCTCTTTGAAACCACGAAGCACGCAATGTAGACTGATAAATTAGGTTGAAGCAAAAGAGATTCGTGAGTCTAAGGAAAGGTGCTCTTCTCTACCTACCAGACTAACAGACTCTGCGATAATATATTCTGTGAGTATGTAATTATTATAAAAAACGCGGTCAGCCTCAGTTTGTTTGTTATCAATTACGCTATCGCAAAATATTTCTCTAATCATCATAGCTTGTCTTATCACGCGCTATCGCTCCGAAATAATTGTTGCTATAAAAGTAATTACATTTTATAATGCCTTCGTTACATAGTAGGTACACATAGCCTCTTTTTTCTAGTGCCTAGTGGTAGGTAAGCTCTTACTGCAATGAAGTGAATCTCCGTTTCAAAGATTCAGTGTCAGTGTTAGTGTAAATTATTAATGGTCGATAATAGGTAGGTTTATAATCAACTTGTCTGCTCCATATCATAGCTGTCCAAGCAATTTAAATACAAATTACATTTCTGAAGGATTACATCGAGAGGAACCTGCATACGTTTAAGAAGACATTCAAAGACATACGTATTTATACGTATAACTGATACCGCGGGCTGTATTTGCTATCACCTCTATAGTAGATATAAAAGAATAGACACATTACATTAACATTAACATCTTATTTAAGCAATACTGAATGTCGGGTGTACCGGTACCACAGGTCGTAGGTTTCAAACATTCTATAAACGTTGTATTTCATATAAAAACTTGGGAAGTTAAGTAATTATTAGTTTTCTTGTAATTAATTATACCTACATCAATGATCATCAATGTCAATTATTTTTTATGCACTTTAAAAAACAAGGCATGATTTTTTGTTTATTTGTGGTGTGTAAAATTGTTCAACTTGCAAAACATACATACATACATACATATCATCACGCCAAGTCCCTAACGGGGTAGGCCGAGATAATAGAGCGCCAGTTCCCTCCAGACTTGCATACCTCTTTCGCTTCGTCCACATTCATACATGCTCGCCAGTTTCGAGTACTCTTGATTTTCCCGATATTGCGAAACATATTTATTTCAAAAAGATTCCGTGCCATGCCATGTCCTCTCAGTCCTTAAAAACATTTCCTTGATTATCCAACAGGGGTGTAAAAAACCCAGTCTCAAACTCGCTTTATCTAGATAACCAATTCCGTAGTCTTGCAAAGGTCACATGTCTGGCGTTTTGTATATAAACCAGATAACCGGCCAAATTTAGTTAGATTGAGTGTTGACCCCAATTAACGTTTAGTGTAATTCCAGGGCGGAAATTAGGAGTAGGGCTGCCCTAAATACCAAGAAGTCGTCAAAATACAAAATAACTGGACGTCAATCTAAATCAAGAACGCTGCTAAATTTGATATATTACGGTGGATTGAGAATAACTTGAATGCAGTTGAGATGCGATCGCAGTTGGTTTGGACACATAGAAAGGATGAGCGATGAAAGATTGACGAAACAGATATACAAAGCAAAAGTGTGTGCAAGAAGAGGCAGAGGAAGGCCACGTTCCAACTACCTGGATCAAATTGATCGGACTCTCAAGGACGGGAACGTTAAGAGTACTCGAAACCGACGAGCATGTATGAAGAGACTGATGAACGTGGACGAAGCGAAAGAGGTATGTAAGTCTAGAGAGAACTGGCGCTCTATACTCTCTGCCTACCCCGCTGGGGACTTGGCGTGATAATATGTATGTATGTATGTATGGATTGAGAATTCCGAAGAACGATTCCCATGAAAGTAAAGTACCTATAGATACTGGAATCCTACAGTGGGAATCAATCGAGTGCCAGCCCTAATTATAATATAAGGCATCAATAGTCTTAATAGTAGATATATATATATATATATATATATATATATATGTACGTATATAATTATCCAATGCATTTACATGAAAGAGCCTAAAAAAGCTCGGCCACTAGGTCGAGTAGCTCGAGAAGTTGCCTGCTTTGTAAAGATTGCAAGTTCGAATCACGACTGATTAATAAGTTTTTCTAAACTTAAGTATAATGATTAGTCACACCAAGAGCTTCACGGTGTTATAAACATTGAGAGAAATCTGTATACGATTGAGAAGAAATTCAAAGGCGTATGTCGTGTCTACTTACCCCTTCGGGACCCTTGTGCGGAGGCGTAAATTGAACATGTATACAATTCATAAATATATATCTTCTTGTCTTGATCCAAAAACTTTCACCTTCTATTCGCCGGGCATATATTTGCGTACCAACGTGGCAGATGGCGATTTTATTAACGTCAGGCACGACTCGACTCACTTCCTTGAATTTCTTCTCAAACGTGGGCAAGCTCTCGTATGTATTCGTACATGTTCACTGTTCAGAAAAACTCATTGGCACAAATAGGGTTTGAACTTACTTACCTGTCTTCTAGTTAACAACTTAACCGCGTCTTTTGAAAGATTATAGAATATTACATAACTTACCACGTTAGGTTACAAAAATCCAAATTTAAAATAAAACGAGTCCGGCCTTAGGCCGAATCCCCACCGCACTGAACATTAACAATGGATAATGTAAGATTTAGATATATAAAGATAAAAGAATTAAATATTCAACTATGCGATAGATAATGATAACAGCTGTATATAAAATAAAATTATTGGACATTGCTGATTATTGTTTATCTTGGCACGTGAATTAGGCTAATTAAAAAAACATAATTTCTACAAATGATAAGTGTCCGAATAGGACTGGCGCTTTACCTTCTCAGGTTACCCACTGAAGAACTCGTGATGATAGTTATTATACCGTCATTATTATCATCACGCAGATTCCCTCACGGGGTAGGCAGAGTGCAGGTTATATATTATACATATCATCTCAGTAATATATGTATATTCAAATAGAAATATAAAGAGGAATATCCTCTATAAAGGTTAAATATAAAAAAACGTTGGTAAGGATTTTAGATATTAAGAATTTCTTATATAGAAATACTAACTGTCGCGCCCAGCATCACTGCTTAGCTTGTATAAAAAATTGATTTTCATGCGGTCACCAATAAACAGTGATCAGGGATCTATGATCTGGTTTTTAATGAGAACATATAGGCTCAATATGTTCTACTACACGAGTGAATCCGAGGCGGGTCGCTAGTCAGTAATCTATCAGATGACCTGGGTGTAAGTTTCTTGGCTCTCGAGTGTAGGCGACCAATAAGTCAATCACACTCAACTTTTATCCACGCTCAAACCTTTTCTTATATTTTGGCAGAATAATCAATGAAAACTTAACTTGACATGTTCTCAAATCCCCTCTTTGCAAAAAGTCGTTACGAAAGCACAGTGTACTGAAAATCATTACAGAGGCGCCGCGTACCAATCTGCGCTTCGCTCTCAATTTCCGAATGAATTCTCCAGCGCCCTCTAACTCTACTGCACGAATCGGGGAGTACTTCAATTCAAACAAGCTGTTTCTTTATTTACATTGCTCTACCTTTTTATAGGGTTTGAACGGAGTTTTATGAGGTTTAACTTAAGAAAGTTAAATTCGAAGGCATTTGTTTCTTTTATTATAGAGATAAATATTTTACGGTACAGACGAAATTCAAACTTGCGATCTTTGTGTCGCAGGCAACTACTCGATCCACTCAGCCACCACGGCTTTCTTTATAATAATAATAATAATTTTATTTTAATAATATAATATAAAATAAATAATTTATAATAATAATATATCCTCACGCCTTCCCACAAGGGTCCCCGAAGGGGTAGGCAGAGGTGTCTAGGTAATACCCACACACCCACTTTCCGCCATAAATAATTTAGTGCATACCTAAATTGTAAATGATAGACACTGTTATCACATCAGCTTGCTAATATTAGCAACTAAAACTCCATTAAGTTGCATCGCATGATACAAACCAATATACATTACCTACTTACAGTTTCGTGCTGGAATCACATAATTGTTCTACTATTTAAAATGCTTGCTCACGATCACTTTCGTCACGCGTTCCTTGGTGCTGACTAGAATACACAATGACTCCAACGTAACAGCGTAACAACGTAACACTTTCGCTTCTTACCTAAAGGACTGCCAAGCAACATATCAAATGCTTGTTTGTTTAAATTATATATATATCCTCACGCCTACAAAGGTCCCCGAAAGGGTAGGCAGAGGTGTATAGGTAATACCCACACACCCACTTTCGGCCAGAGATATATTTTAGGTGCCAACGTGACAGATGGCGAGTCCATCGCCGTTACTCAAATACGACTATACATACGCCTTTGAATCGCTTCTCAGACGTACGTAGGTGTCAGGCAGTGGTGGCAGGCTTTTAAAATATAATGCATAAAAGCAAATATTTTAGCCAGTTAAAAGTGTTCTTACCTGTATGGAAGCCATTTTGAAATCCTCACAATGTTGTATCTGAGAATTTAACCCTACACATAAAATCTCACGATCTGAGGGAAATATTTTATCTGCAATTAGTTTTATTCCTGTATCTGGTTATATATACTATATCACTTCTTAAGGGATGAAAACTGGAAAAATGGTGCCTGCGTAATTTCGAAACTACATTTAAAACTATTCGAATGTAGGTACAGAAATATTTCCATCCGCGACCTATATTAAATGTTTTAGTTTCACACTATCTATGAAAAATATAACGAAGGTAACTTAGATTTGATATTATTTAAATTTTATCTCGATTAAATATCACACTTCTATCACCAGAAAGACAATGTATTGAACTGTTTGAAATATCTTGTACCTTTTATATGCTTACGTATCTCTGAAGTGTGTTTATCTCAAGATTGACACAGTTCCAATTCGCCTTAGAAAGCTATTATGTTTTATCTCTTACATCAATTTATAATTCAAGGTGGGCTCGGGAATATTAAGCGCGGCATTGCTTCAAGAAGGAAACATACCCTAAAATCCATAGTGACATTGGAAAATCACACGATAACTAGAGCGCAGAGTCATCTCAAATAGACCGTCTCAAAAGTTTTACCTGCAACCTTGTGGTGTTATATATAACGAATACCTTAATATTTTCGTTCAACATTGACATAATTAGCATTATCTGGGGTACCCCCAGTACCAAATTTTTTCATTCATTACCACATTTCAAAAGATCTCAGCCAAATGGCACAGCTTTTGAGTAGTGTCAAGCTCCTGCGATGTGTTTGGATTCTACAACTCGTCGAGTCATAACTATACTGGCAGAAGTGAGACCTATTTATCCATTACGCTGATAGTATAAGAAACCCACCTACAGAATGCCGACGTCATCACCTCTAGCCAGCGCCTAGGCTGCCGAAAAATATTTTCAACCGTAACTGTCTAGGTCTTTTGTTAAAAAATCTTCAACAGTTATACATACACAGTGAGATAAAAAAGCAATTTTCGTATCAGTGATACCACTATCAAATCTCATACGGCAGAAAATCCGATACAAACCGGTGGTCTATGCCAATTCGATCAAGGCGTCTGAAATATGTCGAGACCAAATTTTGCACGAGAAATATTTTTGTGAATTTGTGAATGATTCGAGTAGCTTGCAACGCCAACAGAATGTTTTGAACGAATGGATTTATCTGAACATAAATACAGTAGGTAACTAATCACACCAAATAATTCTTTACGATGAGATACGAAAAGAAACCTTCATATCTGTTTGTATGTATGATGTATCTATGGTAAGTTTGAGATGCGGCAAAGAAACTCGCTATCTATCACGCTGGCAACTAAAACAAAAGGAGGGCACATTTCTCCCTACCCCCTCTGAAAGGGTAGGCAACGCGCGAGTGATAACCCTGGTGTTTCAAGCGTCCATAGGCGGCGGTAACCGCGCACCATCAGGTGGACCGCATGCTTGTTTGCCACCCATGTGGTATAAAAAAAAACTTTTGGGAAAATGCCACGATATGTGTATAGATATATAAGTACCTTCTAGTAATATTTTAAGCATAAAATATTACTAAAAACATTGTATGTACCGGTAGAAGACTTGTCGGTTCGAAAAACACGGGAGTTCGATTTTAATACGAGGGTCATTGACATTTTATCGGGCACAAGGCTTCTTGCATCGAGCGTACAGAAAATGAAGACTAATTCGATTCACGAGTCTTAATTCGGTTAACGAGTAAGCCAAGTATCGGCTGAATTCAGAAAATCCACCGGATTTGCGGATATTTGAAACCAAGCGACTAATTTAAATATTTCCACTGAATTGGTAGAGGCTTATGAAGCTCATGGGTCTTTAATAATATTTCTCTTTTTAAATGAAAAACGAGTCTATTTATAAATATATTGTTAGTTATTTTACCGGTCAAACTACATCTATTCCGGTGTACGGTCATAAAATCTTTCATAGACATTGATTGACGATAAAGTAATGAAATTTATTAGTGATTTGTTTACGGTATAATTTTTATAACATTATATTCGTACAATGATGCAGGACGTCCCAATGTATTCAATTTCATATTATACAGAACATAACAGTAACATGATATAAATGAGTATGTAACTTATCGACAGACAACTACACAGTGGATCCTAGGTCGCTTGGGTGTAAAAAAATTATAAAGAAAACAAAAAAATTGGTCCAATGGTGGAAGAGATCAAAATACAGACTACACACAAAATATAATAACAAGTGTTAATTGATTTCACTAACCACTTACCGTCGCGAGATAAGTTTCTACCGCAGGGTATACATATGACAATATTGTGCAAATTGACCTAGTTCCAAACTAAGCTAAGTATGAACTTATAACTAGACGAAGTCATACATACATATGTTTAATAATATTTAGGTAAGATTAAGATTAATTAATAAACCAGTGGTGATCGAGTGGTGGACTGCAAAAATAACGGTAATATTCATCAACATCATCAGCCTACAGCAGTCCACTGCTGGACATAGGCCTCTGCCATGGCGCGCCACCATACTCTGTCTTCGGCCCTTCTCATCTATCCGCCGCCAGCGACCCTCTTAAGGTCGTCCGTCCACCGTGCCTCAGGACGCCCTACACTACGTTTTCCCGTCCGTGGTCTTCATTCGAGGACTCGTCTGCTCCACCGTTCATCTGTCCTGCGACAGATGTGGCCAGCCCAACGCCACTTCAATTTTATATAGACGTTCAATAAGTGTTCCCTATGTCCCTTACTTCGAATAATTTTCTTTTTCTTTATTTTAAGTAAAATTACACATTCAAGCTCTGACAGCCTGCATCAATAAGTTCATCTGAACATACTATACGTTTAAATAAAAGTAAGGAATGCTCTGCAATCATTTATTGAGATAGACTTCTTGGGTAATAATGCTACCTCGAGGCATAAGCACAGTGAGAACGCACTTAACAATAATTCCCTTAATATTCGGATAATGAAATGAGAGATATAATCACTGAACGACTTTGATACCTCCTGGTCTCTTTCCGGAGCAATCAACTGCGTGTTGCCCTACTTTCTGTTATCATCGATTTGACGTCACTTTCACAAATTGTCTGTGCGCTGTCTGAAACGTGTGTGGATATATTTGGTTGTTTTATCGAGAGCTCCTTTTATTTCCAAACACCTATTTTAGTACATCTATTTTTGGGTGCGTTCATTCCCATATCTGTTTATGTAACTTACACAAGTATCGCTCCATTAATCTATAATTAGCTATTACTAACTTCATGTGGTCGCAGTTTACCTGTGTTAATTTTTTAATAGAAATAAAGAAAACATATGTTAACATGTATATGTGTTTTTGCGTAACTTACATCTGGTCCATGTAACTCATGTATAATGTAATTTTAATCGGTTAAGTAGTCTTTTAGTTTATCCATTACAAACAATTTACAAACTTCCAAGCAACCAAATCTCCTCCTCATAATATTCAAAAGGACTTGTTTCTAGTCTAATTTGCACTTATCTGCGTGTCTGTTTTGTACGGTGACAGATTGACGCCCAAACAATTTGGAACCTTATTTCTTTTGTGGTAGAACACAAAATGCAACGTATTCGTTTACCATAGCCGATTAGAGCGGAATTCAGTCGAATGCCTTAACAAGACCACAAAAGAAAATCACCTGTGTATTGAAGATTGATGTAGCTCATTCGCATGAATGTTCTTTTCTGAATGTACGTTTCTTCCGTGTTGCTGATTCAAAGAGAATGATAAGACTAACGAATCGAGATAATGTCCACGTTCTTCACATATATTTACTAACATTAACTTGGCATACCTTACACACACTGGTGGGAAGACGTGAAGATAGAGAAAGTATATACAATAATGAATTAAAGTAATGAAATAAGGATATCTTTATGAATTTTATAAAAAGGTTGTAATAAATTAAGTAGGAATTTCAAATCAAATATGTATTCCGATATATTATGTATGTTTGAAGTTTATATTTTAGACAGTAATAATACAATTTAAACGAGCATTATTTAACTATTTAAAATAAAGAAAAACAAACGCCGTCAGTACAAAAACACGATCGGCTGTGAACGATGTGTTATTTTTTGTCCCTAAATATACCAATAATGGCTGACTGTTTAGTTTTTATAGAGTTCACAACAGTTCTTGTCACAATGAACTATAGACTTGTACTCACTTGTACTAGATGATCTATTCAAGGACACGCGCTTAGGGCGCGCACACGCGTAACTTTTCTGGGCGCTTTAATTACTCAAGATTGCGAATAGAATAGAATTATGGAGGTCAAATACATATGTCTCTTACACACTCCTTTTATACATAGATACATATCATCACGACGAGTCCCTAACGGGGTAGGCAGTGAGTATAGAGCGCCAGTTCTCTCTAGACTTACATACCTCTTGCACTCATTTTATAATTGTGGCAATATCCCCTGAACTTGACTGCAAGTTCTAAATAAATAACCAATAAACTTTATTTACAACAACAACAATTAACAATATTTAGAAAGAACAGTTGAAACTAACTAATTATAGATACAATATTTGTCCCAAATCGGTATCCCGAGGCAACGTGCCAAAAAGACTAACCAATTAAGAAATTAATTAAATTAAATTAAATATTTAAATTAATCAAGAAATTTTCAGATACAATATGGCAATACGATTACCACCTACCACACGGAAGGGCCGTGAACTTAAGCGAATGTTTTGAATAAACGAACGAAGTACTTATCAAAAGAACTAATTTAAAATATGTTTTACACGTGAACTACTACATGTAAATACTATTCATTACTTCGCTTGTTGTGGAGCTGATGTAAGCGGTCTTTTTACTATTAGTTTAGCAGAAATGGTTAGGTATTGAGTTCTATTCATATGTCTATTGATGACATTAACGACGCATGACATTTCATAACAAGGAATTAACCGTATTGGGAATCTATACTAATATTATAAAGAGGAAAGATTTGTTTGTTTGTTTGTTTGTAATGAATAGGCTCCGAAACTACTGGACCGATTTCAAAAATTCTTTCACCTTTGGAAAGCTACATTATCCCCGAGTAACATAGGCTATATTAAATTGGACCCGATAGGTGGCGCTGCGATCGAGTTTTAGGAATTTTAACTTTTTCACCCGTGCGAAGCTATCCCTTTCTGTGTGTCTTAAGGTGGATTCGAGAATGGTTTAGATTTACAATTGGACCCGATAGGTGGCGCTGCGATCGTGTTACGGGCAATTTAACTTTTTCACCCGAGCAAAGCTGGGCGAGACAGCTAGTTTACTATAACTTGGAAAAACCCGTTACTTCATATTTGTTGCAAACATAATTATTAAATGTTAATAGAATACAAGATTTGCTATGACATCTTTATTTTAATAAGATTCCATTTTAAATATCTTGGTGCTCTTGGCATAGTAGTGGTATCATCAGATATAAATGTTACTTAATATATTATCCTGTACTTTTTAAATATCTGAACCCCTCACGGGAATTGCATAGAAGGTAAGCGCCAGTCCTTTCTTATACAACATACCTCTCCTCCAGCCTCCTCACCTCAGCATTGAACCACTAGGGGTATGCAGAGACACTTTCCGCCAGAGAATGCTTCAGGTGCCAACGTGACAGATGGTGAGTCCATCACCGTAACTCAAGCACAACTATACATGCGCCTTTGAATTTCTTCTCTAACGTATGTATGCAGGCGTCCTCTCGATGATTTTCTACCATAAAACTCGTGATGTGATTAATCACTGTACTAAGTTCGAACTTCCAATCTACTCTCCCCCTACTTCCCTCCCTCTGCCTACTTCTCCTCTAAAAAAAGATGTTGATACATGTCGATTGTGTATATGAGTGTACATTACTTTTACAAGGCGTTAATCACGCATCTTACTGGCAACTCAGTTGGAATGATATAACAAGCTACTTGTGCCCTACTTGAAAATGTCTCTCGTTACCCTTGAGTACTCGCATGTACATTAAGCCTATGGTAAAAAGGGCAATGCACCAAATTATGCATTGCATTATTATTAACTTCTATTGATAAGTTTCTTCAACATATGCTAGCAGCGTCACCGGCGTTAATTTTATTTAATAGATTGAAGATACGTTTCTGGGAAATTATGAGCAACATATCCTTTTTGCTGTTTCAGCTTCGAATAATCAATCTCTGTGCCAAATTTTATCCAATTCCGTTTGGCACTTTTTGCGTAAAAAAGGGCAACAAACATATTTGTAAACTTTAAATATATATTTTCAATAATTAATCACAATGAACGGGGAACCTGCACTAGTTGGAGAGGAAGAAGAAGAATAACAGTACTGTATGTACATATTCTGAAATAACAAAAGAAGAATAACAGTAATGTATGTACATATTCTGAAATAACAAAAGAAGAATAACAGTACTGTATGTACATATTCTGAAATAACAAAAGAAGAATAACAGTAATGTATGTACATATTCTGAAATAACAAAAGAAGAATAACAGTACTGTATGTACATATTCTGAAATAACAAAAGAAGAATAACAGTACTGTATGTACATATTCTGAAATAACAAAAGAAGAATAACAGTACTGTATGTACATATTCTGAAATAACAAAAGAAGAATAACAGTACTGTATGTACATATTCTGAAATAACAAAAGAAGAATAACAGTACTGTATGTACATATTCTGAAATAACAAAAGAAGAATAACAGTAATGTACGTACATATTCTGAAATAACAAAAGAAGAATAACAGTACTGTATGTACATATTCTGAAATAACAAAAGAAGAATAACAGTACTGTATGTACATATTCTGAAATAACAAAAGAAGAATAACAGTAATGTATGTACATATTCTGAAAAACATAAGAAGCGCAGTCAGCCAGCGTTAAATATACAACTGGAAAATTGGTCATGACAATTAGCACTTTACCCGTTGAATTTGCGAGTAATCGCTCTAATTATGAGGAATTATCGCACTTAACCTAATCTTGATGCTGTAATGAACAGAGCTTGCTCTGTAGGAAAGATGTGGGTGGATGCCGCTGTTACACATACAAGCATTTTATAGCCATACTTTGGGAAATTCTACACAAATAGACATAATACCAAACTAAGCAAAGCTTTTACTGTGGGGCAGGACAATGTTATATTTACATACATTCATTTCCCATTTGTATTTTGTTGTAGTACCTGCGCTTTTAGACTTTTTGTTTATGTAATAAAATAGTTTGACGAAGCACAAGGCTCCATCCTTTCTGTACCTTCGATAAGAAAGCCAATTCAATAAACGTCTAAACAGCAAACACATATCGTATATATAAACACGTATATATAAACACGTATAACAGCAGGTATTGTTTGACGTTTGAATGTTAATTAACACTTGTGTAATTAAGTGTCTTGGATGTTTGTCAGACTTCATAAAGAGAAATAAACCTATCATGTATATTTGCAAAGGTAAATACACCTGAGACCTTTGAAGGACAATGTTGCATGTGTTGAGTTATTGTAATGTTTCAGTATTTCCAACGTGGCAAACAAGTGCTTAATAAGGCCCAACACCACCTAAGTATGTAATTCACGCCTTGTCACAAAGGTTCCTAAATCCTTAACGCGCGGACAGAGGTGTCAGCACAGAATGCATAATATACTATGTAGTGTCGGGCTTTCCCCACCAGAGACGCATGTATTTAGGTACCAGCGGGCCGTTTCGGGTCGACTATACATACTGGCTTAACCTTCTTCACAAACACTTGATTTTTCCTCTCGATGCTATGATGTGATGTTCCTTGGAAATGTAGGTATCGTTATCTCTGCCTACCCCCTCGGGGTGCCGTGTGAAAAAGCGATTCCACTTTGTCCGATTTGCTATGATTGCTTATAATATGAGAGGCCAATAATACCATCGTATATTACACCATCCAATTCTTATATATTCTTTCCTCGTGATATTAATTTAGCACATAATATGTCGGTCGTAATTCATAATTGATTAGTTATTTCCCCCTTTATTGTTATGCGCTTACGCAAGTTTGGCGTGTAATTCGTTTATTTATTTTCAATAATTACGTAATAACATACGTTATTATTGAAAATACTGAAGATACCCATAATGTTTCCTGGGTGAAACGGAATACAGCATGTGTAGGAAAGATAAAAAAAAATGTTCTTTGATTCATAAGGTAGACTCTTTTGTAGTATGCATCAAAGTTGCTTCCCGTCGTCTGTACGCTTAGATCTTTTAAACTATTATGTAACGGATTTAATGCGGATTTAATTATTAAATAGATTGAAGAAGAAGGTTTATATATACATACAACATACATATCATCACGCCGAGTCCCTAACGGGGTAGGCAGGTAGTTTATACATACCTATCATCACGCCAAGTCCCTAACGCGGTAGGCAGAGAGTTCGCTCTAGACTTACATACCTCTTTCGCTTCGTCCACATTCATCAGTCTCTTCATACATGCTCGTCGGTTTCGAGTACTCTTGACGTTCCCGTCCTTGAGCGTCCGATCGATTTGATCCAGGTAGTTGTAACGTAGTCTTTCTCTGCTTCTTCTTGCACACACTTTTGCTTTGTATATCTGTTTCGTCAACTTTTCTTCACTCATCCTTTCTATATGACCAAACCAACGTAACATGCCTTTCTTCATTTTTCAAATCACGCCCTCAATCACGCCAGTTGATTTGCGAATCTCTTAATTGCGGATTCGATCTAAGATCGTTACTCCGCACATTTTTCGAAGAGATCGCATCTCGGGAGTTTATATTATCTTAATATATATATTTCTTGTGTGCGTGTGTATGTGACTGAACTCCTCCTAAACGACTGGACCGATTTTGATGAAATTTTTTGTGTGTGTTCGTGGAGATTCGAGAATGGTTTAGATTCACAATTGGACCCGATAGGTGGCGCCACCATCTTTTTTTTTTCACCCGAGCGAAGCTGGGCGGGACCACTAGTTTTATATAAATATATAATTATAATAATATAATATTTATATAAGTTTAGTGTATACTACCCAAGGAAGCAGAGCTAATGAATGAAAGGGTACAGCAGGATTCCAATGTGACTGCGATGAGAAACGTGAGGGTGGATGCTGATGTTCACCTTCGCATGCCAGTGCATCGCAATATAACATATTATACTAGATGTAGGTACGCCCTGCTCCGCTTGGCTAAAAAAGGAACGTGATCGCAGTGCCACCCATTGAATCTAATAATTAATATAAACCTTTTTAGGTTTTCACGCAATCACACAACACCGTTAAAATCTCGAGGCTAAAGAGGAGTTCAGTGATTTATACACAAACAAGCTTCTACTGTTCGTGTATAAATGAACTCCTACATAAACCTACATACATAACATAACGCCTATTCCTTCATGGGATAGGCACAGAAGGTAGAGCGCCGATTCTCTCTAGATTCACTTCACCCACATTCATCAGCCTCTTGATAAATGCTCGCCAGTTTCTCAAAGTAGGTACTCGTGACGTTCCTATCCATGAGTGTTCACCCTTCCTCCACGCATGTTCGCAGAATTATACATATTAAAAATAAAACAACCACGGAAGTACAAGTACAGTTAAGGAATAATAGAAAGGCATGTTTTGGAAGCATTATATATTTATATAAGGCTTTAATTTTTTTAAATAAGCGTTACTACCCTAGTTTTGATTTAGATATATGTACATATAATTCTTAATATTTGGACCCTAATTGGAAATTTGTAAAAAATTCATTCGCAGAAATATAACTTTAGATATTTATAGAATTTTAAAGGCTCCCAAGTAATTATGAATTACATTACTTTCACTTCATTAAACACATTATTGCATTAAAATAAAGCGATTCTAGAACGGCCAACCGTAAAATGTGGACGCAAAAAAGCGCATAAAAGAAAATAGGTTGAAATTATGAAAATACTACGAACCTTCTTTCACAAATACGCCCTCTAAAGCACCGGTAAATTGCTCGTTAACGAATTAAAAAAATAACTCGTCCAGCATTCAACATGATTTTCCTGTACACGATTTACTTCTATACTGTGGAATCACAGTCTTTATTATTCCAATTTTGAAAGTCACTTTTTAAGTCACTCGTCCAGTTTGTATTGTAGTGTAACAAGCCCTAATGGGCACGCTCCACATGGGTGCATATTTGTGAACACAAACAACTCGCGATGTTTATCAACTAGCCGCGAGACTGTTGGCGACGGAACAAAACATCAGGCCGTGTGGCGCGACTCTCTGTGCTCTACTGACGGACGCGCGCCCGTCCCTACTTCTTGCCGGCCTTTCTTGCAGAACGGTAGTAAGTACGGAGCCTAGAGCATTTCATCTTGCATAAGTTAAACAATAGGGAAAGTTATATTTGACATAAAATTTAATTATTGACAATTACATTTAGAGACAACTCTTCGTCCTGTCAACCTTTCGGCTCACAAACACGTTTTATTGTGCTAAGTACCTGTATCCCGCGGTTTCACCCACGTAAAGGTTGCTTTTAGTAAGCATTTTTTTCTGAAATAGTATATTTATTTATAAATAAAATAAAATATATTTATTTTCCCAGCTAATAATCGTTTTGTATTTAGCTCTGTGTCAAATTTTACATGATTCCGTTCAGCCGTTCTGGCGTGATTGAGTAACAAATATCCCCACAAACTTTCGCATTTACAATATTTGTAGGTTTCTAGTCTAGGATTGGTTGCTTGTGGCTCCGTTGCCATATCAATAATAAATCTAACGTTGACACAGTTAACTATCGTTGGTTTATAATTGGTGTTGGTACCACTCTATCTTTAAATAGGAATGTAACAAAGTGAACCAGGGCTCTAGCATAGAATATTCATGGTATGCTAACGAATCTGGGGCGAAAATTTCTCAGCGTAAAGGGCTACAAAGTGCCACTAAACGCAAGAGCTCATTAATGTCACTGATTTAAGCAAAGTTCTTACCCTAGAGCTGTCAAGGAGGTTCAAATTACTAGTGACAATTCGTTCGTTACAAAGTTTGAATATATCGTGCTAAAAAGTTATTGTATGCCCGACGTTCGTTTAGAAACTGGCGCTTGTCCATTTCGATTAAAACAAGTTTGTGCCTATATCACAAAAATACATTAAAATGTTTGTAATAATATTTATTATAACGATGAACACCAAAAATAATATCATTGAACTAAATAAAAAAAACACTGTATTTGTGTGCGAACTGGCCGCTAAGAAAAAAATACATTTATGTATTTAAAAGTAACAGACATAATTTTTGTTAAACTGACTCGATTTAACTTTCTCTGAAGTGATATAATTATGCGGTAAGACACAAAGATAATATTATTACTCACTATTTTATAAACACACCTGTAAATCATAGGAGAAGGCCTCGCCCAGCTGAGGGATGTAGGTAACAGGCTAACAGTTACAGGAACATATACATAACTTTTTTATGGGTAAAAAATATAGAATAAACAAAATTTATTTCAGAAGCTCTGGTTGACCTATCACTTTAGGTGAACCGAAGCGAGTATTGCCTGCTTTAAGCCTATACTAATGTTATGAAGACGCAGAGTTCGTTTGTTTATTTATTTGTACGCGCTTATCTCAGAAACTAATCCAATTTGAGGATGATTTTTGGCATTAGGTAGCCCGTTCATTGAGGAAGGCAATTAAAACTAAAGGACACAGCTAGTGAGGCATATCTTCGACTGACTAAAACTAAAAATAGCTCAAGGTTTCAACAGCACAGATCTGACTGATTCCTCTAATAAATGATAACCACTTAGTTACTGGGGTTACCTGGTGGGTAATTAACATTGAAATTACTATAGCTGCCTAACTACATAGGTATAGACTTAAAAACACTCTGATAGTAGTTACTAGATCTCCTGCATCATATGAATTATTTATACCACTGATCAACCTAACTAAACGGAAAAAATATACTAATTTATATACATTTCAACACTCCGAGCTACTCACGGAGGAGGCAGAGGGAAGAGTGCCAGTTCTCTCTAGTCTTACAGACCTCTTTTGGTTCATTAACATTCATCAGACTCTTCATACCAGCTCGTCGGTTCCGAGTACTTTTAACGTTCCCATCTGTAAGTGAGCGATCGATTCGATCAAGGTAGTTGGGAAGTGTTCTCTCTTTGCCCATTCTTTCCATTTAGAAACGAAACATAATACACAATAAACAAATATAGTAAGGTAACCAAAAAAGAGCTCAATTGGAGTAGAATTAAGTCTATTTAGACAGCACTTTTGGGGAATTATGAATGACCCAATTGTAACAAATAATAATAAGCCAAAAGCTAGCATAATACTTTCAAAATGTTTATTTAGAGTACTCATCTTAACCGAGCCGATTAATCTTAACTCTTTGAAAGTCTTCCCCCAAGGACCCCAATCAAATCCAATCCCGCATCGCACGCGGCCGGCATTCTAATCTATTTCCAGTCTCTAATCAAGTCATCTTGATTTGATTTCAAATGGATATAAAATTAATTTTCAAAAATGTGCAATATTAATTCTTCTATACTAATGTCATTCAAACGTTTTCTATATACATCATTCCATAAAAACTCAATCCATATAAAAATGCGTAAAAATCCATACCTTTATCGTGAAAAAATAGTCGTTTAAACATCTGTCAAAACTAGATACATTTTTGTATAAGGATTCTTGCTCCTCTCATACGAGCATGACACTTCTAGCTGCGCAATATATTCGGTATCCTCAACCGATAAGATTCACTTTTGCTTTAATCCTCTGACATGAAAGTAATTGGTTTTAAGAAAATAATATAGTATAGGCTTCGGATGTTGTTAAAAAGAAATCTTTCGTTCTTTATAATCATTAACGAGAAAGCAATGCCCCTAATCAAATATCCCTTGCAAGTCAACTCCGAACAAAAGATGGATTACCGGCCTTTGGTAGTTATGAAAGTTTAATAAATTTCAGACCTGCGCCGTCCAATTAATGTACCTTGGGAAGTTTATTACACACAGACAAGGCTGCCCAAAATTTGAACACCTCATTTTAGACTATAATCAATATTAGATGAAGAGGCAGACGAAGACTACGTTCTAACTACATAAACTGTGTACTCCTTTAGTAATTGTGATGGTATAGCTTGCTTTAGCGGTATAAAATACAGGATCAAATCGACCACTAGAATTGGATCATAATTTACATACATTTACGTACATATACACATATTTCGTTTCTTTGATTCATCAGTCTCACTATACATAGTCGCTGGTTTCGAGTTCTCTTGAGATGTCCATCCTTGAGTGGCCGATCAATTTGTTCAAGAAATATAAATTCTTGATGTACATAATATATAATTGAGGGCCGTGGTGGCCGAGCGGTTCAAGTGGTTGCCTGCAACACAAAGATGGTAAGTTCGAATTTGGACTGTGCCAATGAGTTTTTCTGAATTTAAGTACAGTGATTAATGACACCACGAGCTTTAGGAGGTGAAGGAAAACATCGAGAGGAAACCTGTGAAACGTTTGGGAAGATTTTCAAAGGCGTAGGTATGTATAGTCGTGCTTGAGTAACGGCGGTGGACTCGCCATTTTCTGGCGGTATTTCTGGTGGGTGTGTGGGTACCACCAATACACATCTGCCTACCCCTTCGGGGGTCCCCTCACTGGGATATTTCATAAATTATGCTTTTCTTTTAAAAATACCTTCAAATATCAACTACAGTGTTTGTCACAAACTGATTTATTCACCCAATAACAATAACAGCACTATGCAAGAGCAGTGTCCGCCTCCCTTTCACTACGGACGTACTTACCGCTGTTTTAGGTCGACAAGAGATACTTACCCAACGTTGAATTTGTTAGTTGTGTAATGTTGCGTAATTATGATATTGGACCTCTGATACTCTGGCCTCTAACCATAAAATTGTAACTTCCTTCTGGGTCCTTATATCATGACACTACTGCATTCATAATTTGAGAAGGGTGAGAGAACAAGAGATTAGATTAGATTAGGTTTGGCACCCATGAACAATGTTATAATGAAGGTTATTTCGTTGTTTTTTACATATTTGTAATCTAGAGACTTCTTTTTAAGCCATGTATGTGTTATGAGATCCCGTTTTCTGTAACCATGTTACACTGCTTATGTAAGAATTAGTGAGTGTTTGTGTTTGTTAGTGTGTGTGTGTGTATGTGAGTGAGGGTGTGCTTACATGTGTATGTGTGATTATTTGTCACTGACGTCGGTGGTGTTGATAGCGTACACAGACAGCGGTTATCATCGCTCACTATCAGGCCGGCCGCACTCTTTTTTGACACATTGATTTGGACAGGCGAAAGAACACTGTAAGTCTAGAGAGCACTGGCGCTCTCTCTGCCTATTCAATTAGGGACTCGGTGTGATGACATTCATTTTAGTAGTTTAGGAATAAAGAAAATATCGAATAACATGTCCAAACAGTCCACTTTATTTACAACAACAACAATTAACAGTATTTACAAAAGTAAATTCTATAACTAACTACTTACCTATATGTAGATAAAATATTTGACCCAAATAGGTATCCCGCGGCAAACTAACATTGTGAACAAGTCTAAAACTCAAACGGGGACTGTACACTTGTTTCTCTTCGTAAATATTGCATAGACTGTTTGCAAGGCATCCATGCTAGACGACAAATATTTACTGCATCTACGTTTGGGTTGTTCGTACCTACATCTTGCTTAATTCAAACACTTCATATAAATTCGTTTATTGTACTGAGGCAACTTGTACCTTACATACTTTATTTTGCTTGAGATTTTAGATAAAACAGATAACAAGCAAATGCAATTTTCTCACCTCTGTTAGTGACACCTGCTCGGCCTAAAAGCCAGGCTTCAAGAATTTGACAGACAAGAGATAAACATTGTAGCACCCCAAATAAACAGACCAACGTGACAGATTGTAAACCAGTCAAGCCCAGCTTCCTAGCTCGCAAATGTAACACCCGCCGCCAATGTCCTTAAGTGTGTTTACTTAGCATCTAAGTTCCTGGCTGGAGGCCTTTAGTTCTCTCCGTGGCTTGGTTAAGTAGCTAGTTCCTGGAATTCATGATACAAGGGGAAAAAAAGACAGACACCATAGTATCCAAGTTTATGTAAATTTATACGTAAATTGAGCAGATACTGTCGCCGTCGTTCAGGCGCGTCCGTGTATCTTAGGATTTCTTCTCTAAGTAGGTATGTAGTACACATTTATTATCGACTCATTCAAAAGAAGGATATGAGATGATAATAATATCTCATGGAGCATACGTTAGCACTGTAACAACAATGTTTCCTCTAATTTCTTTCCTACTTCCTATTAATATTAATGTTAGTTAATTCAACTTAATTGAATTGAGTTTGTAAGTCATCTAGTCTTAAAAGTAATTCCCCGTGCATGTTCGGCGCGTATCATCATTATTATTATTCACAGTGCGACCTAAACGCGTCATCGATAACAATACAAGGATTCCCGTAGTACAACAATAAGCAAATTTAGTTCTTATCAAAACTAGGTGAATGACCCTGCCCTGTGATTCAGGTCTCCTTTGAATAGGTGCCATCATATAATTTTTGTTAATGTAGCTCGCCTGAATGTACGCGGTTAGCATAACCTATAGACGCTTGCATGTACCCTTGGAGCTAGGTCGTTTGCGGGTCATTTTTTAAAGGAACAATACGCTGGCATGTCAACTTGGAGGTCATTAGCGGGTCATTTTTTAAAAGGAGTAATAGCTTTGTTAATACTAGGTGTTACGAATATTGAGTATGTCAGTACTGGAAGTATGCAGTAGTTTAGATAACCTTACGTAAGAAGAGGCGCCTGTTACACTGCCCGAGAGCAATTGAGCGTTTTAGTAAAAACTTCTTTGATTTCGAGATATGCCAGTCGGTCTCCTCGAATATTTTTTTTAACGTAACTATTTTTGTGCCATCTAGTATGTAACATAATATTAAAGTTTGGTAGCCGTCAGGTCTAGAGGTCAGAGCTCGTGGCTGCGATTAATGCGAGCTTTGAGGTCGTAGGTTTGATTCCGGCTTAAGTGTTTGTACCCTAGTCTTTGATGTCCTATATACCTATTTGTGTTTATATCTAATGATATAGGTAGCTAGCGTGATGATATCGCCGCCCCCGGAGAACAAAATGGCAATCGCAAAATCACAACTTTTCAGGAAAAATAAAAAACCGATTTTAGCTGATTTCTGGTGATTCACTGAACAATATAACAAAGTGAATTAGCTCAAATGAAAGCAAATTTTTGAAGTATTCTTTTTGTCAAAGTATTATATTTAACAGTAGTATAATTAAATAGGATATTAACAAAATAAGATATTGATAAAAATTAATCGACGTCAAGATTTTTTAATGTCCGTTGTCCTTTTATTCTCGGTTCATCTAAGCGGAAACAAATATTGCAATGTTGCATTGTAATTTTGTTCAGTGATTATTGACAGCTAAATTATCGAAATTTAATGTCACTTATCATTGTATTCTCGTATGAATTTTTGCATTTTTGTATGGTAATAGAACTTTGGACGGTTGTTCTTGCCTTCAAAATAAAACAAATTATATGGTAACCATTGGTTGCTTTAATTTAATATAATGTTTTAATACAATGACAATGAAACATTTTATTATTCTTCCTCGCTTTGATCATCAATAGGTCTTTCGATAAAGGTCAGAGACTCATAGACCCATGGTAATAACTTGGGATTGCTTCGCTCTTACACAGGCTCATCAGGTCAGCATATAATGCCTTGGTGAAAGGCAAACGGTCGGTATACGCTGCTTTCCATTGATGTTCAGATGCAGAGTTTGTCGTGTTTGACGCAGTCTGGCGGGCACCTCGCTTTCTTCTTGCTGGCAATTTATGTTGAAATTGAGTATCCATTTGGGAATACTCTGCATCAAAATCGTACTTGTAAGATAGAAGATGAGGTTGCACATGTGGAACATTTACTTCCATAATTTTAGACCACGATGTTTTCTGATCAGCTACATCTTTGACCCAATTCCTATTGATTATTTGTTATTTTATGTCATAAAAGTCATTCTGCAACATTTCTTTGTGTACTTTTCGCCAGTAACTTTGGCATTAATTATGATAGTGTACATCTGGCAGCCCCGGATCTAGGGGGGCAAGCCGGGGCCTATGCCCCGGGCGGCAAGTTCAAAGGGCGGGCAAATTCACACGTCCAGCCGGTTCAGACATTACCCGGAACAAACAGACAGACAGACAAATAGAGTTCTAAAAAATATATTTTGAGATATGTATGTACCGTGTGTATACATTCTTATGCATTTAGTACATCATCACGCTAAGTCCCTAACGGGTTAGGCAGAGGGTATAGAGCGCCAGTTCTCTCTAGACTTGCATACCTCTTTCGCTTCGCCCACATTCATCAGTCTCTTCGTACATGTTCGTCGGTTTCGAGTACTCTTGACAATCCCGTCCATGAGCATCTTTCATCTTCTTTCGATTTGATCGAGGTAGTTGGAACGTGGTCTTCCTCTGCCTAGTCTTGCACACACTTTTGCTTGTATATCTGTTTCGTCAATCTTTCTTCACTCATCCATTCTATATGTCCAAACCAACGTAACATGCTTTTCTTCATCTTTACAATCACGCCCTCATTCACTCCAGTTGATTTGCGAATCTCTTAATTGCGGATTCGATCTAAAATCGTGACTCCGCACATTTTTCGAAGAGATCGCATATCAACTGCTGTTTGCCAGGATTTGCTGCCATACAATAAAGTAGGCACCAATATCGCATTGTAGAACTCGGGCATTCTTGCTGAGCCTTTTACTGCTTTACTTATTACCGGCAGTTATCCTGCTTTCAATATATTTTACATACTTTTCATCTCATGTGAACATGCTTCCTAGATATACAAATTCACTCGGTCACTTGTTCATCTCTTTCGAATGCCAGAGCCTTAGTCTTGCCAGCGTTTAGGCGCAGCCCCTTCTTTCTTTCACATTCTTCTATCATTACCGTAACTAGTGACTGCAGTTCGCCCTCTGATGACGCCAGTAAAACCGCGTCATCGGCGTATAGTAGTTGACCACTAAGTTTCCCAATTTCACTCCACATCTGTTCTTTCTTAATGCTCTCAGACAGTTATCCAGATATATAATGAACAGCCAGGCAGACATGATACACCCTTGCTTGACCCCCGACTTTACATCAAACAGGGTGACATCTCACCGTTAACCCTAACGCACGCCTTGCCATCACTATAGAGTGATTTCACGGCATGCAGTAGGGAACTGCTCACTCCATATCCAGGTAACACGTGTCAGAGTTCCTTTCGTACGACTCTATCAAATGCCTTCTCTAAGTCGACGAAAGTGCAGAAAAACTTTTGGCTATTATCCAAAAACTTTTCCGCGATTCCGCGAAGCGAGAAGGTTTGATCCATACATACTCTTCCTGGTCTAAATCCACCTTGGGATTCCCAGAGAAACCTTTCGGATCGCTCTTGCATTCTGATCGTCAGGATCTTCGTGTACACTTGACTAGCTAAGCTGACGACAACACTAGGACGCTCATGAGCATACTGATTTTAATTTGTAAACAAACATTGCTACTTACGCAGACGCACACACAATATTGCATTAGGCTATCACTACTTTACCTAACGACAGAGGATGATGATTATGTTTCGCCGTTCATTATTAGAGAAACGTTTTCTCAATCAAACGTTAGCTGCCAAACAAAGGTATATTTTTACGAGAATAAAATTACAACATCCAGAGCACTATTATTACAGACTCGTTTGCACGGGAATATTGTGGCTATCGATATTACCATTTTGATAGTAGATGAAAATTTTTACTATTGTTATCTGGCAATTTTATTCGCGAAACTTTGTAAGTAATAAAATACTTTATGAGTAACGACAAATAAAATATGAAAAAAATTGTAAAGGTGTATTATGCTCCATTAGACTCGAATATGGTATAACATTAAAAATAAAACCGTTTAACAAGACAATAGCGATTGTCATTTTGTTCTCCGGGGGCGGCGATATGTATGTATGTATGTATAGGTAGTTACGTCCCCAAAGTAGGTACATGGTTTGCTTAGTTTTGAACTAGGTAAATTTAAGTAAAATTTATTTATTGTACGCGGCAAGAAAATGCCAAAAATTATTAACATATAATGAAAATAACTTGCTTCTCAGCGATATGAAATTTTGCGGTACAACACATATTCAAACATTGAAAACTTTAGCTACTTCAATCTCCGATCCGCCAGCAGTAAATCTTCTTAGCTTTTGAAGGAACCCAATTACAACTTTATTAACTTTGAAGTTAACTAAGCATCTCGTCTACTAACATGTCTTTACTCCAGAGTTTATCCCTTGACCCAGTTTCGACAAGCCACGCTACACTGTTATACACTCACGAACGACAAACAAAAGGTTCTGTTATTACCTACATTTATAATAGGTATCATGGAGATAGCGTTAGGCCATACATGGTACATGCCAGAAAAAACCTGTGTTAAAAACACATTTTCGAAAAATAGTACTTATATTATTATTACTCAAATATACATGAGTAATAGATAAAATTACTTTTTTTAGGCCAAGTAATTTAGTTTTTTACTATAGTCCGTACGCGTCAGTACCTACATACTTTGTAAAATATAATATTTTAATAAACGATAATAAAATAATAAACAGTATACGACCTCGTATATATGTATATAATGGGTATCACTGAATGTAGATATCATGACTGACATAATAGTACAATAGAACTAAAACTATGTGTAAGTAACGTACATATCTATAAAAGGACAATCTTCTAAAATTGTAAAATTTTACCTGTAAATAAAATTTAAATTAAGGGAATTACCCTATTCCAAGCCTTTAAATTGAGAGAGCATACCTCGACTTCCGGTGTGAACACGTCATACTTAGCCCCCTTTTGCGGTGGTAGCAGCTCCTTCCTGTGTAATTTAATTACTTTTTCCCCAACCATCAGCAGCCAGGCGCGAAGGCGCGCTAGCATCATTAGAGCTCAATAGCTTGTTTTTATTGAGTAACGCCTTCCCATAAGGTTGTATGGGGACAGTGTATTATGCACGAGCCTTAGTAATGAGTGCGTCCCATGAGATTGCATGGGGACGACATGACTCTGCCACATTATGGGATGTACTGGTGGCAATGGAAGGCTGTTATGAGCGGGAGCATTGAAGAATGAAATGATGTTTTTTCTTAAGGTCTGAAATAGAGCTTAGGTACTAAGGTTAACATCTGAAAAAGAACTTGATTAAGGTTAAATGCTGAAATAGAATGTATATTAAGCAGACAGCAATAAAAACTAGGCTTGGAATAGGGTAATTCGCTTAATTTAAATTTTATTTACAGGTAAAATTTTACAATTAAGCTTTTTGTACCCTATTCCAAGCCTTTAAATTGAGATGTGTTTGTTTTCGGCTGCTGATACAAGTAACGCCAATGTGATTAAAATAGAACTAAAAGGAATAAAATCCGTAGGCATGTTTATTTTTATTTCAAAGAAAATGTCTTCACTAAACAATCACAAAGCAAATTAATCAATGTAAATCAAATGGGATTAAAACATTTTAACACCTGAGAAGATTTTCTGGGAATTGGTTGAATTTCCTTTCTATAAAATCTATGGAATGTTGATGCACTCTTCCAGTTACCTCGGGATAGAATATCATCAATACTATGACTTTCAAGCCAGCTGGCTGAAGCCACAGCCGATCTAATACTGCCTGCCGAACTGTCAATTCCAGCATTCTTCAACACGGATTTAATCCAACCACCTATAATAGTTCTCGACGCTGGTTTTACTATACCTACTGATGTGACAAATAAGTTATCAATATTTCCCCTTCTCTCTAGAGATGTACTAATTAACTTCTTTACCCAATACACTGGGTCTATGTTTCGATTAGATGAGTGAGAAGTAAGGCGCCAACCAGACTGTCGGTGGCGAGTACTATCAGTTTTTGAACCAAATTCGGGCCAGAAAATTATAGAGTCCTCATTAACCCTACAGAAAGAAGCACCAATTTTTAAAAGAGTTAGATCATGTACTCTTCGACCCGAGCACAATAAAAGCAAGGTAGCACATCTCTTAGAAGTTTCGAAGATAGAATCATTTATAGGTTCGATAGTTTCCAAATAGTTACATAGGTCCTTGATATCCCATATGGGTGCTTTAGCTTTTTGGGGTTTACATAAATTTATTGCTTTCAGTGCCTGTCTTACAAGAGTATGGCTACTTAAAGCAGGGAATTTTGGGCAGAATGTAGAGACAACAGACCTATGAAGACAAATTGAGCTATATGCTAGATTAACATTTTGAAATAAATATATCAAAAATTTTGCCAAGTCTGAAGGACTGGGATTGTCTTTCAGGACATTATTTGATGAGGCCCATGCGCACCATCTTAGCCAAGCTGACTTATAGGCGGCAAATGTTTATTTACGCCAGCCCCTTAGCAAAAGGCGCCTTTGACCTTCGTCCCAAGAAGCTAGCATAGAGGCCCACCCCGTATTTTCCAAACCTCCAATATCATCTGCTTGACTCCTGGAGGAGGCTTGCAGGTACAAAGGTCGATTAGAACTGACTGCAGATTCCGAATTTGTAGAGGTTGAGATAGGGACCTGGATATCAGATCGCTGCGCCAGAAAACCCTGGTCCATCTTGGGACGACTAGCAGAAAGGTTCCTTGAGCATTGTTGAGATGAGTTAAAACACGAGCTACTAGATTCGGAGGGGGAAATAGCCACGCCAGTTGGTAGTCCCAGGTTCTGCTGAAGGCATTGACATATGCGGCTTGTTGGTCGGAGGGATCCATTGTCACATATACAGGGACTACATGAGCATTTCTTGATGCGAAAAGATCTATCTCGGGTGTCCCCCACAATCGAAAGATCTCTTGAGTCACCGAATTTTTTAAAATCCATTCCGCATTGTGACGAAAACGGGAGAGACGATCCGCCTCGGTATTGTACCGGCCGGGAATAAAGTTTATCACCATGCACACGTGTAAATGATCTAAAAGATTCAAAATTTGAATCGTGAGGTCCAGTAATTGAAGGGATTTCGTGCCTCCCTCGTTTCGAAGATACTACCGTTCGATTGTCCGACAGGATTTGTAACGACGAGTTCATTATCATTTGAGGGTACAACTTTAGTACTTTGTAAATGGCCATCATTTCTAAAACATTGGAGTGAAGCTCCCGTTCTTGGAGATCCCAAGCACCTGATATTCTCAGGTCGTTTAGCATTGCACCCCAACCTAGGGCTGATGCATCTGTTGTAAGATACATTTTTGGCCAAGGTAAGTGAATGCGGGAAGTGATGTGCGTTTTTACTATCCACCACCTGAGTACCCTCAGGACAGATTCCGGAATTTGATATTCTAACCAAGGACCTTGATGTAACAGCTGGTGACTGTGTAAGAGCAGCGCTCGGGTATTTAAGCGACCGCGGGGAACCACGAATCTGGCGAAATTGTAGAGACCCAGTAGAGGTTGTACTTGACAAAGAGAGGCTTTTCGCCGCGATATGAATTTTTCGGACATCCTCAACAGACTTTGCACCTTGTCCGTGGGAAGAGACTTCTCGTTCGTCCAAGGATTCCAAAGAATTCCCAGAAACCTTATCGATTTCTGCGGTACGAGAGCGGACTTTTCTAAATTGACAACTAACCCGAGCTCCTGGAATAGGTGCAGGGTGAAAACCACCTGCTTCTTTAATATTGCCCTGTCTTGATGTGCCAGGCAAAAATCGTCTAAGTACACTAACAACCTTAGACCCTTTTTTCGAAGGATTTCGGCCACCCAGTTTGTGATGGACGCGAAAACTTTTGGTGCCGTCGACAGACCGAATGGTAGACATGTCATTTGCCACAAGCGGCGGCGATATATTACTCTTAGAAAACAGCGCTGACGGGATATGATCGGCACGTGGAAGTATGCGTTGTGGAGATCCAATTTTACTAGCCAGTCGTTTGGTTGGAGGAAATCTGGGACCTTGAACATGTTTGTTAGCCTGAACTTGCTTGCATAAACAAAATTGTTTAACAATTTGAGGTTGAGTACCGGACGCATTTGTTTGTTTCCTTTTGGCACTAGAAATATGCTGGAGACAAAGCTTGGAGTGGCTTGAGCCGGTTCCAGAACGCCCTGTTTTATTAACCTGCATATCGCTCGTTCCATGTGGAGGTGGTGGTGTGTATGAAACCGCTTTGGAATATGAGAGGGTGACACTAGGGGGGGTTTCTTGAAAAACGGTATTTTGTACCCGGATATAATTTTTAAAATATGACTGGGAGCGCCCCATTTTTTCCATAGGGCCGCAAATCGTGCCAAATGGCCCGCTCGAAAGGTACGATAGTCAGTCAAGATGCCTCTGGGAACGATGTCCCTGGCGGTTCTTAAATTGCTTTTCCCCTCGAGGGGTTCGAAAAGTCAGATCAGACTTACGTTTGCGGCTTTGTGTTGTGAGAGCTGCGTTATGGCCGACTGTAGAAACAGCAGCGCGGCCACGTGGTGGGTTAGAGATGACCCTCCTTGGTTCCGCTCTTTGCGCAAGAGCTCTGCTCGCACCTCCTTGCGCAGGAGTGGAATGCAGTCTGAAGAAAACTTTCTCGATGCCACCATTCCTTGAGACACATTCTGAAAAACGGCTATCATTAAACAGATGTTCAATGGTAGGTGGGATTTTTCGCAGAGTTTCCTTGACCGCTCTGCCTTTTACAAAACGCAGAATGGTATCACGGCGCTGCTGTATAATATCTGCGCGCCGTCCACATACCATTTGCAATAGATCTAAGTGAGTATGATTGTAATCACCGCCAAAAATTTCGTTAATTTTATTTAGTACGTCATCGGTAGATACTTGTTCAGAAGAATTCAACCAGGTAATAAAGGCCTGAAAGCCTTCGAGAAGCTTTTCGTTTTGAATGATCAAAGCGTGAGACACTGCTGCTAAAGTTCTTTCCGTTTCGGCTAAGGTTCTATTGCGGTCGAAAGTTTTAATTACATCATTGCTTTCTAATTCCGCAAAACCCGGGTAAGAAATATATTGCTTCTGCACAGTAGCGTATCTCACCTGAGACCAATCAGTCGTATCAAAGTGCTGCAATTTGCAAAGAACTTCCGCGTGGTTGGTTGAAGTTTTATTTAATGATGATTTGAGGGTAGTTTCCTGCTTAAAATTAAACGGGGACCCTTGTTCACATAAGCCGCCATTATGTGACTATGTATATAGACAGGATGTCCGAATCAGAATTGCCAAGCATGGCATGACTGGGTTTAATAAACGATGAGTTTGACTCACCTGAGGCCATGGTACTTATGGTGGCGGCAAGATTATTTACCACCTTTTCCAAGAGTTTCAGGCGCTTATTGATGCGTTTATCCATGCGCCTATATCCCCGGCGATAACGCCTACGATGATGGCCAGAAGAAGATTCCGATGAGGAAGATGGGCTCGAATACTTAGCATCCCTTGAGAACTCGGGGGCAATTTTACTGGATTTTGCGTTTGCCATATTAAGACAACCGCTTAGTATTTGAAATTGAAATAAAGTATTATTTCTTAAACTCCGCGTGTTACACCAACGAGTCGAAAAACGCCAATGATGCTAGCGCGCCTTCGCGCCTGGCTGCTGATGGTTGGGGAAAAAGTAATTAAATTACACAGGAAGGAGCTGCTACCACCGCAAAAGGGGGCTAAGTATGACGTGTTCACACCGGAAGTCGAGGTATGCTCTCTCAATTTAAAGGCTTGGAATAGGGTACAAAAAGCTTAATGTACGATGAATAATACTGAAATTCAATCGAATATGTCAACTGCACAAAGTTGTTCTGCTTCAAATGTCAACAATATGACCTGTCAACAGAATAAAAAAATATGTTGTGATAAGTATTATAAATCTATGCAAAGTACCAAAAATGACAGACAAGTGACAACTGACAAGCAAGAAGCAAGCAGTAACCCGACCTCAACCCAACCCAAGCAAGCTCATAGTATAGTCCATTAAAAGTTACGAAAATATTGGAGGTGTATATAAAATTAATATTAAGTTGTCATAAATTAAACAACAACAATGGCTACAGAAGTCGCGAATCGTCCAATTAAAGACTGCCTTGGTTGCAGAATTGTTAGTTCCTTAGGTATGGTCGGCATTGGTGGTTATATTGGACAATTCGCATTCAAAAATAAATCTTTACTTGGTCAATTGGCTCTTTCATCGTTTTCCTTTGGTAAGCTTAATGCCGTTCAATACCTCATAAATCAGTGCCTAATAAAATATCTAGGGATTTGTATTTTTTTAATACCTACGTTATCCCTTGAGTTTCCAAAATATCGCAGGTAGAGCGGTACCCCTGGACACTCAGTATTTCCAGTTATCAGCACACTACATAAGCTAGTATTAAATAAAACAAAGTTACTTATTATCTGTATGCTAAGTAAGATATTTTAATCTATACAATTGTTTTTATTACGTTTTCTTCAATAGACAGCATCTTAAGAGTAATTTTATATGTTTAGTTCAATATTGTACTACCCAACGGAGTGCATTAGTAATCATGTATATATATATATATATGAATTGAAAGTGTGTGAAACCATGGTACTACCCACCATAACCATAGCTATCATAATAATAAAAACATAGTGCTATCAATTTTTATCTTTGCAATGACAATGTATCTCTTATTTTTATTATCTGCTTAGTGTACAGATGACAGAAATACAATATTACAGATGGTTGGATGTACCTCTCTGGAAGGCTCATACATCTGTATTTCAATTCCATAAATATGATATCCGCTTGGTGATACCCAAACAGCTTAAGGGAATATCGGCACTATGAATGTCTTGTTCAGAGTTGGAGTCGCCTGGCTTGACTCCCTACTTTTAGAAGTTCATATTTATTAGCCATATGTATTGTTTAAAGACAGTGTTCTGAAGAATTGGTTATTATGATTATCACAGCTACCATCTATTACTGCCCCTTTCACCATTGCCGGGAACTTCATCCCCACACCTTGGAACCAGAATACATGCTTGGTTGCCCCCTTGATAGTAAAACCAATTACTAATCTACCATGTTGTCTATTTTCAGGGTTCATATGCCTTGGAGTAGCAAGATACAAACAAACATACCCATTTGATAGGAAAGAAGATAAGGAGTCTTTATAGTATTTATTTAAAATAAGTTATTTACGTATGTAGATAGTTATATAATGCACCCAGATTTAGTTGAATTTTAATGTATGTAGGAAATATATGAATAGGATTAAGTATTTTGACTTTTACTCACTAGAATTAAGCCATTGTTCACTAATTGGTTTTAGACTTAGGAGTTTCCGGCAGCTTTCAGTTTATGCTTTAATTTTTATGTACATAGGTACTTGATTTTCACATTCTTTGAATTATACAATTTGATTTAAATGTATAAAAGTATCTCAACCCTGAGATAAACACTACTAATGTCTTGTCTGGAACTCAAACAATATAAAAGAAAATGTGTGATACTGGGACAATAAATTTATGATGATTAAATAAATGAGTAGCGTTTTCAAAGCAAGTTAAACTATACTAATATTATAAAGCTGAAGAGTTTGTTTGTTTGAACGCGCTAATCTCAGGAACTACTGGTTGGAATTGAAAAATTATTTTTGTGTTGTATATTCCATTTCTCTAGGAAGGCTTTAGGCTATATAACTTCACGCTACGACCAATAGGAGCGAAGCATAAATGAATAATGTTGCCAGAACGGGAAAAAATATTCCTTTTTGAGAGCTTCCGTTGCGTGCGCTGCGTAAATGGTTTAAGTTACACAAATATCATGTATGAGGGAATTGTTCATCTTTAAAAGATCTAAAAAAAAGTCCGCGACAGCATATGTCTATCTTTTAAGATTGACTCACTATAACCTTTTTTATGGAATTTTTTTATCGCAAGTCTGCGATGGGCTCTCAAACAACTTAACCGATTTCAATCAAATTTGCACACTGTGTGCAGTTTGATCAAACTTGAAAGGTAGGATAGCTTACATCACAATTGGACCCGATAGGTGGCGCTGCGATCGTGTTTCAGGAAATTTTACTTTTTCACCCGGGCGAAGCTGGGCGGGACAACTAGTTATGTATAATGATAATGAAAGTTGTCCTATAATCGTAAAAAGCGACATCTATCGGTATATCAAGGAACTAATACAATAAAATGCTCTTCTATATTGTATAGGAATTGAGCGCATTTTAAATTCCAAATATTGCCACTAGACAGCAGTGCAAAATTAATGTAAAAAAAATTTCTTCATTTATTTTCCGTTTCTTCCTACAAGCTCGCTGGTTTCGAATAATTTGACGTTCCCATCCACCCTTGACTACTTTTAATATACTAGGTCCGATGGATTTGATCTAGGTAGTTGAAACATGGTCTTCCTGTGCCTCTGCCAGATCTTCTTCATCTTAACTATCACACCCTCATCGGTGCCAGATGCTTTGCGAATCTCTTTATAATAATTACGTCCTAAATTCCAGACATCCTAACTATTATAAATGCGAAAGTTTTTGGGGTTGTTTGTTCTTCGTTCACGCAAAAACTACTGTCCGAAATTGGATGCAATTTGGCACAGGGATAAAGTCAAGTAGATCTACTCAGTTATGTTTTATTACAAGAGAAATCTACCAATGTAATAAATATTAACATGTGTGTAAGCCAGATAGTAAGTAGACCGGTATACATAATAACGTTGCTACAATTTGATCAATACCCAGCCTTCGTCGCCTTCCATCCCGAGTGAATGATAATTAAGTTACCCCACCATTTTTATTCAATTACTTATCGATGTTCTGCTACTATCATGCATAAAGTAAATAATAATGAAGTTAATGAGCCATATTTCAGAGGTTTTTGAATGCCGTACCATTCCCGCAACAAATTTCAAAACAGTATCGAACGAATGTTTACTTTTTGCTATTTTACGAATTCTATGTTTCACGTTTTAGTTCCTTTGCTTTGCTTCTTAAGCCGTATAGCCATCAACTAATCACAAATTCAGTACTAAGTAATAAATTTATATATTTTATTTTTTTCAGACTACACCTGGCGTGATAGTTAATAGCTGTGGTGGCCGAGATGTTCGAGTAGTTGCTTGCAACACAAAGAGTCCAAACCCCAACTATACTAATACACCTGCCTAACCCTTCGGGGACACTTGTGGGAAGGCGTGAGGATAATATAAACACCTTGGGGCAATTACACAGAAATTGACATAGCTCCAAATTAAGCAAAGCTTAAGTATACTATGTTAACTAGACGACGATCTATACTTATAGAAATACTCGTGTTCATCACACAAATATCTGCCCTCAGAAATGGCACCCGCGGCCTGAAGCTTCGCAGTCAGGAGCTCTGATCACTAGACCAGACGGCTATGATATACATAAGTATATATAGATGTACTCTGTTTTATGACGATTGCTTCTTAAAATCAAACGCTCCATGTCCCCTCTTGCACCCTGTATCAGCCCCTGATGTTTAGGATGCGAAGCGCGCACGCTCGCCTTCAGCAGCAAATCCAATAAATAAAGACGTACGTCTATCAATCTGTATTAACTTTTGTTATTATGGATTCGCTTGCGCAAAACTGTTGCTGGCGCTTAAGGCTGTACATTTGAGTATAATACTGTGCACAGTGATGTAGAAAACCCATTCACATTCATGAAATAATATTCCCATAATGACTAACATTTTACTCCAGGGAATTACACGCAGTTAGACGCTGAATAACCACTCAACCTCTCAACGACTAGCGTATTATGACGTATCCACTTACCATACCTACGTTTAATCAAGCCGAGATCGCATCTACGTATACACACACACAGCGCAGTTTTATAACGCTTATTCTCATTAAAAAATTCTTCCAGTTTGACGTAAAACTATGTAGGTATAAAACATTATAGGTACTATTATATATTATTACTAAGGAGGAAGTATGAAAATAGCTTGAATGCAGTTGAGATGCGATCTCTTCGAAAAATGTGCGGAGTAACGATTTTAGATCGAATCCGCAATGAAGAGATTCGCAAATCAACTGGCGTGAATGAGGGCGTGATTGTAAAGATGAAGAAAGGCATGTTACGTTGGTTTGGACACATAGAAAGGATGAGTGAAGAAAGATTGACGAAACAGATATACAAAGCAAAAGTGTGTGCAAGAAGAGGCAGAGGAAGGCCACGTTCCAACTACCTAGATCAAATCGATCGGACTCTCAAGGACGGGAACGTTAAGAGTACTCGTAACCGACGAGCATGTATGAAGAGACTGATGAATGTGGACGAAGCGAAAGAGGTATGTAAGTCTACAGAGAACTGGCGGTCTATACTCTCTGCCTACCCCGCTAGGGACTTAACGTGATGATATGTATGTATGTATTATTACTGCTTCCTTCCCTTGTGTAGACCAATAATAACTGTACAGCCTTCCTCTTGAATTAACATATTGATGAAAACCGCATGGGTGTGAAATCCGTTGCGGATTTTAAAATCTATGTGCTTTGAGTCTGCTAAAAGCGACATTGGTATGTAATGTAGGTACTACATATTAATAAAGATATTTCCAACTAGTTTGTGTTGAGTAAAGAAAGATTGACAAAATAAACATAGGTACAAAGCGAAAGTGTCTGCTAGAAGAGGCAAAGGAAGACTTGTTCCAACTGGATCTGGATCTGATCAATTAAGCATTCAAGGATGGGAACGTTTATTGTACCTACACAGAACCGGCGGGCATGTATGAAGGGACTGATAAATGTGAATTAACAGTTAGTACAAAAAGTCGCCATCACACGTCACGCACGAGTTGTTTTAAACTTAATTGTTCTTGACATTAAGTCGATGATGCAGTAACAAATAACACTCGAACGCCGTAGATTGCGTTGACGCTCAGCCTAGCTGTAGCTCTCTGAGCACTCAATGGACTGTGTTTGCTTATTGGATGTCACGAATATGTCACCCCCTCAATCTTAATATAATGATACTTGCAAGAACACATTCCAATTATCTCCATCAACCTGAAAAAGAACTCGGCATGATGATATGTAAGACGATACGTTATCAAAATGATGGATTTAATGCCAATTGCTTTAGGATTTTATATTGCCAAGTGGATATAATAATGGCTTTAATGTACCGTTCCATGTGAATGAACTTTAAGTCTTATTTAAACGTACTTAGGCACACATTTGCTCAGGGACAAATTGTAACGAAGTCCGGATTCGGCCCGACGCAAACTACGTTTGTTCTAGATGTGATCCGAACCTAAAGTGCCTAATGGTTCAGTGAGCAACACGATTACCTCGACGCAATGGAGTCAACATCGCGATACAGATCACGGAGACCGAGTAAACAAGTCGCTTTGATGATAAGGAGAGCTTGCCGCCGCCCAGTCGCGCGCGCCCGCCCGCCCAACGCACGTGTCTACTCAGAACAAAAAAAAATATCATTTAACTTTACGGCTTGGAAGTCATGGGTAAGTGTCAGAATTCTTTTAGATTGCAATAATTACGGAATGAGAGAGATGGTAATTTTTTTTACAACATATGGTTAAGCAATATTCTTGAGGTACAAACTTTGGATAGTGTAGTGTGTACTTCACTGGAGTTAATATCATGCTGTGTTTCAATTACCCCAATTGTTTAGGTAAACAGGGATATTCTGATGACCGACGTTTACGATTTTTGTGCGTCAGTGAATTTATGTTGTGTGTTCGTGGTCAGCTCTGTGCGCCGTCTTACGAGCGTGTTTTGATGGAAAGTTTTTCATGTGAGCCTCTTGGTAAGTAGGTATTAACCGAAGTGAACTAGTCGCGCTATTCAATTTTATTATCGAGTAGTTTTGTACTGCAAAATGGGTACGTTTTATACTCATATAATATTGCATTGATTAGACACACTACGAGCTTTACGGTGAAGGAAAACATCGAGAGGAAACCTGCATACGTCTAAGAAGAAATTCAAAGGCGTATGTATAGTCGTGCTTGAGTAACGGCGATGGACTCGCCATCTGTCACGTTGGCACCTAATATACCTCTGGCGGAAAGTGGGTGTGTGGGTATTACCTATACACCTCTGCCTACCCCTTCGGGGACCCTTGTGGGAAGGCGTGAGGATATTATTATTATTATAATATTGCATTCAAGAATAGGATGTGATTTTAACAATGAATAGTATACAAATTTAAGGAATGTTACGAAAGAAAAATATAACATAAGACACAAAGTGATCCTTGTTTGTTATTGTATTATGTCCATATCATTTTGCATTCAACAATGGTATGTGATCGTTTCTGCTGCGTTAGTGTGGATAGCATAAGAACTACTTAAATATTTCGGCAAAAGTTACTAATGTACCTAAAAACAGGGGATACAAAGTAACCCTTCGTTTGACCTTGTGAATGATGAGGAATGAGGTGATGTGATAAGGTGAGGTAAGGAGAAATGAATTTTCCAATGTGCTCGAAGAGACAGCCTAAAAGAGTGTAAAGAATATTGTTTGTGTGCTAGTCGTCCTATACGTACTAATTCTGCCTTAATAAAGCCGTGGTGGCCGAGTGGCTATCGCCACACCTAAACAGTAGGTACAGGAGGCAACGCAATAATTGCAAATTCGAATATTACTGGCCAATGGTTTGTTTCTGAACTTGTATGTACAGTAATGTATCATACCACAAACATTACAGCGAAGGAAATCATCTATATTTATACACATCTTGGCGCTGGATACTTGAAATTGTATAAAATCACAAGTATGTACCTACTCCTCGGCAGCAAAATATAAAACCTAAAAGTTCTCTGAACAAACTATACCTATCTAAGCTCGTACCTAACGTGATACGCTGTACATATCAGATCGATGTAACACTATTGTACGTAGCTAATTTTGTTATCTCGCAGATAAGCTGTGGGCAGGCCGGCTCAGTGGTACGTCGTGGGACGATTACGAATACAGAGATAGCGAGAGGAAATGGGACCGTGAACTTGCTAAAGCAGAGGAAAGGGAAGTCGCGGGTCCTCAAGCGAGAATTGCTGTACCACTAGATGGGACAAACAACGGCAGTATGTGGAGTGCGGCTGTGGGAGCAATGGTCGGTGCGGGATCGGTACTTCTTATCACAGCCATTGTCCTGATGTGGAGGAAGCCTCGAAGGCGAGAGCTCCCTCTTCTGGCGCCGATGGATATAGGACATAATGTAAGTTTGTCAGACTAATTGTTCAATCTTCAAGATGGGTGTTAAAAGATTCTTGCAGTGTCGGGAGCGCACGAGAGAGGCGGCGGACCGCATGCTAGTTTGCCACCCGTGTGGTATAATCTGTAATTAAACTTATGTATTCTTTCTTTTAGTATCTATAAGCGTGATATATGCCATTGTATATTTACATCGTGCCGTCAATGGGTTCTTTTGAAATTTCCGTGAATATATCCAGCTCCCTAACGCGAGGTGCCCTTAGCTGCTTATGATGTATCTGGCCTTAGGTCTCGCTATGGCTTAGTAGGAAAAGTTCTCGGATTAAATGCTACGATGGACTACCAGAAATAAACCGAAGCAGTGTGTAGTTCGACTGGAAGACAGTCGCTTCTTTGAATACAGAACAACGATTTAATTGAACCACTGCTATACATTATCGATGATCCACACACATGACATTGTCACCGGTAGAATACACATTTAAATAAAAATATAGTAGGAAGTACCGTCTGTTATGTACACGTCTAATAAAGCATGACTCTATAATTAATAGTTGCTATCTCATCTATCAATGCCGAGAATACGCTTTATCTGATACACACCGTTTTTATCTACAGTCTATAACCACATAAAAAAAATTTAACTGACTTAAAAAAAAAATCACCAAAAAGTATAAAACAATTGCGTATTCTTGCGTCTACAACTTAAAATCGACTTATTTCGAATCGCAAGTCGCAAGAAGTACAAATTTAGGTACAATTAATGTTATTTTTGCTATACGGTGTGCAGATTTTAAACAGGGCTACAATGTCCTTTTTGAAGACTTTAGCTATGAAGCTATTTACTTAAAAAACCTTGGGACCTTGGGTCGTTTAGTAACAAGTACCAACAGACGCGTCAATTTACCATTAGAGGCAGAAAGCGATACATTTACGAATAACCGTCAAGGAGTGTAATTTATCTGAGTGCATAGTAAATGTGAATAGTCCAGTATCACAAAAGGCTATTGTTATCATTAGTTGAAGTCAAATGAAGCAACACGTCATACAGCAATACAGTGGATAATGGTAGTAAGAACTTGCCACCACCTAGCTTTCTGTTCAAGTTTATATTCATCAGGTTGATTCTCGCCCACAGATGTATTTCCTCTGAGCTTATTTGTTTATATGAAAACAAGTTCTGACTAGTTGTGTAGACTTTCCTTTGCTGTGAATGTACCCGCACTACAAATATAAATACGTATGTCTTTGTATGGAAAGGCGTTCTCTTTATATGAAAGCAATATATTTACGGTCGCATTGAGAAACCTCCTCCTTTTTTTTAGTTGGTTATATAAACGTATCTCATGTTCTTTAATACGAGACATGTCGAATTAATCTTCGCAAATCCCTACTCTACAGCGAGAAAAGGTATGAAACTTTGATTTTATCGGGCTTAAGGTCTGGTCTGATCTGGTCTAGTGGTCAGAACTTCTGATTGCGAAGCTTGAGGTTGCGGGTTCGATTCCCGCTGAGCCTGGATATTTGTGTGATGTACACTAGTATTTGTGCCTCTTAAATGTCCTTCCTATGTTTTTACGTATATAAATATACTAGCTTATGCCCGCGGCTTCACCCGCGTGGAGTTGGAAAAAGTAGCTTATGTATTTTCCTGCTAGAATCGGTACAACCGCTATGCCGTGAAAGAGCATAATACTTTATAATATTAGAACATTGAATTTTCGGTATTAAAAAAACATGTAGCCTATGTCCTATTTCTAGGTATAAGCCATCACGATTTCAAATTTCAGCCGTTTTGCCGTGAAAGAACCGCAAACATCCAAACTTACAAACTTTCACATTTATAATATTAGTAACATATATTTTGTTATCTAGTTAACATAGTACAAGCTTTGTGTAATTTGGAACTATGTAATTTTCTAGTGGAATGGTCCTAAGGTATTTACTTATTTATTTACTGTGCTATTGCCCATTCTATACACTGACTTATTCGTTCTTGCAAAGATATTGGGATACTTTCTCCGGGCAAACTGTAATTAATATTGTTTATCTTGACTTATAAAGTCCCCTGCACTGCTTATGAATTATTTATCAATCTTATTATTTTAAAATATATTTTTCGGCATATCTGTAATGACCTTCAATTGTTTGCCGACTTAAAAGAAGGAGGTACAATTTCAATACGTAGGAATGTAGTAAATTTTTAAATGTATGCCTTCGAACAGCACCTGCATATTGAAAGAGCTCGAAAGAGGCCTATAAATCTAAAGAGGACTGGACTCTACTCTCTCCCTCCCTTGTATGCATATTTTACGAATATAAATTAACTGGCTGTATTTAAGGTACGTCTATTAAGTGTCTCAACGTAATAATTATATTTCTGTCAACGTATTATTTTAGTGTATATCTTTCAGTGTTTATATCATTCTCGTGCAATTCTATTCTATCGTTCAAACTTCTAGAGAGTAGTTTGTAGAAAGTAATTTTGTCGCTTGGCGGAGTAGTACTGAATTCTCTCGTTGAAACTTTCAAGTTGTAGGCACTTATTCTTACTTCTTTTTATACGGCGCTTTCTGACAAAAATGTGTCATACAAATTATAAAAAAAACAATAAGTGAATTAATTAAATATTACCATAACAAATACCTATAATTGGACTCGTTTTGAAAGAAAAAGTAGTGGAATATTCGAACTATTAAATAGAAGTCGGTACGTGACCACTCGGAGATGGCCATCTGGAGAGTACTCGAGACCTACGCATGTAATAACAGAGTAACTAGGACCCTGATCCCGAACCCTGATACTGGTGGGCTTATTATTTATTATGTCTATATATAGGGTTCCCGAAGGGACACACCGAGGTGGTTAGGTGGTACGGTACCCACACACCTACTTTCCGTCAGAGATATATTTTAGGTGCTAACGGCGGATGAAGTCATAGGTCACAACAAGTTAGATAAAAACGTTGGATTCGAAGGCGAATGTATGTGATAAATGCAGTGTTGGATGTCTCATGTTTTTGAATAATATATGTCGCTGATTGGTGTCCATAGCCTAGCTATTACTAACGAAATGAGTCCTGGTCACTTGAATAAACATGTTTCTATTCTATTCCATAGCACAAGTTTTATTGGGACTAGTCAAATTTGACCCAAATAATATTATATCGAATGCGGTGGTTAGAGAAGGGTCTCTGTAATTCAAATATAAACTTTTGTAAATGAGAAAATGTAAACGAACGTAACTACAAACGTTGAGCTTTACAATCTTCAGAATCAATTGGCATAAAAGCCAAAACATAACTTGGCGTGTCGGTAAATTGGCAGAAAATAGGTAAATTTACCTTGATTCTGATTGAAGTTATTTGGAAGGATAACGGTAGACCGCGCCCGAATTGCAATTTATTGTGAAACGATGGCAAATATTTTCCTTCTCCTAACGTAGAAATAATGGAAAGAAATAACCATGTTTCTTTTCCAACGACTTTTATTACCAATATTAAAAAAATTGGGTTCAAGTAGTCGCCTGCAACACAAAGGCACTGCACACAGCATATCTCACGTTGGCACCTAAAATATATCTCCGATGGAATGTGGCTGTGTGGATTCTACACACCTCTGCTTACTCCTTCGGGAACTCCTGTGGGAAGACCTAAAGATATCTAAGACATATAAGACAGCAGCTTATCTTTTCGATTGCTATGTAGTTACCGTTGCCTATGGACGCTTGCAGCACTAACGGTTCTTGCGAGTTACAGATATGTTGTCATACCCTTTGTTTAAGAACTCCATGTAGGAATCATAATACAAAAGCAAAAGTGGGTGTGTGGGTATTACCTATACACCTCTGCCCACCCCTTCGGGGACCCTTGTGGAAAGGCGTGAGGATATTATTATTTACAAAAGCTCTCATACCATGAACAAGAAGTAAAAATAGAATATCCGTCCCAAAAGTTCCGGACCGCATACGACTAAAGTTGGACGACTCGCGGCTTTTGTGACTTTCTTTGTTTCAGATGTTATATATTTAATATCGGAATCGTGTTGTGACTTTTAGAAAAGTGTGTTTGTGATGAAATTATTTCTTTCATAAAAGATTAACTGCCATGTCGGCGATGATGGACAGGCAGACAGGCAGGAAAAGTCCGAGCAAGAATGCTCGAGTAGCTGTTCAAAATGCGATGTTGGTGCGCACTTTATTGTTCAGCAGCAAATCCTGGATATGTCAGAGAAAGCATGAAAATAGCATAAATGCAGTTGAGAAAATGTGCGGCGTAACGGATTCAGATCAAATCCGCAATTGACCTAGCAAGTGGACTGGCCAAAACTAGCATTGGACTGAAACACCTGGAAATCATTAGAGGGGGCCTTTGCCCAACAGTGGGATGTACCAGGCTAACAACAATACCTACTAATGTAATCTGAAAACGTTTGAGAAGAAGTTTAAAGACGTACGTCCAGCCGTGCTTGAGAGATGGCGTCAGACTCGCCCTCAGCCACGTCGGCACTGAAATGAATCTCCGGCAATTGACATTCCCAACCTTGAGTGATCGATCGATTTGATCTAGGAACCATAGTCTTCCTCTGCTTCTGAATCCAGACCCTTTAAATTTTATTAATTTAAATAAAAAAAACCGATCACGAATAATCAAATTCTTGTTAAGTTTATATATTAACTCATAATATCATACGATTAACCAGTAATTACAGGACAGTAAAGGACAGTTATTAGGTATGTATCTCACATCGCCAACTTTGTTAACTCAGTCTTGAGGGATGTTCAAAGTAATCTTGAAAAATCATGAATAAAAGATTAGCGAAGAAGCGTCTTTGCATGTCTTGAATCTCCACTCGGGGTCTATATTATTAAATTACCTTTCCCTTATATCTTCAAATATATTTGTGACTGAAAATAACGGAGAATTGGCGTCATCATTTGCCGCAGTATCATCGTCCAGTATCTTAAACCTGTGGAAGCTTTGGTTTCTTGTCAGGTCAATCAAGGCATATATTGACACACTGAAAGGAAATCGCGAGCCTACAGCCATCTCCTACTTTATCCAAAGTGTGTTAAACATCTAGTATCTCTTTACTTGCCAACCCCGTTAGAGACTCGGCGTGATGATTTGTATGTATGTATTTGTATGCTACTACAATAATGTTAAAAAAACATGTCCTCGTAATAAGAAGCGGCTACCATCTATAGAAGCTTGCAATACTAGGGGTAAAGCTCGCGTGCTACAAACCCTGAAGAAATCTTCTTACTCTATAGTGAAAACCTCATCGGGAAGTTGATTCTGCAGTTGACCGTGCGCGGAATTAAGCGCCTTTGAAACCGCGCAGAACGTGTCTTAACAGGACGTGAAGCGTACCCGATGGGGTAAACGGAGTAGTGATATACATCATGACTCTCACGACATTCCTGGTATCCAAAGTCAAGGAGTCCGGAATTTATTTACGTGGTTACTTTATTAAATTTATACCTGCGTAATTCTAAAGCTGCATTTACTCTGTCTGTGTAAATAAGTAAATATTGGTTTCACAGGGCTAAAACAATTACCATTTCATCGCTTTTACGCTTTTTAGGCTTATCTCGTCCTACGCTCTTTGCCTTTCTTACATACCTTAACCCTTTTTCGTTCTGCGACAATTCACAAAGTGGCTCTTCTACGAATAGCCACTGAAATTTGATACCGATGTCGTCATAGGTATAGTATATTTTGATACTTTATGGTACTCCGTAAACTATCAACATACCACAAGTAAGCTGCCGTTAATTTTAAGTCAGTTTTTGACTTAAAATTAACTTTTCTCCAGGCAACATACACTACCCCTTCGGGGACCCTTGTGGGAAGGCGTGAGGATAACATATACTATAGCGATATGACAAAAGAAAGGTTCTAACGGATCTCCCATCCAGTTTCGTATCTAATCGAACGTCTCAGTACCTCCTAGTCATTTACGTGTTTAGGAATACTCCTGTGATGTATAAAGATTTTTTAATTTTAATAATATCAAAGGGTTTCTACGTTGTATGTTTTTTCTTGTTTCAATATCCTTTATCCTTTTATCTTTATATATATTTGTATCCTTTACATTTTATAGAAGGTACGATAAACTCATGGGAATATTTTCTCCACATAGCAAATTATATTTGAGAAACGATTGAGTATCGCTTCGCGTAATATATTCCCTTTTTCTCATGCAATTTTGACGATGACTTCCAAACGTCATTATTTTATTAAGGTGATGATTATTTAACATTATTATTTTATTTCATAATGATGCAAAGCATTTAAGATAGGTAGGGCATAACGGGTTTCCCGTTCGAATTTGGGGCTGCCCGACTGGGGCAGGACCTCCACCTTATAGAAGTCCATAGCCAAATAACATAATTTTTTGTGTTGTGTTCCTACGCGGTGAATAAGGTTTCCAGAAATGAGCTCCTTGGGGAGGGGGGAGGATTGTTACATTGTGTTGGAAGCAGAGGGATTAAACCCATTGCTGCCAACACACTAACCCTCCGAACACAGAGTGGCAACGCGCAAGTGATACTTCGGTATCGTGAGCGTAAATAGGCTATGGTGGCCGTTTCCCATCAGGTGGGCCGTATGCTTGCTTGCCACTATTGTTGTATAAAAAAAAACAGTATTAGGTTTTGTTGAATAACGGAATGATTCACGTCAAAAGCGCCATCTATCGAATGAGTGTGTAATCAAACCCTTTGTAAGTGACCTTGAGAGGCTTCACACAACAATTTACAAAACCCAAACCCCGCTCAACATTTCACGTCCGGCATAAATTGTTGATTATGAGTCACGAAAGATGGCGCTACGCTTTCCTTAATTTCGGTAGGATATTCGGTCGGTCATACTACGTCGTAGCACTACAATGATAGCGTCGTAGAACTATTTTATGAGTTCGTAGCACTTATCTTAACCATTATTGCCACGGCTTTGCCACATGTTTGCTACGGAGATTAATCCAGCAACAATTATAACAGAAGGCGATACTTTCGTGCCTAAGATGAATTAGAAATAGTTATAGGCGGCGGTATCCGCTCACCATCAGACTGCATGCTTGTTAGCTGTTTTTCTAATTAGTGTACTGTAACGTATGTATATAATATCACTCTGCCCAAGTGTTAATAACGAACACCAATGTCTCTTTTTAGGCCTGCTCTTAAGGTTACACTACTATGTAGGGATGAAGAGAGTAATGAATATGCATGAAGTGAAAGAGACTAATATGTAGGTGATATCTTCATCAGTTAGGAGGGATTGGATCTCTACTCATTCTGATCAGAGTGATAAGTATAATAATGACAATTCCACACAAATTGATATAGCTCCAAACAAAGCTTTTGTATGGTAACTAGACAACGATATATACACTTATATTGATAGATATCTACGTGAATACATAGGACATCTAAGACCAATACACGTGTTCATCACACAAATATTTGCCCTCATCGGGAATCGAACCCGTGACTCCAAGCTTCGCAGTCAGGAGCTATGACCACTAGACCAGACGGCCGTCAAAGTATGAATATAATATAAATGAATCATTATTTTAATGGGTAACATTTCGGAAATCCTATCCAATAATAAATGGATATATGGACATATTGAATCGCCGCCATAATGATAATATTGCCTCAATTTTCCTTAAGAGTACTCAATTACATAGTCTGCTTCAAATGGGCATCTCCGTAACTGGGATATATCTACTGTAATTTATATCTGCTTTTGTAAACCAATTTTTACAAGTGAATATAAACTTTATGTCAAGTACGTCAGGTTTAAAATCCCGTGCGTTATCCTGAGATTAAGATGTTACAAAATATAATAGCGATACGTCCGTACTCCCTCGTCTACGTACTTGACCTAAAAACCGATATTACGAGACCTTAATGAGTAACGTGGATTCCAATGAGAAATTACAACATTTTAAGATTATAACATGCATCTGAATGAATGTGTGGCATACTATCCTACTAATACCTATTATATTTGCATTTTGGGGATGTTTGTTGCGTAATGACGTCAGAACAGCTCTGAACGGAATTAAAAGAAATTTTATTTTGAAAAAAAAAAAAAAAATGCGATATATTACTAAATTTTGTACAAACTAAAGCTTCAATCCCACTAATATTATAAATGTGAAAGTTTGTGAGGATGTTTGTTCACGCAAAAGCTGCTGAACGTAATTAAATGAAATTTGACACAGAGATAATTAACTGGATTAACACATATGATATGTGAAAAGAAGAAACTAGCAACGAAATCAAATTTTGCGCGATCAAAAATAGTTTCTAAAAAAGCTAGTAAGTATACATAATAGTTATACACGGAACATCAAGATTTGGACTTTCTTATCCATGATTTGAAATGAAAATCCCATGTGCTAGCTATTGTTTTATATACACCACACATGAAAATAAAAATTATTAATACAAAGACTATGGATTGTATTAATCATTTTTAGGTAAGTAAGTAAGTAGTAAGGTAAGTAGGTACATGTAATTGTGACGTGAAAGCAGTTTTATATTCAAGTACCGCTACGCCGTAGCAGCTACGCGATATGATAGCTACGGGCTAGGTCGGCTACGAGGCAATAAAACCGTCTGGGGTCCCCGAAGTTATAAAAGTTATATGTTCGGTCAACAAAGAAAAACATTTTTATTTAAACATTGTTTTAGTTTACAGCGTCTGGATAAAATGATTGAAATTGAAAGAAACGTATTTCAAGGACTTCTGTTCATATCAGTATTGAGAGGTGAAATAGGCGAAATTTTATAAAAATACTGATGCGGATGAAATTTCTGTTAGTAAAAAAACTGGCGCTCACATTTCTTTACCTTCCCCAAGTGCTCTCGGCATAATGAATTATACATACCTATGTATATTCTAAAACATAATGCTGAAATTCAATAGTGCTGAAATGTAACCCACAACCGCGTACATATATTCAAATGCAAATAAGGCCATTCGACTATTTCAAGTGTTACCACAACGATTAAATATCAATTTCAAACAGAGGGTCATTTCTAAAGGTCATTTAATATACAAGGCCTATGACTATATACGTCTATATATAATTTAATAGCATATATATCTATATTTATATATTTTAATTCTTTTAAAAATTTTAATTTATATAAAATTATTATACTCATATATTTTAATTGTATACATATACATAACTTCACGCCATCCCGTCCCCGTCAATGTCCCCGAAGGCGTAGACAGAGGTCTGTAAGTAGTACCCACACACCATTATTCCGCTGGAGATATATTTTAGGTGCCAACGTGAAAGCGATTCGATCGCCGTTACTTAAAGCACCACCATACTATACGCATGTATGTATTTTGATTGTCTTCTCAAAAGTATGCAGGTTTCATCTCATAATTTTTCCTTCACCGTAAAGCTCAGCTTAAAATTACAACTACTCCAACTGCTGATGTGATGTTGAATAAAACTCCTGTTACACCTCTCAGCAGTTGTTGTAGTTGCATTGTACCAATGAGTTTTTATTAACTATATATATATATAACAACTTAATTTCGCTGAAGATATGGTTAGGTATCAACGACAGGTGGTCAATCCGTCACAGATTCTTCTTGCTCTAGCTCTTGTGATTTATACGATGTTTCACCGGGAGACGAGTTGCTGTAATTTTGGTGCAGTGGGTATAATATAAATTTAAGCAACCACTCTGCGGAGTGTTGGAATGAATAATATTATTATTATTGAAGGTTAAATTATCACCGTATTTATTTGAGGAAACCTTTTTAATCTCTGAGTGTGTATAATGTTTCATTGAAAGTTGTACCAAAGCATATATGGTTTTGTTTGATTTCAGGCGATTGACTCGCCACCCCTTCGAGACGAGGGGTATTCACTTAGCGAGCCTAAGTACACAACCTTACGCGTAACTTTTGTTTTCATAATACATTTGACGTAACTTAATTTAACTTTCACGAATAAAGTTACTGCGAGACCAATATATTAAAAATGAACGGTTTAATCTAAAAAGTCGTTTTAATATGCACATTTGTTATCCTAAAGGGTGTGACTACTAATTATTTAAAATGAGGTAGTGAAGCGAAAGCCTTTGAAGCTGAAGTCTTATTAAATATTTACTTTTCGTGCTGTCAAAACCGGTAGGCAGCTAAGATTGGTACCATATTAATTTATGTACAAGTAATTCATTGCTCTACTAACTTAAGGAGACCTTTCTATTTAATTCCTATTTATTTGAAATATACAGGTAAATTAAATTGTTTTGACTTACAATCAAAATCAAATCAAAATATTTTTATTTCACATAGGCCTAGATGAGCACTTATAAAACGTCGAAAAAGGTGCAAATCCCTTTGTTCACCTACGTTCTTCACAGTTCTACACAGTACCAAATGTGTTCAAAGCTCCAGTTTTCTGAAGCTTCCAACCGTACAGTACAAATCTGCCACTGCGTGAAAGGATTTGGCTGTAATCAATAATAAGTGAATTTTATAGAAAATCGTCGTAGTAACTTCGTTTTGGGGCCCGTGAGGGCGGGTGCGGGGTGAGGCTGGCGCGCGCGGCCGAGCGGGGGGCTCGTGCGTCACTCTGATCGATGCAGCACTTGTTGCCGCGTTCAACAGGCTCCAAATTGTATGTCTATACTATCGCAACAGGCTAGCAGGATGGTTGATGTGTCCCGGGTACTTGGCAATAAGCCAAACATTTGAAAATCGTGAGATTATTTTTATTCTGCGTTAAATTCTTGTTGAGGGAAATTACTTGAAAGTATCTTATCGGATCACATGAATCGAAAATAGGTTTCATTTATTATACACAGATATACCCATAAAGTTTCGTTGCATCACATGATCACATTCAATTATATTTTAAACGGATAGGTAATATGATTGAAATATAAGTTGTTGCAAAACAATCAATTAATACTAGATATATTTTTCAAAAACTTGTTATTTCAAAGGGATTCATAGGATTTTGTTTCATAGGTTTATTTTATGTCGCCACGTAATTATATTTTTACTTGACTTTTTCATTCTTGACACTTGCATGATTACCAACATCTGTACCATTCTGATCTGTTCCTCACATTGCGTTTGATGTTGCTCGCATAGAAGCTCGGATTTGTCAACTAGCGTAACTAACTAATAATCAATCGCAACCGAATAACATCGCTCTTAGACAATGGTATTTATTTAACTGCATTAGAGTTTCGATTTCCAGAATACCAGAAGGAGTTGTAAGTTTAAGTATTTACTTATTTAAATTTGTTACCATTTACAATTTATTACAAACGAACAGTAAGCCCTGTGGGTTTAGTTGGAAGACAAAATTAAACAATATCTTTAACTATATTTACTCAGTTGGTAGGTTTATACGTCATATAAGCGTACATATATTTACTAATGAATTTGGACGAAGCGAAAGAGGTATGTAAGTCTAGAGAGAAATGGCGCACTATACTCTCTGCATACCCCGTTTGGGACTCAGCGTGATGATATGTAAAAATATATAATATATATAATAAATTATAATATATCCGAGTGAAGAAAGATTGACGAAATAGATATACAAAGCAAAAGTGTGTGCAAGAAGAGGCAGAGGAAGGCCACGTTCCAACTACCTGGATCAAATAGATCGGACTCTCAAGGACGGGAACGTTAAGAGTACTCGAAACCGACGAGCATGTATGAAGAGACTGATGAATGTGGACGAAGCAAAAGAGACTGAAACTGGCACTCTATACTCTCTGCCTACCCCGTTAGGGACTTGGCGTGATGATATGTATGTATGTATGTATAATATATCCTCACGCCTTCCCATAAGGGTCCCCGAAGGGGTAGGCAGAGGTGTATAGGTAATACCCACACACCCACTTTCCGCCAGAGGTATATTAGGTGCCAACGTGACAGATGGCGAGTCCATCGCCGTATAAATATATTAATATATATTAATCGTATTTGAAATAAAATAAGATAAGACCTAAGGGTACCTAATATTTATTTGTGATGTTTTAATTAATTTATTTCTCTATATAAATCATAATTACAAAAGATCTTATACAAAAACCAAATATATCCTCACGCCTTCCCACAAGGGTCCCCGAAGGGGTAGGCAGAGGTGTATAGGTAATACCCATACACCCACTTTCCGCCGGAGGTATATTAGGTGCCAACGTGACAGATGGCTAGTCCATCGCCGTTTTTTTTTTTTTTTTTTTTTTTTTTTGTATTGTCTCTCGTAGCATGAGTTCCGGGAACTTTTGCTACTTAACCGGTCAATGGCGAGACCTAGGCCTCCAGCCAGGCACTTTATTTTTAAGCAACACAGCTAAGGGCACCCCCTGTGGGGTACGAACCTCGGCTTAGGGCGTTGCTGGATCGCGAGCAAGGGAGCTGGGCTGGACTGGTCATTTTATTTAAATATTATTTGAGGGCGGGATTTACGCGTCTGGCTCGGCACGGGCCGGCGTTTGCGGCGGAGGTCGGGGGGGAACATTACGGTTTATTCGCGTCGAGCCTCGCCGGCGAGGACGGAACAGTGGTCGGTTGTGTGTAGTGTTGGTATGTTTTTGTCGGGCGTCCTGGAGGACCGTTATGTCGTCATCCGGTTCGATGACGGCATGTCTTGGACGCCTTATTTTCGAGATAAGGGAAGGAGTGTATCAGGCGGCCGATACGACGAGGGGGTTGGGGTGATTTACAGCAGAATCGAAATGACGTTTGGACAGTTTTTTCAAAAACTGTTTTATAGTGGGGACTTTGAGGTCAACGTGGAGTTGACTATTACGCATGTACCACGAGGCACCTGTGGCTCTCCGGAGGAACCGGCTTTGGAGCACTTGCAGGGGGTTAAGTGTTGACTTGCTAGTGTGTGCGAACACTACACCCGCATATGTCATGATTGGTCGAATGCACGTTGTGTAAATCCTCACCTTGGATTTCAATGAGAGTTTACTTCGTGCATTCAACATGCTGTGAAGTCTACCGAGCGCGAAGGCGGCTCGCGCGCGTACCGCCTTTACGTGGTGACGGAAAGAAAGGCGTTGATCGAGGATCACACCCAGGTATTTGGCTTTTTCTTCCCAAGGAATGGGTTTGCCGAAGAGGGTGATGGGGGCTACCCGTGGGCGTTCGAGGCCTTTCCAGAATAGAATGGCTGCGCTTTTGGTGGGGTTCACTTCAATTCTCCACTTCCGGAACCACCGCCCCAGGGCTGTGACCGCGGTTTGGAGGTTGTCGTGTCGTGATTCCCTCGGGAGTTCTACCTTTGTAGTAGATCCATCGCCGTTACTCCAGCACGACTATACATACGCCTTTGAATTTCTTCTCAGACGTATGCAGGTTTCCTCTCGATGTTTTCCTTCACCGTAAAGCTCGTGGTGTGACTAATCAGTGTACTTAAGTTCAGAAAAACTCATTGGTACAGTCGGGATTCGAACTTGCGACCTTTGCGTCGCAGGCAACTGCTCGAACCACTCGGCCACCACGGCTTTTTTTAATACAAAAACTACCTTATTATATAAAAAAAAATTATAACAATGAAACCTAGTCTACACACAAACAAAACATTGTGGCCGTAGCTCGTTGAACGATGAACTCCTACCGCACGGAAACAAATCCACCCTTGGTGCGACCGCATTGAATGTACGTATCGCTCGCGTAATAGGCGCCAATTTTAGTAGATTGGTTTGCACACGAGGGGCATACTGCATCTGAGCAGAGAACAGGCTTCATTCGCCTGTCCAGAAAAGGACTTTTGTTGCCCACTCATACCATGTGCAACAAAGATACTCCACCATAGTAAAATCTACAACGCATCTATGAATGTTTGCCTGTATATCCTTTTTGGAATCGTAAACGGCTCGACCGATTTTACTTAAATTTTGCAGTATGCATTAAAAATCCTCACTTGTTTTTGTAAATGGAATTGCTCGAATAACTAAAACTACCCTTGTTTGTTTCGTGTCTTACAGTGAAGTACGCTATTTGTTCTAAAAGAAAACCAATTTGATGAAAAAATTACTCTAACAGGCCTAAAGGTTATATACATATTTCTTTAACGTTACGTGAAGTTGATAGTATCTCAGCGATAGATATATTGTTTTAATACCATAGACGTCATAGCGTAGTGACATGTGAATGATACAAGGACATAAATATACTACAATATCGAATTATTTGAAATTCGAATATGTTATATGTATATACTAGTAGTCCCGCCCAGCTTCGCTCGGGTGAAAAAGTTAAACTTCCTGAAACACGATCACAGCGCCACCTATCGGGTCCAATTGTGATATAGCTATTGTTTTATTTAATTGAGCTATCCTATCTTTCAAGTTGGATCAAACTGCACACGGTTCGCAAATTTGATCGGAATCGGTGAAGTAGTTTAGGAGCCCGTCGCGGACAAACAGCGTGACACGTAATGTATATATATTAAGATAAGATATATATATATATTCTATAACTTAAGTAATCGTACTGTAATACCATATATAATTAATCCCATGGAAGAAAACGGCTCCCAAGAGGGACATAGCGCAGATCATTAATCTTAAAAGTTTATATCTACTGGAATGTTGAATAGAATATAGGTATATATGCCTATATATGCCTATATATAGGTAGTATATATAGGAGGCATATATAGCCAGTGATTTGTCACACCTCGAGCTTTACGGTGAAGGAAAGCATCGAGAGGAAGCTTGCACACGTGTGAGAAGAAATTCAAAGGCGTATGTATAGTCGTGCATGAGTAATGGCGATGGACTCGTCATCTGTCACGTTGGCACCTAAATGATATCTCTGGCGGAATGTGGGCGTGTGGTGACTACCTTTTACACCTCTGCCTTCTCCTTCGGGGAGCTTTATGGGAAGGCGTGAAGATAAATCTACTAAATTATAAGTCATTGCATCTAATTTCCTAGTTGGAAGCATTTTCGCCTCGCCATGGTTCTGTTAAGCATCTAATATTGCATCATATCACGCTACGGGACAATTTAAAAAGAGGAAAAATTTACAAAACATTTAAATACACGAACATATGCAATGAATTCAAATGTATTTTAATTTGTCGTGTTTCCAGAACAAGCTTTTGTCAATCATGATCAGAAGCTCTATACGACTGTATAATGTAGGGCGACGATAGATTAATTATACCTAAACACTCTGCGATAGATAGAAGAATTTCTTATTTTATCCGTTATTAGATGAGCCAAGAATGTAGGGTGCACAGACATATTTTGTAATACATAAAATACTAAAAATGTTTGCAAAGCTCAAGCACTACCCCTGGTGTAAGCGTCCATAGGCGGCGGTAACCGCTTACCATCCGGCAGACCGCATGTTTATTCGCCACTTTTGTCGTATAAAAATTATTAAAAAAATATATGGATTATGCGAAAGAGGTCTGTAAGTCAGTGTACAGAGAGCTGTTGATCTATTTTTTGTCTAATCGTGCGGGAAGCTGCGTGTACATATGTATGAGTTGGTGTGACAAGAATGGTAAAAAATCCGATTAGAGAGTTAATTGGCATTGACCTCGGGTGGTGCTAAACGCTGAAGAGAGTAAAACGTACATCGGATCGTCCGTTCGAAATTGCAATGCGTATGAGATAAATGGCTTCGGCGATATTGGCTTACTAATAACGTTTGTTTGATTTCCGCACACTTAGGACCTTTATACATCCGACATATACTTTATACATCCGACTTTTACTGTATAAGCTGTATTAAGTCGTACGTCTTACAACATTAAGTTAATAATGGAGTGCTGAGAAAACGATAAGATCTTCGCGACGGCTATCTAAGTGCACTTCAGCAAACTCAATATTGGTTTTATATAGTTCACAATAGGGCTTAATATTGCTGGATTATGATTGCGTGTGAATGCCGGTGGCGATCTATAATTCAACCTTTGTATGGCACGGACTGAACATACCTACGACGGTATTTTAGTGAGGGTTGGTATTTTTTCATTGTCTGAGTGCACTGTATGTGAAATGTATGCGAATGCGGCGTCCTCTTCTTAGGGAATACGTAGCGTGGAGAGTTTGTTGCTTGCTTTTGCTTGCAAAAAATATTATAATAATACAAAATGCTTTTGTATTATTATTATAATTTTACTATTTGCCCGCCCTACGCTGCATTGGTGTACCTACTTCTGAAAAAAATATAAACCAAATATTCAATGTATTTTTTTTTTGCATATATACCTAATGCATTTCATTTTACTGAACCAAATAACCATACCAAAAAATTTGTAATATACAAATTTTTTGGTATGTTTTTTTTCCACCCCAAAATTTTTAACTTTTTTACTGTACCTACTATATTTTCCGAAACGAACGGAAACGTAAAAAAATCAGATCAGACAGACGGTCAGAATCTGAAGCGATGCGCTTTTGAGTTGTTAAGGTCTGTAAGTCCAGAGAGAACTGGTGATCCATGGTCTCTGACTTTAATATATATAACTAATATAATTTAGCAAAGTTATTTACGCGTCTCTTAGTGATTTGAAGTAAGTAGTAATGTATGCGATGGAAAAACTGGTAAACTGATCCCAAAAATAAGGTCATTCCAAATCCAAAAATATAGTTTCTTAAAAGATTACATTCCTTCATTAAACTAATAAAAAGCTTAAAACAAATCTACATTGAAAAAGTACAACAGTACACACAAAAAGGTATCAGGATAAAATTCCAAATTTATGTCGGAACCAACCAACCCAACGGAAAATTATATTTCTAAGAGCACAAGAGTCCAGAAGTTTGTCGTGGGTTGAACTTCAAATGTATACAAAACTCATAAAACATACCGCAGCTATTTTAAAAAAGCAGTTCTAAAGCTCTCTCACGTTGTGATTATATACATACGAACTGTCGTTTCCGAAAAACAGCTGTGGTGTCCGAGTAGTCCGAGCAGTCGCCTACAACACAGAGATAACAAGTTCGAATCTAGACGTACTTTTTTCTTTACCCTAGTAGAGTGATTAGTCACACCACGAGCTTTATGTTACGGAAAACCTCGAGATCAAACCTTCATATGTTTGAGGAGAAATTCAAATACACATGTTTTCATGTACTTAAGAAACGGCGATGGATTCGCCATGTTTCGTGACCGGAATTGCAGAGTTTTTAAATTGTACATACACACATACATATCATCACGCCGAGTCCCTAGCGGGGTAGACCTAGACAGAGAGTACAGAGCGCTAGTTCTCTCTAGACTTACATATTTCTTTCGCTTACTCATTAAACCGTATTTACTATAACTACACTTCTGAACATTACTTACAATTAACTACTAAGTACACTACTGTAGGTAATAAAAAAGTCGAAATTACAAGAATCTCGGGGCATTGAACTATCCTTTTGTCAAATGTACGAAACTAATAATGTACGAAATAATTGGCACGAAACTACAAACTTTCCCTATTGAACGTTTCACTAATGAGGACTCGACTACAATAAAACGCGTTCAACTTTACCTGTCAATCTCTTTTTGACGTACAACTTTAGGAATACCAGGTAACCAATAAGTACGGATTACTTTATCGGCAATCAATCTCATGAATATGGATGAAACAAAAGTGGTTTAAAAAGAACTGGCACCCTACTTTTTCTGCCTAATCCGTGAGGGTCTCAACGTGATCATATGTATGCATCCCACTCAAAGTTCTTCAGTTATCAGCGGTAACCGCTTACCACCAGGGAGTCCATATGCTCGTTTGCCACCTTCGTGGTGTAAAAATATAAGTTTTATAGATCTTTTGAACTAGTTTGAATAATTTTTAGACGTACGATTTTTGTACATATGGTTTATATTTTCTTGCATTGTTCTGGCACATAAAATATATCTCTGGCGGAAAGTGGGTGTGTGGATACCTATACATCTCGGCCTACCCCTTCGGGGACCTTTGTGGGAAGGCGTGAGGATGTCTTCTTGCATCTTCCGCGGCTTCTAGAACCTTCGACCGAGAGATTAAAGCATCAACTTCTAACCTTGTCCGCTGGCCTATGCGTCATTAACTATAACATAGATGTTACGTTGTTCATCGTAAAATATGTGAAATAGCTCTTATCGAACTATGGATCTCTATGCATCGTGAGTTTTCACATCATTTGTAAAAAGTACATATCAACAAGCCGAGTCCCTCCAGGGTATCAGTGGTAAGCAGATAGACTAAAGCGCCAGCTTTCTGCAGAGTTACATAGCTCTTTTTACTTCAACCACATTCATCAGTTTCTTCATACTTGTGATAAGTACTGGCGGAATAACACTCTGCCGTATCAGCACCGTGACTTATAAAAAAGAAATACCTCTTTCCACTTTTGAATCTTTAGAATTTTCTATGTGGAACTGTATTGATTTCCGCCGACAACGCTAAGATCCCATCAAATATTTACATTTCAAGTTAAGGCCGTTAAAGTGGCCGAGTACTTAACCGTTATAAACTATTCAGTCTAACATATTATATGTTTGCAAATGCCAAGTTACTCAATGATGTCTTATATATAAACTGAGGAAGTTACTTACGTTACGTATTATATATAAGAAATAGAGAGTAGTTATATGATATTTACCTTAAGTAATTTTACATTTACTTTACATCTAGATCGATCTATTTGCTTATGTATGTATTAATGTAACAATTGTTGGTAATTATAAAAAAAAAACTATCGACCAGAAGATATGAAGGCAGAAAAAATAGATTTGTAAACAAATGGATATTTAAAGTCATTCTTTGTCCCGAAAAGGATCATGATAATATATATATATCCTCACGTCTTCCCACAAGGGTCCTCTAAGGGATAGGCAGAGGTGTATAGGTAATACCAACACACCCACTTTCCGCCAGAGACATATTTTAGGTGCCAACGTGACAGATGGCGATGGTTTCGTAAAGATGTTTTCCTTTACCATATACATAGCTAATGGTGTGAAGAAACTCAGTAGGTGCAGTCGGGATTTGGACTTGCAGTCGTTGCAGGCTACTACTCGAACCACTCGGCCACCAGGTCTTCATTGGGATACTTATTTTAGTAGTGTCCTGTCCTTATACTGTCCTGTGCAATCTATATTTTCCCCTAATTCTCTAAAGTATCAATCAAAAGCATATCAAATCAAATCAACAATGTCATTCAACGTAAACAACTCTTATTGAACGTCACATCGTACTGTTAGCAAAGTTTAGATGTTTGCGGTTCTTTCACGGCCTAACGGCTGAACCGATTTGGCTGAAAGTTGAAATGGTGATAGCTTATACCTAGGAATAGGACATAGGCTACTTTTTTTATCCTGAAAAATTCAAATTTATTAGTTATAATGTATGATGCTTATTCACGGCATAGCGGATGAACCGATTCTAGCAGGAAAATTTTCTAAGCTACTTTTTCGAAATCCACGCGGGCGAAGCTGCGGGCATAAGCTAGTACTAAATAAAAAACCTAGTTACAACCATTTCCAAGAAAGTAAAACCGTCAGGGGGAAGACACGACGAAACAAACTTCCCGGTTTCCTCTTTTAACATTATGTTTCCTTATATATAGGGGTAGGATAAGATTAAACTTACATATAAACTCTTTACAAGAGGAGCAATTCTTCGCTAAGCATGGCCATCATTCAAATAATCTGATGTTGTATAATAAACTTTTTGAATTTATTTACGATCAATGTCAGCTTTGAAATAAGAGATTTATTGAAGTTATATAAGCGTAGATTTTAAAAACGTGTACACTAAGGTGACCTCTCGGAGTGGCATAGTGGCTGTGCGACAAAACTCCTAAAACAAAGAGAATAAAAAAAAAAGTGTGTGTCAGCTCCGACGCACGACTGGAGTTTACTCCTTACGAACGATTATAAAATAAATAGATTAGTTAATAAGGGTAAATGAATGTATTTCTTATATTACTTAGAGTATGCATGACACATCTATAGATTGATTTTTATTCATTGAGTAATTTTCTCAATTTTGAAATAAATATCAATTGATATAAATTTATATTTATATCAATTATAAATAAAATATAAAATTTACGATAAAACCTCCGCAAGTTGACAGTTGTTGTAGGTTAATATCAGGTTAATACAATATGCAATTGAAAGTAAATATTAACATTAATTACATCGCCATTCTGTTATTCTCGTTGCCATGGAGAGTACGAGAGCACCAAAAACGTAACGCTGTCATTCATCAGTAGATTTTACCTCTCATATTTTTCTCATACCGGGCGCCTTATATATGAAAATCGATTCTTAAGGAGTAAACTCCAAAAAAGTTCGCTTTAAACTCTACAATAGGTACATTATTTTCTGAGGTAGCTTATATGGCGATGATAACAACAGACTATTCTTTTTGGCATAAGAAAAGCAAAAATAAAAGTTTTCCTCGCGTCCCAGCTGGTCGTTAAGTACAGCCGTCATTAAGTGAATAGTTTGTACACATTCACTTAGCTGAATACTGCCTGTGCCTTCATAAAGATATACACGAGGCTCTGTTACCATGACGCTTTTAATTTATTTTGAGCTGCTATGGCGACTAATAGTACACACAGTATAATGAAATTAGTCGTCTGCAAACAATACCTACGTATACAGAATGGAACCGCGGTCTGTATCAACTCTGCGGCTCTATTTCTGATACCGTATATGACATGTATAATTTGTTTGGCTATGTTCGGTTATAGTTAACGCTAACAGAAAATGATTTTGTTCAGAGCCGCTAACTTGATACAGAAACATGGAAATAGCATGAAAAAGATTGCATCTCATCATATTATACAGGTCGACTAACTATTTTGTGTCAAAAAACTAAATTCTCTCTCGGAAACACTTATTTGAACGTCGCATTTTAGGTATGCGTATAGACTAGTTGCCTGCAACACAAAGATTGCAAGTTCGAATCCCAACTGTGCCAATGATTTTTTAGGGAAGGCAGAGGTGTATTGGTAGTAGGCAGGGATGTTGCGAATATTCGCATCCGCATCCGCAAATGCGGAGCTTCCGCATCAATTTTGACATCCGCATCCGCATCCGCAATAATCAATGCGGATTTTCATGCGGATGCGGATGTTATACAAGTTGCGGCAATAAAGAAATTGGGCGGGGCCGGCGAATGGCGCGTGCCGTTCGCATGTGAAAATTACCAATAGGAGCGTTAAAAATGGTTGACGAGATCCGACGCGTTTTTCTTGTAAATAAATCATTACGTGTTTGTTTGAGCTATGGATTACTTATCGTATAGACATATATTTTGAGTGTTATTGTGATACAGTGATAATTGAGTGTAAATAATTGGTTATTGGGAAATCTTTATATTAGCCTTAGCTCAGCTTATTACTTTAAAATCGCCAGGTAAATGCCATTATGTTACACCGGTAATACGTTTTATTGTAGGTAAAGTTTATTGTTTTATAACAATATCCTATATTTTAAGAGAGGTAGGGCATCACGGGTTTCCCCTTCGAATTTGGAGCTGCCCGACTGGGGCAGGACCTCCACCTTACAGAAGTCCGTAGCCAAATAACTTATTTTTTGTGTTGTGTTCCTACGCGGTGAATAAGATTTCCAGTAATGAGCTCCTTGGGGAGGGGGGAGGATTGTTACATTGTGTTGGAAGCAGAGGGATTAAACCCATTATAATGCCAACACACTATAACTCTCCGAACACAGAGTGGCAACGCGCAAGTGATACTTCGGTATCGTGAGCGTTAATAGGCTACGGTAACCGTTTCCCATCAGGTGGGCCGTATGCTTGTTTGCCACTTTTGTTGTATAAAAAAAATATATATCCATATTTTTTCAGCGCGTTATTGATTATTTAACAAGTTTATTAACAATGTCACCACCGACACAAAGTAATATATGGAATAGGCATGACGAAAGATTTTGAACCTATAATGAAGACATTACTATTTACGAAAAAAAGCCTATTTATCCGTAATAAATTAAGGTTTAGCGTACTTTAAAGCCGTTTTTAATTACTTTTTCAATAGTGCGCGTAAGGAGCTCGTAGGTATGACGTCATGCGCTGTGATTGGTGTTTCAGTCAAAAAGGCATATTATAGTATTATTTTTTTCAATTATTGAAAAGCTTATTAATATCAACATTAAAATTTAAACGAAATCATTTTTTAAATTCCATTTAATACGCATTTTCCGCTTAAAAATTTTATGCTTTGTCACGCCTTTAATGTTACCGCCTTGAATTAGAAAAGGCGGCAATATTACTGTTTATTTAGTATCATGCGCCTATTTTTTACTTCACTTACTAATATGAAACTTAGTAAGTAAAGTTAAAAAAATAGGAGCACTTTACATTACTATTTTGTAATTAATGTATAATATTATATACATAAATAACAATTTTAATTATCATTGTTATAATTCTTCATTCATATGTAATACTATATGTGCCCGCTACTTCGACCGCTTGCGTGGAATTTAACAAAAATTTTTTTGTTTGATTTCTAAAATAAAATTAGGCTAAGTTTTCTCCTTTTTACATCAGCTACCAGCCAGTTAAAGTCCCATCAAAATCGGTCCAGCCGTTTCAGAGATTAGCCGGAAAAACAACAGACCGACAAACAGACAAAAGTAAAAAAATAAAAACCGTGTTACATCCATATGTATTAAGTAAAATTGTATTTATTTGTATAGATTTATATGAGATCTTAAACATCCGCATCCGCATCCGCATCCGCGGATGTGAGCCTTCATATATTCGCATCCGCATCCGCATCCGCATCCGCGGATGTGAAAAAATCGGCATCCGCAACATCCCTGGTAGTAGGTACCCACACACCCACTTTCCGCCAGAGATATATGTTCTTATTTATAACGTGTATTTATATATCATTACGTGATTTGATAAGTTTTTTTATCGTGATCCGTCACATTGATTAGGTACATATATGTATGTAGCTGGGCGAGTAACGCAAGGCAGCGCCCACTTAACAAGTAGGGTAAGTAATGTAAGCGCTAACGAAACAATAGCATTATGTTTGTCCGAGGCACCGTGGGACGTCTCGTCAACAAAGGTTCGATGTAATAAGCGTTCATTACTCCCTGTTTGGCTATGTTGCACTCAAGGCTGACACGCTCGCACAAAATAAAATAACAACTATTCTTTGGTATATACCTACAAAATAATAATATATATATCCTCACGCCTTCCCACAAGGGTCCCCGAAGGAGTAGGCAGTGGTGTATACGTAATACTCATACACCCATTTTCCGCCAGTTTCTACTTTTAAGTGCCTACGTGACAGATGGCGAGTCCATTTACTAAAGCACGACTATACATACGCCTTTGAATTGCTTCTCAGACGTATGCAGGCTTCCTCTCTATGTTTTCTTTCGCCGTAAAGCTCGTGGTGTGACTAATCACTGTACTTAAGTTCGAGGGCGTGAAGGGAAGGCGTGAGGATATATATATTGAATAAATATTAACATACTGTAACTCTAGGCAAGTATTCTTCTAACAATATTCTGACTTTAACCAAAACAATAACCCGTTAGATGAAACGGCTAGATTATTGACAAAATCAATAGCAAACTCACACAATGTAACGTGCAATTTGCGATCTACCCGCGGCATAAACCGTACGGAAACCAAACACTATTCGCGCATTGATCGTGTGAGCCACACAGCTCGTAGTTTGACCTGAGGTACGCGAGAGCTCTACAATAATTAACTAGCTTCAATTTACGTTCAAATGTAGACATAGTGCCATACAGTTACTATACATACTAGTACTATAAAGAGGCGGTGTTTTTGTTTTTTTAACGCCCCAAGCGTAAGAACTAAATATCCGATTTAAAATACATACGTATCATCACACCAAGTCCCTAACGGAGTAGGTAGAAAGTATAGAGCGCCAGTTGAAAAGATAATTGTAAATAAATCCGATAAAAAAATATACTAACAAGATAAGAAGAGAGAGAGAAAAGAGAAGAAGAAGACTACACGTATACTCGTGCTACTTCCCAAGGGAGCGAATAATCCAATTTAACACGCGAAACCGCGGGGCACCTGGTATAGTATTCCTATACTAGTTTCTTTAACATCTTCCTATAAGAGATGATAAGGAAACTCGTGATAATAATTGAAAAAATAAGCTGCAAAGGTTTGGTCATGTAAACAGAAGTGAAAGAGAAATTAATATAGTGGAAAATGTTAGCGGAAGTAACGACAAAACCCCTCCAAGGATATTTTCCTTTCAAGACCAAATCAATGGCCCTAATGAAAAGATGATGTATGCATGTAGAGGACGCAAAATATATGTATGTGTATGGATTGTAACATGTGGCAATCGAGGCATGTAGTATTTGCTTCTATCCATGGAAAATAGGCATGTAGGTATGTATGTAGTGACTATACTTCTACCTATGTACCCGTGCTCTCACACTAGTTAGATTCTTATTCGTATCATTCAGCTGCAAATCTACAGATAAATAGTGGTTCATGTAAAACTCATTTAAGAGCCGGCCCGGTGGTTCGAGTGACCTGCGACACAAAGATCTCAAGTTCGAATCCCGACTGTACCAATGAGTTGGTTCATGTAAAACTCATTTAAGAGCCGGCCCGGTGGTTCGAGTGACCTGCGACACAAAGATCTCAAGTTCGAATCCCGACTGTACCAATGAGTTTTTCATAATCATAATCAAAATCATTTATTTTTTGCAAAAAACATGGTATAAAGAGGTGTTAATTAATAATGCCGTACATTCATGTTTTGCTGAGCCCTCAGCATGCAAATTCAGTGTTCAAAAATTCCCCAACACTATTTCTGAACTTAAGTACAGTGATTAGTCACACCACGAGCTTTACGGTGAAGTAAAACATCGAGAGGAAACCTGCATACGTCTGAGAAGCAATTCAAAGGCGTATGTATAGTCGTGCTTGAGTTACGGCGATGGACTCGCCATCTATCACGCTGGCACCTAAAATATATCTGGTGGAAAGTGGGTGTGTGGGTACTACCTATACACCTCTGCCTTACCCTTCGGGAACCCTTATGGGAAGGCGTGAGGTTATATTATATTATTTTTATTATAATTTAACTTATTCCATATTACAAAAACGAAAATTTGGACATCTCACAAAGCTAATGATTCTAAAAAAATGTTCCAGGTAACAGCGGCTGATAAACTTATAATGTGTAAAATGTGACCGAGATATGCATGACCGAATTCCCAATTGAATTCTATAACGGCGCTGTCTATAATCTTAATTAAACAACATATATCATCAAATACAAAAATAGGTAGTATGTAGATGCGTACCGGATTATATACTGCGTCCGATAATAGCATTCCAGGCACGAGCGTGCTAATTCCTGCAACATAAAGGTTTTGATTGGTTGGTTATATTTCAATTAACCAATACAAAAGGTACATTAACGGTAGTTAATCTACCTAGTGATAAATAATTTGGTTCTACATTTTCAAAGAGCATTAAAACCTGCGAGCATGTATGAAGAGGCCTTAGTACTAGAGGGCGCCCTTCTCATTAAGCCTTCATCTGAAGGGCTCGGCGTGGTACACATAGTCATATATTTTTTTTCTTTATTTACAATAACAACAATTAACTATATTTACAATGAACAGTTGAAACTAACTACTTACACATAAAATATTTGTCCCAAATCGGTATCCCGAGGCCCATTGCCACACTGGATAGCAATGCTGATTCTCTGAGCGAGATAATTATAATAAGTGCATGTCCTATCAAATATTTAATGACATAACGGACGTAACGTTATCTAACGCCGTCATACTCCTGGGGATAACTCCACAGTATGTTGCATATATACCGCTGTTTTTACATTTAACTAAACTTATTATTCTAACTCAAAAATGTCGCCAAAGTTATGCTAGTAGTTTCTGCTGTTCTCGATTTCATATTTCAATTTAACTTTTTGAACCCCTTGAAGTCTTCCCCTAAACAATTAACCGCGGCCTTGTTGAGGACCGTCGCGCGTAGTTCCAAGTCTCTCCCCATGACCTTCCTTACCTGTTGATCACGCCTGGAGAAAGTGACACGACTAAAGTGCGCCGTCGCTCCTCGGGTTGCCAACAGTTAGCTTTTATCTCGCGATTCGGGAGAATTTACTATTTCACGTATTAACATGTTTTTGTTATATACAATGCTATTGTAGCTTAAAAACATTTTCAGTTACTTCATAGTTTCGTCTATTGTCAGCTATGTATATAACATTTAATAATCACAAGGCTTTCCAAAAATGTTCCTATACTGGCGCGAAAGGTTTGATAGTGCCCAGTCTTTAATAAATTATTATCAATAAAGCAAACTTTTCAGAAAAAAAATTGGCGACGGTCAAACTCCAGCCAAGCCAAAAGAAAGAAAACTGAGGTGAAAAAAACGTGTCCCAGTACCTCTCCTGGGGGTTTCTTTGCGCGGTGGTATCGGTGATGGTTATTATAATTATGTAAAACAAAACATGGCAACTAATAAGTATTATTTATACCTCTTATGTAGGTAAAAAAATATATAAATACTTATCATACATACATTTTTTCACGCCGAGTCCCTAACGGGGTAGGCAGAGAGAACAGAGCGCCAGTTCATTCTTGACTTACATACCTTACGCTTTGTCCAGATTCATCAGTCTCTTCATACATGCTCGCTGGTCTGAGTACTCTTGATTCTCCGTCCTCTCTCCATCCTCTTGCTCTAGAATTTACCCATTTACCGATAAACACTAATCAATATTAATATTTATGAATTCAGGATCATTGCTCGTATATACTATATTGCAGGTTAAGGTATATTAATTATGTATAATTTTTGGTGCCCAACGTGGTGTTATTGGGCCACCAAAAAGTATTAATAAATAAATAATAATATATCCTCACGTCTTCCCACAAGGGTCCCCGAATGGGTAGGTAGGTGTATAGGTGGTGCCCACACTCCCAATAATATTTTCGTATTCTATAAAATACATTTTATAGAAAACGAAATACCTATTCGTACTCTCTCGTGTTTCAGTTTTAGTCATTGTACTACCGGACGTAATGATTCACAATAAGACGTCGTAGTTTGTGACCCGTAAGCTCTGGTTACACGGTTGAGCAAATTTGAAACTAGTTATACAGCAAGCGAATGTCTCATATGAGTAAAGATGGTTAGAGAGAGTGGCAACACCAAGAGCCCGGGCGGCGGCAGTGTGCGCGAGCCTTCTGCCGCGCCGACCGCTCCCACCCAGCCTTAGTGATAAGTGATAACAAACTATATTATAGCACACCCCTCTTATACGTGTACTTTAAGACTGTGTTCTCTTCCACTCTTCCATAGTGCTCAAGTATCTACTAGGTATCCGTTTCTGGATTTAGATCCAAATCACACCGTTATTGTTAATTAACATGTGCGATGCCTGACTTAATTAAAATTTAGTTAAACAATTATATAGCTCTTTAGTCACCAGTGTAAATTTATCTAAAATTACTTGTGTATTTTCTTGTTTGTGTGTGTGTGCGTGCAAATTTTTTATATGATGAATATTTATTTCATTTCTCAAGTCTAGTAGTGTTCCGTAAAACTTCCCGTCGTAGTATCTGTGTAACAGTAGAACACGTATACACTTATAGAACTATTATTCGACCTCAAATTATCATATAATTAAGGTTGACTTGGATTATAATAGATGCGTGACAAACTATCGTTACCATACGTACATTTTTGTTCCTCAGCCATCATAGTACGAAAAAACTACCCTTTCCTATTCGCATCAAATATGATCCCAACACCGCGTTCTGGATTCTTGAAAATTTGAATAAATACTCAATCTCGGTGAGATAATATCACCCAAGGGAGCGGTAAAGACGCAACAGTTACCCCATAATCTGGTGCCGGCTTATCTCTCGCCCAGATTTTGTGTCTTATATATAGAACACACCCGATTTAAGGAGAACGTTTGATCTTTCGTTAATACCTAAAAATATTTATAAATTGTAAGAATTAAATTCTTCTAAGCTGTTCGTCTACTCAAAATTTGATATTAAAGCTGATAGCTTCCATTAATTTGTACTTATATTACGTACATGGAGAGTAAAACTCATAAAAGCACATTTATAAATAATAATAATAATCTCTCACATGTATATATTATTTTATAATTAAAACGCTATCACTTTTTAATTCGATTTATAACGTTGCCAAGTAGACATTTACCTAACGCTTGTGCGCACTTGATGACTTTTATATTACATTCATTTCCATGCAATGATTAACATTTAGAGGTATACGTAAACATTTTCGTGAATAAATTATTCAAAAATATATTCAAATTTAATTTGGCGCCCAACGTGCGATTCGTGTGCCGTCCTTGAACACCTTTTTCGTGTAGTGTGTGCTGAGTAAATAATATCTATTGACACAGACAACCTTCACAAAATTATTGGTGATATTATCGCTGTAGCACGGAATTACTTAATTTGGTTTTAGTAAACTTATAATATTTTTATGCGATCTAATCTAATTGTAATTTATGTAACCGAAGTAAAGTTTGCGTTTCAAATTGCACATTGTATATGAAATTTTAAGAATATTTACACCATATAGACTATAAAATAATAATTGATCGTCTTACGTGCTTAATTTTTGTAAACAAATGCCCTACCCCAACGTTGGCGTGGCTCGTAGTACGTTTACGAGTAGTAACTACGAGGCGGCGCCCACGCAGGTCGTCCACCTTCTGTGACCCCTACTTACGGCGGGCTTACCGTCAGTACATTAGAAAATATATTTACGCAATGGATAAAGTAATTCGGAATTTCATGTTGAAGTTTGAATTAATATATTAATAACAGAATTATCAGTATATGTCTATCGAATTTATGCGTTCGGAACACAAGTACTAGAACAGAGTTGTTAATTGATATATTAATATATGTATATATATATATATACATATTTTTATTAAAATCTTCAAGGCCAGTAGTAGCATATACGCTATGAAAAAGATTTTCAATTCATATCCTCAGTTTTGAACGAAAAAACGGGTCGACCAAGCTATATAACACTCGATACGCCAGCCTATATGGGACTTCTAATAGAGAAATCGTATTCAGAACAGGATTTTGCTTTGCAAAATTATTGAGAAAAAAAATATTGTTTTTCAGAAAATTATACCCACTTGAAGCTATAAACGTACCTACTATATCTATAGCCATAGTTCTGCGGACAATAATAATTAGTAAGACCCTGAATTCCTGTGATATACGTGAGTGAAAGTGATGAGAGTGTAGTCGCTATGAGTGGACTGGGCCCGGCTGGTGTGTGGGCCGCTCAGAAAAGACTCGAGTCCTGGGCACGCGCTGCCAGAGAGAGGACTTCCAGCGCCAGCAGCGGTCAGAGCCACAATTCTACGGACAGTTTTGGAGATGACAAGTCGCATGGAAGTCCAAGTGTATGTATTATCGTCCTTCATAATATTATACATGCGTAAGTTTGTATTGGCAGTGAATATTTATAAAATCAAAATATTTTATTCAACGTAAGGGACACAGGGAACACTTATTGAACGTCATATACTTAATAAAAACTAAAGTTACCACTTATCTATACTATAAATCACTCAAGCCAAGCAGCTAAACGGATTTGGATGGAATTTAACTCCGAGATAAATATTTACCCGAATTAATACAAAGCATAATGGTTTATTCCAGATAAAGAATTTATCAATAAAATCATAAATTACACGGGGGGAAACCGCGGGGCTGAACATTTGTAGTCCAGATTGCAGGTTCATAAAAATATCAGAAATTTCCCACTCCGCGTATTACACGGAAGAGCAAAACACTGTGAGGAAACGTACAGAAGTTAGACAGTCGTGTCTGAGTGAATACGAGCCGTCATCACGTCACATGGGCATCAAAATGCCCCAACATACTCTTTGTGAGAGGATGTGAAATAATAAATGCCGTAAAAACACGTACATAAGGGCTAAAGTAGCTTGCTAACAACACCTCCGTATTTTGCTCGGTACTAGAAACATCGTTCAAAATTGTTTGCATGCACCTCTGTCAAGAGGTTGTGTACAACAATGTCTAACTTTCACAAGCATAATCACGTTAGTTTGTGCAAGTTTGGAGTACGTACCTACTTACCATTTTGGGATTCTGAAATACTGATGAATGCTTGGTTCTTCGTACTTTGATAGACAAATTTGCTATTCTGTTATTTGAATAAAGCGTAGTCGCTCTTTTGAATTCAGAGTATCTTTTAAAAAATTTATACCTAAATAAACTGATAAGTACATTTATTAGTACGTCAAACATATAATATTTTTTGCTTTCATTAAAATTAAAAATCATAACCGCAAGATATATACTACTCTTCAATACATAAGACTTACCCAACGAGCCACCACTGTGGTGTGCTTTAAGGGGATAAATAATATCTATGTCACAACACATATTTAGGAATCTTTGGAAATATACTACTGTACTAATTTACACACCTCTGCCTACCCTTGTGGGAAGGCACGAAAAAGTGATACCACGTGACAGATAGCCCGTCTTACACAATCACATAGACTATTTCGGATGATTCGTCACTAATTGTGTTTCTTCTAAGCAGCTAAGCAGGTGCTACAATAAATAACTGTACCTACTTTATTTCTGAAAAATAATTGACTTTGACTGTAACTTGAAGCAGAATTCCCTTCTTCTAACATTTTCAATTATAAATATATTATAGTAGTGAATTATGGAATACAATATTCGATAGTCTAGCTTAGTGCTTCTAATTGCGCCTCTGACTTCCGCTAGAAGCAGAAATGTGTGTATAGAACAAGAATATGCGTAGTCTTGGTCTATTAGGTATATGTGTTAAGTATATAGTCATATTTATATGCGGTGCCCAGTTTCTTATAGTAAAAGCTTTCTTTAGTTTAAGACTATGATGCAGGCATGTGTTTAACTTATCGCAGTTAATAAGTAAATGCCTTTCAAACAACACAAACAAAACAACAGACGCCGAACGAATTTTAATTAAAATTTATTTAATCAAACTATTTTTACAAAGTGCAATACTGTTCAGCTTACGAAGCCTTTCCAGTAGGTGCAAAGTGCAAAGTGGACAGCAACCACATTCCAGCTGTGTAGATTTCCAATACTCCGTTCCAACTCCCCTTTGTAGAAAATACCGCAGCTTAGCAGTCACAAATCGGATAGTATCAAAGTCAGGTCGCTTGAATTTTCTATATGCATAAATCCTTTGCTTCCATACATGCATAGCCTGGACTTATTAGCGACCGCAATCGTTCGGAATTTAAATCTGACCTAAGTATCGGGAACCATTTTCCATTGTTTGTTACGTTGTTTTTTTATATTATAATATGACATTTTATTATTTTGGTCAAGCAGGTATATTATTAGCTCGCTAATATTTAAAATCTGGGGCGGCCTACTTGATGCCTATTCTGCCCAAATATAGAGCACCTATACTTGTGAGATTATTTTTATTTTAGAATGTAGAGTGCAGGTTTCCCTCGGCAGATCTATTACTAGTATAAAGAGATATAGTCTCTGACAGAAGATATAACTAGGGTGCATCTTCTAGTGACAAATGTTCACCACCTTGAACAGAGGCCGGGCGCAACGAGACCGCGCATTCAAAATTGGATCTGCCCGTCTGTGGCATTAGGTCCAAATTACGTTACTCATGGGTAGGGTTGTGTCCTTGCAGTGCAAAAAGCTCCACGTGGAGAGCTGTTCTATGTACGTGTACTTATACGTACGTAAGAATCTTACAATAAGCCTTAACTTGTACTAAACTATATGAATAAAGTAATGATTTTTTTAATACCTATCGGATTGCTATCTAGCACGTTGCTGCCTTCCTAAGTTTGCGGGGAATCGGGTGTTGTCACTTTTATACCTACTTCCTTAGGCAGCCTTATAATTATAAGTGTTATTATAATTGAATAAATTGCTGTTTGTTCTAGGAGATGCTCATCTCGAAGGAGCAATGTCGCGTCCAGCCACTGAGCATGGAAGGACGGGTAGGGGGGTCGTTCCCGCACGCACGCTTGGCCCGGACACCATCTATATCCTCGCAGAGCAGCCTTGACAGTGGAACTTCTAGAGCCACGGTAAGTGGCGCACCGCAGGCTTGTATGCCACCTGTGGTGAATAAAAAAAAGAAACCGTATAAGAAATCGTAAGAAAACTTTCACTTTTTTATCATCATCAAGAAGTGTCATCGGATATTTTTATACATAGGTACATAGTTGATTCTGTAATATATAATTTTCATTCGTCTTTAACATTGAAAATATCATAATTATAGTTGTATATTATGTTATATGTATATTACACCTACATTAATCACGCCGTGCTCAAAGGCAGCAAGGGAGAGCGCCATTTCAATGTAGTCTTTCACACTTATTTCGCATAATCCATTCAGTAAGTGAAGAAAGATATACAATGTAAAAGACAGAGGAAGACCACGTACCAAAATTTTTTATTTCACATAGGCCCAGGTGGGCACTTATAAAACATCGAAAAAGAAGCACGGTTCGGGTTGGTCACTTCCATGGAGAAGAACCGGCAAGAAACTCCATAGTAACTCTTTTCATAGATCAAAGTAATCAAACACACAAAGAGGGGAATGTCAAGAGTACTTAAAACCGACGAGCGATGAAGAGACTGCTAAAAGTGGATGAAGCGAAAAGGATTTGTAAGTCTTGAGAGAATTGGCGCTGTACTCTCTCTGCTTACACTATCAGGAACTCAGTGTCATTATAATGTAGATTCTACGTAAAAAATAACGTTGCTTGTGGAGGCAAAAGCTTCTTCAGAATTTCTTCTAATAGCAGACTTCTGTCTTTACGTTGAGTGCTAACACCGTGACATTGCTCTTTAAGATAATTTAATTAGAACTGAAAACATCTCACAGCTAGGGAAATTCGCTCCTTATGTAATATTCAGGCGCTAATACATAGGGAATATATGATGAACTGTCCGAGACGACTCAACCATTGCCAACGGATTCGTGCTCATCAAGTATGCAGTTTGCAGACGAAAGGCAATATAGTTAGAAATTACTTTTGAACGTCAATGGTAGTACACTAACCTAAGTGTCTTATGAAGCGATTTTGTAGACCCATGGTCACACAAAGGCACAGTACAATAGTTACACAGTTTTATATATATATCGGTGTATATATCGGAATAAGGGTGAAGCGAAAGAGGTCTAGAGAGACCTGGCGTTCTACACTCTCTGCTTACTCGATCTGATTAATCGACGTGTTCATATGTAAGATCATATAAGGGAAAATACTGAACAATGCTGTGAAACAATGTTGGTGATGAAATGGAAAATAGATGGAGTCAGTTCAGTCAGTTGTGTCAACAAAAGTCATACTCTTAAATTTAAGAAGAAAGTCGTCTATGGTGCTATAGTACGTTGTGATCTAGGACCCGTTCATTTAGCGACATCTAGCGTCATCCTCCGACAACATTCTCATATATCCATATATATATTAAATATAATGACTTTTCTATTCACAATAGGCATTTCTTTTTCTTCCATGTCACCTTTAACCCGATTTTAGTGGGTTTTAAATGTAGGCCAAACTAGAAAAGTCGATTCATTTCATAAAAACATAATTTATTCATAAATTTTATCACAAATCTACATTCCAAATTACACGGCGCGTGAATAGAAGAACAATAAATCACTAAGGTGAACATTTTCCAGCACACAAAATCAAATTAAGAAGTCGGACCCGCTTCTTAAGGTTTTCCTGAACTAGTCGATTTCAGGCGAGAATTCACGACGCGATCGTAATAATAGATAACGCGTTTGCGGTTACCGCAATTGTAAAGGGAAGCAATCACGATTAAGCACAAAACACATTGTGTTCTGTATCATAGAAACAAGGATGATATTCTATAAGGCCACGGGTATACGGGAGCAATACACTTGGTGCCGGCCTGAATGCATTTCGATCCTCCTCTGCCTCCTACCTTCGACGACCCTTGAAGAAGATGTAAAAATTCAATAAAGATATTGAAAAAAAAAAATCCGCAATGTTTTTAAATCATGTCATTTAAATAGAGTTCCATTTAAGTATTTGTTTTTTTAATTATAGGCGTTGAACTAAATGGTACCTACAAGGAAATATATAGCATTTTGTACTATTGGCTAATAACAGGATAAATTGCTTAAGTCAAATCGATTCAAGTTTTACGTTGTGTTCTTTCATGATTTTGAGATGTAAGCTAATTTATTTAAAAGTTAATTTATACAGCAGAGCCACCGCGGATCATCGCCAGCAATAAGAACCTTTGCCCCCGACGGTCGCACTCTCGAGGCCGGTGGGGCGGGAGTACCTCGCTCGCCGTCGCCCCTTCGAGCTGCATCCCTCGACGTGAGGGCAGCGCCTCACGCGCATGGCTCCTTGGCTTCGTTAGCTGACTCCCCCGCACCTTCCAGTCCTAGGCATGTACCGCCGAGATGCCTTTCTCCGCTTCTGATGCCACCTAGGTAAGGCGCTATTTAACAATTTTATTTACTAGATATAAGGTAGAAAGATTGACGAAACAGATATACAACGCGAAAGTGTATTAAAGAAGACGCAGAGGAAGACCATATTTCAACTACCTAGATCAAATCGATCGGACACTCAATCAAGGATGTGAACGTCAAGAACTGAAATGTGGACGAAGCAAAAGAGGTATGTAAGTCTAGAGAGAAGTGGCGCTCTACTCTGTGTGCTTACGCCGTGAGGGGTATTATTAATATAAGCTTACTTAGCTTATAATTTTTTATTAAACTTTAAATCCTGTCGCATCAGTTATTTCGAAGTAGCTAGAATAATAATAGATTTTGTTATCAGAACCTTGTGTAGACTTTATATTACAAACAGACACTTACATTGTATTTATAAGAAGTATACTTCAATAGATAGTTTTCATTTTTAAGATAGTTTTAAGCTTAAGGATGCCATTTCGAATTTTTAAGTGACGAGAAGAAAATAACCTCGCTTTAACTCTCACTATTTAATTGTACACAAGAGGTAAAGTGTAAGGCCTTGCATTACTCGTATATACACATGGCCTCTTGCAATACCAAAATGTCCCCACAAATACACCAAAGGTTGTACCGCAACAGTCTTGGTACTAGACAATACATTTCCGTACAGATCAAAAGCAGAATGACGATGTATAATTGGTTTAATTCTACGGTTGTGTCAAAGGGTGGTACAGTAGAGTACACACGGGCAAAGCTTTTGATCTGTCAACCGTAAACAATATTTTTCGTGGTGAAATTGGAAAAACAAAATCCTTATACGACGGTGCAAGCCTTTGTCTGGGGATAAACCATCCCGTATAAGTAGGTAGAGGTTTTATGTTAATCGTTCGAATAGAATACAGTCCTTAAATAAATGTCATGTTGCTATATAAAACCAGAAATGTTTCGTTTGTGTGTAATAAGGAACATTTTTGTGTTTGAGTTTTTTACTACCGTATAGTTGCAACTGCATGTGCTTGACCGAACAACACAAAACATTATTTTTTTACCGCGTAGGAACACAACACAATAAATTGTGTTATTTGGCTACGGACTTCTATAAGGTTGAGGTCCTGCCCCAGTCGGGCAGCTCTAAATTCGAACGGAAAACCCCGTTATGCCCTACCTCGCTTAAACCTTAAACCTTATACCTGAGAGACGCGTATTCAATTGCTGAATCAATGTTTACGCCTAATCCATAGGTATCCGCTTGTAACGGCGCAAGTGCAAATGTCAACATACGTGCAACCTTTGCAGTATGTTGATTCAATATTGTAACTATATGACTTTGAAATATGAGTAGTAGGTAGTCAATCGTGTTGCGCTTTACACCTCAACGCATTGGTTACAAAGCAGTCGTATGTCTCTTATACAGTTCAAACCTATATAATTACGGGGACAAATCTTGTATGTGACTTGTGCTATTGGACTGCGATTGCTCTGTAGTGAATTGCCCTAGTTGAACAATGGTAGTGTATTTCCGTTTCCTCCACCTAACTAAACTATTTATATATTATTATGCCTGTAGTTACGTTCTAAAATGTATCGGAAGCATGTACATTTGTCCCCATCAGCGCCCAAAAAAATTTTATTTTTAACTTGTTGGTTTGTGAATATCTACTTAAATCGTTGTACTTCAAGGTATATACTCGTATCTGATAAAAGGTTTAAAGAAAAATGTCACAAGCGCACAGCCCGCGAGAAAATCAATGTGTCTTTGGCCTGTGCTCAGTGCAAATTGTGACAAACTCAATTTTTCTCACATCCTGCGGATCCATACCCCTCTCCACACTCCGGCCGTGATTTTGTACCTAAATATCCCTAGACGTGCATCCACACGACACATATTGGGGCAAAAATATCCATGAAATGGTACTGTGTTTAGAGTGTATGCCGTTTAGATATATTCGTTGACTGGAGAAAAATTAAAGGCTCTGACAAATTTATGCGAAGACTGAAAGATTGAGATTAAATTTTAGAACAATTTATAGAATTATAATAATAATATATCCTCACGCCTTCCCACAAGGGTCCCCGAAGGGGTAGGCAGAGGTGTAAAGGTAACACCCACTTTCCGCCAGAGGTATATTAGGTGCCAACGTGACAGATTGCGAGTCCATCGCCGTTACTCAAGCACTATACATACGCCTTTGAATTTCTTCTCAGACGTATGCAGGTTTCCTCTCGATGTTTTCCTTCACCGTAAAGCTCGTGGTGTGACTAATCACTGTACTTAAGTTCAGAAAAAACTCATAGGTACAGTCGGGATTCGAACTTGCGACCTTTGCGTCGCAGGCAACTGCTCGAACCACTCGGCCACCACGGCTTACTTAAATTTTTAGAATTAAAATTTTAATTTGAGACTAGGTAGGTACCTAATACAAACATACATTAACTATTGGATCCGTCTCCGGAGGTGGGCGTTGATACCCTGCGACACAGTTTATACTTCTGCAGGTGTATCAACGTTTGTTTGCATGTATATTATTATCAAACAAAATAGATTTGGTCTCGCCGAATCCCTCACGCGGTAGGCAGAGACAGTAGATGCTTTTACACATACTACTTATAATGTTTCTCTAATCCGACCAATACTTCCACGAATTCCCCAAGGGATCCGAAAATAATGGTTTCTTTTTAGGCGGATAGACCGGAGCAACTCGTTAGTAGAGAGCAGCAGTGGCGTAGGGCCTTTGAGTCCTGGCGCCTCGGCGTCAGTCAGTGCGCTCGGAGCCCTGCAACCGGACCTGTACACAAAGAGAGAGGCACCCCTGGTCATCGAGTTGGAGGGAGTAGGTCCCTCACTTGGCCGGATCCATCTGCGACTCAAATACGACTTTGATAGATCCGATCTGGAAGTTCACCTCATTGAAGGTACTTAGACCATTACATACATAAAGTATTATTATAATTTTTATATTTATATTACATATTTATTGATGAGATAGGTACTAATAAGGTTCAGAAAAGCTATCAAACTTTTAACTTTTTTAACGTTATAAGTTAAGTTGTAACGTACTGTTTTTTTCTAAACCCTTGAAATAAGCCTATCTGGGTTTATTTCAAAGAAAACTTTGGATTTTTAGGCATGTTTGAAACCAGACCTATTGGCAGTTGGTTTCAAAGAAATATATGAAGCTTAAATCGCTTTTGTGAATTTTAATAAATATTAGGGCGAGAAGTTTTTTTTTTTATACAACAAGAGTGGCAAACAATCATACGGCCCACCCGATGGAAAACGGTTACCGCAGCCTATTTACGCTTACAATACCGAAGTATCCCTTGCGCCACTCTGTGTTCGGAGAGTTGTACTGTGTTGGCAGCATAATGGGACTAATCCCTCTGCTGCCAACACAATACAACAATCCTCCCCCACCCCAAGGAGCTCATTACTGGAAACCTTATTCACCGCGTAGGAACACAACACAATAAATTGTGTTATTTGGCTACGGTCTTCTATAAGGTGGAGGTCCTGCCCCAGTCGGGCAGCTCCAAATTCGAACGGGAAACCCGTTATGCCCTACTTCTCTTAAATTAAATGTATTAAAGAATATCGTAATTTCTTTCAGCCCATGACCTGGCAGGCTACGAAGCGGGGGGCTTTAATGACCCCTACGTGCGTGTGAGCCTCCTGCCTGAAGTAGACACGCGGGTGCGGCAGACCCCGGTGCACAGAAACGAGGCCAACCCCTTCTTTGATCAACACTTCAAGTTCCCGGTTTCGCACGACGAGCTCGCAGACAAAACCTTGCTTTTGCAGGTCTTCGATTATGACAGGTAAGACACGAAGGACCAATTTTTTATATAGGTTTGCAGGTTATTTACATCTAAATAATTAACATAGTATAAGAACGGTTCTCTTTCTCTTCTTTTCTTAGGTTGGAGGTAACAATTGCAAAAATACTTGTTGATATGACTTCTCACAAGTCTCCGACGCAGTAATCAGGGGTCAAAGCAAGCTCTTTTCTCAGGAGCTACCAAAGTGACAGATGGCGAGTCCGTCCGAATTCCCACTTAAACGAATGCACCTTCCCTCACGATCATTTTCCTTCACCGTAAAAATCGGGGTATGGTTTATTATCATCACATGATCACATGTTTTGCCAACAAATGTAAATTGTACTGAACTAGATTTAATCAATCTTTACATCCTGCCCATTACAGATTTTCTCGCAATGAAGTTATGGGCTCGGCCAAAGTACCCCTGTCTCGCGTGGAAGTGGCAGGCGGCGCTGAAGTGTGGGCAGAACTATCCCGCGAACGTCGTCCACCAGAGGAGCTGCAGGAACTATTGCTGTCTCTCTCCTACCTACCCTCGGCTGAACGCCTCACCGTGGTAGTCCTTAAGGCGAGGAATTTGCTGCCGCCTCAGGAAGGCAAAGATGCTCTTGGTAAATACTTTCGATTAGTAAACACTTATCGCACATGTTATGCGTATGTCGAGTTTCCCACACATCATCATCGTCATCAAAGCGGATAGGCAGGTTGAAAAGAGCTCCAGTAGTTGTAGACCTCTTCCGCTTCATCGAAATACATGCAAGCGGGTTTCGAGTACTCTTATCACACCATCCTTGAATGTCAGAACATGATCTTCCTCTGCCTCTTCTTCCAAGCGTCCAAATTCAAGTCATAATAGTAATGTAATGCATGATATATCGAAATAATATTATGTATTGACATCACTGCCTAATTTCACTCAATTCCGTTGAGCCATTTTGGCGTGACACATATCCTCACAAACTTCATACTTATAGGTAATATTTGTAGTATTCTGTATTCTGTATCGGTAAACTAATCAGTGTCAACTTGTTCCAGACGTTTATGTGAAGGTTTATTTGCTCGTAAACGGGAAACGGGTAAAGAAGAAGAAGACAAACCGGAAGGAGATAAATAGCCCGGTTTGGAATGAAGCTCTATCCTTCAGTCTCCCTTCAGCTAACCTACAGGAAGCTTCCATTGAGGTGATTCTATGTAAACATATTCTAGAACTCACGCACAAGGCATCTGACCCTGAGTATGGATAACCAACAAATAAAATGTGTGTGGGTACTTCCTTCCCATATACCTCTGCCTACCCCTTCCAATGAGGTACACTCAGTGCCGTATTAAGTCGCACGAGGCCTGTAGCAAATCAAGGGGCCCTTGGATTGCTTTAAGTTATCAAGTTTATGGTGAAATAAAAAACAAAAACTTCGATAATCATAGAAATTTTTGACGGTCAGTGAGTGTTGGTGCCCGGGGCCCTCACATGGGCAGGGTCCGCAGCATTTGCTATTCTTGCTACGTGGCTATTCCGCCACTGGATACCTACAACCAACGACGGTAGCGATGCGTCCTAGGCAAGGGTCCTATGGGAGAGCATGAATATGCTTTTGTTTATAATTCTAAGTTGCTTAAGTAATGAGGTTTATTGAACGCTTATTACAGGTATGTTTGCTGTGTGGTGGCGGGTCGGGGCTGGTGGTGGGGTGGTGCTGCGTGGGCGCGTGCGAGCCTGGCGCAGAGGGTCGCCACTGGGCACAGGTGGCGCACGAGACACGCAAGGCGGTCGCCATGTGGCACACACTGAGATAGACAACCCTATACGTATCGCACCTCGCGTCTCATGCCACTACACATCGTGTTTTATGCCCTCAACAGATATGTTTAACTACAGGTCCTAACTTCCACATTCCATTAAGTAGATATATCTATTAAGAAAATGAAAGCAAAATTCTTAACGGTTCTCAGGATACAAGTTCAGAATTCATTATTGATAGTTTAACTATAGGGACGCCGATTTACAAATAGTTTATAATTTGTTCTTGAATCAATTTTGTTTATTAATTTAAGTACACAATGCAATTCAGCGTTCTATCATAATACGTTTCTAATACCTAACTGAAAAGCAAAAAGATGGCAGATCTATTCCTGAAAATTCATTAATTCATTATAGGGTTTTTTTGCGGCTCGTCTAGGCAATAGACGTGTGCAATATAGTATTTAGAGTCGCAGGCAATTACTCGACCACCTAGGCTCTAATAAGTATATTTGGACACATTATAGGTATTTACCGTTTATAGATAGTGCCATCGACGAAGACGCGCCCAACTATTCTTCCTTATAGCGTATAGTGTAAGTGTGCAACCTTCTACTAATTTTTGAGTGTTGTCGGTACACACTAATTACCGAGTGCACACGCACACTACCATTCATACACTAGGGTCATACTCCCCATATCCCGCGACCTCTCGACTAGAATGTTTACAACAAAATTATTTTGCTATTCATCATCATCACAAATTTAAGAGCTGGGCTCGTGTCGGCGTCTCTGATGCAGTCCCCTCCATTTGCTTCTGTCCAGCGCTTCTTTGTTTTCCATTTCCATCAGTGACATGAGGTGGGAACTTACAGCCGGTTTCTCGTACGCATTTCTATCCATCAAATTACGTGACAGATTGTTAATCTCTAATTAGACGTAGTTTGGGTTGCTAGAAGCTTCAACTGACAAACTGTTGGCAGTTTGTCAACGGTATGTCAAATCCCAAATCAATTGCCGATTGGAGCCATTTTGAGTTTCTGAACGCATTTTCTCTTCGTTAACATATTGTTGACATACAATTTTTAATTGTAGATTATCGAGGAATTATCGACGTGTTAACGCAAGTATTCCGATTTGAACTCCAATTTCTAAGCGGATTTAATAGGATATAGGGATGTTACAAAATAATCGATTTAAATTTTTCGTTTTTTATAGCAATATTAATATAAAACTTAATTTCTATCAATAATGCTATTTGGTTTCCTAATTCCTTACGTTGAAATATTAATAGAACATTGCCTTTGATTTTTAGTTTTGAATTGGTTATATTTTTATTCATATAATTTTAATTGATTTTTAATCTGATATTTTTTAATATGAATCTCTTTAGACAAACCCTAAGACATAAGTGTGTAAAGTTACAAAAATCGAAATAATCTTTTAATAATAGCAAAAATATTAGAAATTGGCAAGTTTCAAATCATCATCATCAGCCCTGTCGGGAACCTACCTATATGTTGAATTACTATAAATTATATAATATACTTAAATATTAGAATAAAATATAAGTAGATAGATCGCGTTCTGTGTAATTTTTACGCGACAGCGACGGCATTTTAACATTTACACTTTATTTATTTATATTCTTTACACTTGTTTATCACACGATAACTGAAGTACCTAAACAAACAAGATAAACAACAACAAATCAAACTTTTGTCCAACTAACGAAACTTCAGCTCCCGGCGGGAATACTTTGACATTGCAAGACAAAGACGAAGCTATAAGCTAGAGGGAAATAGATATACTTTAAAAAATAATTCGGCTGTCAACAGTAGATTAGTTAATTTTTCGATGATTTGCGTTCTAGAAACTCAAAGCTCGATGACAGATTGTTAACAAATTGTTATTGTGACAAAGTGTTGACTAATTCATCGTGCTAAAATTGTACCAGAAACCGGCGGTTAGTGCAGTAGTTTCCCCTTTCTTTCTGAACCGCAGTTCAAAGCCCAGTTTCCTGTTATAATAATAACTTTTAATTATTAACGTAATTTTGCTATTGGCATTGAAAAATTACGTAATAACTTGAATACATTTAATTGAACTCATAGTAACTGCCAAGTTAATGGCAATTTGCACAATAAACTTCTTTAGGTCAGATTCACGTAGATAGTTAATAAGACAGAACAAAACAACAGGAGTGTGTATATTCGTACAAAAACCTTTATTATTTCAATAATCAATATTTAGGATACACAATAAGGTACCGGTGAAGCAATAGAAATCAACGTCACAGTCAATCTATGGTCAAAGTATTGCAACGTTATATGTATAGTTGTATACCTATACGAGGTAAGGTGAACTGGTGAGACGATACTTACCAAACATATTCCGGCGAACTGAAGCAAACATTAGTATAATAGTTGTTGTATGAACATAAAATTACTATAATTAAGTAGCTGTCTTCAAACCCTGCCTTCCTGTCACTGTCCAGTGTTAACTGTGGGCCCACTCAATTTATATGTGTATATTGACTCTGTCGTAGACAACCAGAATATAAGGTGCCGGTATTCAGTACAGTTCCCCGTATAAAATAAATTAAGAAATTATTAATTGAGCTTTTGAAACACCAAAAATGTCTTATGAAAATTATATTAATTAAGAGATTTATTAATTTTTGAATAAAAATGAATATAAAAATTTACATGTTGTCCAATAGGTGAAGTATATTATTATTCAAATAACATATAGGTAATATACTTATGCATCCTCTTTGCCCACAGTTTACCCAGTCACATAGTAAATAAATAATCATATTATTAGTAGTCTCGTTGGAGAAATCCCTTCGTTCAAGGGTTTTATGAATTATATCGAATTTTATTCAAAATATAAATAAATATACGTACCTACATATTTTTGTCTATGTGTATGTATCCGTGTGGAGAAAAGTAATTTACTTTATATTTTTCTTAACAATGTCTAAATATAATGTCTATTTGTAAGACCAAACGTTGTTTCCTTTCAATAGAGCAATAAGAAAACGGGCGAAAAACAAAATACACTTTAACAATAATTTATTTATTTATTATGTATAACTTTTTACATTGTGTACATTTTTAAGTTCAATCATAAAAAATAACGTTCTTTTAATGAAAACTCTGTATAATATGTATATTTTACCACATGACACTTTACCAATGCGTCGCAGTCAGGAGTCTCACAGTCAGGAGTCTCACAGTCTATTTCTGAGCACTACAAAATGCACTAATAAGTTTATTCGTACACAACTTACCACTGCCAGCATCACAGCAATCCGTGCGGGAACAGCGCCAACTAAAATTGCATCACAATGCACATTAAACTAAAGCCAAATTACTGTCATTGGCATAAAATATACGTTAATAAACAAAAGATAATATAAAGAGTAATAAAAAGAGGTATAAATGAATTTGAATACTATAATATGGCATCATGAATTGAAATATACAAATAATAAATGTGCCTTAACGACTAATATACCCAAATCACCAAACGACCCCATTTGATGATAATTGAGAAAAAGTTTGTATAAAATGTAAAAAATACTTTACACATCGCTGCAGGATCCTTCTGCTGTTGATAAAAGTGGGGAGAATATGAACGAACGGGGGGGGGGGAGGAAACGGAGGAATAGGGAATTGGTTATGTGTCAATATTGGTCAAGTGTCTGTTAATATGTGCGGGTGTGTGTTTGTGTCATCGAACAGAGGGGGTGTGTAAGTATTTGCAATCAGGATCCTTGCATTCCCCGCAGACTTCAAAAGGACAGAGTATGGCGTTCGGGTCTGCTTCCCAACTGAAAAATATTCATTTAAAAACATTCGTTAAGTATTCGGTCGAGCAAGCGTGGACAGTTCATATGCATACTTACATCGCAACACGGTCGGCGATGTGTACACATGGCCATCCACAAATCATTGATACTGACGCAATTTAATTTTGTAACATGCACATTCCCTTCTTTTCCTATTAATATACCTAATGAACAATAGCATAAGTCACAAAACATATTACTTATCGATCTCTTACTCTACCCAATTTTTTTCTTTACAATTACACACTGAAAACTAAGGTAAGTTGATTAGATCGATCCAAGCAAAAGCTATACAGCACTAGTGTAAAATTGTACTTCAAAATTCATTAAAAAATTTGTCAACTTACTTCGTTGTGCCAAGAGCATCCAGGGGGGATTTGTAGTCTTTAGTCTCTTTAACTATCTCTTTTTTGTCAATGTTCCTCGGCGTAATTTTTTTATGACTCCAGTTCGTTCCACCTTTTTCCATATCAGGATGGCTTGCTTTCCTCTCGGATTCAATAAACGTGTTAATAGTTTCTGCGCTTATTTTCTCATTGACACTACCAAAAGTTTTTATATCCATAGGTCTGTATTTTACGACTTTTTTATTACTTGTAATATCTACTTGCACTGATAATCTATCAACTGGGACAGTATTCAAGTCGTTTACAACGCTGACTTTCACTGATTTGAGCTTCTGGTCATTTTTATATTCTTCTTTCGAAGGATCATTTTCTTTTTGTATTTTTGACATTGAGGTAAAGTTATTGCCAAAGTTATTGAAAGACGGTACGCCGTTAATTTTGGAATGTATCGAAGATGTTGAGCTGAAAGAGATGAATGGCGAAGATTTTGAAATATAATGGACTCGGGCTAATAAATAGAATACATGACAGAAGTACCTTTTCAAAAGTTTTTGATGTTGCAACCTTATTTTTGCCAAACAGTTTTGAACGGATCTTTGTTGTTTTTTGTTGAGACTGATCGCGGTTGTTATGTTACGCAGTTCAGTTGCTGCAATTTTGTATTTCTGTGACAGTTTCGTAGCCTCGTCTTTTAGTTTCAGCATTTTAGCGGACTCCTCCGCTATCTTTTTTCTACAAGAGATATCATATTGTATTGTTTTTACATTTAATATTTGTCATGTAAACGATACTAATTACCTTGACATAGCAATTTGCTCCTCTACTTTGTGTATTGTGGCTAAGCTTGCAGTTTCTACAGAAATATTTCTGGGTTTGAGTGTGTCTTTCGTATCTGTAGATAATTGTTTTATTAGCTGCATTGTTGCTTGTCTCGACTGCTTTATCTTTTCTAATTCTGCCATTCTTTTTACCAGATTTTTGTATTCAATTTGTTCAGATTTAGGCAAATTGTTTACAGCCTGAAATTTACGGGTGTATTAATGTTTATACGACTATGAAAGATATAATTATAGTATTGATTTTAACGGTAACCTTAGCGACGAATTTCTCTGCTTTTTTCGGTGTGGTTGGTTCTTGAACAACGTCTGGAAGGGTTGTCTTTTCGACTTCCATCCGAGTTGATTTTAAAAACATATCTAACTTCTGCTGAAAATCTATTTGCTCTGATAACTTAATATGCATTTTGGTTAAATTTTTAGTAGCTTCATGCTCTCCTTCTGAATCGGATTCACCAAGGTTGATTATAAACTTCTTCTCTTCCGTTTCCTTAATTATAGTTGGGGGAACAATTGGAACAACATTCTGAACTTCGTTCAAATTATTTAAAATACTTGGATTTATTAAATTTGGTAAATTCTTGCTGAGAGAGGTCAATAATTTTGCACGCAACAAATCTTCATCTTCTTCCAATTCGTCCTCTTTAGACACTTTCAAGTTAGGAATATCTTTAACAATTTCATTATTTTCTATAATATCTTCATCTTTATTCGATATTGGATCATTGGATTCTTTTGTTTTTTCTTCGCCATCAGATCCAATGTCCATATCAACTGATTCTATGTCGGTATTGTTATCTTCGTCAACCTTGGGTGAAAATAAATCTGCATCATTCAAAAAGTCATCTTGCATGTTGGAAGACTGAGAAAGTCTCTTTTTTAATTTTTGTTTACGTTTCATTTCAATGGCTTTTTTTAACAAAGCAGATTTAAGGCATATAAGTCTTAATTCTGCTGTATCACTGTCTTCGTCTTCAGATAAAATGTCTTTTTGTAATGGTTTTGTCTTGGTACATTTTGTTTTGAGAGCATGTTGTCGAAGTGTTTCCAAGTCATCATCAGAATCTTTAGTCTCATTAGGAGTTGATTGGTTAACTATAGAATCAGTTACATCTTCACTTTGATCATTTGTATTTATAATATTAACATCATCATCAGTGCATAAGTCTATTAATTCTGACACCATCATTGGATCAGTTATTACTTTTGGATTCAACAATTTATCATTTATTCCTGAACTAATTGCTGAATCATCTGCAGCTATGGAAGAAATCGGCGATAGTGCGTCTTCTATTTTATGGTCAATAGCATTTTTTTTGTTTTCTGAAACTATAGGCTCTACTATTTCATTATTGGATTTGCAGAGCATTTTTTTAAGTCTAGCACTAAGTGTTGATTTGTCACATTTTTCTGTGTTTACAACGACAGCATTGGCTAATTTTCGCCTCTTATTTCTGTATTCATCCTCTGACTCCTCACTAGATCCACTATTAATTTTAACATCTTGTTTCTTTTTGTTACGATGAACTTTTTTTTTATGCTCCCTATTTCTTTGTTCTAATACCTTCCTCCTTTTAGGTTTATGATGAGATTTTATTCTGTAATGTTCCTTATGATTCTGCCGCGTGATATGAGGTTCGTCTAGCTCAGTAGCAGAGATTTCAGATAAATCTGGTAGCAAAGTATCTTCTTTTTTATAATGCAAACCTAAAATTTTGGGTGGAATTCACTACATGTGAAATTGGTTCACGGTAAGTCAAGAATTATTATTTACACAAATTTCTTAATTACAACATTACTGATACTTGAGCAAAATTCCACCATAAATGTGGAATTTTGTACTTGTGCATCATAGTAAATTAATTAAAGTTCACAATAATACAGTTTTGCGTTAATATAAAATTGTATTATTTATTTGTTAAAATTGTTCAGTACAATGTTGCATACTACCTTATATGTATCAACTGACAAATGCATGGGCTTAAAAAGGCTTAGTAATATGGTCCCTGTGCAGGTTGTCGTAGATTGACGACCGTCTGGTCTAGTGGCTAGAGCTCCTGATTGCGAAACATGAGGTCGCGGGTTTGATTCCCGCTGAGGGCAGTTATTTATGTGATGAACACAAGTGTTTGAACCATACTCTTGGTCTTCCTATGTATTTATGTATATATCTATCTATCTATATAAGTAGATATATCGTTGTCTAGTTACCATAAAACAAGCTATTCTTAAATTAGGACTAGGTAATTTTTATTGAACTGTCAAAAAAAATATACATTTTCAGTTTACTAATATTACTATGAAAATATAATTAATTATACTATAAATAATTAACCAGACATTTTCTTTGAACAAATAACCTATTAGAAGGTTTTTCGCAATATAAATAGTAGTAGTAAGGGGATATTGCTGACTACATAAAATTTTACCAGTAAAAGAAATTCAATAAAAAAAGTGAGTGAAACCCTAGGAAAATTCTGGAAAATTACACAAATTAATTTAGTCCCAAGTTAAGCAAAGCTTGTACTATTATACTTATATGATAAGATATATAGATAAATATGTAAGACGTTCATGGGTCAGGTGCAAATACTTGTGTTCATCACCTAAAATATATTTGCATGATGAGCACAAGGGCATCACCTCCTCCTCTCCTCCAGTCCTCAGCCGGAATTGAATGTGCAACCTCAAACATCACAATTAGCACTTTAACCACCAGGACAGATGGCTATCTAATCTAGGTCTAGTTTTAAAGAGTGTTAAAAAGAACAGCTGCTTCATACATAATCCCTTTCTATATGCATTCAACCTTATAATTTGTATGGCAATGATAATCTTCCTAAATTTAAGTGTATCACTCTTGTCAATGTAGCCATGGACAAGAGTCATACACTTAAATTTAGGAAGATTATCATTGCCATACAAATTATAAGGTTGAATGCGTATAGAGTCATACACTTAAATTGAAGCTGATGAAATGTGAACGTAAAGCTATCTGCAGATAATATCATTGCCATACAATGGAGAATGCGAATGGTTGTAGAAAATTATTTTATACAGAGGGGCTGAGCAAGTTGTTTAAATTTAAAGAGCGGAGTACTTGCTCTACTGAAGTGAGAGTACGAAAAACGCAGTCTGAACTTGTCAGCAGACATAATGAGTTCACTTCCACATTTCATTTTATTTGTAAAAAATTTACACACATTATTTTACTTCTGTAATCAACACTCTATACTTTAATATTAAAAGCAACTATGTATCAGCCCGACCCCGCACACAAGTGCATTGACTGTATTAATTAAGATAAGTTATAAGAGGCTAGAGGCCAATGTAACATAAGAGAAATGATTTAATAATGAGAATGGAACGATTGAGTGTGTCAAGATTACATTACTGAAAGGGAGGAATAAATGAAATAATGAGACCACTAAAATTTTACATAAACAATCCCATGCATATTGACCATGTCCATTTACTATGGAAACTAGACATCAATATAGACTAATACTGAAAATGGGATAAATATATTACAAGTAACTTATTTAAGCCACAGGCATGATAGATATGTATAAGCTCATACAACTCTAAATAACTAAAGGTATAGGAAAAAGTATAACTGCTACCATCTTACATAGAAAAAGACATGTTCAGACATCAAAGGAAGGAAGGATATGAAACACTACACAAAAGAGATAATCCATAGCTTTGTCAAGTATAATGCAATATTATAATACCTGGTAAAACTGAAGTACGTTTCGCTTTCTTACGTTCAAGGACATTGTTGTAATTTTCGAGAACTTGCAACCTTTGTCGTAGCAAGAATTCCTCCTCAGAAGATATATCTGAGAGGTCATCAAGGTCATCAACTATTTCGCCTTCTTCCATCTCAGAGTCCGCGTTAACTGGCGGTATGTTTTCAACACAAGCCATCCTCACTTTCGCACTAGAATAGAAACCTTAATACACATATTTATCAACTCAGTAAGCAGATCGTAATTACATATATATATATATATATATATATATTTATAAATAGTGAATACTTACGGATTTAACTCATTGTACTAAAGGCTACAAAGAAGTCAAAGAACCGTGCAAACCTTTTAACATACAATCACGAACACTAATCCCTAGGATAACAGATTAGCATTACTGTGTGCCAACAAAGAGTACGATACGTATAACAACTCCTATTTAGTACTATATTAATACTGATCTAGCCTTGGACTGACTAATCGTACTCAGTCTTGTTTTGGCAGGCCTGAAACCTCCAGAATCCCAGAATTCACAGAACTGTATAGATGGATGTACAATCACAATGACACAAATGACACAATACTGACATTAACGACATAATTTATAAAATCACAAATTACAGCTTTGGACACTCGCATTTTTGATGTTTTTCGACTCTTGACAGTACTTATTTATATCATGATGTTCCCTGGTGGACTTGTTTTGGCAGTTTGTTTTGGCACCAAGTCTGGCTGGAGGCCTAGGTCTCGCCATTGACCGGTTAAATAGCAAACGTTCCCGGAACTCACACTACGAGAGACAATACAAAAAAAAAAAATGGTGGACCACCAAGTTATCAACACACGCCCACGCAGTAAGCTACTTGGAATCGATCGGATGGACCATCGGGATATGTGCTGAGCCAGCATCCCGTGCTCCTAACTTTTTATAGTTGACTTCTTAGAATAAGATCGCTGAACTAGGCCACCGAGACATATGCTGTGCCAACATCCCGTAAACCTATTGTAAAAGCTACTGTAAAATAGTATTGTTAGATTTGTTAGTCTGTAAGCTTCGGTTGTAGAATGAAGACTTATATTTAGTTTTTAGATCGGGTCCATCGTGTTTAAAGTACCTATTTTACTACTATACTATTGGCAACTTTTACTACAAAATATCTGTCAATACTGTCAAAATAGCTGACATGACAATAGCCAAATAATTTCAAACTGTCTTGTCTTTTGTTTGTTATGACATTCAAGGATCGTCAAGCGCCGCCCCTTACAGAAATCATAATAACATCATCTAAAAAATACTAAATATTAATTAAAGTAAACTCAGACGATGTCAGAAGAAAATGAGGACGACATTAAATTTGCGGCATGTACATATTTCGCCAAGAACCACCCGGGCGAGACTTGTGGCAGTAACGGGCTGCCTCTGACTCCAAGCTCGATTACAATATTGGGCCTGGCACAGCGCTTACTAACACTGGAGCACCCAAACCTATGTACTTACCTGGATGTAATACGAGGGAAACATGGTGAGTAATTGAGTCCTTACATGACAGACATAATGATGAAGACAAAAAATATTTGAATGATATGTGAGAATGAAACTCAACTAGCGAGTGAATCCTTGGTTCTTCGTGCATGTATAGGTGGCCGCAACCGTAACCGCTTGCCATCAGGTGGACTGCATCCTTGTTTGGCGACTTAATGCTATAACATCTTCATATTTCAGTCATTTTTTACATTTCTGGAACACTTATCTTTACAGAGAGAATTATTGCTGTAGCAGAAGTTATTGGCAAGTCCCTCAAGGAATATAAATCTAAATTCTCATTCCAAGAAGTGATTAATATTGCCAAACAGTTGGCTAATGGTCTAAAGTATCTTCATGACAAGAAGATGATCCACAGAACCCTATCCGATGATAATATCTTAATTAACAGTGATGGCAGAGTGAAACTGTTCAACTATGGTCTGTATTACATGACTAGAGGAGGCAATGAGGTATCATTTCCATTAGGGTAAGAAAAATGTATATATTCATTTATTTATTAATTTTATTTCCATTTTTCATATATACTGGGTAGGTAACCTCTAGATATATTTCTCCCTTTAAATTAAATATTGTATAAATTGTTTGGCTATAACTGTAAGTTTGTGTAATATTAATACATACATACATAATATATATTATATACATACATATCATCATGCCAAGTCTTGAGTCAATGATTATTATTTCATTCTGCAATCTAGATATCTGTAATATATCTTATCACCAACCCACAAGGGTCCCCAAAGATGTAGGCAGAGGTGTGTTGGTAGCACCCACACACAAAAATTGTCAGGGATATATTTTAGGTCCAATACGACAGATTCCATCGTAATTTCTCAACAACAACTACATTGTGTCTTTTAATTTTTTCTCAAGTATGCAGATTTCTTCTCAATGTTTTCCATCATCGCACATGCATCATGCTTGGTGTGTGACTAATCACTGCAATTCAGTTCAGAAAAAATCATGTACAGTCAGGATTCGAAACATGCAATCCTTGTGTTATAGTACACTGCTCAAACCACTCAGCCTAGTTATATTCAACACTATTTGTGAAAACTTGGATCACTTATATTATTTATTTCAGGGATGTAGTATATCAGTATATAGTATATTAGTTTACGCCAAGTTACATACAATTACATTATTTCTTTCGCTGACATACAGACATTTGGGTTTGTCGAAAATACAATAAATAATATGTAAGTGAAGATATACAATTTCTCTCCAGACTGCCAAAATACCTTAGCCCTGAGACAATCCTTGGTGGAGGAGGCCCAATGACTGATGTATGGACCTTTGGTATTATACTACTGGAACTCTGTATTGGCAAGCTTTGGGCCAACTTAAAACCAGGACCTATACTTAGAAGGATCCTGACACTAGTACATGCTAATAACCCTGCTGAGAGAATTGCTCGTGAGCATGACTGCTTTGAGGCTTACAAGGTGAGATTATGTCTCATTATCAATATGAAGTACCTATGAAGGTACATGTGATATGTATAAAGATGGGAGAGTAAGTAGGTTTTATTGTCTTACAAAGAACATTAATTTGTAGTACCCCAGCTTTGCACATAGTTTTATGATATATTCTAGCTAATTTCTACCTATATTATAAAATTTGTATATGATATCTTCACACTTTCCTGTTCCATTTGTAGTACCCACACACCCAATTTCTGCCAGACATATATTTTAGATGGCGAGTCCATCGCCGTCACTCAAGCACAATTATACATACGCCTATGAATTTGTTCTCAAACGTAAGCAGGTTTCTTCTCGATGTTTCCTTCACTGTAATGCTCGTGGTGTGACTAATACTGTACTTACGTTCGGAAAAACTCTTTGCTACAGTTGGCAATTGAACTTGCAATCATTGCCACCACTGCTTAAAATATTGGTATATACTTATAATGTTATATTTAGGGCTAAAATATTAGTAAAAGAGATGTATATGACATATATATATGTATATGTTATATATATATATGTGCTATATATATATATATATATATATATATATAGCATGAACATTGAAGAATTTGTAGGGTTCTCGTTTTAGCTGGGAATTCAACTAGTTTAGATAACATCATGATCCTCAAAATAAATTGTTTGTCTGATATTAATCACATTACAAAATGAGGTGGTTCTAATTGCAGCAAGTTCCAGAAATCCTCAGAAATGTAATTGAAAAGTGCCTCAAGATATATCCAAGTGAGAGAACCACATTTACCGACTTGGTTGAGGAGTTAACTGAGATGGATAACAAACAGTTAGCAGAAGTTAAGAAGCCCCATGGGCTGATGGGCTGTAAGCTGCAATATCTTTACCATTGGTGGCAGTTGGCTGGTGGTGACATACATGCAGAGCTTAAGAAAAATGGCCTCATTAAGAATACTCCGCCTATATTAACGCTGCCTTTGTAAGTACCAAATATTTTTTACTAATATTACACATTATTATAAAATCTGAAAGTTTGTGAGGATGTTAGCTCCAATTACGCTCAAAAAATACTTCATAGAATTGCATAATAATCAGAGCAAAGAGAGATAATAATCTATTGCTGCTAGCTGGATTAACACAGGATTATTCGGGAAATCACCTTCAGAAAAATAACTCTGCAGAATACAGCTAGTATATGGACAATATATTAGGCAATATGTTTTTCATTGGTTGGAGTAGAAGTTGAAAAAAGGCACAAGTAATTACTTGAAAAATCTAATTATATATACAATTTTGTAGGCGTACAATGTGTTCACAATACGCATTTAGCTTCTTAACTATACAATGATATAAACTCCATCGCACTAGTGTGTTGAGTAAAACTAATGCATCAGGGTTCTTTAGCGCTATTATAACGCCCTCTATCGCCTGCGATGTGCAAACAGTATGCTAAGACAGTGTAGCAATAATATATTAAAACTCGTTGATTTATTGTTATTAGGCATTTAAAATCAAGTAGGCTTTTACGTCTTCAATGACATAATAACATAACTTGTGGGAAATTATGAAGAAAAGTTCAGATAAGAGTAATGGTTGGGGGTCAAGACGAACGTTCTTGATGGTTATGATGTGCCAGAGTATCGGCACCTCCGGTTTCATCGTGATGCCAAACGTGGCCGTGAGCTGTGGCGCCACGGGATACATCCTCGGCTATATCCTCACGTACGTTGTTCTCGGCGTACCCCTTCTCTACATGGAATACATTATTAGCCAATTCACAACCCGCGACTGTATCGACATCTGGAAAATATGCCCCTGTCTTTCCCACATCGGCTACGTAAACATGTTCTGGCAAATCGCGATGCTCTTATATAACCACACAATTACCACCTTCGTATTCCACTACTTCATGATCAGCTTTGAAGACCCAATACCGTACTATCAGTGCGGGCCATGGATCAGAAGAGACTGCAACATTCTCCTCAACAACTACACCGTTAATCAGGACTGCGTTAAAAAGGATCCCAAACAAATTAAAAATTACTGCGATCAACTCTACCTGACATTTCCTGAATGTCAGTACTGGAGAAACTATATACTGGGCGTCCATGAGGAACATTTTCATGTTGCTTGGCGCGTATGTCTCGCCTCTGGAATGACCTGTATCTGCTTGTTTCTGACGTGTTTCAAGAGGAAAACATCTGTCAGATGGTTCGCGTGCCTACTCACCATATACCCAATGATAGGGTATGTCATACTGATGATAGGGTCAATGTTACAGAAAGGGATCGTCGTGATGTACCAAGATGCCTTAGATTTAGATTTCAGTGTATTTATGAAGAACGGCAACGTATCTGAAATAATAGTTCAAGTTTTATATGCATTGCACCTCGGTACTGGATTGTCGTTTAATCTGGCGTCGAGCTCCTCGTTCCGTTCGCCGTGTTACTCCAATGTGTTGATAACTGTTCTTGCGAGCGCAGCATTTACAGTCATGGCAGTATGTACGTACGCAATGATGACGTGTCCATACGCTTACGAGTACAATATCATGCCTGAGAGCTTTATGAGGTACCAGATGGCGCGTATCATAGAGAGAACTCCCAGACTACTATACCAGTTTAAACATAAAACGTTTTGGCTCTTGCTCTCATTTAGCTGTAACACTATTCTGGGCATTGGCACCAATGCTATATTTCTCTTGAACATACTTGAAGTGCTCGTGAAACGGTTTGACCGCGCCGCGAGATATCCTGGCCTCTTGTGTTTCGCAATTGTTTTTATTTTGTTCCTAGTAACCATTCCGACATTGGGCAACACTGGTATGAACACATTAGTTCGCTTTTGCAACTCTATTAATTCAATATGCATATTAATAACTACGCTTGAGTGCTGGGTATTCGTACTGTGGTATGGCTTGGACAGGTTTTCAGAAGACGTGCACTTCATGCAAGGAGTTCAACCTAAGAATTATATGAAACTGGCTTGGGTAATGTCGAGTGGTGTTCTGGCGTATGTGTTCTGCTATGAAGTATACACTGGCTTTTGGAAGGACGAAAACCGAGGTATCACGGTGGGATGGTGGGGGCTAGTAGGGGTACTAACGTTTCTATCGTTGGTATTCTGTATTAATGTACTAATCGGTCTGTGGAAGAAGAGATTGAGGGAGGTGCTGAAGTTCGACCCGATGTGGGGACCTCGGAGCGAGCTCCTGCAGCGCAGTCGGGCCATGTTCTCGGCGCAGGCGATGACCAAAGAGTATATGTATCGCCAGTACCATCTCAAGGCGGGCATTATTGACCGTCAGAGAAGGGCCAATATTCGTACGCCGCATTCTATCACGCAGAAGTCGATAATTGGAAATATAGATTTCACCGACGATTTCTAATCTCTCTAACGTGATATAAAAGCAAACCTTTATACCGGGACTAGCTGTGCTGCATCGTTTCAGCCGCTTTTAAAATTAAAATATTTTTTTTTTTATTGATTCTATAGGAAGTTTTTTTCTATAATAAAAATTCTTACTTTAAACTATCTCTGTGCAAATTTCATCCAATTCCGTTCAGTATTTTTGCGTGAAAGAGAAACAAACATTCTCGCAAACCCGCATTTATAATATAAATAGGATTGTAGGATGAGCTGTTTGTAGAACAAGCAAGGAAAGCACCTGTTCTCTCTAGACTTACAGACACACAGACCTCTTTCGATACAGCCGTTGAAAATTTTAGTCAAAATTGTATGGGATAAAAACCGTGATCACCGTTGTTGTAAAATAAATAAGCAAAATATTTATCAAGCTTCGCCTTTAACAATTGAATTAAATTAATGTTTTTTAATTTGCGCAGTTTTATTTCAATAAATAGATTATATGCTTATTCAAATAAAAGTGGACTCAATAGCAAAAGTAACCTCTGGGAGATATACGAGAACAAAATGTGAACGTAGAATAGAAAACATCTACCAGAAACATGTCGGGCATAGGTACTATGCCCGCAATGTTTCTGATAGGCATTCAATGCTATTTATTTTAATAAGTTTTTTTGCTAATGAAATAAACCATTCGCAATGCAATATGACACAAATTTATTCTATCATTGAAAGTATTATATATATATATATATATAATATAATAATAATAAAAATAAATAATAATATATCCTCACGCCTTCCCACAAGGGTCCCCGAAGGAGTAGGCAGAGGTGTATAGGTAATACCCATTACCCATACACCCACTTTCCGCCGGAGGTATATTAGGTGCCAACGTGACAGATGGCGAGTCCATCGCCGTTACTCCAGCACGACTATATATAGGTACGCCTTTGAATTTCTTCTCAGACGTATGCAGGTTTTCCTCTCGATGTTTTCCTTCACCGTAAAGCTCGTGGTGTGACTAATCACTGTAAGTATTTTTTAAACCATAAATTAAGTTTATATGAAAAGAATAAAAAAGTAATAATAAAGATAAATATTAAATAATAATTATGTTATATCTATTATATAATGACAACTATATATAATAGCTGTGCCCTTCGGATTCGCCTGCGTAAAAGTTGATTAAATTGATATATTTCTAGCCACCAGTTACATATATATAAATCTACTGTGCGTGTTTGTTAATTAAACGGCTGGATCGATTTTAATGATTTTTCTGCGTCTTCAAGTGGATTCGGGAAAGGTTTAGATTCACAATTGGACTTTACAATTGGAATTTAGTAATTCCTAATTTTTCACCTAGTAATATTAGTGAGTTTTAAAACAATATTCTTTATTCCAGAGCGATTCTTATCGACGGTCGCGTCATAGGTGGTAAGACTGGTGCACTATTCGACCGTCGCATAGCTAAGTATAGCTTGGGTCTGCTGAAAACAAGGCTCAGTCACATATCGCCACACGACTTCTATCCACTAATGCATGAGGGTAGCAAGAAGTGTGATGCGGTCACTCTGCCAAGAATAATACGGGAGAAGGATACGGAATACCAATTTTATAGGCTTCTGTGGTTTCAGCGGCTGTTACATGTAAGTACTAGACTTGCATACAGTAAAGTAATATTATTACATTGTGGCAGTATTACTGTATTTTCGTCGTTTAGTCAGGTTGTCATTCTGTATCAAGCAGCAAGCTGAAAAGATTCCTGCTAGCGTCCATAGGCGGCGGTAACCGCTTTCCAACAGGCGGAAGGCATGCTTGTTTGCCACCCCAGTGGTATGAAAAGGATAATATAATGCAAATGTACTTGCTATAAGTGAACCTTTCTACCGATATCACAGAATACATAATACTACGTACGACGTATTCTCCTCAGTCCTCAACTCTGACTAATTAGAAAGAAGAGTGTTATGTCATCATTATTTTTCAAACATAGCAAGCATCGATCTCTAATAAAGAACTAGTGATCGATGGGTGGTAGACCAAAAACACTATGATGATCAGCAACGTTAGAATGGGTATGCTGAATAACATACCAAGCTAATATAAACGTGCTAAATATATGGCAGGTGAAACTGTAATTTATGACATGTAGATATGAACGGTGTCTACGCCGGTACATTACAGGGCTACCCCTATACTGCGCCTTACATACGTGCCGAGGCAGAAGTTGACATCCCGCCCCTAGTCCGTGGCGAAGTGTGGGCGGCGCTGTTGGGGGTAGTGGGTGATATAGAAGAACAATACGAAAGGATCGACAAGGAAACCCCTACCCCTACCGATAGGCAGGTGAGGTGTTGCATTTGATTGGCCTTATAATGGATTTCTAGTTGTGGAGTCGCTCCTAGCCCGGTGCATTAATTTCAGCGATGAGCATATTTATCTGGTCACTTTGCTCAAATCGATTGACAAGTAAACAAGAGAATACATTGTACATATCATCACGCCAAGTTTAGCCATTTCTATGAAAACTATATTCCAACTGCCTTGACCAAATCGAAGAAACACTTCACAAGACTATAAATATACCCTATACAAATGGTGAGAGCTGTCTTTAACCCAGTGAAGATCTTAGGCACAATAGGATAATGGGGTTCCTATCACCTCGAAAGAGTTCTATTCTGATAGAATCCTCGATGAAAGTTCATATCAAGGTTCTAGATTTATGAATATCGAAAGCTAAAGTAGGTACCAATTTAATTGGTCAGTATCGTTTGAATTTTTCGAAGTAAATATGTACATATATAAATATTCAGGGGTCCCTTTGATCGCGGGGCCCTGTACACCTGTACAAAGGGAAAGGAAGAAAGAATGTCTAGTTTCTCAAGCACGACTTTACATACCTACGTCTTTGAATTGAATGTATTCTCAAACGTATGCAGGTTTCAGCTCTCTGTTTTCAGAGTGTGACTAATCGTGTACTATTCCGCGTTCAATGTAAATCTACTTCTGAAAGGATTGTAAAGCTGGTGTTGGTGTCAGTAGATCGATGTGGACATCCCGCGCTGTCACCAATACTGCTGGCTGTTGAGTGGAGCGGAGGGCCACCGCGCGTTGCGGCGTCTGCTCAAAGGCTGGCTCCTCACCAACCCTCACTACGTCTACTGGCAGGGGCTCGACTCTTTGACCGCGCCCTTCCTATACCTGAACTTCTGCAATGAAGGTGAGGGTTAACATTCCCTCAAAGTAGAGGCGTGTCACCCCCTAGTTCCTAAGATAAAGCCCCTAAACGTGGCGCGTCTACAGCCATTGGTATCTCTCAGGCTCCAATGTATATATATTTGATTTACCAGCATATTTGCACATGCGCTCCTTTATTTTAGCACTTTTTAGTACAGTACATAGGTAGCAGACCATTATACCGCCCGTCTAATGGTAAACGTTTATTGATGCTTGGTATTAGGAGAACGCTTTGGGTTGGTCTTATAAGGGATGAACGTTTTACGACGATTTAAGCCAAAGCAGCAACTTACACATAGATAAATCGAACAGTTTCTGCTGTGTGGCTCTATATCTACTCATTCTGTGTGTAGGTAACACAGAATGAATAGATATAGAGAATTGAGTAGTAGGCAGATATTGTAGAGCGCCAGTTATATATACTCATCTATTATGTAGCGGCGAGCATAGATGAAGATACTGATCAATGTGGACGAAGTGAATGTAAGTCTAGAGAGAACTGGCGCTCGACTCTCTCTCAACCTACCCCGTGAATTCGACGGGATGGTCTAATCTTAATTTATTTTCCCAGCTCGAGCGTTCGCGTGTCTCTCGGCCTTCGTGCCCAGGTTCCTACACAAGTTCTTCCTGAAGGACAACAGCTCAGTGATCAAGGAGTACCTGGCCAAGTTCTGGCAGATGACCGCCTTCCACGAACCCCAGCTGGCCACGCACCTGCATGATATCAGTTTTGTGCCCGAGCTCTTCGCTATACCCTGGTTCTTGACTATGTTCTCGCGTAAGTATATTCAATTACTAGCTGTGAGCAGTTTCGCCTGCGTATAATTTCATAATCTTTTTTAGCAATAAATATCACTCAGGGTGAATGTAGCTCTCCAATGGTGAAAGAGTTTTTGATATCGGTCCAATAGTTTCGGAGCCTATTCAATACAAACAAACAAACAATCAAATCTTTCCTATTTATAATATTAGTATAGATTATGCCTGCTCAGCTTAGATTAGGTGGTTGTACATACACACATACATACAAATTCATCAAAGTCGATCGTGTCTTACTCGAGTTTCTGCGAGTAATGTATCTTATATTTTTAGATAATATTCATACATTACAGAACAGACACTCGGCGTGATGATATGAATCATCACGCCGAGTGTCTGTTCTGTATAGACTTACAGACCTCCTCTATCGAGTAAGGACTCTTGACGTTCCAAAGCTTAATTTTAAAGATTTGCTAGCAGTATCCTGGGGTTTCATATACGTAAGAACAAATTTTATTTGTTTTTCTATAATTATATTATGTATCCTATGTGGTAATACAGCTATTAAACTGTCTCTGTGCCAAATTTCGTACAATTCCGTTCACTAGTTCTTGCGTGAAAGAGGAACAAAAATCCTCACACTCTCGCATTTATTATGTTAGTAAGATACATACCTACATATCATCACGCCGAGTCCCTAACGGGGTAGGCAGATACCTACATACCTCTTTCGCTTCTTCCACATTCATCAGTCTCTGCATACATGTTCGTCGGTTTCGAATACTCTTGACGTTCCCGTACTCGAGCGTCCGATCGATTTGATCTAGGTAGTTGGAACGTGGTCTTTCTCTGCCTCTTCTTAGTAAGTAAGTAAGTTAGTAAGATTTGTTTTAAAATTCTTTTTAATTGGGTAAATGTGAATTTACGTCCTAGCAGTACGCACAAAATTTTTTTTTTTACAGACGTATTCCCTCTGCACAAGATTGTCCACCTATGGGATGCTTTGCTGGTGGAAGGTCCAGCGCTGCCCCTCTTCATGGGTGTCGGTATCCTGAGGCAGCTGCGAGACACGCTCCTAGAGTCTGGTTTCAACGAGTGCATTTTACTGTTCTCCGATCTACCCGAGATTGACATTGGCGAGTGTGTCAAGGTTTGGATTGCACGTTTGGATTATTTGGCTTGTAACTAATTAATACACATCAATATGTAATGATCTAGTCGTGTAATGCACAAAAAAAAACAAAAATATAATGCAATAATAAATGGATTTGATGTTGCCATATTATTTTTACAAAATTTAGTAGCTCAATTGTGATAAAAAAAATATTTTCCATAATTAACATTAAACTAATCCGTTTTAATTGTATTCATTTATCAACGAAGTTTTGTGGTAACAAAAATGAAATAAAAAGATATTAAACGAGAACCCTTTTTTAAAATCGGTCAAAAAGTCGATTTAGTCGCTTTATTGTGATCACCATGATTGTTTCCAGATGATAGCAAACTTCCTCTTTGTTTGTAGGAGTCCATCGACATGTGTCGTAGCTCGCCTCGATCGATAAGCTACAGAAGATTTACAAACGAGGACGTGAACAATGATCCCATGGTAAGCCCTTAAAATGCTTAAACTCTAAAGCCGGGTCCAGACGAGTGTAACGTGAAATGTAACACGAATTCTACGTGTGGACGTCACTACGAGAATTGTGTTGATCCATCGGCTGTCGGTTTTTGCGCGAACACAAAGGCGCTCGCAGTGCTCGTTTCACTTTGAGTTCGTGTGCCGTCCACTCTGTTGACGCAAATTACACGTAATCTTACATTTCACGTTACAAGCGTCTGGACCCGGCTTAACCTTTAAAAAAATTACTTCCATGTGTAATCCTAGTTTGAGAACCACATTTGCAATACATTTCATATACTTGATTAGCGGATAAATCTAGTTAAAAGTCAAACTGTAAATAAATTGCTGTTATTTTGGTATTTAAAATAAATAAATTATTAATTAAAGAGGTATGAAGAGACTGATGAATGTGGACGAAGCGAAAGAGGTATGTAAGTTTACAGAGAACTGGCGCTCTATACTCTCTGCCTACCCCGTTAGGGACTCGGCGTGATGATATGATGATGATGACCTAAAGAGGGTCTCAATACATGTTTTCTTTTAATTTAATAAATTTGAGATTGAAATCTCAATGATTTTTTATTTTAATTATGTTCTCCACGTTTCACAGGATTTAGTAGAAATACCACTGGAAGTATTGTTCGCTGAAATTTGCCCACGAATCAGCCTATCAGATTTCTTCTCGCTGATATGCCAAGATAAATGCTGCGTCATAGATATAAGGTCCAATTTGCTGTGAGTATCGATAACGTTTCTTACTCGTATATCCTCTTATGTATAGCTCTGTCTCACTTGTACAACTATCATCATATTTAGTCCGAAATCATTAGTAGCAGGTGTCAGTATCTAGACCAGTTTCCCAACGTGGGGCCCACGCCCCACAGGGAGGCAATTTGATAGAAAAGGCAATTTAAAAATGGACTCTATATGACTTTTGACCTTTCGCTTTGGGTTATTTTAAAAATGTATATTATGAATATACATTATGAGTGCATGCTCAGCGTATACCTTTATCGTTTCGAGGATACTAGTAGTGTCGAGTGAGGTAAGCTTTATTATAAATATTCGCCAGTTTCGAGAAGAGCTGCATAGATGGCAGTATCAACGTGCCTTACAGTGGGGTCCATTTGGGCCAGCACGAGCTGCGCGCTCTAGGTCTACAACCCCAAAGGGCGTTGCTAGAGGCTATGAAGGCGAAGAAAACTGTTGTGGTCGCCTCTGCTGAAGATGAGACTGCGCAGTTGGTGAGTTGTAATAATTTATTTGTCTACTCTTACAATACATGTCAAACCCAGTTAGATACGGGGTTTGACATACTGGATTATATATCCTCACGCCTTCCCACAAGGGTCCCCGAAGGGGTAGGCAGAGGTGTATAAGTAGTACCCATACAGTATACACCCACTTTCCGCCAGAGATATATTTTTAGTTGCCAACGTGACAGATGGCGAGTCCATCGCCGTTACTCAAGCACGACTGACTATACGTACGCCTTTGAATTTCTTCTCAGACGTATGCAGGTTTCCTCTCAATGTTTTCCTTCACCGTAAAGCTCGTGGTGTGACTAATCACTGTACTCAAGTTCAGAAAACTCAGTGGTACAGTCTAGATTCGAACTTGCGATCTTTGTGTCGCAAGCAACTGCTCGAACTACTCGGCCACCACGGCTTCATTCATACTGAATTATTATGCATAAATTTGTGAATATACGGTTTCGACTTCTCATATGAATGACTGAAGAAGCATGAAAATACTATAAATGCGGCTTACAAAGCGGGTTCAACTATGTGTGTCATTTCGAGAAGCAACCGATGTGATTATAAAGATGAAGAAAAACATGTTTATTTGGTTTGGACATATTATAGCACGGATGAGTGACGAAATGTTGACGATTTACAATGCTTTACAATCTTAGTACCTAGTTTGATCTAGGTACTAAGATTGTAAAGCATTGTAAATCGTATAAGCATTATAATTAATCAAAGATGGGAACATAAATAGTAATAACAATAACGAACATGTATGAAATGATTTATGAATGTGGATGGAACGTCATGATTCTATTTTTGATAAAGTATTTTTGAAGACAGATAAATTAAATTTTTAATTACCTTTTTTCTCCAACAGTTCAGTGCATATCTTGTGAAGTGTGAGGTTCCAAAAGTGTGCGTCCTTCACGGTGGAATATCGGCGTTGCTATCGCAAATTCCATCCCTCTTTACCGTACCGCCTAAGAAAAACAGTACCAAATAGCATTGAGTATATATTTGTAATCTTTGGTCCCTAAAAAATTACGACCAATCATACTTACACATTAAAGTGTTGCTATTGTCAATATGATGTAAAATATATACTTATCAAAAAAGCGAAACACTTTGCAATTGTATGTTTTGTAAGAATTATCAGAAAATTGTGTATATTTAGGAATTTAAGTCAAATGTCGCAATATACCTATATGTCATTTAAAAACGTCATTTACGTCGTGTATATGTATGTCTTGGATGTAATTAAATGTGATTTGTGTATATATCTGGATGTACGAAGTCTTTTAAAATCGTCGGAATCTTTTAAGAATCAACACAGGAATAACTCTTCTTACACCTGTATAATGATCGTATTTATTTGTTATGTGTATGTGTTAGTTAGTGTAATATTTATTAAAGTAATTGCAGCTACCATTTACTATCATACATTTAATAGCTGGACACTTGTCGGCGTCTCTGAGGCTCCACTCCCTCCATTTGCCTCTGTCCAGTACAATCTCTTTGACCTCCCTATATGGCATGACAGACACGTTTTCTTTAAGCTGTCTTGTACTTTAATTAATTTTTACCAGTATCAAGAGGTGGGAGACTAAAATTGTGTGCCCTTGCTTTCTGCACCGTGATTTCAAGTCCACTATCGTTTGATACCTACATATCTACATGTATAAAGAAGCTGGAAGACTCGATACAGTAAAAACCACCTTTTGGTGGCAAGTATAGTGAAACCTGGTTAAGTGAGACATCAAGGGACCTACAATGTCGTTCCACTTACCCAGTGTCTCAGATATACAGGTATAAATAAATATCTGTCTCATTTACAGAGGGTTCCATTAATAGAGGTGAGAATACAGGTTATTTCAGTTATACATGTGCGATCATTAAATAAAATAACGTGTTATGTATGTAAATGAGTTTTCTTCGCGTGTCTTCCCACTTTCATAAACGGCTCAGAATTTGTACTTACGTACTTGGAATTACGTGTGGAATTTGTGGGTAGAATAGGAATGAGTAAAAAAACAATGTTATCTCAGTTACAGAGGTTAATGCATATAAAATTTACTCGCTGTCTCAGTTATAGAGGTAACTATGATGATAAATCGAAAGAACAAATCCCAGATATAGAGGTTTACCTCGTCCCACTAACAGAGGTAATTCAGTGCCAAAGTGTTGGGACGTCAGCATGAGTTCCAGTTATGGAGGTTTCTCACTTATCCAGGTCCCACTTAACCAAGTTTCACTGTATTTGGTGATATCCCAATATTTTTACGACAAAGTAGATGACAGGCTCATTTTCAAACATTAGTTTACATAAACATTAGTTGTACCTTGTAATTAATGTATGCGTTATATTCATGTCGTATATGTATGTTACGGTGCGATAAAAAGGTTGATCCTTTGAAATTATACCTTATCGTTACAACAATAGAACCCATTATAATAACACCCAAAATAGAACAATAAGATTCTGTTAGGTACATTGTTGTGTATATTCCGTATAAACTTTAGAAGATAAGTATGTAGGATATAAGTTATCTATTTTGTACCAATTTTGTCAGTGCTCCTCATATTGTTCGTCAAAGCTTTCCCGGAATAAATTAATGTGTTGCAAACTTATCTAACAGTTGCGACTTTGTATATGAAACAGGATTATTTCTATCTAATTCCTACTGTTCTGCCTTACTATTATCATCATCGTTTTCTCCTTCTGAATGTATACCATTGATGCAACTATTGAGCGAGCTCCCTGGCTGTGCCGTCAGCACGAGCCACATGGCGCGACGGCCAATCCCGTGCCCACGTTATCTGTCAGGGCCCCATCCTGGCTATCCGCAAGCCCGCCATTTAGTCGCTCCTTACGACAGGCAGGGGATACCATAGCTAAATTATTAATCGCTGTTATTGTGTGGGCACGAGCCTATTACAGTCTGACACAATAAATCCCGCCCATTCTTGAGATTTGACAGCTCCCTTCGTTTACGCTTGCCCATGTATGCAGGTTTGTAACGTCCGGTTTTCGCCGCAGGTATATTCCCATCCAACAAGTTCCCATCGTTTATATTATAAAGTTCATTAAGAGTCAAATTCGTTATACCTAATGTTAAATATTAAGGCCGAGTTGGCCGAGAGTTTAGAGTAGTTGCCTGCAACACAAAGATTGCAAGTCCGAATCCCGACTGTACCAATGAGTTTTCCTGAACCAAAGTACAGCTAATCACTGAAACTCATCTCACCATGCTTTGCGGCGAAAGAAAACATCGCGAGGAAATCTGCATACGTCTGAAGAGATATTCAAAAAAGTATAGGTATAGTCGTACATAAGTAACGGCGATGAGCTCCATCTGTCACGTTGGTTGGCACTTAAAATATATTTCTGGCGGAAGGTGGGTGTGTGGGTAACACACCTCTGCTTACCCCTTCACGCCTTCCTTCAAGATTTATTATATTATATTGTTATAAGTATATAATAATATATATCATCACGCCTTCCCATAAGGGTCCCCGAAGGGGTAGGCAGTGGTGTATAGGTAATACCCACTCACCCACTTTCCGCCAGAGGTATATTAGGTGCCGACGTGACAGTTATAAGTCATCAGTCAGTATCATCTATAATGTTGTATATTTATTTAATGCAATGTTGCTTTTTATAATAATGAGAACGAATGCAATGAAAATACAGTCAAACAATGTCTGCCCGGAATATAGTGAAACCTTGCTAAACTAAAACAAAATAAAGTATTAAATACATTGTGGAATTTCTCGTGCGTCTTTTAACCTCATAATTCCCTAACACTCCAGTATTTTATTTATTCAGGAATTAAGGTAGAAATGAATGTTCAAATAAAACTAACTTCTGTGTGTCAAATTGATGTGAAAAGCGACCCAAATTTGTTAGGACTTTACGGAAACAAGTCGTAGCATTTATATTGTTCTGCGAATGTGTTAAACGGTAACAGTTCATGTTATGTAGGACAAGTACAGTCAGCGAAATAGAGGAAACGCTTACAATTTCATATAATGTTTATCGATTGTGACTATACAAAATTGTGTCGAATTGTAATAATAATTTAAGAGGAGCTGAGTACTAATTGTGTGTGCAGTAAAGTGACATGCCCAATTATGCCGCTATGCCCAATTATGCCGCTATCCATTACTATCCAATCGCAAAGTGGCAACAAGACCTACCTTGGTATTAACATAACATATCCTCACGCCTTCCCACAAGGGTCCCCGAAGGGGTAGGCAGAGGTGTATAGGTAATACCCACACACCCACTTTCCGCCAGAGGTATATTAGGTGCCAACGTGACAGATGGCGAGTCCATCGCCGTTTCTCAAGCACGACTATTACATACGCCTTTTGAATTTGTTCTCAGACGTATGCAGGTTTCCTCTCGATGTTTTCCTTCACCGTAAATAGGTTAGGGCAACCGCTTTCCATCAGTTAGACCTTGTTTGGACGCTTGTGTCAATCTACAAGAGTTTAAAAAATATACAGTCGAATTGAAAACCGGTTTTTTTAAGTCGATTAGGTATGTACAGCTCGGGGCTGTTGTGTTTATTTATTTAATAATTTTTGCATCAGTTTGCAATTACTTATAAACCAACACTATATATAATTGCCCTGTTGGCCACAGAAATATTATAATCAAAAGACCTTTCTCTTATTCTTGATAAAAAAAAACTTAATAATAAATTTAATCTTGATATCTTAACATTCATACTATTAACATTTTGTGTTCGTAAGTAACTTATCCGGGACTGTACTAGGAGTCAGTAGATGTGCTAGCAGAAGTACGTGTTCGCCTATGCTACTACCACAGCAGCGACGCGCAAACAATAACTTTTTTTAGACTGTCCTTAGAAGCTTACCGTAATTTATTTTATAGATGTAAAGTTCTTTGAGAGGTAAAACTCTTTGCTCTTAGGAACGAAATGAAAGCGGAATGTAAGACTAGATAGAACTGCCGCTCTAATCTCTCTGCCTACCCCGTAAGGGAGTCATGCTATGCATATGCAAGCTCTGGTGAGTACTAACTACTGAATGATGATGTCAGGCTCTTGAGAGATCGATTTCGCCTGTAGGAGGTGCACAGGGCACAGTGCATCGTTGCACGGACTTAAACGTGAAGGAAATCACCGTAGGCAATCTCGTAGGTAGTATGTATGTACATATATATATATAAAAAAACGGCTTAATGTTTGTTATCAATCACGCCAGAACGGCATAACGTAATGGGTAAATTTGACACAGATTATAAGCTGAAACATACAGGATATATTTTATTCAAGGAAAAAATAACTATTATTATACAGCCCCATAAAATATAATGTAGGTAGCTATTATTGTTTAGTAGTAAAACCAAGTAAAAAAAGTGGTGATTGTAATAACACCCTATTTACACTAGAAGTGATGCAATGTGACAGAGTAGGTTTAGATACCTACTCTGTCACATTAGAAGTAGTAGGTTACTGTGCAGTAGGTCTGTCAAAATCAAGCACAACTTGACATACGTCTTGGAATGTCTCCCCAAACGTTTGCAGGTCAAGATATTCTCCTTAACTGCAAAGGTTACACTGTGACTAATCACTGCAGGTAATCAATTATTAAGACCAACCAGTAAACTTGATTTTGCAGCTACTATGGCATCATTAACTAAGAAATAGGCTATACCTACTTGAGGATTTCTAACGTAAAATGAGTTCTCCCCTCAGTTTAACTCCATGAGTATATATAATATAATAGATAACTGAGCGACAGGATAAGAAATAGTGAGATATGAAACGTTGTGGTCTGAAAGAAGATGTAGTGACAAAAATTTAGAAAGGTATGCTGAGAAAGAAGTGGTCTCTGCCTACCCCAACGGGAAAGAGGCGTGATTATATGTATGTAATTAATGCCAAGCAAAATCTCGTCCTTACGCTTAAGTATAACGCAGGAATACCACCGAGCAGAAATTAGGGTCTCGCGAAACTTAACTGAATAGATAGTTCTACGAAGTGACATCAAACGGGTCGGCAAATGTTTAATATAAAAAAATATGTGTGTTTATTTATCCCGTATGCGTATGACTTCCTGTTCCTATACTATTCATCCTTATGAGATAAAATTAATGGGTTACAAATTTACGATCGAAAGTTTCGGGAATAGAAAAATGTGAGTATCGCATTGCCGGGCTGGGCTGCAAGCTTATTAATAAAAAACTGTTATACATAAAGTTAGATAATTAAATTTAAAATGTCAAAGTCATAATTTGCATGGACTAATCGTCGCATGATCACATCTCATCTTTGATTTCCCACGGCCCAACTCGCACGACCATTCGTATTTTACAGAGAGATAAGTGAGTACCCACATAATTATGATCGTATTGTGTGGGCAGTCCCATCACGTAGAAGTCATGACGTTTTTACCCCCTATCATATTGTTATGAATGAGAGGCTGGTGCCAGGGGAAAGTTCGGGAGGGGGGCGTAAGCATGCCGCGCTAGACGCCGCGCTCGCATTCGCCGGCCGAACCCCGCCGCGATAGTCTTGTTGTCCGCACTCGTCGCTCACAAACATTCTTCGCGTGCAGTGAAACTTCATAAGAATTATTTGATCACAAAAACTAATGGACGCTGATAGTGAAACGTAAACTTGTGATGATGCACAGTGCTGTCTAAAAGCTAAGACACCCAAGTCAAGTGTTGTTTTTCAGTTTAACATTCTTTTGGAGTTCCGCCCGCTCGGGAAAGACCGCTGAGGAGTGACAGTTAGCTGTGTTTAGTGCAAGTTCTCGAGGATTTTGTGTGCATTGTCGGAGGCCGTCGTGCGCACCGGCCCCGACATGGAGGCCTACTTCGACATCTCCAACGATCTGAAGGACGTCTGGGAGGCGGACATCGACCCGGTGAGTCCACTTTGCTTTACATCTGTTATCGCCCAGAGTAGACCATGTGATTTCTGACCAAACTAACAAATTCCGGCAGCGTTCTAATACATAATATAATTATGGTAATAAAAAAAAACATTATCTCGAAATTTAAAACTGGATATTATGGTCGTAAATGTATTGCTCTATCGTTACCATAAAAGTAGTTTAGGACTAAAGTTCAACATTGATAACGTCAATAACAAGCATTGTAATGCGTGAACAATGTTTTTAATTCTACCTGCAATTGCAACAAACAAGCTATCCCGCCTGAGTCACCCGCCAATGTTGGGCCGCCGACGCCGCCGACGGTGTGATAAAATGTCAGACATGTCCCGAACGTTTGTTGCAAACTTCTAGATACCAAGAAGGTATCGTTATCGTATTGTTAGTAATCACCTGTGTTAGCTAATGGTAATTTAGCGATAGCGTCTTATATTACCTATTCTATAGTCTATATCCTTAAGGTACCAATAAATGTAGTACTTTATCGCTTCGTTTATCTCAGAATGAAATAGCGATTCGAACTAATTCTCATATTTATACTACTCGGCTGTACTTGCTGATGCTATCTGCACAGAAAAGATATTTTTTCTAAAAGTCTGGATTTACCGGCTTTACTATAAATAGATCTGCAATATGTGCTCACCTACGGCCAACGCCTGCCTGGAATTCAACGGCATAATTTTTTGAGCCATAATGAAAATAACATTCAAAAACTGTTCATAATTTGTAATTTTAGAGGTATTGAAAAATAACGTACGGGTGATGACCCTATCGCTATAAAAAGTTGTGTTTGTGTTGCACTCGTACTGACTGATCGCAGCAAAACAATTTTTTGTTTTCGTTTGTACAGGTATTTATTATTACCGCGCATTTAGTGGTGTATCTAATTAGAAAAATAAAATGATACTTCGCAATCCTGTTGTGTTTATTTAGTTTGTTTCATGTTTCAAGTTGTGATTTCCCCACAATTGTTCGGTCTGTTCGTAAAATGTCAGAAAATGCTACTGGCTAGACTTTAATGATGACCTTAATTAGTAAGGATGAAGGTCATCAAATTGGCAATTTGTTGCTGCAAAATTAGAATTCGACTTGTACTAGGTAACAGACCTAATAAATAATTCGAATTTAATAGCTTTCTAGCCTTTTCTATGTTTTTTGGGTAGAGCATAGAGTGCTCGATTAGGATTGACACCTGTAACTTGTTTTCTCTGCTATGCGGTGACGTCACGGTTGGAGGTAAATGCTGAACAATCCGACAAAGTTGCGGAGATCGTTTGCATAGTGTGATTTGTATGTGCGTGCGTGCCTCTGCGTTTAGTCAGGTTGACTGGGCGTACATTTCTTATGGTTACAGCGTACGGTAAAACGTGGTGCGTCGACCTGCCTTCGAACCAAGAGGCCCGGCGCCGGAGGCGATTTTTTATTAACAATATCAACTTGCTCATGTCCATTATTGTAGACAGCATAGCTTTAGTAGCGAAGAAAAAATAACAACCAAAAACCATAGATACAGTTATAGCTTGAATAATGTAAGTACCGTTGGTTTTAATTTGATGTTTTCTAATTTTAAAATGCGAAGATCCAAAGTTTGTTCGTTCCTACCTACTTGAAAACACGTCCATCGAGTGCATATTCTACCTAGTTGCCTTTACAATAATAAAATAAAACAAGCTTGACAACTAACCAACAAATTCTATATTTGAATATTTTATTCTACTGTAATTTATTTTTAAGAAAAGAATTCTATATTAGTTTCGAGAACAGTAACCTTTATTATTAAGTCCATAACGAAAATAATTAAGAGGTAGGTATCTGAGCCTAATTTTAATCTAAGTAAGGTGCTCAATTCATTACGTGTCGTTACTCATAAGAATATCTTCTTTAGGTATCTTTTTTGCATTTAACTTAATGTGTACATTACAATTGTTGCATGTGACTTAATGAGTGCATTACAAAGTAACAATCGAACCGCTTAAAAGTTATCAAAGGAATTTAAAACCTATGACATGCCAGAAAATGAATTAAATTTATACAACTACAGTTGCTTTATCTTCACTAGAGGTAGACATGAAGAGGTGTAACAACAATCTCTTGTCGCGGAGCGTACACATATTTAGGTGACAACGTGATAGATGGCGAGTCGGTAGCTGTTACTCAAGCGCGACTATTTACGTACATTTTTGTACACTAACATTCTCGTACTAAGAAGTTGCACCCACCCATTAATTCTGAGCTTATATACAATAATATTGTTATGTATTAGTAAGTGTATACTGATTTATGCGTACATGTTGCATTGATGGTTAAAAAAGTTTCGTACCCGTCACCCAAGCACTAAAGGCGCGGCTATGTCAAACCACCCCATTATTATGCTACTTTGAAATAGGTATGCCTGACATAAATATTTCCGGTTTTTAATACCGAATTAAGCATTCTCCAATTCGATACAGTCCTCTCATATTTAAGTTGTATTTTCCGCACGTGTTGTGCTCAGCTACAATGTGGTATGTAGCTACTTCGTATCAATTCGCTCTCCACACACTATTATGTCTATTCGCCTCGGCTTCAACGGAACAAATTAGAACATTTCAATAATATATTTGTGTCGAGTGTCGCTTAAATATGAAAGTTGAGCGTTCAAGTTCCATATTAATGTGAATGTATGCAAGGTAACTTTTAGCATTTCCTTTTCCAAAAAAGTCTTCTTCCTGTGTCCGGTAGGTGCGTCATTCGCCTAAGTACTTGTTCATTCTATTCCAACTATTAACAGTAGGGCTGTAAATAATAAAAACAATTTATGTACATACGAACATTTCTTAACTTTTTTCATACCACTATTTACATTTGCTAAGCTATCACGGTCTGCAGTTTGGTATTGGGGTATAATAGGAGAGGTATGTGACAAGTTTTCAGCTTGCCTCAAATACCTACCCAAAAATTGGTGCCAGCTCTCCTACTAGTGGCTCTCCTGTTGGTAAGCGCTTACCGCCGCTTATGGACGCTTACAATACCAGGGACCGCTCCTAAGCTGTCAACCGCTCGCGCGATTGCTCAGCGACTGGCGCTCCCTGCCTCCCACCCTGAAGGGCTCCGCGTGATGATAATTTATTTCTAATGTATTTCTGTAATTAGGTACCAGAAGCAACTTGCGCACAGTGATGCTCCTTTGTCGTTCAGTTTCAAAGAATCTTTAAGTTATCCTCGCGCCTTCCCACAAGGGTTCCCGAAGGGGTAGGCAGAGGTGTATAGGTAGTACCAACGTTCTGCTAGATATATTTTAGTTCCAATCTTTAAGTTATAGTAATGATATACAAATATTTAGTGTCCAGCGGCGCGAAACAGTTTTTGGATTGAAAAAACATCACTGACTGTGGATAACTCGTGTTCATACTTAACCAAATATCTTGTTAACAAAATTGGCTTTAATTACACAAATGAAATGCTAAAGTAATAGTTTGTTTACGTGTCGTTTGTACGGCAGGCCGTATTTCCCAGGAAAGCCGGTCACTTGACTAGTCTCCGCTGAAACCTAACAACTGAAAGATTAATAATAATAATAAGCTTAGCATTGTGTCATTACAGTAATTTGATTCTTTTTTCATATTTATTTTAATTAGTAAAACAACAAAAATAGCACAGACACATAATTAGAGCTGTAACTCTCTTTATAGAGAGACTAGCGGTCCGTCCCGGCTTCGCAAGGGTGGACATATTCTTTTCTTTAAAAGAAAATATAGTCTATGTCACTCAGGGTGAATGTAGCTTTCCAATGGTGAAATAATTTTTCAAATCGGTCCAGAAGTTTCGGAGCCTTTTCTATACAAAATAACAAACAATCATATCTTTCCTCTTTATATTGTTAGTACAGATAACATTTTAATTGATTTCTAAAGCCATTGGTTACTAGGTAGTTTGTCATTATTTTTACATGACCCTATGGTTATACAAACCCTTCATGGTAAACAGCACGCCTGCCAATCAAAACAAAATGTATGACCGATGTACGTTCATACATTATTGCCCGGCGGCAGAGTATGTCAAATTACTGTTGAAACCAGCCGATAAAAATAAACACACATGCCAACTAGATCAGAACGGAACTTCACCAATTGCGTCGAAGCACAGATTAAAACGCACTCAGCGCCAATCTACAATAAAAAACCCAATAAACATAACTAAGAGTGCGCCGTTATTTTTAGTGGTGGCAGCCCTATTGTCGGGCTATTACTGCACTTATTGCCAGCGTTATAATGGTAATTGAATTTCCTTTCCGGGTGTGCCAGCCATTGCACTGGAGTGAACGGCTTAGAAAAAATACACTTAGCTTACTTACTGATACAATGCTTATCTTTTATTTTTATAATAATATTTTTATTTTTATTACTTTTATTTTTATTAGGAGATATACAATTATGTGGCATTTTCCTTTTACAAGCGGGTACTTATGTATGTGAGAAATTGATCCGACTGCGCCGTGCTGGCCGAGCGGTTCGAGTAGTTGTTGGCAACACAAAGATTGCAATTTCGAATCCCGAATGTGCCAACGAGTTTTTCTGTACGTAAGTACAGTGATAGTCACACCACGCGTTTTACGGTGAAGGAAAACATCGAGAAGAAACGTGTATAAGTTTGAGAAGAAATTCAAAGGCGCATGAATAGTCGTGCTTGAGTAACGGCGATGGACTCGCCGTTACCTATAATATACCTCCGACGGAGAGTGGGTGGTTACTACCTACACACCTCTGCCTACTCCTTCGGGGACCTTTATGAGAAGGCGTGAAGATATATTACTAATGTTGCAGGGCTTGAAATTAGAAGAACCTTATACAAAGTACCTTTCTGTTCGATTACACTTTCCTCAACTAATGTAATCGCCATATAACGGATAGCGTGAGCATGAACAGAAAGGAATTCTAGTCTGGGGCTGATCGCTAGTGTTAGTACAGAGAGTAAAGCCCCTACGCCCCTCTAAGCCCCAGGTGAGTTCACCTAACTAGCATAGCACCAGTTAGACGAGTCGAATAGTATGGTATTTGTGGCAAATTATACCTACTTATGTAAGTATTATATGCCATAGTGTGTGCAAGAAGAGGCAGAGGAAGACCCCGTTCCAACTACCTAGATAAAATCGATCGGACGCTCAAGGACGGGAACGTCAAGAGTACTCGAAACCGACGAGCATGTATGAAGAGACTGATGAATGTGGACGAAGCTAAAGAGGTATGCAAGTCTAGAGAGAACTGGCGCTCTATACTCTCTGCCTACCCCGTTAGGGACTCGGCGTGATGATATGTAAGTATACCTTCGATAATTATCGCGTTACTGGGCAAAGTACACGTGTTCAGGTCAAAATCTAGGCTAACTTGTGCATTATGCATTTGGTAAATGTCCTTACATGTCGATACCGTTATCGTTAATATGTACATACTGACACAGATAGAAAATCAAAATATCGTTCACAATCGTTCGAAATCGTTCACATAACGTGACGTCAATATATATTAATATCCTACTAAAATTATGGACTCGCCATCTGCCACGTTGGCACCTAATATACCTCTGGCGGGAAGTGGGTGTGTGGGTATTACCTCTACACCTCTGCCTATCCCTTCGGGGACCCTTGAGGGAAGGCGTGAGGATATATTATTATTTATTATTATTACTAAAATTATAAATGTGAGTTTGTCAGGGTGTTTGTGCCGACCGTATGAAGATTGACATAGAAATTTTGGTTTCTGTCCAGCAACAAAAAAAAACAGAAAAATTACTACCGATGATATTAGGTACTGATTTTAGGGTCGGCAACGCGCGAGTGATACCCTGGTATTGCAAACGTCCATAGGCGGCGGTAACCGCTTACCATTAGGCCGGCCTCGTGCTTGTTTGCCACCCCAGTGATATAAAAAAATATATTTATGATAATAAATTAATTATATACCAATATGCTTAGAATTAAGTGGATTTCGAACTGCTTCCTTGTTTCGTTTTATTTCATGATGTTCGTGGCGTGAGTTCTGGGAACTTTTGATGTTCAACCGAATAATGGGGAGATCAAGGCCTGCTAGCCACGTACTATTTAGGGGCTAAAAATCCCGTAGCTCTATCGGTCAGGTTAAATGCATTTAGCTTGCACTTACAGCCAATAGATGTCGCTGTAATTTTTAAAGTATAGCTTAATTCGCGCGTCATTGAATGTTACACTTTTAGGACAGCTTTTAGACGTTCAAACACTCCAATAATGAGGATATTTTTATTTAACTGATGATGAAAATTTATTCGTACACTTATTTCGTTTACGCTTTAATAATTTGCCTACGAAAAGGCCAATCGCCAACACGTCTTATCATTAATCATCTCGATAATTACCCGTACCGAACGTAAGGATCCATAGAAAACTTAAAATAGTAGAAGGAAGGGAAGGGAATAATAGGAGCAGATGATATTTTCTGAAAATATGTTTTTAACTAATATGATTTATTTATTTAAAAAATATTTAATAATAAGTTTTTAAATGTTTTTAATGATAAGTTAGAAAAACCAAACGGGCCTTGACTTTTTCTAACTTATTGTTAAGATTACAGACCAATTAACACAAACAACTAATTAATTACCGCATAAGGCGTGATTTGATGTACCTAAGTATACTTAAATCTATTTTTAAAACCTTTGTTCACACAAATGTCAAAACCGAAGTATCAAGGCTTTCTTCTGCGATGATTCTAGATCATTTCTCTGGATATAACATTAGTAATTAATATAGTGTCTTGTTTGTAGATGAGACAATGGTGTTGCGTAAATATAGCGGGTTGCGTCACCCACGAGCTGATCGGATGGTATCGTTTCGAAAACAACATAGTTATTGACACAAGTGCCTTGTGTCACATTGTGGAGCGGTGCTTGCACGTCTTATGGTTTCCGATATTAACTAGAAAATAATTTGTTACACAGATATTCGCAGAGACACTCACTATTATGGTCCCCTTCTTGATGGTACCGTGAAACAAGGTGCTATGTTGTAATCTACCCAATTATATGCAAAATCTATTTAACAATGCGCTAGGAAAAAATATTTACGGTCTCAGAAAGGTTTCGTTTTAAATAAATAAACTTTTAGAGTTCGAGTGGTTTTAGAATCTACCTGAAAATTTAAGATTGAAGGTAGCAATGAGTTTTCCTGATCTTAACTGCATACGTGGAGTATTAAAGTATACCCCTAGCTTGTACTGTGAATTAAACATTTTAGCAAACATGCATACTTTTTGAAAAAAAATATAGGTGTATGCTTGTGAGAGAGCGAGAGATTTGCAAACTGTCACGTTGACATAAAAATTAGGTCTCTGGCAAAAAATTTGGTGTCATTCCACCTCTGCCTACTGCTTCGGACACCCTAAGAAATCGTGAAATTGTAACATTAAATAATAATATTTGAGCTTGAGATTTTCATCACCCAAAAGTTTACGGTAAAGCTAATTTCAATTGTTTTTGTCGCACAGACAATGAGAAATACTGAGGAGGTCTTTACCACTTACCACAGACCACATATAACAGTTAAATCTATTATTCTAGGTAAAAGAAAGGTTGTTCCCAATTAGCTGAATCCATCGATCATGTGAGCAGGATGTAGGCCACTGAAGCATTACGCTATGCGGTACGTTCACTAATGCTATTCACACAATGCCCATGTTTTTCATCAACAATCGTGAATATAGATGTCTATGCAACACATGATTCGCGTGAGAAAGGTGCGAAGCATTCCTCTCGCTTATCTCACGGGCTCTCTAGAACTCTACACTATGGATCCGAAAATTATGCTCCACAGCAATCTGACGTTTGGCATAATAATTTGGGTAAAGGCGCCCATCTTGATCTTAGCAATTCCGCTAATATCAAGGTACTTAATTATGTAAAAAGTATATATTTAATATACCGGTGAGCGTCTCCGTGTGGGGCTACCTAGTGGGCTATTAGTTACATCAGGTAGGAAGCGTTGATAGTAGTCGTAGTAGTCTCCAAGGGATTGTCTTGACCCTGTGTGCATTAGAGCACCCATTACATATTAAATACTTGCTCAAAAGAGGCTGGGAATCCGTCGTTAGCATCGCAGACTGAACTATTGACCACTGGGCTATAGGGTCGTTGAGTTGGATAACGTAGATAAAGAGGTCTGGGCATTACAAGCTAATGAGCTAATAATGTGTGGCTAGCCGCTATTCGTGACTCAGTACAAATCCAATGTTACTATTTAAATAGCCTTATGGATTCCACTTTCCAAACTTAATTTCATTTTACTAGGGTTCATCGTAGCGTAGGTACTTAGAGGCAGCATGCTTACAGAAAATTATTTAATGTTTTCTCTAATCTTTGAAGAGTACAATGATCTAATGATTTATATGAGGGTTTGTTAGTATTAATATAATTAATATAGACAATGGAATAACAACAAATAAACAAATGCAATTAAATCTTTAAAAATAAAAATGGTTGCTAAGGAATTTTTCTAGGTTACTGTTACAATAAACCTAGTACAATAGGTAACACATTTAACGAAGCAAAAAGTTAATCTCTCGACAGTGATATCAATGACGTAATCGGCATTATGTCAAGCCCCGACCTCTGATAAGTTGCTGATAACAGTTCACACCTTGCGGCGACCTGTTAACATTGAAACTTGGGACGTACCTACACCAACACGGTAGGTAGAGACATTTCAATACTACTAGCTAGCCCGCGAATATGTCTGCGTGGATTTTAACAAGAAAAAAAATTGTCAATTTCTAAATTAAAGGTAGCATAAGTACTTTTTTTTACTCCTTTTTACATGAGCTATCTGCCGGTGAAAGTCCCGTCCAAATCGGTCCAGCCGTTTCAGAGATTAGCCGGAACAAACCGACAATATTTGGCTATTGGTCTCTGTTAATACTTACATTCAGAAAAAAACATTGGTACGGTTGGAACATTAACTCTAAATCTCGTTTATGATTTTCAACAGCTCGTAGACATAAATGACTACAACGGGTATTTTTAATTTTACTTGATTTAAATTTAAATTCAAATTCGAGACCATTTTCTTTAAAAATCCATTAGATATTCCATATTAATAACGTGCCATAGAAATTTCACACATAGGTGCTTATTATATAGGCTTTAATACCGTTACGTACTTGTATTCAAAGAGCAGATTTTTTGTACGGCCAATTAATTCACGAAATTCAACTACTGTCAACTTTCACAATTCTCTAAGTTGCGAAGCGGAATATATCTCGTGATTCTTGGTGCCGCCGAGCGAACGGCCGCTGCAGCTATTCGATTTCCATCACGACTATTAAGTTGAATGATTTTGAACTTTACGTCAAATAACATTAAGGTTCGTAATATGTTGAAAGTAGCGTTTGTTCATCAATTTTGCATGTAGTCTCGTAATTTAAGACCCCAAGTCTTTCAATGCATAAAATATACTGTAATAACTATGCATTAAAATTATCTAAACTGCTTGGATCCTACCTCATATACTTAATTGTAAGCAATTCGGCAATTAATAATGAACTTCTGAATGACAAGCCAACATCGAAGCAATACAATGGACGTATATATTTTTTCATATCTTCTATCTCTAAACTTACGGACTTAGGTTCATATTAAAGTAAGTACCTAAATAAATAAATCGAATAAAAATTCATATTGACATATTACCATATGTCATTAACTTCGAAATGTACTGCTACTACTCTGGTAACCGCTTACTATCAGGTCACGACTTTTATCCAGCTATCTCACTAACAAGAGCCATCTCCAGGCCGTCTCGATAATGTAAAAAGGACCTTGGTAAGGATACTCAAGCCGTAATAGCAAAGGCAAACTACTCTTCTCGAAATGGAATAATGTCAATAATTATAATAGAAACCACTTTGATTCACCTTGTGGTAACGTAAATAACGTTATAAGTTATTATCTATTGTGGATAACATCGTTATCGCCCGCGGTTCATAAGCAGGCAACAAATTTTAAGACATTTTATGATCATCACCCCGCTACAAGTGAACTCGTAAACACAAATGATAATTAAAACCGGGTTAATTTGCAACAATGATGTTATAATACGTTACGTAACTACAAACATCTACATACATACATATGTATCTATGTAAGTAGTAAGAGATATCTATCTATATAAGTAAATATATCGTTGTCTAGTTGCCATAACACAAGCTTTGCTTTGCATAGTCCCAAGATTAATAATTTCCATTTTTAAGTGTACTTAAGATTATGTTGGTAGTCAGCATTTCTCGCATAGATGGTCCACCATAATTAACGTTCTGCCGAATGGGTAGGCAGAGGTGTTAAACACTCTATTTTCACCGGATCAGTTCCGTTTAGCTGCGATATTTTTAATATGGTGGTACTCCTCTAATCGGGCACCTCAAATTGGACGAATGGTTCCGTTGTGTACCTGTCGTGGTAATTATTAAGAAGAGTTTTTCTATTCCACAGTTTCTCATGACTACGTAGGTAGCAGGTTCGATTTCCCCTGAAAGTGTGTTGTATATGTGTAGTGAATACTGATTTAGATGCTTGAGTCTCAAATGTGCTTCGTTTCACTTATAATAAAATAATAATCAGAAATAATAAAAATTTATAAGAGTAATAATAAACGTATAATGTATCCTCACGCCTTCCCACAAGGGCCCCCGAAGGGGTAGGCAGAGGTGTATAGGTATACCCACACACCCACTTTCCGCCAGAGATATATTTTTGGTGCCATCATGACAGATGGCGAGTCCGTCGCCGTTACTCAAGCACGACTATACATATGCCTTTGAATTTCTTCTTATGCAGGTTTCCTCTCGATGTTTTCCTTCACCGTAAAGCTCGTGGTGTGACTAATAAACTGTACCTACATAAGTAAGTACAACGTAAGTATACGTTGAATAATCTGCTAGTTTCCATCTCTGTGCCAAATTTCCGTCAGTAGATTTTGCGTGAAAGGGAACAAATATCCGCACAAACTTTTACAGTTATAATGTTAAGTTAGATATACAATGTAAATACAGTAAGTATAGATAAATACATAAACTGAATGTTAAGATTCCATTACATAGCGTACAAATGCCTCTAACGCTGTGTTTTAACGAATAATTCATGATGTTGTTTTACATATTGAGGACGTCGAGTAAAAGTGACGACTAGTGTACTGACCTACTCTTTCTTCGTATGACTACTGAAATATATATTGTGGGTACAGAGTCAAGTTCCTTCCAGGATATATATAGCACGGGTCCTTCAGCAGGAGTGCAGAAAGGTTTTCAGGCAAATTTTAGGTCGACCAGTTGCCAGCAACGCAAATATTGCAAGCTCGAAACATAACACAATGGGTTTATCTGAACTTTTGAAGTAGAGTGAGTAGTCACACCAAAAGCTTTACGGCAATGAAAACATCAAGATACCAGCTTACGTTTGAGAAGTTCAAAGACGTATGCAAGGTTTTTTTTTTAGTCCCAAATTAAGCGAAGCTTGTGTTATGGTAACTAGACAACGATATATTTACTTATATAGATATACATACATAAATATATTGGACATCCAAGACAAATACTTGTGTTCATCACACAAATATCTTCCCTCGTCTATCTCGTTGGCAATATAATATATCTTTGGCGAAAATTGCGGTCTAATACACCCTTGCCTATGTTAATTTGTAGGGTTTGAACTTCTGACACAACTTCAATCGTGTCCTTGCATTTAGGGGGTAGGGTCTCACGTCACGCAAACAGGAAACCAAAGCAATGTTGGCTCAATAAATAGGATGTGACCTACTAATAGCGCCATCTCTTGTTAGAGGTTCAAGTTTTCCTTCGAGAGTACAGTATGTAGTTCTTCAAGAAGTGTGTGAAAACTATTTTTGCAGGGTCCGCAACGCGCGTTATACCTACTTTGGTTTGCAATCCATAGAAAGTGGTAACCGTTTAGCATTAAGCAGACAATTTGGTTCGATTTTTACGTCAACAATTATAGTCATATTACAAAATAAATACACAAAATCTTGAAAAATTATGCAGAAAATTATACCTAAATCTTCCTCATAAATCATGAAAATATTCGTGAAAACCGTTTGAAAATCGATTCAGTTGTTTTTTAGTTTATCATGAACAAACAGACGTGGCGAGGAAGTTCATTTTATACATCTAGTGATTCGAGTTTTCCATCCCCTTAGCGTAGCATATCTTATGCCTTCCTATTTCAGCGGCAGGTACTTTTTTTCAGGCAAACATACTTTGAGTATTGTGTGGTGTAAGAGGTATGTAAATCTAGAAAGAACTGGCGCTCGGCTAAGGACTCTGCGTAATGATATGCATGTTATGTTCTTTGAATACATTTTACAAACAGGTAATTTAAAACCTTTGTAAAGTTATGTCATTTTACCTTATTTACCGATACTAATTAAGCGGTAAATTGTCAGTCAGCGTGTTTTGATTAGGAATATAATGAACCAACTTCGTATTATTTATACATTTGTGACGTGTTCCCTTTTTGGTATTAAGTTATAGGTATGCTATTGATAATATATGTCTTTCCTTAATTTATGTGTTATTGTTATCGCACGTACATATATTTTTAAAAACAATTTCCTCTGGGTTATGTTTTCCCTGAATAGGGTCTTTGTCAACCTGCCTTATATGGAATATATTAAACTGGCGGTTCACTCGCACTAAATTTGATTATACATACATATATGTAAAACAGATATACACACCGAAAGTGTGTGTAAGAAGAGGCAGAAGACCACGTTTCAACTATATAGATCAAATCGGCCGGAAGCTCAAGGACGGGAACGTTGAGAGTACTTCAATACCGTTATAAAATACCGTTTGGTACAATTACTGATAACATTGTAAAGGCAGCCTAAGCTTTGACTAGAGGTCTTAAAATGCTTAACAGATTGAGTAATCTATACTAATATTATAAAGAGGAAAGATTTGTAATGAATAGGCTCCGAAACTACTGGACCGATTTCAAAAATTCTTTCACCTTTGGGAAGCTACATTATCCCCGAGTAACATAGGCTATATTAAATTGGACCCGATAGGTGGCGCTGCGATCGAGTTTTAGGAATTTTAACTTTTTCACCCGTGCGAAGCTATCCCTTTCTGTGTGTCTTAAGGTGGATTCGAGAATGGTTTAGATTTACAATTGGACCCGATAGGTGGCGCTGCGATCGTGTTACGGGCAATTTTACTTTTTCACCCGAGCAAAGCTGGGCGGGACAGCTAGTACATTATATGCCAATTATATGTTGATTAGTACATGTATTACATTATTTTTTAGTTTAGAATAATAAGAATTAGCTCATCCTTGGCCTATTAAGCTGTTGTTTATATACAAGCTGTGCCCGGCTACATCCGTATTTAATTGACTAATAGATACATATATAATATAATAACTACTTTGATCTGTTTGGAAGTAGTTAACATGCTATCAGAGGCTAATATTATTATTCAAATTGGATTAGTAGTTACTGAGATTAAAGCATTCAAAGTAACGAACTCTATCGCGACTGCGTGACAGTATGTACGCCTTCCCACATGGGTAGGGCAGGGAGGAGATACGTGTATTCCCACACACCCACTTTCCGCAAGAGATATTTATTACGATTCCATCACCGTTACATGAGCACAACTATACATACGACTTCGAATTTCTTCCCAAACATATGCAGGTTGCTCTCTCCTTCTTTGACCGTAAAGCTCGTGGTGTGACTAACCATTGTTAATTTCAGAAAAACTCATTGGTACAGGACTTACAATATTTGTGTTGCAGGCAGCTACTCGAACCACTCGGCCGTCGACTCGGCAGTTTTAAAATGTCGTTCGATTGAACACTCAAGGATGGGAATGTCAAAGTACTCTAAACCAGCGAGCATTTTTGAAGAGACTGATGAATGTAGATAAAGCGAAAGTGGTTTATACGTCTAGCAAGAACTGGCGCTTTACACTAAGCCACACCGTGGGGGAATCGACGTGATGATATGTATGTAATATGTCCAAAAATCCCTCAATCAAAATCAATATATTTTTATTTCACACTTATTTATTTTTTCAATAAAAACATAGGCCTAGATGGGCACTTATAGAACGTCGAAAAAGGTGCACTGTTCGGGTTGGTCGTTTCCACGGAGAAGGGCTTCCTTCCTTCCATACTACGCAAGAAGCATTCCTAAAACATTTCCTGTTTCAAAATATTATACTACTGTAGATATTGGCTTATTGTAGATATTGGACTATTGTAAATATTGTCAACAATCGTACGGCAAAGGTATGTATTTTATACACGTATTTCGTTATCACCGCGGAAAGTTGATTATTCGACCGTGAGCGAATAAAATTTATCGCTTGATAAGGCTGCTTTAACCGAACGTTTTTTGTGCTGGATAGTTTTAAGTTATGTAAGTCATGTTGCTTTCGCCATAGAGTGAAATCCAATGGATCCGGTTGCACTTTTGTAACTTGCAGTGTTACCATTCTGTCGCCTGGTATACTTACGTGTAAATGTTGAGGTCGGCTCGACTGGTTCTCTGTATTAGTGCTGCGTGTGTGTCCGTTGCTCGACTTAAGCTTTATGCTAATAATGCCATGGTTACTTAATATAGTGTCGTAAACAGAAAAGAACAGGGGAGTGTTCTGCAGAATTGTTCGACATGATGCCCACTTCCACCTTCTACCACCGCACCTCTCGCCATCGACGGGGAATTCATCCCCATACCTTGGAACCACAAAGGTCTCGCACTGTGCGCTTCCAAAGGAGGTTTCTTCCGCGAACGCTCAGGATGAGGAATGAGCTCCTCGTTGGGGTTTTCCCTGGAGAGTACAGCATGGAGTTCTTAAAGAAGGGTGTGAAAAGATTCCTGCAGGGTCAGCTACGCGCGATTGATACCCCTTGTGTTGCAAGCGTCCATAGGCGGCGGTAACCGCTTTCTATCAGGCGGACCGCATGCTAGTTTGCCACCTTATTATCATTTGTTATTATCACTTAATAAATCGCAACGGCTCCCGGTCCCCTAGCTGTCAGTTTACTGTCAATTGTTTGAAATTGGAATGCTTTTTTCGTCCGGACTTAGGGCGTTGACGCGTCTTAATAAATTTACTTGATCAAGTATACAGATATGCATGTGTATATCGTGAAGAGTAGAAAGAGAGGGGAGGGGGCTTTCCCCAGCAATAGGACATAGATGACTTTAAATTATTATTTGAAAAATACCACTTCTACATTAAAAAACGTGTTCTAGATAGAGAAGTTCACGTTTTAAGATTCATAAGTGGCCAACAGGCATACGGCCCTGGTATAGATAGTGCCGTCCACGAAGACGCGCCCCACTATTGTTCCCTATAGTTTATAGTGTAAGTGTGCAACCTTTTTAACAATTTTTTAAGTATTATCCACACACTGATTACATATAAATGCACACGCACACTACAATTAATAGACTCGGGTTATACTCCACGCATCCCGCGACCCCTCAAATATAAATTGGTAGGGAGCGTCTTCGTGGATGGCATTATCTGTAATTAGCGATTACATGTGTCTATGCATTTTCTACATTATGGTGCCGCTTACACAGCAACTCCACTCGGAGTTGCTGTGTAAGCGGCATTAACTGATCCCGCTCCTAGCAGCGCTCCACTATTCAGAAATATTGCCAATTTTGCAACAATCCTATGTAGGTAGGTACTACACATAATAATATACGGGCAAGTACACTTTGAACGGGAGATTTCTTGTGCTATTCCTCTTGTGGTGTTGTTACTTACTACCTCTGCGGCTCTAGACGAAATTTTGGAAGAAACTATTTCTGGCAATGACGGTAATAGTTTCCGCAGCTAATAAAATTTCCCTAGAAATTATAGATATCGGTAGCGTGATTATTGATAGCGTGATCGCCAATAAAGGATATTGTCCTTATTTCATATAGTTAGTTTAAAACTATCCGTTTTCGTTGTTTTTGATGCCATGCTATATGGAACTTATTCGAATTAATATTGATAACTTTTTATACTTGTAAAATTTTATAAAATTACAGCATACCTACCTACAGTGGAATGTGGATTTGAATACCAAATCCGCCAGACATATTCAAAAATATTCCAAATGTTAAAACCACCTTTCGCCGAGTGAGAATAAAATTGGGCACAGAACCTCTTATTCCGTTTTGACATGTTTTTTATCTGTGATGATTCGTTCTTATCTTTAACCAGCTAGGCCCACGACTTCACCTGCGTATTATATGATTTAATTGGTAGGTTTCTGGAATAAAACATTTGTTTTAACCTAGCTAATACAATCTACCTGTGTCAAACTTCATCCAAATTCGTTCAGCCGTTCTGGCTGTTTGAGTAACAAACATCGTCACAAACTCACATTAATAATCTAAGAGGGATATTTCGTAGGGTTGCTTTATAAATATAATTTACATACATACATCTCATCATACCGAGTCCCTACCGGGGTAGGCAGTTGTGACCGTGGACGAAGCGGAAGAGGTATGTAAGTCTAGAGAGAACTGGCGCTCTATTCTCTCTGCTTTATACATGCTATATGTAAATGTAATAACAATGAATAAATCAAATCAAACCCACTGTTGGGCATAGGCGTCTCTATCACGCTACCGGTCCTAGGCCAATAGAAACCATTGCTTACCACTGTCAGAATATCGTTATGACCATCGGTTAGAAGGATTCAGCGCAGAGGGTGGATAAAAACAGCTAGCTTTGTCCACCTCCCATCATTCCGTCAAACAATTGAATTAAAGTACCATGAAAGAATAAGTCTCCAATTATAGAGGGTTTGATACATGTATCCTGTTCCTCAGTGCAGTAGTCTTTCTTATACCTTCGGTATTTCGGAACATGTTTTCTATCGTAGGTTTAGCATGTTTGTATTAAAAGTTAATTGACTTCGAGGTAAGGCTAGGTTATACAGGTTTAAATTTACATAGTCTAGCATTATACTTAAATTAACTTTTGGATGCGTCCGAACATCGCGTCGTGTATTATCGAAACTTATTTAAATCGATGTGGAAAATGTATCTTGCAATCTAAGGCAAGATACATTTTCATGAATTTTTAATTTGAAAATTGAAATGAATTTTCATACCCCTTTACCAATATCATAGATAGAATATATAATGAACACGGAACAAGAAATACCAAAGGTACATACAGATTAAGTTATAGATAACAGATTAAATATGAGCCGTGGTGGCCGAGTGGTTCGAGCAGTTGCCTGCGACGCAAAGGTCGCAAGTTCGAATCCCGACTGTACCAATGAGTTTTTCTGAACTTAAGTACAGTGATTAGTCACACCACGAGCTTTACGGTGAAGGTAAACATCGAGAGGAAACCTGCATACGTCAGAGAAGAAATTCAAAGGCGTATGTATAGTCGTGCTTGAGTAACGGCGATGGACTCGCCATCTGTCACGTTGGCACCTAATATACCTCTGGCGGAAAGTGGGTGTATGGGTATTACCTATACACCTCTGCCTACCCCTTCGGGGACCCTTGTGGGAAGGCGTGAGGATATTATTATTATTAAATAAAATATCCAACATTTTGGTTGAAATGAATTTCTAACAGAAGTACACGATAACTTGTAAATACATACATATGTTCATAGCATGTAGAGAAGAAAAAAATTGTTTAGAGATGGTAAAATTTGAGCATACGAAAATTACGAACAATTTTCAATCGAAAAAAAAAAATTCAAAAATGGAATGGAAATGAAAGGAGCGTTCCTGAAATGATTGTGGTTACAAAGTAAAAGGAAAGCAATCTATGGCTGTCGTCTGGTCCAGTAGACGAATGGTAATCCTTTGCGCCCAGAGTTCGATTCCCTATGAGTACGGATATTTGTGATGAGTACTTGTCTCATAGCCTTGGATGTTGTATGTTCAAGAGTTACGCGCCCTATAGTACAAGCATCGCTTAGTTTGGGACTATGAGGATTGTGTGGAATTGTCGCAAGGTATATTTGTCTATTTAAACATTAATGAGAAATGGGTAAATTTGTGTAATAATATTGACAGAAGCAGAGGTGACCGCACTGCACCCCTGTCTCCAAACACGAACGCTCCGACCTCAAGGTATCATTGCGCCGCACTGTTCACTGTTTGTCGTGCATTTATACACCATTTGTATTGAGCATTGTTCTCGGGTGTTGCCTTAACTAGAGAGCTCTGCGGCTTTTTCCGCCCGGGTCTTTATTTTTTAATCACCTCTTAAAACGGATAGTGTTATCCCAAATCGTTGTAATATTCTCTTAAGCCTCTTAAAATTAACAGTGTTATCCCATATCGTTTATTATAAGACTAATCAGGCGACTCTCTATTGAGAAGGTATAATTATTCATAAGCGCATGAAAGTATATGTATATAAATGCAACGAAAGAGCCTGTGTGGGAGTATGTGATGAGGATATCTCTACCTACCCACGTGGAGGTTTAACTATTTGTTTGTATTTTTAAGTAGTTTTGTAATAAACATTTATTCTGTTTTCAAATCCGCATCGTTTTTCACACGCTTTAAACACGTTTTAATGTATCTGTAATATCCATAGAATTATTGTTGCAGCTTTATAATTTTAGATTTAGAGCATAATTTTAGAGAACTATCTCTAAAATTATTTTGACATTTAATTAGTATAACAAGTCCCAACACAGCAGTTGATCATCGAACTCACATCCGAAGCGCAAGTTTTTTTTTTTTTATACAACAAGAGTGGCAAACAAGCATACGGCCCACCTGATGGGAAACGGTTACCGTAGCCTATTTACGCTCATGATACCGAAGTATCACTTGCGCGTTGCCACTCGTTTTCGTAGTTTAGTTTAGTTTAGCCACTCGTGTTCGGAGAGTTACAGTGCGTTGGCAGCATAATGGGTTTAATCCCTCTGCTTCCAAAACAATGTAACAATCCTCCCCCCTCCCCAAGGAGCTCATTTCTGGAAACCTTATTCACCGCGTAGGAACACAACACAAAAAATTGTGTTATTTGGCTACGGACTTCTATAAGGTGGAGGTCCTGCCCCAGTCGGGCAGCTCCAAATTCGAACGGGAAACCCGTTATGCCCTACCTCTCTTGAAGAAGATGCACATTATATTAAACTGACGTAAATATAATACACAAAAAACGAACACACTCGCTCATATATATAATATAGAAACACACGATACATTGTGAATAGCGTGTCGACTATAGCAACAATGTTCTTCAATAGGTTGATAAATAAATTATAGCGGTAGAGGAAAATCAAGGCATACCAGGATGTTTCTATTAAGAAAACCGGTTGGCACTTGTCGAACCATTGCTGATACTTATAGGGAATCCTCTAGTTTGAACTGCTGTCGACAGGGTCTATGCCATGATGGAATTAACGAGCGGTTATTTGATTTCCGCAGCCAGCGTCTCCCCACCAGTCTGACTTTCTCTCTGAAATCCCTTTTTGATTATGCTCACGCTATTCGATATCTTTAATTTGTATACCATACAATGAATAGCGTGACAGAGAGGGACTTAGTCTAGGGGGCTGGACACCTCATGCGGTGTCGGCTTACGCTGCGGCCCCCAGTAAGTCAGAACCTTCCCGAACGGTTGTCGATCCTGCGAGCTATGGAATACTCATTTCCACTTCACCCTAAAACATTGCATCTAAAGTTCGTAGAAAAAAAAATACACATTAAGTATGTATTACGTATAATTATCGAGTCCCTAGTAGGAGAAAGGTAACGAGGTGACGAGTAGGCAGAAAGGGTAAAGTGTTCTCTCTAGTCCTAAATACCTTTTTCGCTTCATGAATATTAATCATTATCTTCAAGATTAAATGTAAGTAGGTAGTATCAATCATTACAAATCATACATTTTTGAGATAAAGCCCCGTTCTCACTTGTATGAGTTTCTTCTAAATTGTTGTAAATACTTATTGTTTTTTGTCATAAGCCGCAATACAGACATAACCAAACAATCTATAAATAAAAATGTTTCTTGTGATTCATAATCAATGAGGAAAATCATACTTTCCTGTCCGTTATGTTATAAATTATAGGAATTTATAATATATGTCTAGAATTTCGATGTACGCTCAGCCCAGATATTTGTGTGATAAAAACGAGTATTTCTATTTTGAATGTTCCATGGATATGTCGATCTACGTATATCGTTGTCAGTTTCCATAGTACAGCTTTGCTTAGTTTGGGCTTAGGTCAATTTGTTTGTTTATTTATAGTAATAATTACTGCCCAGAACAGATCAGATCGATCGAGTGCTCAAGTATGATACGTAAAGAGCACTCTAAACCAACTAGACGATGACGCGACTGGTAAATGTGCATGAAGCGAGAGAGGTCTGTAAGTATAGACACACGTTGTGATGACATAATGTGTATGACATAATCGCCTCCATTTGTTTGTACATACATACATATCATCACGCCGAGTCGCTTACGGGGTAGCGGAGAGAATAAATTACCAGTTCACTCCATTCATCAATCTCTTCATACACGCTCGTCGGTTTCGAGTTGTTTGTACTGAAAAACGATAAAACTATTCAGGTTGTACCAATTAAAGATGTTTCCGTGACATAACATCAAAATGAAATACGTATATTTATTAACATTAGGTCATCATTTTAAGTTGGTATCCTTGTGTTTCCCAGCTGTCCTATAAATAATATCCTTATGACCCCATAGTTATCCCTAAGGACACTTCCTTAAACACACTGCCCAGTGGTAAACGGTTACTAAGTCTAATATAGATAGTGCGACAAAAACGCGCCCCACTATTTATCTTTTTCAAAATCTTAATATTTTTGTCTCACATAGGCCTAGATGGACACTTATAAAACGTCGAAAAAGGTGCACGGTTCGTGTTGGTCGTTTCCATGGAGAAGAACCGGCAAGAGACTCCATGGTTACTCTTTTCGAATCATTAGGTTTCCTTAAAGTGTATAGTGAAGTGTGCAACCTTCCCCTTATGTTGAGTATTGTCGGTACACACTATGAGTGCACACGCACACTACAATTAATACCCTCGGATCATACTCTCCGCGACCTCCTCGACTGGTGGAGCGCATCTCCGTGGATGGCACAATCTATAGACACTATAACCGAGCCATCACTCGTTACCGAGAATTCTAGATGTGATGTGGGACAGCATAGAGAAGAACAGTTCCTGTTAAGAAAACCATAGACTAATCTTGGTTTCATCGACAAACATTTTTAATATAAGTTAAAAAAAATGTTAGTAGAAGAAAAAAAAACGACAATAAATGACAAACAGCGCATGCTTGATACGCCTGACGGTAGGCGGTTACCACCGGATTTCGAACCTGTCATCTTGAATTTACAGCTGACTAATTAACCACTCGGCCACCGTTTGTCGAATTGTATTCTCAATAGAATTAGCTGCGCCTGAATGTATATAATATAAACATAATTCACCGGCAGCCGATAGTAGCTTCACTCACGTTATGTAACCATATCGAAGTTGGCTAGCCCACGTGTCGGTTTATCGAAGACATGTGAGCGTTTCGCTACGACTCCATGAAAACACCATAACTCAATAACGAAACGAATTATTTCTTCATTCGCACACGCTTTGTTAAACATATCTCGAACTAACGCTATCTAGTCACCAAGATCATTGATGTGGTTTTACTCGTCCATTTGCTTGAGTACTAGGATTCATAAATTTTTATCTTTAAGTATTGTGCTAGTGACCCTTCCCATAAGGGCATAAGATGTAAGCAGATGTGGTTAAAGGGATTTTGTTGACATCGTGACAGATTTCGGGCTTTCACGTCAGAAGCGCTTTAACTAACAAACATACATATCGCCTCCCTAGGCAGGAAGATTAGGGCACCGGTTCTCTAGACTTACGACTCTTTCGCTTTGTCCACACAATACATCGTACACTCAAAGATGGGAACGTCAAGGGTACTCAAAACCGGCGAATATATATGAAGAGACTGCTCTTCATACATGTACAACGGTTTTGAGTCTTAACAGACGTCTTTGGATTTCTTTTCGGACTTTTCACCTCACGTAGCATGTGTTATTCGGGCCGTCACCATTACACCAAACTTTGTTTGTACCAATTAATTAAGAGATAGAGATTGCTAGTAATGTTATGAAGTAACAGTTGAGCTACGAATAATTATATCTGTGGATATGGTACTTCGGAGATGCAAACACGCATATTATGCATGTCTCGTACATCGTTGTCCATTGTCGCTTATTGCTTTCATCCGGTGTAGAGGTGACACCACGGATCTAGACATTGACTCGAAGAGACAGGAGTTGGCTTGGGGCCTTGTCGTGATGGTTCAATCATTATTTAATAATGCTTAAGCTACAGAGATATTAGCGCCTGACATCATTTTATATTTAGGTATATACATCTTGTAACATTGATAGTATCTTATATTACGTAGTTTATTATATATACTAGCCGTGTCGAGCGGTTTCACCTGGTAATTTATATTCGATAATCGTTTTTTTTTTCAAAAACATACAATAATTCTAAACTACTATAATTTTGTCTATATAACTCAATAAAGAGGTAGCTTTCTGATTATGAAAGAATTTTTAAAATCGGGTTAGTAGTTTTCGAGTTAACTCGTAACAAACAAACAAAAATGCTTCTTAATACTTATTAATTATGTACTTCAAGTAGTCAGCTATTTTATACCACATTGGTGGCAAACACGCGTGAAGTCTGTCTGATGGTAAGCCGTTATCGCCCTAAAACCCCTTACGAAAGAGAAATTTCGGATGGAAATTCGTCTGTTGCTAATTTAAAAATATATGTACATCGTACTAGCATAAGTAATAGTCAGCAACATTAAAAGCTGTACAATTACACATTGTGTAAATAATGAAAAACATTTGTCTGAAGTAAAGCTGTTCAAATATATGTGTATATTAAAGTCGAGGTCACAGTGACACGAGGCTTAGTGACACAGTAGGTAAATTACGTTTTACGTCAAGTTCAAGAGGTTATGACGTTCGACACGATTTAATTTAAATTCAGAGCAGTAATTTAAAGAGCCTAGTGTAATGAATGTGGATAAAGCGAAAGAGGTATGTGTCTAGAGAACTGGCGCTCTATACTCTCTACCTACCCCGTTAGGGACGCGTGATGATACCACTGAGTATGTATGTATGTGTAATGCACTGCCGTTTGGAGCTCGTACTACGAAATTTACAGCAAAAGAATACAGAGAATTAAATGCGTTTTATGTGGCACTTACTGCGGCTGTAAACTTACTGCTTACCATCAGGTGGACCGCATGCTTGTTTGCCATGTTTGTTGCCCATGTGGTATAAAATAAAATAAAAAATCGCCGAAGAAATTTTTAAGCTGTGACAGGTTAACTAATTAATCTCTCTCCAATCATAGACAAATACTGGTCTACCTTGTTCTAAACAAACTTGTGAATAATATATTCAGATGATATATTTGCATTTATTAAATTTCTACCACTTTTATGAAAGTCAAATCTTGGTTTTAATGCTCTTGTAAATATACTACCTAATATATTACCTGAACGTTCTACAAACTGGTAAAGTCGCGTCCAATTAACATTTTGTTCATAATGATTTGTGTATAAAGTTAAAACTAAAATTCACAAAATATACTTTATAAATAAATTTTTAAATTTTTTACTTTATAGTTAGATAGGAACATTTTGTTTGTTTTAACACGCTTTTATTAGCTTCATACGTATGTAACGGGAACATTGAACATGAATTTAAAAAGTTGGATTAAATAGAAATTGGGCATACCTATAAAGAACCGATAATAATTGAATATTAAAAAATAAATGCTAGAAAAAAAAACACACTTTTATACAAAATCAAAAAAAAACGAAAATAAAATTTGAATTAAGAATAGAGTAAATAAGAACACGCTTTATTTTTTACAATAAAATAATAATATTCCTATTTACACTATTCTTAATTCAAATTCATTTTTTATTATTCAGTTGGATCTTCTATACTTGCTTCTGATTTGCATTTCTTACCTACTTAGATCAACTTACAAATTACTTGGTACATTCCATTTGGTCAATACATATATACAAAATCTGTAATCGCATCGCCCCAATTAATTGTGGTAGCATTTATCTTGTGTCAAACATGATCGTATCTTACGCGTGTTACTTTTACTATGTTAGTCTTTAGCTTAAATTAATAGCGCTAGCTTTAAATAAATAAGTGATAGAAGCCTGTATATGTGTGTGTAAATAGCCGTGGTGGCCGAGTGGTTCGAGCAGTTGCCTGCGACGAAAAGGTCGCAAGTTCGAATCCCGCCTGTACCAATGAGTTTTTCTGTACAGTGATTAGTCACACCACGAGTTTTACGGTGAAGGAAAACATCGGAAAATCACAAAAGGAAACCTGCATACGTCTGAGAAGAAATTCAAAGGCGTATGTATAGTCGTGCTTGAGTAACGGCAATGGACTCGCCATCTGTCACGTTGGCACCTAATATACCTCTGGCGGAAAGTGTGTGTGTGGGTTTTACCTATACACCTCTGCCTACCCCTTGTGGGAAGGCGTAAGGATATATTATTATATTATACTAGTGGTCCCGCCCAGCTTCGCTTGGGTGAAAAAAGTAAATGCCCTAAAACACGATCACAGCGCCACCTATCGGGTCCAATTGTGAATCTAAACCATTCTCAAATCCATCTGAAGACACACATAAAATTTCATTAAAATCGGTCCAGCCGTTTAGGAGGAGTTCAGTGACATACACACTCACAGAAGAATTATATATATAAAGATAAATAAGTGACACAAGTCTGTAGCCGTTTCTAAAGCACCACAATACGCTTTACTTTCAGATGTCTCTAAAGCATGTAATAAAATTAAATCAGTGTAGTTTGTAGTCTCTTCTAGGCATATAAGATCTTACCTCTAGTCATGACCTAGGAAGAACGTACTCTGTTGCCAGCTGGCGGGCTGTCTTGCTAGTAGGTACAACATTCACGAAGGTCTTTAATAGTTCACTTAAACAGGTAGTGGGCACATAAAAAGTGCTCGAAACCGGCGAGCATGTATGAATAGATTGATGGGTGTGGATGAAACGAAAGAGGTATATCTAGAGAACTCTCTGCTACCCTGTTAAGGACAGCATTATCGTATGTATGCATGTAATGTAATGATTAGGTATCTATCATCAAGCGTCCATAGGCGGCGGTAACCGCTTACCATCAGACGGGGCCGCATGCTTGTTTGCCACCCAAGTGGAATAAAAAATAAAAATTTGCGAACGGCGATTTTCAATTTCGACTAAATGTGATACCATTAATGTTTTGACATCATGCGCATGCATTTTTGACGTCACGTTTATGTCTAGAGAGTTCTCGCGCTCAGGAACTTGACGTGATGGATATGAATGCATGTTTCATGTCGTTTGTAGGACGGCTTCGTCTTTTAGCGTCATCGCCACTGAAACCTCGCTGCGGTCCGGTATTGGGTCAAGCGGAACCGTGATAATAATAATAATAAGATACACACGTGAGTCATGACATAACGGAAGCAACGGCCCGCGCATCGGGAATGCATCGTTCCGTTCCTAGGAACCTGTCTTTGTCATTACTAGGAACTGCGCTTAACTTTTAAATTTTAAATTGAGAATGGCCATTAGTGGTGAAAACATAACATCTTCTTCAAGCTTCTTCTGTTTACTGCTCTTTTGACCACATGCTCCACAGGAATTGTGTTATCTGTGGACACTGATTTATATCTTTCTTTTTTTTTAATGTGAGACTGTTTGTGTTCCTAAATAAAGTAAAAATAAAAAAAATAAAATAAAAAACTGCATCTTCGGCAACTTAAGAAAACCTCACACGCTATACATATCACACCTTTATTTCGAAAACGTCACTAAACAAAATGTTCACGAAATTGCTATAGTATTGTTAAACTCAACAACATCTATAGGATAAATTTAAAATGTAATTGAATTTCCCTTCGGTAGATGGCGTTACATTAAAAGCGCAACTAAACGAAAATAAAACAGGGCCGAAATTAAATATTATATTAATTATAATAATCATTTAAAATTGTATTATTCATTAACGGTTTTGAATTACTTAAAGGTTTTAAATCTGATGTGTACGACATAAGTCCTAGAAATACGTGTGCTATAATGAATCTTGCGATTCCATGTAAACCAGAGGTGAAGTATACTAATTAACAAAAGACAAGGTCTCACCTCCGGCATTATTCAGACGATTATTGAATAGCTGGAGCAACCTATACAAGATCCGTAATTACGTGCACACCACCAATGAGGTTTTATCTTTTACATCAATGCACACCACACACTACACAGTGTGCGATGGTGTTTCTTATATTATATTACCGTTGTTGTTTTCTTATACTGATAATTCACAACAAACAATTTATATTACTCGTTGCGACCTATTTAATCATAAGAACGTTTAAAAATAGAAAATTAAACAGAAATGATAAGATCGCTATCATATCAATTGTTACCAGAAAAGTTTTAGATAAAACACAAGCACGTGGTCTTCAGATACGATGTTATAATTACACTGCCCTGTCTCGCTCTAGTTTAGGTGCTGTCATAGGAGTGAGAGAGACGGTACGCCATGTAATTAGGATTTGTTTAACCGTGTCCTATTCACCTTGTTTCGGTGTTATTTGTAGTATGGTTGGAAACATGAATGTTTGTCTGTGCTCAGGCTGCGAAATGAACTTTCCGTTGAGTTTTCCCATAGACGGTGGTATCGTGTTCTTCAGGAAGGGTGTAATAGTAACCGAGTAAGTGGTTCGAGTAGTCGCCTGCAATACAAAACAAGTTCGATTGCCAACTGTACGAATGAGTTATACTGAATTTAAGTACAGTAATACCCCGCTTAACGCGAGGGATATGTTCCGGAAAAAATCGCGTTAACAGAAATTAAAGCGTAGGTATATCGAGGTTTATGGTCAAGCATATTCAAAATTAATTACAAAAAATACGAATAATTTTAATCAATCAATTTAATCCTAAGAACGCTTTATGCAATACATACTATTAATAATTTTTTACCGAAAAATACCTCTATTGTCTTTTGGGTAGCGTTTTTTTTACGTTCTTGTAAAATATGTTCATAACTCCCAACATTGTTTTTAATTGTCTGACACACGGTCATAATTATTGTCTATACTCAGCGATATGTCCAAACCTGAATAAATTTCGAAATTCGCGTTATAGTGAAACCGCGCATAACGGGGTCGCGTAAAGCGGGGTATTACTGTACAGTGATTAGGCACACCACGAGCTATACGGTGAAGGAAAACGTTGAGATGAAACCTGCATACGTTTGAAAATAAATTCAAAGATATATGAATAGTTGTACTTGAGAATATATGTAATAATAAGGAAACACATATTAATAATTATCAACTGACCATTGTATTACCTTTAAGTCACGTAATTGCATGCCTTGAGGCCGGCTATTCTGCACATTTTTACCCGATTACTATGAAACGAAATGCAGTTCCGTTTACGTACGCGTTGGAATTCATCTTGTTAACAGAAATGGCTTGCTATGTTAGCTATGTAGTATTCTTCGCTTGAGTATATCTTGGTAATTTTTCCAATAAAAAAAATCTATGACACATTTCTGATCTATTCAACTCACGCGCAGAACGAAACTGATGAATTTGGATGCTCTCTGCGACACTTGACGTGTTGATAAGGATGTTTTTATGTATTGCCCATATACATATATACCGCGACGAGTCCTTCACGGGGTACCTACTACCTACTAGTCAGAGAGAGCAGAGCGCCACTTCTCTCTTACATACAAACTTACAAACTTGTATGCGGTAGGTACCTTATAGATATAAAACATGAAATATATTAAAACTAGCTTAGTCCCGCGTAAGAATCGATTCCATTTGTGTTTCTCGATTTATTTTTGGGACAAAGCATAATTTGCTAATAATCTATCTTTGTGCCAAATCTCATTCAATTCCGTTCAGCCGTTCTGGCGTGATTGAGTAACAAACATTCATATTTATAAACTTACGCATTTATAATATTAGTAGGATAAATTGTAATCCTCGATTTAAATTCCTTTATAATTACAGCAATTAATTGGCATACTTCTACAATGATTTAATTAATGCGCCGTACACGATTTACAATATAATTGCTTATCTATGCAACTGGTTACTAACCAAATATAAGCGATCACATTTAGATTATGGTCAATAATCTTAGAAGCATATCTTGAAATTCTCGAACACACCGGGATATTTATGAGGTTAGCCGAGCAGAAATACCGGTTTACATTTTTGTTACTGGCATTCCTTATAAATAATTAACAAAGGTGATTAACCACCATACAGCCTATGAGGTTTATGGTAATGGTAAGTGAGCACCATTTTCTTTGTGATGCTTCGAAGTATGATAATTGTACATATTTGTGAATGAATTTCCGGTCTAAAATATAATCTAAGAATTATTAACTTTTGCCCATAAGCTTTAAGTGTACATACATACATATCATCACGCCGAGTCCCTAACGGGGTAGGCAGACAGTATAGATCGCCAGTTCTCTCTAGACTTACATACCTCTTTCGCTTCGTCCACATTCATCAGTCTCTTTAAGTGTATCAAATTTTTGTATTTATCGGGAAGGCACTTTATTTACTATATCAGCAATTATACCTTAGGAAAATTCCACTCAAATTGACATAGTCCCAAACTAAGCAAAGCTTGTACTATGGAATCTAGACAACGACATACATACTGATATCGTTGTCTAGTTTAGATAGATTTACATAAATACATAGAGCATGCAAGATTAAGGTAGAAATACTCGTGTTCATCACACAAATGTCTGCCTCCAGCGGGATTCGAACCCACGATCTCAAGTTTCGTAATTAGGACCTCTGACCGCTAGATCATAAGCCGTCAAATTAACTTATGTATTTACAATCCAGCAGTGGAAAGATGTGACCGTTTCCAAACCGTGCCTAACGTTAATTTAAAACGAAATACACTCAAACTCGGCAATACCAATATTTCTGCATGATTTACTATGTGTATGCGTGTATCTCGTGTCGTGGAATGCACAGCAATAGTACTCGAACGATCAGCGTTGTTGGCTGGGAATGCGAGATTTCAACTGAGTAATTGGCGCAATGTTTTCCCCGGCTCAATACAACGATGTCACAAACATAATGAGATGATCCCGTTACAAAATACTCATTCACAGTCTTATCATACCTTCGCATATAAAGAGTAGCATGATATATATATACAGCCGGATGGTCAGCGGTTACCGTCTCTTAAGTGCAACCAATTTTGACGTATTTTGGCATGGAGATAAAACACGAGCTTGTATTTTATTTTAATATATTTATATTAAAATAAAATAATAATTCTAAAAACATTTAAAAAAAAATCTATAATAACACGAAGTACGCGAACAAAGCGGTTAGTTACAAATAAGTATTTTCTTGACCTTTGGTTTAAGTACTTTTAACTTTTTATGTGGGTCTGAACAAACTTCAGTGAAACGTTACTTTCGCTTTTATGTGTTTTATTATCTTACCAATTAGTGTTACGACGACGGAAATAGATAAAGATATATAGTTTTTATTTCGTGTTGATCACATCATGTATTATGTATCACTTCCGAAAATCGTTCGTATAGTGTTGTTTCAGAGCGGGCACTTTCATTTCCGATATATGAAACAGGTATGAGCATACAGAATGTTGAATCCAGCCTGTATAGTGCAAGAAATAGTTCACTACACAGACTGGACTCAAACATTTTTTTTAATACAAATTGTGTAATTTAACATATTGCTTAGAGCATCGATACAATATCGTAAAAAGATCCATGTCATAGACATTATTATATATAATATAGATATATATTATATAGATATACCTTTAGCCTTATGCCTCATGTAAACATGACAATATAAATTCTAGCTGTCAATTCCTGAGACAGCTGAATACCGGTGCTGTCGAGTGTCGTGACATAATTCTGTTGGGGGCGCATCTACCGCGCGATCGCCGATCGGTTCGCTTGCCATCTGGGACGAGACGCTACGTAATCGAGCGGTGTGTACTGTGCTTTATTTAATAGATACTAGTTTAGTTGTTTTAACACCGCTGCCTTACATTTTCCGACTCCCTTGTTTTGGCCCTTGAAGATAACGATACCTACCTTTTCTTTTTTTCTTCTTTTATATAATAAAGATTTTTTTTATACCACTCGGGTGGCAAACAAGCATGCGGTCCGCCTGATGGTAAGCGGTTACCGCCGCCTATGGACGCTTGCAACACCAGGGGTATCGCTCGCGCGTTGCCGACCCTGCAGGAATCTTTTCACACCCTTCTTGAAGAACTCCATGCTGTAATCTCCTCAATAAAAACCTCAACGGGGAGCTCATTCCACAGCCTGAGCGTTCGCGGAAGAAAACTCCTTTCGAAGCGCACAGTGCGAGACCTTTGTGGCTCCAAGCTATGGGGATGAATTCCCCGTCGATGGCGAGAGGTGCGGTGGTAGAAGGTGGAAGTGGACATCATGTCGAACAATTCTGCAGAACACTCCCCGTTATACAAGCGGTAGAACACACACAGGGAGGCAAAGATGGTGGTGGACGTATACGTGTTGTATACCACCTGCATGATGGAAAGCGGCTACCACATCCGTTAATTGCAAGCCTTACCGTCACTTTTTAATACTGACTTGTGGTAATTGACAGGTGCAATGGAAATACTTAACTATTCATAGATCTCTTTAAAAGATCGGTTTTCATGGAGTTTAATATTGACACTCTTCCTGAGCCTGCACTGAGTTCTATTATATTCCATAGTTTGCCGGTATAGTTTCGTAAGATTGTCTTCATAATGACTTTACTTCATGCTGACTGGTTTTGTTTGATAGCTGGCGGTCAAACGTAACACCTTTACGCTCTATGCCCGCATATTTGCTGTGAAAATACAGCAATGTGCGTTGAACAAGTGTCATATCTACTAGTCCATAAATTGTATATACTAGACAGGCCCAATTAAAATTGGTAACGGAGTTGATGTCGACATTATATCGAAACTCGCAATCACCCCAATTCATTGTTCCAATCGAATAACGTCTTACATTTCATTGGATCATTGATGTGTAGATATTGTATAAGCTTCCAATTTCAAGTACCTAGAGTTTTTTTTATTATTAGTATAAAAAAAGCCGTGGTGGCCGAGTGGTTCGAGTAGTGGCCTGTGACACAAAGATCGCAAGTTCGAATCCCGACTGTACCAATGAGTTTTGAACTAAGAACAGTGATTAGTCACACCACGAGCTTTACGGTGCAGGACAACATCGAGAGGAAACCTGCATACGTCTGAGAAGCAATTCAAAGTCGTACGTAAAGTCACGCTTGAGACGGCGATGGACTCGACATCTGTCACGTTGGCACCTAATGAACTAAGAACAGTGATTAGTCACACCACGAGCTTTACGGTGCAGGACAACATCGAGAGGAAACCTGCATACGTCTGAGAAGCAATTCAAAGTCGTACGTAAAGTCACGCTTGAGACGGCGATGGACTCGACATCTATCACGTTGGCACCTAATGAACTAAGAACAGTGATTAGTCGCACCACGAGCTTTACGGTGCAGGACAACATCGAGAGGAAACCTGCATACGTCTGAGAAGAAATTCAAAGTCGTACGTAAAGTCACACTTGAGACGGCGATGGACTCGCCATCTGTCACGTTGGCACCTAAAATATACCTCTGGCGGAAAGTGGGTGTGTACCTATACACCTCTGCCTACCCCTTCGGGGACCCATGTGGGAAGGCGTGGAATATAAAAAATATTTCCTACTTATTTATTTCAAATCCATTATATACCTTTCGCTAGACGCAGGTACAATTCAGAAAATAAATGTTGATTACGATAGAATTAATATATTTGCTTCTGGAATAAACCATATCTTTATGTCAAAACTCATCCATTTCACAGCCCTTCTGGTGTGATTCAGTAACGGATATTCTCAAAAACTTTCGCGTTCAATATTCATTTGTAGGATGTTGAAAAATATCTTGCGTTAAATAATAAAGACCACAAATTCCGTTCAGTTCTTTTAGAGTTTATAGCGTTTAGACAGACACGCGGTACTTTATATGTACTTATTATATTAAACCAATGACAAACCAAATTAGGGACGTCTTGAAAAAAGGTCAGGTCAAGAGTACCCTAAACCGAAGAGCATGTATGAAGAGAATAATGAAAGTGGACGAAGCGAAAGAAGTATGTAAGAATCGTAGCAAGTGGAAAGAAGTGGTCTCTGCCTACCCCTACGGGAAAGAGGCGTGATTATATGTATGTATGTATGTATGTATGACTGTAGCATAAATCAAACAATTATTTCGACTGATCGCAGGAAACATCTAATCGCCATTCTCCGGTTTTCAAATAGGAAACTCACCTCTAGCTTGATTTGCAACACCTTCGTTAAAATTTGTTCAAATTTATGCAACGAACATCCGTTACAGTACTTACAGCGGTATTTTGCAGTATGCATAATCTTCTGGTAATTCCTACCGCAGTTTGGTCTATCTGTAAGAATCTAATAATCTCTCATATCCAATATAATGTTTTCTAAGTCTTCTTCTTCATAATTTTAAGAGTATGACTCTTTTCGGTGTAACTAATGAAGTTCCTTGCATTTGTCTCTGACCAGACCGTATTCTTAACCTCTTTGTAAGTACGTCCCGACAGCTAATTTCTCATTCACTTGTTTTGTGTAACTTATTCAGTCTGCCTCTTCCTCGCTTCCCTTCCAGTATGATATTCAAAGACCCATCGTGGCGTACAATACGTTAATTAATTTTGATAAATCTTCATAGCCACATTTGTATGGTATCGTCCAAACATACTTTGCAAGCGTTTCAAAATCACCAATTCGTTAAGCGCTATTTAACCGCTGTCAAATACAGAAAGCGCCCGTGAATTTTCTTGAAAGACACAATAAATGGTAAATTTTAATCGTGCAGAGACAGCTGGGTCTCTATCAGGCCTTTCATCTCGGCATTAGTAAGTAAAAGTCCGTGGGATAGACGGAGGCACGCACACTCCCATGAATCCCACGTTGAACAAGTTTCCGCCACGCTATTTGACCAACAACCGGTACCAAACCCGTTACCTCACCTGAAATTTGGGCTGCACTTCACGCCATGTTTGTACCATCCACGAATTCTTTCACATAACAATACAGTTCCTCTAACGAGCCAAAGACAATGGTTATTATTGTAAGTATCAATATTTTAACGTAACATTTCCCAAACAATGAACACATTTGGATATGTATTCTTGCTTGTGAAGAATAGACTTATATTTCTTAGAAAGTATTGTTGAGTTCTGTTACACATCCGTCTGGTTTCAGCTACTTTATACCGCAGATTTTCTTAAGTGCATTACTAGAAGTCTTCCATTAGGTAATCTACGATTTTGGTTCCTCGTGCGATGTTTAACATTGATAACATGATATTTTCCAATAATGGTGTCTCAAGCATTTGATAAACGGCCCATACAGATAGCAATGATATGTTGTCCCACTTTCCCAAAGGGTTTTCAAAATCTTAGACAGACACGTGTTACAGGGCCTGCTTTTTACCGCAATATATTTAGATGTCAATGCGACAGATAGGTAATCCGTCCCCGTCGGAAGCACGATTGAATATACAATGTTAATGAAAACAGTCAATATCTGAGAATAGTGGCAATTTAGTGGGGATAAAGTTTGGTGTTTATTCAAAATCGACTTGGAACCAGTTAGAATCGCTTGCAAATATGGTAAATAGTTTAATAAACCGATCAATCTAAACCTTTTCGTTAAACCACCTTCCTCTTTCAGCTTCGCCTGAAATGTGTTTGATTAAAATTTTACTTATTAATTTATTTATGACTCCTTCAATCACGTAGTGATTTAAATGCATCCTTCAAAATCGTTTTTTGGAAGCAATCGAGGCAGTAGCAGAACTTAAACAGTACCTTAATCAACGTATTACACGTTATCAAGTGATATATCGCTTAACGTAAAAAACGTTTCAATGTATTTATTTCAATATCCCTATAAATTCGAACCTCACAATGCACAATATGACAACAAAATTACACAGTAAAGACCGCAATAACATAAATTATATGGCGCCGAAAAATCGTTCTGCTTGAATTTGCTTGATTCCCGTCCGAAAACTTCCAAAAAATATGCTCCTTTCTAATCAGTTTTTTCATAGACCTAATCTAACATAGATCTTTGACAGCTGTCTCGCACGTCTTCCATAATTGGTGCAAACCATTTTCCTCAAGTTGAAATATTTCAACTGACAACACCACCTTAATATAACTGTATTATAGCAAGAAAAAAACGCCGAAATATGTGCAGTTCATCGACCCTCTTGTACTCCAATAAATAAAATAGAGTTTTGTGAGTGCAGCACGATTTGCTCTTATTGTTAGTGAGAACATTATCGAGGATGGCAGACTAAATTGCGTCTTAATATAGAATAGCAAAGTTGAGATTTGCTATTCATCCGTTCTGCCCCGGATTCGGTTGATTTCTTCAAGGAAAGAGCGCGTCATCGTCCATTGCTTGCAGACGAGAAATGTTGCGCCAGTCACACAGTCGCCAGTGCCAGTCGCACAGCGACATCTTACGTGGGAAGTGTTTGTAAACTTAAATTACACACATGTCAATAGGAATTGCATCTTAAATTAGAACTGAGAAGAATAATGGTTTCAAAGACAACGTAGAACATATGCAAAAGAGCAAAGATGGTTAATTAGGCGATACGAAAATCTGCTATACAAATACAAAAAAATCACATATACAGTTGTGCTGAAAAATATATAGGCTACCTTTTATCCCAATAAAACCTGCTTCCGTGAGATTGTAGCTTAACTTTTACCATCAATCGGGATTATTTCTTTGATGTTTCTTTTAAATCCTCTGTTCCCCTAAAGGACTGGATCCAGTATCGTAATATATGTACCTTTGATGTACTTCAATGAATAAATAAGTATTAGGTACTCGACTTAACACGACTGAGTTAATAAATTCCGCTTATCACCAAGCATTATATTGGCACCAAAAGGCAAAAATTATGTAAAGCGACATAATCTATCGGTCACACCCAAATTTGAATTCATTTGCGGGCGCCATTTGCATAACTGGAACTCGATACAGGATCGCTCGGTTGACATTTGACTATACCTGTCACTTTGTTGTATATTGAGTTTTGTCACCAAGTAGAAAATAGCATACTTAGATTTATCTTTTATTATCTTACCGTATCTTACCTTACTATACTAATATTATATATGTGAAAGTTTGTAAGTTTGGATGTTTGCGGTTCTTTCACGGCCAAACGGCTGAATCGATTTGGCTGAAAGTTGAAATGGTGATAGCTTATACCTAGCCTGTGCCTACCTACCTGTTTTATTTTTATCCTTAAAAAAACAAGTTTCTTATATTATAATGTATCATGCTCTTTCACGGCACAGCAGCTGAACCGATTCTAGCAGGAAAATTTCCAAAGCTACTTTTTCGAGCTCCACGCGGGCGAAGCCGCGGGCATAGCTTTGGGATTCCTACACAAATTGACCTAGTCCCAAACTTGTTTTAGTAAAAAACATCGTCTCAAAACCCGCATACGTTCGAGAAGAAATTCAAAGACGTATATGTGTGGTCTCTCGCTTGAGAAACGGGTTAGCACCTAAAAGTACATTCGGCGAAAATTTACATACGTTGAAAATAAATTTAATGACTTATGTTTGTTTTAAAGTGATACTTCGATATTGTAAGCGTAAATAGGCTGCGGTAACCTTTTCATCGGGCGGGACGTATGCTTGTTTGACACTCTTTTTGTATAAACAAAAAACGTTTCTCTTACTAGAGACGCATAGTCTCTAAGAGGACAAAGGGAGTAGAGCAGACCTACACCCACATACAGACCTTCACTTACATCTATGGTAAAAAATAGGTTTAGCACCCACCTTTGCCAACAATTAGGTGTTTTTTTGCATACAGGTTGCTTTGGCTTTGAGCCAGTGACCGAAAACAAACGTCAGTTCACATTGAACACATCGAAGTGTATAACACTTAGCCATTAATGCCATTATACGCTTCGACGTGAATGCACCAAATCACCTCAAGTATGCAGTACGATACGGTACGTCGTTTAGTAATTTAGTTCTGCATTTTGAATTTCTTAGCAACTACGCAGACGACCTTGTAGGCAACACATTAATTTTGTCATAATTAAGCGAGGCAACATGTTTTAAGACAAACTGGTGATACTCGAATAAATAATTAATCGGAAGAATATTCGAAATGATTTTACTATATCTTCACGCCTACCCACAAGGATACCCGAAGGGGTAGGTAGTACCCACACGCCCACTTTCCGCCTGAGATATATTTTAGGTGTCAAAGTGAGAGATGGCGAGTCTATTGCCGATACTCCAGCACGACTATCCAATACGCCTTTGAATTTCTTCTCAAACGTATGCAGGTTTCCTCCCGATGTTTTCCTTCGCCGTAAAGCTTGTGGTGCGACTAATCACTGTACTTAAGTTTAGAAAAACTCTTTGGTCGGGTCTACAGTCGGGATTCGAACTTGCAATCTTTGTGTTGCACGCAACTACTCGAACTACTCGGCCACGACATTGATTTTTATTATATTAAATACTATCATGATAGTCAAATAAAAATAACCAAACTCAAACTAAAATACGTCTGGTCTAGTGTTAGAGCTCCTGACTGCGAAACTTCAGGTCGCGGGTTCGAATCCCGCTGAGGGCAGATATTTGTGTGATGAACACGAGTATTTGTACCTTAGTCTTGGATGTCCTATGTATTAATGTATATATCTATCTATATAAGTAAATATATCGTTGTCTAGTTACCATAACACAAGCTTTGCTTACTTTGGGACTAGGTCAATTTGTGTGGAATTGTCCCAGGTATTTATTTTATTTTACTTCGTAAGGGTAGTAGAGATATAAATTCCTACACGTTTACTCTCGTAGGATCCCAACAGCCTATTATTTCGAATATGTGGATTAGATCAGCGTTTTCGATTGACACTTGCCACGCTATCTTCATGTTTTAACCAATTTTCACAAAAAACTTGCCGGAAAAGGATGTAGGTATAGAGTTCCAATTGTAAATATAATATATTATATTGTAAGCATTGTATTGTAAAACATCGAGAGGAAATCTACATACGTATGAGAAGAAATTCAAAGGCGTTTGTATAATCGTGCTTGAGTAACGGCGATGGACTCGCCATCTTTCACGTTGGCACCTAATATACCTCTGGCGGAAAGTGGGTGTGTGGGTATTACCTATACACCTCTGCATACCCCTTCGGGGATCCTTGTGGGAAGGCGTGAGGATATATATATTGTAAGCCTCAAGGGAGCAGAGCCGTATTCGGGTGAAAACTCAGGTACATTCAAGCCTATGCCATCGGAACTAAATTAGTATTTTTCTTTTTTCTTCAGTTGCTAAACTGAAGGCTAGCATCGCTTAGGATTATACCAATATCTTTATTGCGCTATAAATTTATTTTAATCGAATAATACCTACCAATATCCGCCTAATATATTCCGCCTTATCCGAATTTTTATCCGCTATGTTTCCTATCAATAATTATCGTTGTTTTCGTGATTAATTATATTAACATCACGCCGCGTCCTTGACGGGCATAACAAGTAGAGCAACAGTATATAATATATATTTATATATCTTCACCGGAAAGTGTATGTGTTACTCCAGGGCTACTCCCTACACATCTCTGCCAATACCAGGGACTCTTGTTGGAAGTCGGAGGGATTTGTCATAAACAATCTCCGAAGGGGTAGGCAGAGATGTGGGTAGAACCCACGCTCCCACTTTCCGTCTGAGATGAATAACAGGTGCCCACGTTACATATTGCGAGTCCTTCGCAGTCATTCATCACGAGTTACATTCGTCTTTGAATTACTTCTCATACTCTATATATCATCACAAATTTAGGAGCTGGGCTCTTGTCGGCGTCTCTGATGCAGTCCCCACGATTCGCTTCTGTCCAGCGCAACCTCCTTGACCTCCTTATACGTCATGAGAGACACTTTTTCTTTGATCTGACCCATGTATATACGCTAATCTTGGTCTTCCTCTTCCACTCTTCCCCTCTATCTTTCCTTCTAAGATGTTTCTAAAGATAAATATATGTATAAGCGACTAAACAGCGCTATTATTGGACATGTTGATTAGATAGAGGGAGGATTGGATTTAGAATTGTCTCATTTTACTATTATTATAAATTTTCAAGTTTGTTAGGATCGTGAATGAGGGCGTGATTGTAAAGATGAAGAAAGGCATGTTACGTTGGTTTGGACACATAGAAAGGATGAGTGAAGAAAGATTGAAACTACCTGGATCAAATAGATCAGACTCTCAAGGACGGCGAGGAAGAGTACTCGAAACCGACGAGCATGTATGAAGAGACTGATGAATGGGACGAAGCGAAAGAGGTATGTAAGTCTAGAGAGAACTGGCGCTCTATACTCTCTGCCTACCCCGTTAGGGACTTGGCGTGATGATATGTATGTATGTTAGGATTTTTATTACTCAATCAAGACTGGACGGGATTAGATGAATTTTGGCACGGAGATCATGGCATCTATCTCTGTGCCAAAATTAATCGAATCCCGATTTCAGAACCCAGATTCATTTTATTCTTGCAAGATGTTTTACTAATCAACGCAATTTGCCGGTGAAACCGCGGGGCACAGTTTTAAAATATTTGTGAAAAGATTCTTGCACGGACGACAGCGCACGATTGATTTTGGCAACTTAGTAGTACATCAGGAAAATTGTGACCTGTTTCCAAAATAACACTCACATGTGTAGCGTGGTTCCCTCTCCCTTCTGCTCTCGCTCTTCACTAAACAAAAAAAAATCGATTACACTTAATACCATCTTGTGTCAACACAAAACCTTAACGATTACCAGTCCAAGTGTCAATGAACCCGCTGTGTTGTAATAAACAATTTAGCGTTGCAAAAGTAGGTACTCGAAGCCACTGCGTTTTTGCACCTCCGCGTAATTTAATATTACCTCCAGGTAATAATCAAACCAACCTAACCAGGTCTTTGGCTTACCTTCGCCAGTGAAAATTATCAACCACAATACAGCTCCTGCTGGCTGGCCGTTGGTGTGTTCATTCTGTTATGATGTTCCGTAATCATCATGCTGATCGTGTTAATTATCTGGAAACAATTTGCTCGTAATATTTTTACAGTATTTGTTTTTTTTTTTTATTACTTTGAAGAAGGGCCTTTTTAACTTGTGATAAACTGGCTGTGCTACCCGTTTTATTCCCGTTTGATTTGAATTATACATGTACATATCTGAGAGGTTCGAAGCCTGACTGTAGCAATGAGTTTTTTCAAAATTAAGTACATTGATTAGACACACCACGAGCTTTACGGTGACGGAAAACATCGAGAGGAAATCTGCATACGTTTGTAAATACAAAGGCAGGTATAATCGCCTTTTAGTAACGGCGATGGACCCGCCATCTGTCACGTTGACACCTAAAATATCTCTGTCGGAAAGTGGGCGTGCGGGTACTACCTACCCCTTCGGGTACCCTTGTGGGAAGGCGTTAAGATAAAAAATATATATATCTTAGAATTCGAGCGGTCAAACAAACAAACAAACTCGGTCTATATAATATTAGTATAGATACACAAAATCGACTCATGCCTAGTTTTAAAGGCAATTCTCGAATGAAATGACTAATGCCATAACAAAAATAAGTACCCGCGTTTACATGTACCTATACGAACAACAGGTATAGATATTTCGACATAACGTATTTAGTTTTAAAACTTGTTTTTGGACAGCTTAGGACGGCTTTATAGTCGAGTGGTCGGTGGTATTGCCTGCGAAGTAAAAGGTATCGCAGGATTGATTTTCGAGGATTCCGGGTGCAGATATTTGTGTATACCTACCGGTCTGTTTGTATTTTTTTATACCACTTGGTTGGCAAACAAGCATGCGGCCCGCCTGATGGTAATGATCACTCGCGCGTTGCCGACCCTACAGGAATCTTTGCACACTCTTCTTGAAAAACTCCATGCTGTACTCTCCAGGGAAAACCTGAACGGGGAGCTCATGTCTATATTGTTTTATTTCTCGTGGTATACGTTTTGTGTTAACGTAAAAGATGGTGTCGTGGTGGCCGAGTGGTTCGAGTAGTTGCTGCAACACAAACATCGCAAGTTCGAATCCCGACTGTACCAATGAGTTTTTCTGAACTTTAGGACATTGTTTAGGCACACCACGAGCTTTACGGTGAAGAAAACATCGAGAGGAAACCTGCATACGTCTGAGAAGCAATTCAAAGGCTTATGCATGTATACGCGTGCTTGAGTAACGGCGATGGACTCTCCATCTGTCACGTTGGCACCTAATATATATCTCTGGCGGATAGTGGGTGAGTGGGTTCTTCCTATACATACACCTCTGCCTATCCCTTCGGGGACCCTTGTGGGAAGGCGTGAGGATATATTATTGTTACATATTATTAAAAGATCGTGTAGGTGATTTTAACATCCAAATCGAATACGTTGAAACGTATGCCATAGTTGCCATTATCGCGAACTGCGGTGCGATAAAACGTAAAGATTCACGACAAAACACTTATAGGTATACGTGTGCAAAAGTCTAAAAACAATGGCCGATAAAAACGTTTTAAATTAAGCTCTTTGTATACTATCGGCTCTGCTATATCTAGTTTGGGTTCGTAAAACTAGACTTGGCTAATTACAACCAGGTGATTGTCCCCATAAAGTTTACAGCTTGTATAACAGACCTGGCCAAGCTTGCGTCTTCAGAACGTTTCGACGCTACTTTGTTTATCGTTCTTGGAAAGTAGCATGTTATAGTTATGGACGCTTCACGAATATTCTTGTCGTTAGCGTTCGTTTTGTATGTTTGTATGTTCGATGTTCGTGATCGTTGCTACCAGTACAAGAGTAATGAGAAGTTACGGGTGTTTGTTTGAAATAGGGCCGGTTTATTTTATACATTTTTTTTATACAACCAGATTGGCAAACATGAATACGGCCCACCTGATGGGAAACGGTTACCTTAGCCTATTTACGCTCGCAATACCGAAGTGCTCGGGGAGATATACTGTGTTGGCAGCATAATGGGACTAATTTCCCTACTGTATTAGTAAATAATTACCATGGAAACGTTTTTTTTATTGTTTACTTACCATCTGATGACATGATACAATTGTTTTCTATTGTGCGATATCTCTAGATAAGTCATCACTGTACTAAACAACCGGCCGCATTACCCCCGTCTCCACATATGGCAATTAGATCCGCGCAGTCTATAGTAGGTAACTGAGATGACAGCTCACAGAAAAAATACTGGTGTTTTGGGATTCCACTTTCAAATAGAAGCCCTTTTTACACGGTTTATATTAGCTTCACCTGTATGTATGTATGTATGTATGTAACCGACTTCTTTGAGCTCGATTTTGACCCACTTTAAACGGCCAGATTTCGTTCAAACTTTGTAGACTTATCGAGGACCGATGACAATACACTAATAACTAAAAAGTAGAAAATAAATAATAGTTAAAAAAAACTAAAAAACACGCTTTTTATAGAAAACCGAACTAAAAAATAGAAAATAAATTTCGATAATATCTTAAAAAGCGTGGGGTGCTTTTTAAGATATTACCGAAATGATGATCACTCTACTAATATCTGTCAATAAAATATTTATAACTATTGACACCATGCACCCCACGCTTTTTAAGATATTATCGAAATTTATTTTCTATTTTTTAGTTCGGTTTTCTATAAAAAGCGTGTTTTTTAGTTTTTTTTTTAAATTATGGACTAACTACAAGTATACGTAAACGTATACGTCACTGTCTCACTTGTCAAATCAGGGTTCAACAAATTTATTATTCACACATGTTTAATATAGAAGAAATACAAGTAGCCCTGATTACGAAAAATCTAGCGAACTTTTTCACTCGCTTGTTTTTTCTCAAATCCGTTAGTAAATGCGGCTGTAAGGAATAATGTGAGAATAATACATGTAGGTATATAAATGTAGCGATGACATGTATGTTGATAAAGCGACACATGTCTTTCATATAGTACATATGTAGGTAGCTATTTATTTACTTAATTAAACAATAAATTAGAGACACTTTGCCTTTCGTGCTAATAACAAGTGTTCTTTTTTTCTATTCATTAATCAGTATCTGTAAGACTGGAACACTTGACATGAGTCATCATTTAATTATCTATACATAATTTGTTTATCTGTATATATAAATAATAACAGGCACGTGATAGATAATATTTTATTTCTTATGCTTTGCTACTGCTGTCAGGTAGGTACATAATATCGAATTTAGTCGCCAGGACAATGATGGTCATATTCGATGATATGTAAATTTGTACGAAAATAGGAGCTATATTTGTCGACTGACGATAAAATAAAAAACCGAAAATTTTTTACTTAGAGGTGTGTTCTAAGATTTAAATGTAAAAACACTGGTTAACGATGCAGCCCGATGATCTACCTGAAAAAAAAATTGTTATTCTTTTATTTTATCTTTAAGAATAGAATCCAAAACAAAAATTTCTCGCGTCTCCAATAGGTACAAGTACCTAAATATCTTTCGCGATCACTAGCATACCTACAACTAGAATATAAAATTTGTACAAATACCTCAAGGAACTAAGCAATAGATAATCATGACGTCAATAGACTTTCTGGAACTGTCAGATGAAGCAAAAACCATAAAGGTAAACAGATTTGTTTGCACCCAGATAGAACGTACATCGTATGTAGTATTCTGGAGAACCCCAAGTGAGTACACAGATTCTGAGTATTGTTTAATCATACGGAACTATATTATATCGCAGCCATCAATTGACATTATGATAACCTCTGATCTCAGTACATTTACCGTGAGCATTACACTGACTAAAGGACTTTGATCCATATCATAAAATACACAAAAAAATGTCCTATCGATAGTCCCTGGGGAGCTAACGATATATTCAGTCATATTAGTATAACTTAGCCACCGAAGCAACTTAAATATAGAAAATAAAAGGTCTCGGAATACAGCTGCTTAAGATGACCCAAGAAAAATGATTTCCCCACTGACCGTATTGCCACAGAGTGACAAGATAAGTAAATAAAACTAGCTATGGGACCTAACGGTATCGTGGAGGAATGTTGGCAGGTGGCTCCATAGGCGGCTTTTCAACTTATATGTCATGCGTGTACCTACGCATTTTTGTGTTCTTTATTTGAATCTTTCCATTAGTTCTCTTTTTAAATTACAAATTTGTTTATATATAAATATATCTTATGTACTCATTGACGGTAACGTCAAGAGTACTCGAAACCGGCGAGCATGTATTAAGAGACTGACTGAATGTTGACTGAAGCGAAAGAGTTATGCTATTCTAGAGAGAGCTAGAGAGGGCGTTATGATATGTATGAATGTACTAATTGTATATACCTTTGCCTCCCTGCTCCGTCCGCGGGCGAAATATTTAGCTGCCAACGTAAAAAAAGGCGAAGTCCTTCACCGCTCCTCAAATCTTTTAATTTCTTCGTAAACGTATGCAAGTTCCCTCGATGTTTTCTCTCACCATAACGCTCGTGATATATGTAGTATATTTAAAACTTCCTTCGACCTTCTAGTTTTGTACTTACAGTCTTAATTAATCTTGCGAGTACTTTAACCACGCCACCATAACGACTCTTCCATCACCCGAAATATATCCACAATAAGGTCAGATGTAGAGTGCCTACACACTGCAACTGGTAATGACATTAGTGACGTCATCAAAATTGTGACGAGCATAGCAGTGCTGGCGTATGAGCAGACTAATTGCAAGCCTACTCAATATTAGTATATTCACTAGCGGTGTTAGCACTTAACCGTATTTTCCTTCAAACCTGGTAAAAAGGAAAAAAAAAACGATTCACTTAGATTTATGTAAAACGCTTAATTTCTTAATATTTAAGAGCACACGTGCGATAAGGTAACAATAAATTGGTAATATTATTTAAACCCAATAACCAAAGAGCTCCAACGGAATATTAAAGTAATATTATAATTCGAAAGTTTCTGAGGATACAAGAGGAAGGAAGAGGAACAACCTCTTTCACTGAACAAATTTCTGAACGGAATTGGATAAAATAGTCTGAATTAACATGGTATATGTTTTATTTCAAAAGAAAATCTACCAATCAAATAAGCCGATAAGTATATCAATTGAATACATTTATTAACTCTGACGTAGAGACCGATTATGTTCTGCTTTGGATCGCATCCAGTTACTCGAAAGCATTAAAATGCGTGACTTTGCATGTTTAAGCAACAAGTGAATTGAGTTATATTTTTAAAAGTTCACATACATACATCTCATCACACCGATTTCCCCTAGGAGTAGGCAGAGAGGCTATTATATTTTTAAAATGCCTGCGTCTGAAAAGGCCAGTATCCACCTTATGATATGTTTAAGAGTTGTAGGGATGTCACGATATTTCAGTCAACTTGTCTGTATAAGATAGTTCTTTTCTTAATTCGCGTTCGAATTTCATGTTTTTTTTTTTAAACAATTGCTTTACAATATTTGCCTCGAGCGTTTGATTGCCAGTAGCATTAAAACTGCTAGTAGGTATGTAGTACGTATGTGGTATGTTTACATTTTCAGCTTGAAGTAAGCTGCGGAAACGATAGTGCCGATAATGGCCTTCGATAATATTTGTTGTTTTTTAATTTCCCGCTAGATTAGCTCCTTCCCTTTCAATCACAATGGTATTGTAGCGAGGAAAAACAATGGTGGGACGACGCGAAGGATTAAAAACATTTGTTCCGCTCACTTGAGAAGTAACTTAGTATGTTATATAGGTAATATTCTTGATGAAGAGATTCGCAAATCAACTGGCGTGAATGAGGGCGTGATTGTAAAGATGAAGAAAGGCATGTTACGTTCGTTTGGACACATAGAAAGTATGAGTGGAGGAAGATTGACGAAACAGATATACAAAGCAAAAGTGAGTGCAAGAAGATGCAGAGGAAGGCCACGTTCCAACTACCTGGATCAAATAGATCAGACTCCCAAGGACGGGAACGTACTCGAAACCGACGAGCATGTATGAAGAGACTGATGAATGTGGACGAAGCGAAAGAGGTATGTAAGTCTAGAGAGAACTCTGCCTACCCCGTTAGGGACTCGGCGTGATGATGATGATGATAATATACTTATGACATTTGAGTGACCAATGAACACGGTTTTTTCATATATAATTCAATTATTGAGGTTGCATGTTTGTGCAACATATTACGTAGGTAGTATGGCGACCCACTGCGCTCCTAAAAACCTAGAATGGTTCTTTTATATCAATCCTTTTGTCGGAATTCAAATAAAGCGGTTTTCTTTCGGTGTCTCTCTTTTTAATGTTCAATGTTGGTTATACTCGTATTATGCAGTCAAATTGACTGACCATTGAGTGACGTATTTAGAAGGATATTGAAATAAATGACTCCACAAGGTTTTCCTTGTATAATTTTATTATATACTTGATGTGCCGCGCGAGTTTAACCGCCTTGAATTAGATTTTGCGTATTTATGATAAAATGGTACTCATGTTATTTCAGAATAATGTAGCTGAAAGATGTTTAAATCGGTTATGTAGTTTTTAAGACGGTCATTAAAATCTGTCCTCTTTAAAATTTAAGTGTAGTCAGTTACAATTTAGGGTCGGCAACGCGCGAGTACCACCACGCTTACCATCAGGCGGACCGCATGCTTGTTTGCCACCCTTGTGGTATAAAAAAAACAGTCAACTCAGATAGAAACCTATTGAAATCTGTTACCTAAGTACCTACGTAACAAAAACATATACTGAAGGGAAATTAAAACCCGTACAAAAACGTACGCGACTGAAAATCCATGTCAAGAATAAAAGTAAAATAAAACAACCATTAAAATACCTACGTCAATTATGACGTATGCATGTGTATCTTAATTGCTGACAGTTTTATTTATACATTTCTTTTCTGTTTCAGGTAAGTGCTGGTATGAATCGCTTTCTCGAGATAAAGATCTTCAAGCGGCGATTATAATCAGATAAGTGGATTTAGTGTCAGTGCAGCTATTAAACATTTTGGAGTTTGCACTTGCTCATTTAAACGAAGGCGGTGTAATGAAATTCTACATTGTCGCCACCTACGCGTGTAGCAAACACTACACAAATGTAGGGAGTCGAAAGTAACGAATTATAGATAGTGCCATCCACTAAGACGCGCCCCACTATTGTTCCTTGACATTTATCAACGTAGTTTTGTTGTAACAAAAATTTAATAAAAACGATAGAACGAGAACCTCCACGTGAGAGTGCCATCCACGAAGCCGCGCCCACTATTCTTCCCTTTAGTTTATAGTGCAAGTGTGCAACCTTTTACTAATGTTTGAGTATTATCGGTACACACTGATTTCCTATGAGTGCACATAAACACTACAATTAATAGAATACAATTAATAGACCCGCGTCATACTCCCCGCATCTCGCGACCCAGTCGACTACTAATTGGTGGGGCGCATCTTCGTGGATGGCATTATCTATACTTTACAATAACGAAAACTTCATGGATAATGAATGATGGATAGATGGCGATACCTATGAAACAGATGCGTAAAGAGCCGTGACTACACAGGATCAATTCTGCCTGCAACGCATGCAAGTTCAATCCCTGACTCTGCCAATGTGTTTTTCTGAACGTAAAACGGGAATTTGCCACTCCACGAGCTTTACAGTAAAGGAAAGCAGTGTGAGGAAACGCTGCATACATTTGAGAAGAAATTAAAAGACTCCTGTATAGCCGTGATTGAGTGAGGAACGGCCATAACTGGCCTAAACCTAACCTAACCTGTCACCTTGGCAAATAAATAATAATAATATATCCTTTATTGTACAAACACACACATTTAAAGACAAAAAGTAATGACAAATAATACATGTAGTAGGCACAATAGGCGGCCTTATCGCAAAAGCGATTTCTCCCAGGCAACCAGTGTAGAGAGAGATAAGAAACAGAGAAAGAAAAGGTAGGTGTGACAGTTGAGAGGATGAGATAGAAACAATTATTATAATATATAAATAATTGACAATATACATAGATAAATACGAAACATATACTTACATAACATACATACAATGACATATACATAAATAAACCTACATAATGATAAATGATATCTCTTGCATGGCAGAGTTGAAACGCAAACTCCCTCTCTTCGCCTTAGATATATTAAGGAGAAATCAATGTAGGTACTAATTTGTAGTGTGTCTGAAGTTGTTTACACATCTTTAAACGAAGGTGTAAATTTTCATAGCAACTTCGATGTGCAAATTACTAAGTCAATATTCCGAGATGCGACAGTTCAGTCACGCACTATAGAGGTCAATGCACTGGAATAAGGCTTTACCGTAAAATATAATAAATAATAAAAAATCATTCATCAGACTAATGGTGCCAGGAATATTAAAAGCTAATTAGATATTAAACACATCTAGCTAGTAGCTAGAAAGATCGTCCCTTATTTAGTATGTATGGGAATTAGCACGTTGCCGATCTTATGTTAAGATTAATGAAATTAATCACTTTGATTATCGATTAAGACCTGATTAAAGGTTAAACGACGATATTACCTTGACAAGACAAGCTGTGCCCGGCAGTTTCACTCGCGTAAAATTTGATTTTATTACACATAGGAAATAATATATAGAACACATAGGAAATGTTTTTTTCTCCAGCTATTTAGTCTTATTTGTTAGTCCAGATAATAATTATAGAGATAGATCTCTATGGTCAATTTCGCCCAGTTCCGTTGAGCCGTTCGTCAGAAATTCGGCAAAATAATCATGTTAGTAAAAAAAAAACCCTTTTTATGTATGAACTGTATACATACTTATATACCTACAGTTAAAGTTTATAAGAAAAAGGAGTGAAAGGTACAAATTTAAGAATAATGTTTAAAAATACATCACTTTATTAAACAAACACAACACACAATATAATGCGTTTGGCACACACAAAGTGCCCAGTGTCTATAAGGTACCAGTGGTCAGACAGAAGATACAAATATTGTTGATCAACTGTAAAAAAAAACGTTTTTTCATTTCCTTAAAAAAATAACGTTTGTTTATGGAAATTTGTAGTCAAATTGAGCAGTAACCAATATTATTATTTGTGTATAGTCTTACTGAACATCAAAAATAATCATTTATGATTCAAGTTACACGACAAAAATTTGTTCAAAGTTAAAATTGAAATGACGCGACGTCCAGTAGTTCGTTATAATGTCCATTGTATCGTTGTGAGTTTAAAATACACTGGCATAATAATAGCACACAGTTAATAGATCCTATGTATAAATAGTAATGCTTATACATATATTTATAGAGCTGTATAGTAGTTAACAATAGATACGTAGTGTACGTTGAATCACTTATCAAAGTCATGCGAGATTGCGAGGGAATCCCGGCATGCGATCAGTAAACAATATTCACATGTTTCAATGGTGGGATATCGTTGCGAATTATAATTTGTGGTGATTGAACTACGTAATGGACTAAATAAAATAAGTGGGAATCCCGGCATGCGATCAGTAAACAATTCTCACATGTTTCAATGGTGGGTTATCATTGCGAATTATAATTAGTGGTGATTAACCTACTTAATGGACTAAATAAAATAAGTTGCCCAAAAAGATTTTAGTTCGAATTTATAGCCAGCTGTTTTTTTTTTTACTTATAGGGTTTTATATACGCCCAAGTGCCAGTACCTATATTGCAATTTGCAACAGCAATACAATATTTAAAAGAGGACCCTCTTATTCATACATAATTATCATCCCGCCGAGTCCCAAACGGGATAGGCAGAGAGAGTGGACCGCCAGTTCTCTCTAGACTTGCATACCACCTTTAAATAATATTTTCTTAAAATAATTCATTTAATCTTGAAATGATCATAACATTCGTAGTATTTAACTTAAGTATAAGAGTCAAGCATGTTATTATGTTCCTGTCCCTGTAGAGCAAGCAGAGATATAAGGTATCTTTCAGACTTTTTGTAAAGGCGATTTTCCTGCACATTCATATACATCGAATCCCTCCCGAGTTAGGCCGAGAGAGTAGAGCGCCAGTTCTCTAGACTTAGACCTTTTTCCTTCACCGTAATGATATACTTGACAGTGTTAGTAAATGTTAATCTTTAAATTTATTCTCAATGATTACTTTAACCACATGTGAATGTTATCTTTTGATATCAGTTAATGGAAATTAATTATTAGCCTTAATGTTCTGCCGGCATGTCAGTGATACCATCGATTTTCCTAGAATCATTTGTTTATTTTTAAATCGCTAAATCTTACGATGTGATATCACGGAACTGGTGTTTTTGTAATTCTGGTAATTCATTACTTATACTTTCTTTATTTATACTTTATTATATTATACTTTACATTCATTATAATAATAATTATTTTGTAGCCGTGGTGGCCGAGTGGTTCGAGTTGCCTGCGACACAAAGATCGCAATTTCGAATTCCGACTTTACCAATAAGATTTTCTGAACTTAAGAACAGTGATTAGTCACACCACGAGCTTTACGGTGAAGGAACACATTGTGAGGAAACCTGCAAACGTCTGAGAAATTCAAAGACGTATGTGTAGACTTGCTAATAACGGCGACGCCATCTGTCACGTTGGCACCTCTGGCGGAAAGTAGGTGTCTGGGTACTACCTACACAACTCTGCCTACCCCTTCGGGGCCCTTGTGGTAAGGCGTGAGGATAAAAAAAAGTGGTATCTTAGCTTTACCCTTATCCTCAATGTAATAAAATTCCTTGAGGACTGGAATCTGCAAATAAAAAAATAGCAATCTAATAAGATTTTTTGAACTTAAGTACACTAAATTACCTTATACACCATTAATTTTACGATGAAGAATGCATTTGAGAGTCGTTACCCGCAAGTTCAAATGTATTTATTGAGATAAAATTAAGTTCTGCTATACATATTTACTAACAACATTAATATATGTGAATAATATACCTTTTCTGTCAAGACGTGGTTGGTACTAATTATGTATAATTAAATCGAGAAAAATTATTTACTTATGTTGGCTACCTACTAACACATCCCTACTAATATTATAAATGCGAAAGTAACTCTGTCTGTGTCTGTTACCTTTTGACGTCTAAACGACTGAACCGGTTTAAATGAAATTTTGTACAAAATTTGTCTAGAGTCTAAGGAAGGATATAGGCTACTTTTTAATGCGAATAAGGGTTGTAAGGGGTAGAAATAGGGGATGAAAGTTTGTATGGAAGATTCGTAATTTTTTAAGCTAGAAGCTTGAAACTTATTTTTTAGGCTCTTCATTACATATAATGTGACACTCAAAGTTTGTATAAAATTTACCAAAATTCAGGGGGTAAGATAAAAATAGGGGATGAAAACAATGATAACATGAAAAATTTTAAGTGCTGCCCAATGTCACTTCCACGCGGACGAAGTCGCGGGCACAGCTAGTTAGTTTATATATGAATAAATAATATGAGTTGTCCGCCCAGCTTCGCTTGGGTGAAAACTAAAACCCACGGATCCAGTGGCGTCACCTATCGGATCCAATTGTGAATCTAAACCATTCTCGAATCCACCTGAAGAGACAGAAAATTTCATTAAGAACGGTCCAGCCGTTTACGATTCTATAAAGGAAATACAGAAAATCATTTTTCATTTTCATTTATAGATATCCCTACAGCCTACACGTCTTATTTTTGTTAGGACGTCTGGTCGCCCTACATAAGGTTTCAAAGTAACCTTGATATTCGAAATATTTGATGTTGTTTGTTCCCGAAGATTTTTTCACGAAGAAAATGTAAATTCACCGTTTCGACAGTTAGGTATGTAGTATGTAGTGTGAATTGGATCACGTACATTTTGCGATTTGTTTTGAAATCCATACGACATGATGCGGGCGCGTTTATCTACTGCCATTCTCATTGATTTACTTATAAATAATGTGTACTCCACATTTTTACCCGATAACCGATAACCCGATATTTGATATCGCAAATTTAATTTCATTAGCCTATAGGTAAAAACCAAACAAGGCAATAGACGCGACCCATATTCTGGCATCTTGATGCACCTATCCATCGACTTATAACAGAAGTAACTCGTTGTCTCAACAAGACGAGAGAAATAATGAGTGAGGGATACCGAATAGAAAGTGTCAGGCGGAAGACCACGTTCCAGCAACCTAGATCAAATCCATCGATAACTCAAGCATTTGACCGACGAGCACTCGACATCGGCGAGCATGTATGAATGCACTACGAATGTGGACGAAGCGGTCTGTAGCTATAGAGATACTGCTTATTCGCTATGCCTCCCCCGTGAGAGACAACATCATGATATGTAATTTTGTAGTGACTGATGACGCAGATTCACTGCAGCACATGTAATAATACTGCGTGCCTTTTCTCGAATACAATAAATAAATGATGAAAGTTGTGTACGTTAACACGCGCAGTGTGAGACGCTCGCGTGCAGCGATGGCTTGAGATAGGACATCGCTGTCACGTACACACCACTGTGTTGGAAAAACTAGATACAGTGGGTATCTAGTGAGTATTTTTGCTGCAGAATGTGACGCGCAGACGTGAACGGCCAAGAAGAAGATGGCGGGACGGTCTGGACATGCACCTGAGCAATTGGTTGGAGGTTGCGCTCGATCGCGGGGAGTGGAAGGATAGGAGGTAGGCCTTTGCCCAGCAGTGGGACACAATAATAAATGAAATAAGGTAGAGGGGGTAAAAAAATTACGTACTTGTTTCATAATGGGTAATTTTGTTACATACACACAGATAGTAGAGCGCCATATCTGCCTTGACTTACAGATCTATTTCGCATCATCCACATGTATCAGTTTCTTCACTCTCACTCTTCATTCATCATTTTGTTAACTGCTAAACGAATATATATATATTTTTTATACCACTTGGATGGCAAACAAGCATGCGGTCCGCCTGATGGTAAGCGATTACCGCCACCTATGGACGGTTGCACCACACCAGGGGTATCACTCGCACGTTGCCGACCCTGCAGGAATCTTTTCACACCCTTCTTGAAGAACTCCATGCTGTACTCTCCAGGGAAAACCTCAACTCAACCCCAATATGCAGTTATTACTGCAAAATATTGGTTATCTACAAAATGCAGTGTTTATTACCTAAGGAGTTCTTTCAGCGGTTGTTTATGTTCATAATTGTTAGTCATCCATCTTCGGTCGTATTTATTCCACATGCAATAACAACCTCTTTCCCACACTGCTTCGTCCTAAAATCTCTAAAATCCTATGTAAACGTATAAATTGTTTTTTTTTATTTTCTATTCCATTTGTATCCAACTGTTTTCTATTCACTGATGCAGAGTCAATAAACCTTTTTTCTCAATAGACCACACAGTAACCATGAAATGAAAATTAAGCACTTGAATATTTTCACCGAAATGCTATCCAGGTAAACTGTCCATAAAGTTTATTAAATAATTGTCCGTTGATAGTGCGTTGCTAATGTCGAATATCTGATGATTACATTTCATGCGCTTAAATACATTTACATTTTAAACCTTTAGTACCGAAAATATTTATCACACCACAGGCTTACGGTGAAGGAAAACGCAGAAAACATTACTCTTAGTGTTTCTGTTAGTCTAGTACATGCCTCATATAGGCAATGGCCCATGATTACCAGTTCATTCTGTCGGAGAAGAAATGCAAAGACATGTGAATATCGGAGATAGACTCCAAGTTTTCTCCTTATATATCTAGAATGTATGCCAAAATTGCAAGTTTCTATATACTACTATTTGTAACTGTGCCTGGCAGTTACCACCGTATTCAAAGCACATATATACTTGAAAATAAAGACTAAATTATTCCTTATAACATCAGCTATCTGCCAGTGACAATTGGTCTCGTCGTTTCTGAGATTAGCTGGAACAAACAGACAGTAAAACTTTATATAAGTTGTTTTTATTATCGGATCCACATTTACTCTCATAACAATCTTGTTTATTAGTAAATAAGTATTAATATGCATATAGAGTACAGATAATTATAGAAAAAAAACTTTTTTCTTTTAATTTATCACGATATTTAAATACTACTGGCCGTGCACATGACATTTACGTTAATTAGAACACTTGAAGTAGCAACGAGTAAACTCTTTCTTAATAGTCTGAAGGACGCGTCTCTAATCTTAAGGAAAATTTGTTTTTTTTAGAAGCAGCCTTTCTATCGTACACACTAGCTTGCGCTTACGTCATATTCGTTGCGCTAGAACCTTGAAAGAGAACTTTACTCCGTGGTTCAAGAAACGCAGAGGTGAACAACCCCTTTTGGCAACCTGTTTGCAACTGACGCTGATAATAATATGATTAGCATTACATAAGTAAGGAATTGTGCGAAACTTAACATTTTTGTGGCCGTTGCAGGTAGATATTGTAAATACATCCTAAAAATGAGAATAAAGGCATTCTCATTAGGCATTAAGTTCGTCAGTGCGATGATATTTATAGGAAGTTAAAAAAAAATGTTCATCTTTCACGGAAAAACTACTGAATGGAAAAATAATCCAGAAAAATGAATGAACTAGCAATAAATCAAACTCACGCGGATAAAACCGCGGCGCACAGCTAGTATTTACATAAGCTATATTAACTGCACATACAGTATATTCTGGAATGTTCCAAATTCTAAATATGATCGTTATTTTTTTTTTTATCGTCAATGAGTTAATTTGAAGGTCAATGTTTGTACACAAGAAGAAATCTGCATACGTCTGAGAAGAAATTCAAAGGCGTATGTATAGTCGTGCTTGAGTAACGGCGATGGACTCGCCATCTGTCACGTTAGCACCTAATATACCTCTGGCGGAAAGTGGGTGTGTGGGTATTACCCATACACCTCTGCCTACCCCTTCGGGGACCCTTGTGGGAAGGCGTGAGGATATACACTGGCGAGCAAAAAAATCGACTCACTTCATACTTTCGCACTCAAAGTGTTCTAATTTAAAAATTAAGACCTAAATCTTAATTTAGGTCTTAAATTCTTTGAGTTCTAGATGTTAGCTTTAAAAAAATAACAATTACTACAGTGTTAACTTTTAGACGTTGTCACAATAGTCGAGGAACAGTAACTGTATGATTTCGTACTCGTTAACTCAGTTAGCATTGCGCGACCTTAAGGGGTATAAAAGGTGACGTACCCCTTTCACCCTTATCAGTTGACCGTGAAACGTCAACAGGTACACATCTCCTCAATCTCCAAGCAAGAAAATTACCCGGAAATGGATACAACAGCGGAAACAGCGGCTCAAGCAGTTATCCTATTGCAACAGGGCCTGAGTCAACGTCAAGTGGCTCGTACTTTGCAGCTGAGCCAGTCAGCGGTATCCAGAATATACCGAAGGCACCGGGAGACTGGTGACTTTCACCGACGAAGAGGTTCCGGTAGAAATCGGTCCACTTCGGAGGCAGACGATCGCTTTATCGTCCGTACTTCGCTGAGGAATCGTTCTCTCACCGGGGTCCAAGTTCAACGGGAGCTCCGAGAAACACGTGGGGTAGCTGTAAGTTCTTGGACAGTGAGAAGAAGACTCAAGGCAGCAACCCTCACTCCAAGAAGACCAGCAACGGATCCCAAATTGACTGCAGGTCATCGAGCAGCCCGGCTACGTTTTGCAAGAGAACACGTCGATTGGACTGAGGATCAATGGCGCGCTGTTCTCTTCTCGGATGAAAGCAGAGTATGCCTACATGGTAGCGACAGAAGGAGAAGGGTGTACAGAAGGTCGGGGGAGCGATACGCACAATGCTGCATAGCAGAAACTGTTGCGTACGGAGGAGGTTCCTGCATGGTGTGGGCTGGCATATCAATGGAAGCAAAAACTGCACTGGTTTTCATTGAAACTGGCCGCCATGTGGGAGGGTTGACCGCACATCGGTATATTGAAGATATCTTGGAAGACCACGTCATCCCATACGCTGGTTTTATTGGAGAAAACTTCATCCTGATGCAGGATAATGCCCGTCCACACAGCGCAAATGTCGTGCGGCAGTACCTACGAGAAGTGGGTATCGCTGTTATGGACTGGCCAGCTCGTAGTCCGGACTTGAATCCTATTGAGCATTTATGGGATGACCTAAAGAAAAGAATACGGGCTAGAGATCCTGCACCAGGTACAAGAGCTGACCTGCAAGCGGCTCTGACCGAGGAATGGGTGGGTATACCACAAGACAGAGTGAAGCACCTCATTGGGTCAATGAGGAACCGCTTAGAAGCTGTCATCAGAGCAAGAGGGGGTAATACTCGTTATTAAAGTGGTAATCATTATGTAATAAAGTTTATTTAAAATTTTATGATGTCTTTTATTTTAAAATTTTTACCCTTATTTTTTCAAGTTTTAGTACTCGCAAAGTTTAAACACATTTATTGTTCATGAAAATGAGTATAAGTTAAGAGTATTTGTACTCATTTTAAAGCCAAAATCTAGAACCTAAAGAATTTAAGACCTAAATTAAGATTTAGGTCTTAATGTTTAAATTAGAACACTTTGAGTGCGAAAGTATGAAGTGAGTCGATTTTTTTGCTCGCCAGTGTATTATTATTATGTTAGTACATAGTTTCTGGGTTCAACCAATACTAGAATCAGAATCAGAATAGAAACTATCATTATTCTTACGTTAACATATTTATTATTCTAATGTCTTATTGTAAGTCATATTCATTTAATTGTAGTACTTGCTAGTAGTAGATACTGTAGTGCTTCTAATGTATTATAGAGATAAACTAATATCGTGTTATGGAATGTTTGTTTTTTTTTTTCATTGTCTATGGTTACTAAACTATCATTCTTACTTTTAAGGCCAGTTACAACCTTTACTAATAATAGCGTGAAATTATTGTTAAGGTCGTTAACTAAATATTGGTATGGTAATAAATGTTGGTATGGTAAAGCACGGCACACGAAATCATACCTAATACACTTTATGTAAAGTAAGCCACTCATTTTAGTATTTAAATAGTAAAGTAGTCTACACATGCACGCAATCGCCACCTACCTCATGTACGGCGCTCATTTTTCATCATTTAAGTTGACGGAGTAATGATGCTAAAGTGTCCTTTTAAATGTAGTGGAATTAAAAAGAAATTTAACCATACAATGTTGCCGCAATTTAAAACGTTGACATTCGACTATCTCGCTTTACATAATACCTTGTTTACAAATGTACGTTTGTGCTTTGCAAAAGTATTTATATAGTAGATGTAAATAAATTCAAAGAACGTTATATAGACATGCTTGAGTAAAGGCGATGGATACGCCATCTGTCACCCAAAATATATCTCTGGCGGAAAGTGGGTGTCTGGGTACTACACCTCTGCTATATATATGCTGAGGATATATAAATATATAGCTGTGGTGGCCGAGTGCTTCGAGTAGTTACTTGCAACACAAAGATTGTAAGTTCGAATCCCAAATGTACCAATATGTTTTTCTGAACTTGTGTACGGAAAGTGGGTACAACTTATAGGTACGCTGCCTACCCTTTCGGGGAGGCTTGTGGGAACACGTGATGATTATATACACAAGCAACCCACCCAGTTAGTCATGGTGCTCCCGTTTTGGCGTGATTGAGTAGCAAATATCCCCACAAACTTATATATTTATTATGTATATCTGTAGAATTTTAAGTAAATTATACTCTATGGAAGCCCATTATTTGAATATATTTACAGCTTCTTAATCCGGTACCATGGTCGAAATATCCGTTAGCTTGCCGCTTGCTGCACTATGAAACAAACTCGCTCCATCGTCGCTTCAAAATAATTAGATACTTACTTACAATGGAGGTAATTAAAACTGTGTTTTGACATTAACCCATTTCTAACTAATTACAAGCTTACGCGTATATTCTTCTCAGACAAATCGCCTCGTAATGGCCAGTAATTAATTCCTAACCAGTAACACAATAGTTGAAATGAATAATGTTGTGTTCATTTATTAGTTTCAATGTTCACGTATCAGGGACATACGTAATGCCTAGAGCTATGTGTCAATACTATTTCCATTCGGTAATAATGTTTTTATAATATATAATAATAATAATATATCCTCACGCCGTCCCACAAGGGTCCCCGAAGGGGTAGGCAGAGGTGTATAGGTAATACCCACTTTCCGCCAGAGGTATATTAGGTGCCAACGTGACGGATGGCGAGTCCATCGCCGTTACTCAGGCACGACTATACATTTTTTATTTGTTCTGTAAATTTGACGCCTTCTCACTAGGGTACTCGAAGGGGTAGGCAGAGTTGTGTAGGTGGTCCCCCACACCCACTATAATTTTTTTATTTGTTCTGTAAATTTGACGCCTTCTCACTAGGGTACTCGAAGGGGTAGGCAGAGTTGTGTAGGTGGTCCCCTACACCCACTTTACACGGAGATACATTTTAAACGCCAGCAGATGGCGAGTCCATCGCCAATTTTCTATGCACATACATATCATCGCGCGAGTCCCTCTCGGAGTAGCCAGAGAGAGCCCCAGTTATCTATAGCTAGACTTACATACATAACTTTTACGTAATTTGTTTATATATACGTTGATAGTATCGCGGTAGCTAAGTGCATGTAGAGACGTTCTATTCAGGTGTCTACCTGCTATATGGAGATTCAAGGTCTGTGTATTGTATATTATTTGGTGTGTATTTTAAAAAATATTTTTATATATTTATTATATTATAATATGTCCTCACGCCTTCCCACAAGGGTCCCCGAAGGGGTAGGCAGAAGTGTATAGGTAATACCCACTTTCCGCCAGAGGTATATTAGGTGCCAACGTGACAGATGGCGAGTCCATCGCCGTTACTCAAGCACGACTATTACGTACGCCTTTGAATGTCTTCTCAGACGTATGCAGGTTTCCTCTCGATGTTTTACTTCACCGTAAAGCTCGTGGTGTGACTAATCACTGTACTTAAGTTCAGAAAAGCTCATTGGTACAGTCGGGATTCGAACTTGCGACCTTTGCGTCGCAGGCAACTGTTCGAACCACTCGGCCACCACGGCTTCAATTAATTATATTATATTTGTATCATAAAGATTTAAAAATTTTAAAAAATCGTACGTTAAGAAAACTGAGGAAAAGTTCAACGCCGCATGTTTGGCTACCTTCAATAATAATTTTGGGAGTGAAGGCACACAAATATCTTTCGCTGATACGTTTAGGCTCTGTGAAAAATGTGTGTTGTGTGAAGAGGCGCGGCCTTTTCCATAGTATTTTACACAGTGGCAACCCTAGCTTGCTAATGACACAGTGGCAGCCCTAGCTTGCTAATGACACAGTGGCAGCCCTAGCTTGCTAATGACACAGTGGCAACCCTAGCTTGATAATGACATTTCAATCGATTGAACACCAAAAGAAAAGTGTCAAGTGTATTCAAAACCGGTGAGCTTTTATGAAGAGACTGGCGAATGCAGATGAAGCGAAAGAGATCTTTAACTTTATTCTGCCTACCCCGTGAGGGATTCGGTGTGATAATGTGTACGTGTCACGTGTGTCGCTGCGGTTTGAGCGAGTATAATTTTCAGGATGGCATTTTTGGAGGTTACATAATGTTTTATTCGCGGAAGGCGTTCACTAAATATGAATGTGAATATGCGCCGAGTATGTTGTGAAACAACGTGATAGGTGGGGTTCGTTCACCCCCAAACTAGTGGTATGTATGTAATGCGGGTTATTTATTTGCTTTTCTCGGCTGTTCGTTCATTATACGGAATTTACGAAGCCACTCACGTTTCATTAACATCAGCTTTCGTTTTGCTATAATTGCGTACTTATAACATGTCTGTTTGGTCGATTAAGCGTGGTACGTCTCGTCGTTTAGTTTCTATTAGGAGATACAAATACATATGTGTGTTTTGATTATATCTTTACCCAACTTCAGCGAGAAGTAGGGTTATGAGTTACACCGGCTATTAAAATAGTTTGTTCTACATACTTTTTTACAACATTAAATGGAGCGTGATGGTAGCATAACAGGTTGATACTAAATACGAAAAGAATATATATCAATATTAATCATGATATATTCTCATGCCTTCCCACATGGGTCCCCGAAGGGGTAAGCAGAGGTGTATATATGCATAGGTGGTAACCGCACAGCCACTTTCCGTCAGAGATATGATTTAGGTGTTAACGTGACTGATAGCGTGTCCGTCGCCGAGTCTCACACATTCTTCAACCTCTTCATACCTACATGCTCGGAAAAGAGTACTCTTGACGTTCCCATATATTGTGTCCGAGTGTCCAATATATTAGATCCATAAAGTTTGAACGTGGCCTTCCTTCACTCCTTCCTTTTAATAAGCAATTATATACTCAGAATCGGTGTACAAAACTAGGCGATAAATTGCACCAAGGCTGTTGCTAGGCGTGATATCAGTCAACTCAACACGTTTTATAATTCACAATACATCGGAGTTTGCAACACACGATAAAGTAGGTATGCGTATATAAGCAATTATTGCTTCTAGCTGTAATTCTATTGCAAAAATACTGCGGAATAAACATATTTAACGCAAATATAACAAACATTTGACGGTCGGTCTAGTGGTTAGAGCTCCTGACTGAGAAACATGAACGACGTCGATTCCTGCTGAGAGCAGATAATTGTTTGATAAATACGAGTAGTAACGTCTACGTCTCGTAAGAATACGTCTGAGAAGCAATTCTAATGCACAGTCGGGTTAAAGCACCAAAGAAATATACAATGCGTCAGGTCTAGTGGTTAGAGCTCCTGACTGCGAAAGTTAAAGTCGCGGGTTCGATTCCTGCTGAGGACAAATAATTGTTTGATAAATACGAGTAGTAACGTCTACGTCTCGTAAGAATACGTCTGAGAAGCAATTCTAATGCACAGTCGGGTTAAAGCATCAAAGAAATATACAATGCGTCAATTAATGCGGTCGGAATCAAGTTAGGCGCTTAGCGTTAATTAACACAATTGGACGAGCGGGGAAATGTGCGATTAAGTCATTAAGGGAACACAATGACACATTAATTAGAAAGTGCTTGGAGGGAACACTTACCTATTTTAAACCACGACGGTGGCAACTGTCGTGCCTGCTGGTAAGCGGTAACCGCTGCACACGGATGCTTACATATTTTGTTGGATACATGTATGCAACAAAATTTCTGCTTGGTTGTCTAGGGTACAATTCCCTGGAAACTAGACTTAGAAGACATCAACTGGTGGTTATGTGTAAAATTTTACGGGGAAAAATTGATGCACCAGATCTCCATTAGAGGCTATGCCAAGTGTTTGCCCCCGATAGGTACAGTCGCAGCAGAAGGCACAAGCTGCTAGCCGTGCCGCAGTGCCGTACCGTGGCCCGCACCAACTCCCCTATCCCGCGCTCCCTCTCTGCGCTCAACGCTCTCCTCAGCGCCAATCCTCAGTGCGACCTCTTTGCGGATGACTGTGGTCGTATATCACTCGAGTGCTTGAGATTTTGTGAAAGGGATGTATGATTTTATTAATATTGTGATTTTTAAAGTATTATTGTATATTGTCTTTGTGTCTTTTTTTTTTCTTTTAACAAATGTAATTGGTTAACCCGTTTTTGTTAAATAAATAAATAAATAGTGTCAGAGGTAACCCCAATACTCCAATTTATTTGCGCTACATAGGTTTGCTTTAACAGTACCTAAACTATATATATATTAATGAAATTGATTACAAGGCGTAGTGCATGCCTTTGGAAATTAACATAAGAGATAAGCACAATTTTTTTTTTTAATATTAGGCAGTTCAAGTTGACACATCCGTGCAGAATTTAATAGATTCCTTGTAAAGTGAAGTTAGTAGCGGATAGAACATATTACAAAATAGTTTTGCTCTGTGGCTTGTCTTAAATGTGGAGGTTATGATGTTTGATTTATGCAATCAATGTGAATTTCCCACGAGTGATATCAGCTTATCGCGCCATCTTTGCGCGCTCGTCCGTGGAACATCCGCGCATCCGTATTGTGAACGCTACCTGTGATCATGGCTTCCGCGTGTAATCACGGCGTGAATGGCCTGTCATGATCACAGTATTTACCCATAACATGCTTTATTGACTGAGTAATTAGTGCCATTTTGTTGTGAATGTCGTTTTTATTGCAATAAAATGCCAAAATGCGAAACAGCATATAAAATACTCCTTGATACTTTCCTCTCGCAGCAAAAGGAGTTTAAATTTTATTGACGATTCACTTACAACAAGACTAGCTGAGTCTTGCGGTTTCAGCCACGGAAAATTGTATTTTTCTATAACAAAACTATTATAGAAAAATAAAATTATATACAACATATTTTTGTCCGTTTTTTTTTATTGTTCAATGATGAAGTTATCTGATGCAAAAAAATCGGCTTAGTAATTAGTAGTTCCTGAAATTTTTCGCTTTAAACAGAACAAACAAACTCTTCCCCTTTATAGTATTAGTATAGATATGGTAATAATAATAATAATATCTTGGGACCTAAGTGAAGCTTGTTCATAGGGAACTAGACAACGATATATGTATAAATAGATATATATTTACAGTGAACACAAGTTGATATGCATGTTCGTCTTCATCACACAAATATACGTCGCCAGAAGGAATCGAACCAAACCATTTCGCTGTCAATATCACTGTCCAATAGACAAACTGCCGCCATTATTAACTGCTACATGTCAACAAAATAAAACTAACACAATAGCGCTATGGTCCATACTAAGAAAACTAATCCAAGTCTCAAATTTGCACATAATTTTCGTATAAATATGTTAATGGTTGATTAATATATGCAAACTCAATTAAAGCACCATCCTTACTAGCTAATATATCACCGGCGAGAAGTCTGCCTACCCCTTCGAGAACTATTGTGGAACAGCTTGAATATATATTGTAATATGTTAGTTGACTATTTTACGTGACAAATCAGGACAAATGCTTTCTCTCTGTACGAACTACATTGGTAGAATGTATGTGTAAAATTGTGGGATTATAATTTAAAGCAATGTTTATTACTAAAGTGTACAATTTTGTTCACCGTAGAGATTGCAATTTGTAGCGTTAGCCTGATGCAATATTGCCGTATTCGCTGTTTCAGTTTTTATGTAATCAAGATTTATAGCGAAAGCGTAGTTGCACGAGTAAAGAAAGTATGAAATAAACTATTAAAGAATTGTCTAGAATTTTGGAATACCGCTTGTTCGTTTCTGTACAGACAAACATTGTTCGACTTTAATGTAAAGTTATATAGATTGATTATCGTCATATTATTTTTTATTTAACCATGTAATGGCATCTGTCACATTCTTGAAAGTAAAATCTCCTTTCTGTTTATAATCAGAACTTGGTATGCAGGTAGCATAAAATTCATATCCTATATGATTATACGACATGATAGCTTCTTTAGAAACATTTTAGAAGGAAAGGAAGAGGGGTAGAGAGGAATAGGAAGGCCAAGATTAACATACATGGGTCAGATCAAAGAAAAAGTGTCTCTCATGATGTATATGAAGGTCAAAGAAGTTGCGCTGGACAGAAGCAAATGGAAGGGACTGCATCAGAGACGCCGACAAGAGCCCAGCTCTCAAATTTGTGGTGATTATATAATAATAATAATAATAATAATAATAATATCCTCACGCCTTCCCACAAGGGTCCCCGAAGGGGTAGGCAGAGGTGTATGGGTAATACCCACACACCCACTTTCCGCCAGAGGTATATTAAGTGTCAACGTGACAGATGGCGAGTCCATCGCCGTTACTCAAGCACGACTATACATACGCCTTTGAATTTCTTCCCAGACGTATGCAGGTTTCCTCACGATGTTTTCCTTCACCGTAAAGCTCGTGGTGTGACTAATCACTGTACTTAAATTCAGAAAAACTCATTGGTACAGTCGGGATTCGAACTTGCGATCTTTGTGTCGCAGGCAACTGCTCGAACCACTCGGCCACCACGGCTCTTGTGATTGATGATTCTCGCTCTCACGGGTGATTATATGATTACTGATAGCTCACTTGTGTATAATCATGTTTGCAAACGAGCAAACTAGCCTCTCTAGAACACAAGTAGAGATATGACGACATTTTCGGATTCCACTCCTTTTTACCGTTGGCGGTGCATCGTGCCTCAGCATTCATAATAACCCTGGCGACGGCGCAGGATTGAGAGAATACAAATGAATATGAGATTGCGCTGTTCGTTGGAATCTCACCAAAATTGCATGTTATTCATAAACTTTGCATGTCACAGTACTCTAAGCGGCCAAGCTCGCGTCTTAAAAGGCTATTCAAAATATATTGCATCGACTCGCTTTCCAAGTGACGCAATCGTCCCATTTTATTTTTAATTGCATTGACAGCAATTGATAGATCTCTGACTAGACTCATATCGATAGTTTTGTGCGTATTACCGACTGTTGCGGCGTCGAGATCATGCTAATTGATAACAGCCTTTTGTTTGTGCTAATTCATTGCGAACACTATCGATTTCCCGTACGCTATTATTAAGTTCACCTTTAGAATTGCCGTATGACTAATCATAAAGTTATTAGTCTAAGATTTGATAGTGCCAGCCATGAAGACCAGCGGGATGCCGGGATTATGACCCCGAGTGTACTATTTACTAGCTTATGCCCGCGGCTTCGGCCGCGTGGAGTTCGAGAAAGTAGCTTAGGTATGTATTTTCCTGCTAGAATCGGTTCAGCCGCTATGCAGTGAAAGAGCATCATCTATACTAATATTATAAAGAGGAAAGATTTGTTTGTTTGTTTGTAATGAATAGGCTCCGAAACTACTGGACCGATTTCAAAAATTCTTTCACCTTTGGAAAGCTACATTATCCCCGAGTAACATAGGCTATATTAAATTGGACCCGATAGGTGGCGCTGCGATCGTGTTACGGGCAATTTAACTTTTTCACCCAAGCGAAGCTGGGCTGGACAGCTAGTACTTTATAATATTAAAACTTTGAATTTTCGGGGTAAAGAAAAAAAGTAGCCTATGTCCTATTCCTAGCTATAAGCCATCACGATTTCAGCTTTCAGCCAAATCGGTTCAGCCGTTTTGCCGTGAAAGAACCGCAAACATCCAAACTTACAAACTTTCACATTTATAATATTAGTAAGAAGTAAGATTATAATAATATTAGTAAGATAGTGTGCGTGTGCACTCATAGGTAATCAGTGTGTACCGATAATACTCAAACAATAGTGGAAGGTTGCACACTTACATTATAAACTGTAAGGAAGAATAGTGGGGCGCGTCTTCTTGAATGGCACTATCTATACACGCCGACGTTACCTATGTATGCAACTCGGTCAAAGTTCTGTTGACGTAAATTACGCTGTCCCGAGCGAATTCTATTTTACATGTGATGGTGCAGGTGTGATGTCAACTTAGCCTTTCACCAAAAACGTGAATCACTGTCTAAGCATTTCCGTTGCGCATACGCAGACAGTGTTTGTTGAAAAGAATTCTCTAAGTAGAAAATATAGTTCAAGGATTGCTTTTTTTCTATATTATACTAGCTGTCCCGCCCAGCTTCGCACGGGTGTAAAAGTTAAACTTCCTGAAACAAGATCGCAGCGCCACCTATCGGGTCCAATTGTGATGTAAGTTCCTATCTTTTCAGTTGGATCAAACTGCACACGGTGTGCAAATTTGATTAAAATCGGTTTAGTACTTTAGGAGTCCATCGCGGACAAACAACGTGACACGTAATTTATATACATTAAGTAAGAAGAGAAAAAAGCCGTGGTGGCCGAGTGGTTCGAGCAGTTGCCTGCGACACAAAGATCGCAAGTTCGAATCCCGACTGTACCAATGAGTTTTTCTGAACTTAAGTACAGTGATTAGTCACACCACGAGCTTTACGGTGAAGGAAAACATCGAGAGGAAACCTGCATACGTCTGAGAAGAAATTCAAAGGCGTATGTATAGTCGTGCTTGAGTAACGGCGATGGACTCGCCATCTGTCACGTTGGCACCAAATATACCTCTGGCGGAAAGTGGGTGTGTGGGTATTTATTACCTATACACCTCTGCCTACCCCTTCGGGGACCCTTGTGGGAAGGCGTGAGGATATATTATTTATAAGAAGAGATATAATCAGAAACAACCCCAAATAATAAAATAGAATAGAATTGATTACAGTCCACATTAACATGCTCGCCGGTTTCAAGTATTATAAACATTGTTCATCAAATGGATCCAATCAAAAGATCCTACATAGTCGTCAGCCATGACCGACCTTGGAAATTAAAAGAGCATCGACTCTCAGTGGTATGAAAATATATTTTCACACACGAGTGTTGTAAGCTTAAGCGGCCGTAACATACTCAACCGGTTTGTGGAATATTGATATCGCGAAACAATAATTTGATGAAATCAGCGAAACACGTTTTCGATCAGAACCTTCTAAAAAGGTTATCTTTTTACCAATGACATAAACTAGTTTTTTTTTTTATTATAAAAGGCCCACTGCTGGCAAAAGTTCTCCCTACCTTTCCATCCTACCTTTCCACCCCCAACGATCGAGCGCTACCTTTGACCAAATATTCGGGTCTTTTTGGCCCATCTGTGGGGTAACTACTATGTTGCCCTTTTTTATCTAAGGCATATACTATTAGTCAAAATGTTTTCTAAATAACCTGTTTAAATTGATTTGTTAAATGAATCTTGGCAAGACTAAGAAACAGGCCAATTAAAGAAGAACTAAGATATTATATTCCCCTAATTGTCGTGACCTGAGTCGGTATAAGCAGGATGCGGTTAATTGAATGAGTAATACTCAGGTTTAAGATCGTGGCTTGAGTAGATCCTTTACCACGATTCCGTCATACTGGACCTCCTGGCCTATACGTCTTATACACAATAGCGATATATCAAATTAAGTTTAGTAACCATACATACATATCTCGAGTCCCGCACAAAGTAGGCAGAGAGTACAGCGCCCGTCACTAGATTTACTGACCTCTTTCGCTTCATCCTCATGCATAATAAACTTGCTGTTAGTTCATATCTATAATGACGGAACGCGCTTCCTTAGGTACATATTAAACTATTCATATAAACCTTCCTCTTAAATCACCCTATATTTTGATAACCGCATTAAAACCGGTTGCGTAGTTTAAAAGATAATACATTTATGTCATATCATCACGCGAAGTCCCTCACGAGATATGCAGTGGAGCCAGTTCTCTCTGGACATACATAACTCTTTCGATTCGTCCACATTCATCAGTTGTTTTCGAGTACTCTTTTACCCGGACAATAATATATATGTATTCATTGTTTTTTTTGTTATATCCTGTCACCATCCTGCCACAGTGGCGTTATGAGAAAGATGCTGTAACACTAAGAAGACATGATGTCAGATTTGTTCAACATGATTGTTGGACGTGACCTTACGGCGGGAATGATTCATTAACAGACATTAAATGTAAATGGAGGTGTGTATTGATTTAAGAATTACTTTTGACTCGTAATCATTGCAAGATTAATGTCAGCTAGTGAACAATACTATTAAAAGGTCTTTCATAATGTCATGTGTGTAACATTCAATTAATTAAATGTTATAAGACAAACGTAATTTACATACATACATATCATCACGCCAAGTCCCTAACGGGGTAGGCAGAGAGTATAGAGCGCCAGTTCTCTCTAGACTTACATACCTCTTTCGCTTCGTCCACATTCATCAGTCTCTTCATACATGCTCGTAATTTAATAGTAAATAATAATAATAGTAATAGTAATAGTAATTTAAACGTAATTTGATAGTGATAAATTCAACTGCTAATGAGGGTATTAAAACCTTCTCGCTTCATCTACATTCATTAGTATCTTCTTACATGTCTGTTGATAGTTTCGAGTAATATTTTGACTTTTCTATTTTCGAAGGTATAAAAGTTATTCTACAATTATATCAACTTGATCTGGAAGACACTTCACTTCAAACTCACTTGTCGCTTTGTGAAAGTGAGCATCGTTTAAGGAAAACTTATTTATAACCGTCGCAATGAATAGGAAAATTAGAATTGACCAATTTGCTCATGTAATTGAGTTTGATAATATAACGTAAATTTCTTACTTCCGGCTTCAAAGGTCAACTTTCACTAGGCATAATATACACACTATGTTGGGTTTCAGTGAATTTACAAATTGTTTGAGCTCTTCCGCTGCTGAATTTAACTTTCAAATAGGCTCGTATTTAAATATTGTGTCGTAAATTGCATAGGAATGTAGAGGCACTTTAAATTTCGAATGTAGAAAGGCGCTGAGTTTAAGGCGTCGATATTTCGGCTATATAATAAAAAAAAAAACAAAAATCCAACGTTTAATTACTTCGGTTATCGCATTTGTAGGCAGACTAATATTTACATACTCGGAATTTCGGAAACGATTCGCAAGACAAATATAAAGTCATCAAATAATTATAGCAAACACGAAGACTGACCAACGTCAGGACTGAAGGCACAGCAAATTATAGATGATTCTGCATTAGCAAACTGGGTTATAACAACAAATACCATATTAATGGACAAACAAGATTGCGCAATTGGCATTATAAAGAGAATGCACACTTTATTCAGCACATATTGGTAATTACTTATATTGGAAATTAAAATAATCATGCAATAAGCATGTATTACCGACCGAGGGCATGCCTCATGATATATGCCTCCCCTTGAAGCTCTCCAATCGGCAGAAGTGCATCATCCAAATTTCACCAGATTTACGGACGTGTCAGATTGCAAGATAGTCTCTGTCGCTCACATACGACTTTAAATCGTAATTTATTTCAGAACTGGGCTTCTTTTCGTCATCTCTGATGCAACTCTCTGTCCTGTTTGCTCCTGTCACCGTTTATCACCGTGGTCTTCCTCTTTCTCTTAGTACCTTTCCTTCTAAGATTTCCTTAAAGAAACAGCAGTCTTTCAATGAGGTCTATCAACGTTCCTCCTCTACGTCTTAGAACGTCTTCTCAGTCGTATGGGGTTCATTCCAATGTATTTCGTCTTAAACTTCGTGGTGGAACAAGTCCAGGAAATATCTTTCTCTTTTATTCTCAACATTTGTGTCCGAATAATAGTTTTAAATGTTAACGGTTATGCAATCCGCAAAATATGGGCAATTTTACGAAGTCGACCCAAAAGTATAAAGTTTTAAGTGCCATTCATACCTTAACAGTCCGAGTAAATTGTTTCCTTCTGTACAACCCTTATAAGCTTTAACTTAACACCTGTGCATGCTACAGGTAAATGCATTTTTCGTGAAAATTGTTCATTGTTGAGTGCAGGTGCTTCAATAAGAAAAGCGACCACGACATGTTTACCCATTCACTGAAATATATAAACACTTTTATCTCAACTGTTCGTAAATATGTTTTTATTGGCCATATTTTTGGCTTTTATTCAATCTTAACATTTAAAGATTCAAAGACAAGCTTTACATGCGATTTCGCCTGCGTAAAATTTTATTTCATTGGTTTTTTTTTCTTGATTAAAACATAGCTACGTAATTATGTTATCTATCTCTTTGGCAACTCTTTCAATCAACTCCTTTGGCCATTATTGTGAGATTGAGTTACTAGCATCCTAGTAGAACTAGTAAGATTTTGTCTCGAAAAGAAATGCATAATTTGGATATTTTAAATTCCATGATATAAAAAATATTGTAATACCTTTTGTACCGTGTGTACCGTGGTGGCCGAGTGGTTCGAGCAGTTGTCTGCGACGCAAAGGTCGCAAGTTCGAATCCCGACTGTACCAATTAGTTTTTCTGAACTTAAGTACAGTGATTAGTCACACCACGAGCTTAACGGTGAAGGAAAACATCGAAAGGAAACCTGCATACGTCTGAGAAGAAATTCAAAGGCGTATGTATAGTCGTGCTGGAGTAACGGCGATGGACTCGCCATCTGTCACGTTGGCACCTAATATACCTCTGTGGGAAGTGGGTGTGTGGGTATTACCTATACACCTCAGCCTACCCCTTCGGGGACCCTTGTGGGAAGGCGTGAGGATACCGTTTGTCCCGTGCTTTTATACCAATGACTTATATAATAATACATAGAATACCAATACATACACTTGTGCCATCATTATTAAAGAGTGCAAAAGGGGCTGATGCATGTGTAATAAATATATCTGACCCTTACGTCATGGGAAGGCCGTTCTAGCCTCAGGAAACTGTTCTTAGATCTTCCTTTTTTTTAACTTGTTTTATTCTCAATATTTACAAAGAACAGTTGAAACTAACTACTTACATATAAAATATTTGTCCCAAATCGGTATCCCGAGGCAACATGCCAAGAAGACTAGCAGCATTGCTACGCTGGATAGCAATGCTGATTCTCTGAGCGAGATATGTTCCAGCCCGCCTGTCACGAGAGGTCTCGACTAAAGGGCGCGAGACCTCTTTAAAAAAATGGTGAGCCTCAGGACCCCAAGGCCCCAGAGTTTCAACCGCAAATGCAGCAAATATGTAACCTGACCCGAGACAGACATACTTGCGGCGCTTGAGGCACTCCTGCTGAGCAGCAGCGGCGCCGGCCGCCACCCATGTGTCAGGAAGATGGGAAGGAGCCAGTGTATCGACACACGTAGCGTCCCACACTAAGGGCCGACCCATCCTCCATGGCATACTTATATTCTAAATGCGAAAGTTTGTGAGATTGTTCGCTTCTCTTTCACGCAAAAACTGATCGGAATTTAATCAAATCTGTCTAGCTAGATTTTGCAACAGCATATGATATTTTTAATTTCAGAATAAACCAATTAAATTAAACTTTACGCGGGTGAGGCCGCGGGGTACACTTGATAGACGTATTTATATGCAACAGCAAAACCGTCATTTACTCAAATGGCGCTATCTACCACACAACGAGACAAGATATACGCTATCACACAAGTACCTATTAAATTCCTCGAACAAGCGAAAGCATGTAATACTTCTCTCAGACTTGTTATCACAGATATGTTCATAGCGGATTGCACCAAGGCCGACGACTGCACACCTGCGGCGTGCCCGAGTCATTGAAACGAGCCCTTAGGTACAATGACAAATTGGTCCAAATTGGTCCTTACATAGTCATGGTAGAGCTGTTTTTTGATTGTGATATAAACCGATGACTGGAATGTCTGTTGGTTTGGCAATGTAGTGAAGTACTGAGACTCAAGGAGCCATGTTTAATTTAAAGAAAATCAAAATCAAAATATTTTATTCAACGTAAGGGACACAGGGAACACTTATTGAACGTCACGTTTAATATAAACTAAAGTTACAAGGTGTAAGCTTTGTAAATATACGACGCGAATAAGCCGTAATATTCCCCCCCGACCCCGCCGAAAACCCCATCCCGCGCCGAGCTAGACGCGCAAGTCCCGTCCCTGAATATATAAATTATAAAATACCAGACCAGCCCAGCCCCCTTGCTCGCGATCCAGCAACGCCCTAAGACGAGGTCCGTACCCCACAGGGGGTGCCCTTAGCTGTGTTGCTAAGCACTAAAGTGCCTGGCTGGAGGCCTAGGTCTCGCCTTTGCCCGGTTAAGTAGCAAAAGTTCCTGGAACTCACGCTATGAGACAATACAAAAAAAATGCAATAGCTTAAAAAAAATTGTTCTCCATTGCACACGTATGAAGCCGAGGCAGACTGCTAGGATAAAACATAAATTTCACACTACTTTTGTATTGTACATACCTACTTACTTACTGGCAAAAAATATGTTTTGATACACGATCGCACCTATCGGGTCTAACTGTGACTCTAAACCATTTTCGAATCACAAGTTCTTGAATTTGTGTGAATTCAAGTGGATTCGAAAATGGAAAACATTTCATCAAAATCGGGCCAGCCGCTTAGGAGGAGTTCGGTCAGTTACACACGCACAGAAGAATTATACTATATACTAAAATGAATGCGAAAATGTGTGTATTCATCAGGGTGAAGCGACTGGTCGGATTTTAATGGAATATGAAATCCAGATAACTTAGTATACACAGAATTAACATATAATACCTACATTAATTTCCGAAGTCGCGAGGCATGGCATTAAATTGGAATATTAATGAGCATAAAATGAGCTAGTCCAGTTAGAACGAATTTAGACTACAATAGTGTAGAGTACTAGAGACCACATATCAAAAACACATACACATCTTACAGTAATCTTACTGGTCTTTTATATAATATCATGCATTGTAATATGAGGAATGAGCAATAACAATTTAGCATAGTTATGTATCGGCGATAATCAAGAATGGGAGGGCGCGGGCGTGTGAAAGTGGAGAACCATTGTCCTTCGAGGTACTGCAACTAGATCACAGTGAAAGTTGCTTCAACATGCTAAAGGTCTTTTTTAATAACACTAATGTCGCCGACTCGCATGCGGATCTCTTTAAAATAAGCGGCTACCACGCCTTGCACGGTCCATTGCAACACCAGGGATTTCGTTAATGTGGCGCTCTTGTTAATGGCGTTGGCGCTCCGGCTTTACAGCAGGCAAGATGCCCCTAATATGCATTATTATAAATATAAAATATATTTTATGATTTTTCATATAATGAGTAACATTCCGGTTTACGGTCGTGTCTAGAGATCCGTTACAATGATTATGTGATAGATTAGAGCGCCAGTACCCTCTAAATTTACATACCGTTTTATCCACATGAATCGTGTCTAACAATCCTGTTTGGTTTAGAATATTCCTAACGTCAGTAATTTTGCCACCCTTTAAAACATTGTATATCTGTTTAGTCAAGCTTTCATCGCTATTCTATTCGGGACCAAGCCATCGTAGCATGGCTTAACTTTCGTCGTTTATCTTTTCTATTCTACCAAACCAAAGTTACATGCCTGTTTTAACTATTGTATTATTATTAAGTATATCATGATTTATTACATTAATGTGTACCTAATTAATAACACCATATTATTATATTGTTCCAGGTAAGTTCCAGACATGAATTAGATTAAAAACCAATTTGGTAAGTCGTTACATTTTATAGGCCGACGACAATCTTTTGAGACTTTATCCAAATGACTAGTGATGTAACGGATATTCGCATTCGCATTCGCATTCGCGAATATTCGCGTATTCTTCAATATTCGCATTCGTATTCGCATTCGCAAAAATTATGCGAATATTTAGCGAATGTTTTTAATAATCAAAAAGGAAATTATTATATGCATGCATATGAAATAATATTACAATAGATAACACTTAGATATTTATATTAAAAAATACTTCTACATTCTAAATTAAAGCCTCATTTATGAAAAAAGAACTTCAGAGATCTTATCAAATCTAAAATTAATCAGCCTTGTTACAACTATGTAAGGTTTGCATTCATTTAGTAGTATATTAAATTTTGATGTGTGCTTTACTCATGTTTTTATGCCACTTGGTCCCTTAAATATCAGTTAAATTTGACAAATAACATAAAACTAACCTCAAAACAAAATAAAACAAATCTTTTAGAATGAACTTTCTGTGACTAAATTCATTCAATTAACCAATATGGGCTCGGCTATTTATTTATTTATTAACGCTAATGAGAAGGTATAAGTTGAAAAAAAATACATATGAGTAATAATAAATAAGGTTAATATAAATGTATTACCGAGAAGAAGATGGCCTTCTTTCTGCGTATGCCAGACACTCATTCAAATCACCTTCCATTCACCTGCCAGCACATCACATTCAGGATTTACACTTGAGTCCAGGAGGGCATTGAGTGCTGTCAGTGACCTCGGGATCGGAGACTGGGCGTGCGCCACTGTTCGGCAATATGGCACCGCGAACTGTTTGTGCTTTTTATTTCGGTAATAGTTTTTGGGTTATTAGTTAGTAGTTTTTAGTTCAATTTAAACATGGTCGACACGAAACGTCAAACCTGTCAAACATTTTATGCGCGCTTTTTTTGAAATTTTAAAATATTCGCATTCGCATTCGTATTCGCGAATGTTAAAGATAAATATTCGCAATCGCATTCGCATTCGCGAATGTGAAAAATCCAGCATTCGTTACATCACTACAAATGACAATTCTGAATTAATTGTCTCTAGAATATATATATCAGTGCCCAGTCACGACGCGGCCATTACAATTTGTATCAAACGTATTGTGTGTATTAAAATAGTGGTGCCTAGTATTACCTAAACAGAGGGACAATCGTTTGCCGGTCCCGTTACGTATATCGAATCAATAGTTAACTGTTAATGTTATCGTTAGCTTACACAAAGAGCTACGTAGAGTTTTTTGTTGTCGTTTTTTTGTTACTGTATTCTAGAGTTGACCTACTGTTCTTGCACAATACCTGGGAGACAAACGAGTGTAATTAATGAGTTAGTGTGATGAATAAAGACGTATAGGATGTCTGTTTTGGCAGACTCTCTAGGTCAGGGATTGTCAACCTTTTTGCGAGCCCTGTATTTTTTCCTTCGTTCTTTGAGACTTGCTGAGAAGTGTATTGAAGTTATGCGCTTTGTGTTTTTCACTGTATGAATAAGGGGATGTATATTCGGCAACGGTCCTTTCTAAATGTTATATATCTCCCTTTTACGAGACGCACAGGTTGAGAAGTCCTGATTTAGTGATTCGATTATAAGTTTCAAACTGCTTTCGATAAACTACAGATTTGTTAGGTAAGGTCTCTCATTGATAGGAGACTGAATATTGAGAAATTCAGAATCCAATTGTCAATTTTAGTATAATAAGAAAAGTGTGTGAGAATAACACACCCCTCTGCCTACCCTTTCGGGGACTCTTGTGGGGAGGGATGAAAATATATTGTTGCGATTTTAACGTAGTTTAAATAGTCTCGGCTTTTGTAACTCAGACGAAAGGATGAGGTATGCGAATAAATAGTTCGAGAGCGATTAAAACCCCGTCCTGTCTTAAAACGAGAACTTCCATTGCGTACAAATAAAATAAAAACTAACTCCTTTAAACTTGTTAAGGATACCATTTACAAGCCGTTTAAGGAGGTCTCTATAGATGCTACTTAAATAAAACTAAATAGTTTATTTGTTGGAAGGCGCTTTGTAACTGACAGTCGGATTAGAACAAGACATATTCTTGGATTATTTTATGCTCTGAATAGCCCAATTATCGAAGGTCCTTATAGACTTTAACTATGCAAGCATAATAAAGTTAAAAAACCTATCAAACGGTGAGTGAAGCCACGCTCATAGCTAGTATTAAGTTTAAATGACAAAACACTTACTGCGCCCACTTCCCACACAAATTGGTGTTGACTTGCGTTTGTTATTCAAGTGAGCGTTTCCAGTGCAGTTGTTTCACGTATTTGCATTAAGCCTACTAATAAGGAATGAATTCAGACTATTTTGTTTTGATAGGCATCTTTACGAGTCTGACGGACGTGTTCAAAGTTGTATAAGCGAAATGTCTTAAAGGTATGTACGTATGCCAAAAGGGTAGGTAGGAGAGGTAGGTAGGCTCAATCAATCAAAACTATATTAACCCGCTGCAGGGAATACTACTCTCCAACACGCAACAATTTCCGGTCCTGAGCTCATTGCCTTCGACTTATCGCCACGATATCGTCTCACTATCTTTATTTTAGAGAGGCTGATTAAATGTATCGTTATTATTTTGAAATGGCTCTGCCTTACATTGCCTTTGCCTTACGTACAGATAGGTAGTATTTAAGAGTAAGAGTTTAAGTTATTCCTCATTACGGCGACTCACTTTTTTTTATACTAAAGCTAAAAGCTAAAACTTTAAGCATGCGGCCCTCATGATGGTAAGCAGTTACCGCCGCCTATGGACGCTTTAAAATCATTACCTAAATAAGTCCGATAATAACACAAAGTGTCATCCAATAATATGTGAACAGAATATTATATTGAATTTCACTGAACCGGCTTACAACCCCAGGTTTCGTAATAATTTCGATCCAATTTCGATTTGCAGCTTACCTCACCTAGCCCGGTGGTTACACCCGCATACATTTTGATATCATGGGCAGTTTTTTGTTTTATTGAAAATCAAAATATTTTATTTCACATAGACCTAGATGAGCACTTATAAAACGTCGATAAAGGTGCACGGTTCGGGCTGGTCGTTTCCATGGACAACCGGCAACAAACTCCATGGTTACTTTTCAAATCATTTGGTATACAATAACAATATAATTATGTTACAGCATTAGTACTTAAGTATGGGGAACAACGTAGGCCCGACAATAGGTCAATGCTTAATAAACAAAAAAAAGCGTAAAACAAAATAAGTATAACAAAATTTGCAAGATTTCACAAATTAAACAAGTGACACAAATATTGTCATCAGTACCTGCGTATTTTTTAAATCTATCTAATAATCTATCTCTGTGCCGAATTTCATCCAAATCCCTTGAGCCGTTCTAGTATGATTGAGTGACAACCATCTTTACACCAATGCGAAAGTCTGTGAAGATAATAATATAATACTAGTAAGATAAAAGGCTCATATCCTTGGCAGCCCTGAGTGCTTCCATAGAAGGATAGAGTGACCTTGATCGCGGTAAACATATCTACCTTGATCGTTGGTGAATTGCACCGGCAAGTGAGCGGCGACACGGTCACGAGATGGGCCTCGGCATCCCGTTGGACACAAATACCAGGAGGGAGAGAGATAAAAATATCTATTGCTATTTAGCCAGAGCAGGACGACAAATTCAAATCCCATATCGTGTTCGCTATGGCCTTAATGGTTTTTGAATATGTTTAGAGTAATCTACCTTATTATTTGTATTACGATGAAGATAACTTTCATTTTACGTAGCTCTAGCTAGGCTCTATCTCTGAGCTATCTCTCTCTAGAATACAATTATCATCATATCATCACGCCGAGTCCCTAACGGGGTAGGCAGAGGGTATAGAGCGCTAGTCCTCTCTAGACTTCATACTATATATTATTTCGCTTCGTCCACATTCATCAGTCTCTACATACACGCTCGTCGGTTTCGAGTACTCTTGACGTTCCCGTCCTTGATTCGACCGCGACCGATCGATTTGATCCAGAATACAATTATACCTTCAGAAATTATACTAAATCAACAGTTATCTCACGTAAAATTAATACCATAAATTCCATTTTTACATTTTCCATTATTGTATAACAAAATGTTTACAACAACAACGTAATCTTTAAGTATTGGAGAATACACGAATCTGAACTAGTATAATGCATAAAGGAAACATAATCATGCCTTACTCGTAGTGTGTTCACCTTTCAAAATATAAGCTATAAATTTAATTAATTTATCAACCGTTGTGACCGTTATCACAACGGCGTAAGGTCGATAAGGTAATCATTTCCAGGACTAATTCGTATTCAGAATTGGAAAACCCAAAGGTCAAGGCTATTTTGTAATTTTGAGCATAACACGGCCGGAATGGTCTGGTGGCCTAGATACCTATTGGTCTGGTTGACCATCGACGTCCTCCACGTGACGTCCATGGTCCACGTCCTACGGACTACCTTTTTTTTACTACAAAGGTGTCACCTTTGTAGTAAAAAAAAACAAACGGTCCCTGTCAAGTAAGCGGTTAGCGCCGCCTAAGAACGCTTGCAACATCAGGGTAATCGCCTGCTGCCTGATTGAAATTATTCTAGAAAGTACAACGAAAAGCAGACTGTTTAATAAATATTGTAATACATTGAGCCCGGATATTACGATACGATTAATACGATACGATACGCTATCAAAATGAAAGAAAAGCGACCGCACTCCCTGATAAGCGTAATTTTAAGCTCCCATTTGTCACGTCTTCAAGGCAAACGTTTGGCATGTTGGCATATTTTGCATATTAAGACTAGGACATGTGAGAATGTGGCTTTCTCACGGCCCTTGCACTGGGACAATCACGTACTGACATAGCCACGGAATGAATGTGAAATTATGCCGATACTTGGACGTACATTCATCAGTAAACAATCCATGTTAGACCGAGTGTTGCCAAGCAATTTGGGGCCTATGCCTGTTGGCGACAAACACTAACAGCAAATAGGCTTTGTCTGTGTCTGCATGTGACACGAATGCTCATTACTGCAATCGAATGATAGTGCTATGTTGCGTCATTGTAGGATTGTCTTCACTCATTTTGTTATAAGCCTCATAGTTCCTCCCGAAGAGAGTAGCGCACCAGCCAGACTTTCAGGCCTCTTTCGCTTCATCCACATTCATCACAGGAATAATGCATTTCAATTGAAAGTTCTCTATTCTGTATTAGTATAAAGGCACACGAAACACTTATTTATATGGTACATAAGGTGATATTTATATAAATAAGTACATTAAAGTTGCCATTATCACCGGTTTCAAGAAATAAGTTTTAACATTTATTCTCTTTTTATTAGAAGAGCCCGAGTTTTAACATTAGGGAAGGCGAAGATAATCGCAAGTCGGTAATCGCTCACCACCTGAATGGTCTTAAAACACAAATTTACCGACTTTTGCATAACAGAACCATACTGTATTAAATAAACTAAAAGTATCCTGGTCCTATCTGCAGAATTAATTCGTTAGACGTTAAAAAATGCGAATATAAATTGATATTAATAGTTACATGCATGCACTCAAAGACCAGTTGAATGTCAAGAATATGCGTCACCTTTTACAGTTATTCGTTTATACAATATTATATGTATATAGTATATCCCCTATAAGCATATATATATATATCATCACCTAAAATATATCTCTGGCGCAAAGTGGGTGCGTGTTTATTACCTATACACCTTCCCCTTCGGTGATCTTTGTGGGAAGGCGTGAGGATATATATATTTATATATCATCACGCGGTGTCCTTCACAGGGTGAGCAGAGAGCAGAGCGCTATTTCTTGTTCTTGAACTCTTTGGCTTAATCCACACCCCTTTCTCAATAAATGGGCTATCTAATTAAAGAAGACTTTATCGAAAGAGATTGGTTATTGGATATTAGCTAGTCCAAACATACAAACGAACGAACTGACGCTTTACAATATTAGTACAGATAGGTGAAAGGTCACGCGTGTTCTGTAACTGGTGATAAGCATCATTGACGGACATCATAATAAATTGTGCTCAATTAACGTAATCTGATTCGTATAAAAGTGACAGCTATCGTCGCCCTCCTGTCCTTAGCCCATTTTATAAAAGGTCGATGCAGTATGTTTTTTATTCATGCCTTGATTGACAGAGATTACGATTACGTTATCGTCAACAGTTAAGAGAACCACAAGTCGACTTAGGGTTGTGAATAAAAAAATATCTTTACGCCTTCCCTCAAGGGTCCCCGAAGGTATAGTTGATATTGATTTTATACGTATGCAGGTTTCCTCTCAGTGTTTTCCTTCACCGTAAAGCTCGTCGTGTGACTAATCACTGTACTGAAGTTCAAAACCATCATTGGTACGGTCGGGATTAGAATTAGCAATCTTTATATTCTGACCGCCACGGCTCTCGGTGATAAAATATCTGTTTTAAAATCTTGACATCACAAATTTAAGAGCTGGGCTCTTGTCGGCGTCTCTTATGCAGTCCCTTCCATTCGCTTTTGTCCAGCGCAACCTCCTTGACCTCCCTATACGTCCCTATATGACGACTGTCTGGTCTAGTGGTTAGAGCTCCTGACTGCGAAACTAGAGGTCGCGGGTTCGAATCCCGCTGAGGGCAGATATTGGGTGGGTGCTTGGGTGTCCTATGTATTTAAGTATATATCCATCTATATAAGTAAATATATCGTTGTCTAGTTACCATAACACAAGCTTTGCTTAATTTGGGACTAGGTCAATTTGTGTGGAATAGTCCCAGGTATTTATTATATAAAATCTCGACAATATAATATAATATGTACATACGTAAAAACATGATGATAATTGTTTATTACATAACATATGTAGCCAATAACAAGATATTACAAAGATATAACTTACATGCGTTTCCACTTACTTTCGCCCCAGCAACAATAAAGTATATATACACAATCGCAACTTCACACCAGATATGTATTGCAATGTCACCCAACAATCTGGGGCAGTGGTGCTATTTTCCTCAGTGCCAGTGCTATTGCATTGCGCCGCGTACATACCAGAACACATGTTATCTATGCCCGCTAGATATGGAACCGGGCCGGCGATAATTGAGCAATTCACTTCACTTGCAGCTTACATACTTTTTTCTTTAGATGTCGGGTTCAAACTTTGTTTACATTAATCTGTGAGTCTAGTAATGCGGCATTCTGCCTATCCCGTGTGGAGGGACTCGGCGCTATAAGCTATATTATCTAGTATGCACTAGTTAGGCAAAATCAAGATTGCATTCCAATTAAGACAAGAACCCTGGTGGTAAGAGCTTTACACAATTTTAGAACAGCTTTATCGCACCACGAGCAAAATGGCGGAGGAAATCATCCAGAGAGAACCGGCGTTTGAAAAGCATGTGTGAGTGAGAATCATAAGTATTCGTGCGTTAATTCACCATTTTCTAGTCTTATAAAATCCATTTACTGTTTTTTTTTTCGAAGTAATTCCACATACATTGCGGGTACCTAAGTATATTTATTTGTATACAAGCTTTACCCCGCAGTTTCTCCCGCGTAAGAATCGACTTCATTGGTATAATTTAACTAGATATATTTTCGGAACAAAACAAATACTTTGTGTCAATCCAGCTAATAACCTGACTCCGTTCCAAATGTCATTCAATTCCATTCAGCCGTTCTTGATTGAGTAACATGCACACAAACTTTCGCATTTATAATATTAGTAGGATATAAATCTTCTGAACGTGTTTACATCACTGAACGCCTCGTAAGCCGCTGGGCCGTGATGGCGAATTTTAAGATTTAACATTGGATTGATAGATGGCTCTTCGATCGTGTTCCACATTTAAATGTTAACTTACGCGAATCGGCACAGGACAGCTAGTGTAATAAATTCGTTCGTTCATTTCATTCACATAACGTCATACTTCTTGAGGGATGTATTGCATTGGGTTTACCGCTCCAGACGTGATCGGAATGAAATCGATTCTATTCAATTAACTCGATACGAGACCAGGATGGCGCGAGCACATATATAAAACGATTACGCATTCGAATACCGTTATCGCACGGGGGGAATGACATTAAAAATACTCTACTAAAATATTATTATCAACGCGCCCGAGCGCCCACGTTTGTGCTCTTATCGATTTTTGGCAATCGATGTGTGATTCGAATCGATGTGTGTGACTACATACGTATGCTAATTTATTTAACTTACTATTAGAAATAGAAATAGAAAAGGATATAGATTCTAAGACGTATGTATGTATAGTCATGCTTAAGAAATGATGATGGACTCGCCATTGGTTGGCATCTAAAATATATCTCCAATCTGAAAATCTCCTTCGAAAACCGTTGCTTAACGTTAAAGCGATATAAGTATGTATCTTCGTTTAGGTTCGAGAAGAAATCTAAAGACGCATTTATGCTGGGTTCGGCTTTATTTGATCATCTTTATTATTGGGATGAGTTACAAAAATTAAAAAGCTTTTCGTGATCTCATTACATTCTCATTGTAGATGTAGGTATTGTGAGAAGGTGACAACAATCTGGGTCGACTGTCTAGATTAGCTAAAGTACATAGCTACTACTGCGGAATCTTATTCTTTCCTTCCGCTACAGAGTCGAGGGCACACTCTCTTCCCCCCACCCCATACGAGCAGGAGTCCCGCAAGGCACAGTGCTCTCGCCACTCCTATTCACGCTTTATACTAGCGACATTCCCCTCCATAGACGAGTTAAAAGCGCTCTATTCGCCGATGATACGGCTATCTATTACAAAGGTAGAACTCCCGAGGGAATTCACGACAACCTCCAATCCGCGGTCACAGCCCTGGGGCGGTGGTTCCGGAAGTGGAGAATTGAAGTGAACCCCACCAAAAGCGCAGCCATTCTATTCTGGAAAGGCCTCGAACGCCCACGGGTAGCCCCCATCACCCTCTTCGGCAAACCCATTCCATGGGAAGAAAAAGCCAAATACCTGGGTGTGATCCTCGATCAACGCCTTTCTTTCCGTCACCACGTAAAGTGTCACAGTGTCAAAAGTCACCTTCGCGCTCGGTAGACTTCACAGTATGTTGAATGCACGAAGTAACGGTAGACTTCACAGCATGTTGAATGCACGAAGTAAACTCTCATTGAAATCCAAGGTGAGGATTTACACGACGTGTATTCGACCAATCATGACATATGCGGGTGTAGTGTTCGCACACACTAGCAAGTCAACCCTTAACCCCTGCAAGTGCTTCAAAGCCGGTTTCTCCGGGGAGCCCCAGGTGCCCCGTGGTACATGCGTAATAGTCAACTCCACGTTGACCTCAAAGTCCCCACTATAAAACAGTTTTTGAAAAAACTGTCCAAACGTCATTTCGATTCTGCTGTAAATCACCCCAACCCCCTCGTCGTATCGGCCGCCCGGTACACTCCTTCCCTTATCTCGAAGATAAGGCGTCCAAGACATGCCGTTATCGAACCGGATGACGACATAACGGTCCTCCAGGACGCCCGACAAAAACATACCAACACTACACAAAACCGACCACTGTTCCGTCCTCGCCGGCGAGGCTCGACGCGAATAAGCCGTAATGTTCCCCCCCGACCCCCGCCGCAAACGCCGGCCCGCGCCGAGCCAGACGCGCAAATCCCGCCCCCAAATAATATTTAAATAAAATTACCAGTCCAGCCCAGCTCCCTTGCTCGCGATCCAGCAACGCCCTAAGCCGAGGTTCGTACCCCACGGGGGGTGCCCTTAGCTGTGTTGCTTAGAAATAAAGTGCCTGGCTGGAGGCCTAGGTCTCGCCATTGACCGGTTAAGTAGCAAAAGTTCCCGGAACTCACGCTACGAGAGACAATACAAAAAAAAAAAAACTTATTCTTTATAAATTACCAGATGCATCTACCACATCGTCCAATGCCTTTTGTCTATGTAAATGCGGATATATGGTAAAAGTAGGCACTGAGTAAAGTAATGATGAAGATTAATTAACAACTTTCCAAGGTTTGTCCTCAATAATGTACCAATGTATCGTCTTAATTGGATAATGAAACATTTAAAAAAAGGTTTTACTTATCCATTTTAGAATTTCAAAATTCAAAAGGTTTTTGTTAAGCAATCAGCCAGTATTTAATGAGGCTGAGGTTTTATAGTACATACACAACTTTTTTTCACCTGTTGCACAATAAAGATAGGCAAGTAACAAACAAGATAAAACAACTGTGGGAAAATTCCACGATGTAATAAAATTATTACCTGAAGTGCACATGTCAAAAGGAAATGCTGCCATAAAAACTTCATCGTCATTATAATTTAATTACGTTTGAATGACACTTGCTAAATATAAATCCTATGCAAATTAGTAGGTTAATTATATGATGTTTAAACTGAGATGTGTTTCCGTTGATAAGTCCTTCCTTCCTCTACTATCGTTACACGTTATCAGTGTAACAAACATATAATAGTATCCATACAAAAGTACAAGGGCCGTACCATAGCGCTTTTCCTATCTTAATTCAAGAGCGTGAAAGAGAACAAAGATATCTGGTCCCAAAGGATCTAGAAAAGTATCATCATACATTTCAAACCATCAAGAGCTGGGCTTTTTACTAATGGAAAGCCCAGCTTCGCCCGGGTATAAAATGTTAAACTTCCTGAAACACGATCTCAGCGCCACTTATCGGGTCCAATTGTGATCTAAGCTATCCTATCTTTTAAGTTGGATCAAACTGCACACGGTGTGCAAATTTGATTGAAATCGGTTTAGTAGTTTAGGAGCCCATCGCGGACAAACAACGTGACACGTAATTTATATATATTAAGAAGAAGTTTAATCTTGATCTTCCTGTAAATGAAGCCGGTTAGTCCCCGTGAGGTACATACAAGGTGCGATGATAATTATGTATGCACTATTTAGGGTTTTCTTAGTTTTATTAACGTAAAATAATAATAATACCTACGTAGTTGCTTTTAGTACGTGCCCGACGATAACTCATATCTGCAATATCTTGCAAGACAACGCAATTTCCGTAGATAATTTTGATAATATTTGATATCCTTACTATTTTACAATACTCAAACTGCCGGAACGATGTTAGATGCTTCCGAATTGAATAAATGTCCACATATGTCATGATCTCCTAGTACTACATTTGTTTCGAGATGTGGTAATGATTAGACGGCCCTTTGGTCTAGTTACAGAACCTAACTGCGAAACTTGAGGTCGCAGGTTCAATTCCCGCTCAGGGCAGATATTTGTGTGATGAAAACGAGTATTTGTACCTTAGTCTTTCGTATCCTATGCATCTATATAAATATGTATCTATATAAGTAAATATTCCGTTGTCTAATTAGCAATTGTGTTAACAAGCTTTGTTTATTTTTGGGCAATGTAAAAAGAATACACCTATCTGAGCTGCAGGGTGATATAACCTCTTCGCTCGAGATACATTCAGGACGTTCAGGTCGTTCGTTAATCATCAATCGTTGGTGCCAAAGTCTTATCCTGCAATCTTGCCTTTCAACTGTTTTTTTTTTTTTTTTTTTATACTACAAGAGTGGCAAACAAGCATACGGCCCACCTGATGGGAAACGGTTACCGTAGCCTATTTACGCTCACGATACCTAAGTATCACTTGCGCGTTGCCACTCTGTGTTCGGAGAGTTATACTGTGTTGACAACATAATCAGTCTAATCCCTCGGTTTCCAACACAATATAACAATCCTCCCCCCTCCCCAAGGAGCTTATTACTGGAAACCTTATTCACCGCGTAGGAACACAATACAATTGTGTTATTTGGCTACGGACTTCTATAAGGTGGAGGTCCTGCCCCAGTCGGGCAGCTCCAAATTCGAACGGAGAATCCGTTATGCCCTACCTCTCTTAAATTTAAAATTGATTTCTTGTCTTGATGACACGCCTACTCAGGGTTGAAGAAGAGCAGAGGCAGAGGTTTTTACATACATATATACATTGTGCCAACGTGACGTCTTTGAACTGCTTCTGAAACGTATATTTCCTCTCGATGTTCTCTAAGGGACGGGGAACACTCATTGAACGTCACATATTACATAAAAAAAAATAAAGTTACCACCGTAACAGTAGGTACGTACCTATGTTCAGAAAATACTCATTGGCACAGTCGGGATTTTTACTTGCAATATTTGCATTACAGTCTACTCGAAACATTCAGCCACCACGGCTCAAATTTGTAATATCTTGGATCAGAATAGCACAGAGGTAGTCAAACGCATCGCACCGCGATTGGGTCAATCGGAGAGTCTAGGCCTAACAACGCAACGCTCATGTCAATCTTTATTGTTGTGACATAAGCTCTATAGATCTGGCACGACTACTTTTACTAACCTTGATAACGCAGAAATACTTCGGAATTATTGTGCCAGTATTCTTGGAAGTCAGAGACTTGGCATTTTATTACGAAGAGGAAAGAATTGCTGGTTTGAAAAATTCAAAACTGATTTAAAAGAAGTCCTTCACCTATAAAAGTTGTATTGTTCCGGAGTAACATGATACATATTGGGCATCAAAGCTTCCAAATTAACCCACCGAAGTCAAATTAAAATTTTCATGTAAAAATCTCAGTACTACTAATGTTCACGTTTCGTTTTACGTAGTAAGTCTCAAATCTTTTTGACAAACGAAGATATGTTTGAAGACTGTCTACCCCGCTGTAATACGCACCTTTGCACAGGTCACGAAAACCCTTGGTTTACACAGTACCTCTGTAAATAAGCTCTTAAATAACTACGTAACAACATTCCAAAGTCGATTTCGAATAAAGTTCAAGGTCAATACCAATATTGTAGTTCTATAAAATTGTTTGGTACTGAAGCCTTATAAGGTGTTTTGATACGCAAATACTCTGCTAAATATCAACTTACTTTCAGAAACTGAGTCCTTACATCTGAAGGACTATGCCGACAGACTTTCTTTGTAATTGTTAAGTACGGGAATGCTTTAAAGAAAACTATTTGAGAAACTTTGATTTAAACTTTTTCCATCTATTAATGAAACGTTAAATGCGTATAGGTATATATAAGTATGGGTCTGTGTTTATTACATGCTCGTATTGACTGCTGAATTTTAATAAAATTTGGGATGGAGATAGCTTGAACTTCTGGTTTCTATTCTAAAAGTATTCAAGCCTGTTATTGGTTTATTTATTAAAAAAACAAGCCTCTTGTTGTTGTCAAGATCCTCACGCTTTCCTACAAGGGTAGGCAAAGGTTTGTAGGTAATAAATACCCACATACTTACTTTTCACCAGCGTTACATTTTAGGTAAACTAAAAAGTATACTACGGCCTAATAAAAAAATCTAATACTTTTTGCTCAAACATGTAATTATGAATCGTCCCACTCATTCAATCAGTAGGTTATCCTTGATACAACCCACACAAGCGAACATTTCCCAGAAATAGCCTACGCATTACATTTTGTATTCAAGTTAACCCCACATTGAGTATAAATAGCGCAAAACTCATTTAATCGCGTGTTATCGCGTCGGGCGCAGGCGGCGGGCGCTCGGTGGAAAATTGCGAAAAACAGTGAAGGATCGCGTGGGCGGGCGGGGGAGGTGACGTCACCGGCGCCCCGTGACGTCACGTGGGTGCGTCTCCGACAACGTCGAGACGTGTTCCGTACTGGCGGGGAGACAAGTTTTGTGGGCATTGCTGGCGTAGACAATTCAACAAGTATCAGTCTCGTCCCAGTAACATTGATATCTACATATGTAAAATATTTTATGTAAAGTATAATATATAAAATAATTATATTAAAAAAATGAAAATATATGAATGTCATCGGTGAAATATGGGTATGGTTAAACCTTTGCCATATTTGCGGAATCGTGAGGAATTAAAAAATTATTATTTTGAATAATCACTTGTGCATATGATTGTACTATTTAAAAATAATTTTACGCTAGGGAACTCGTTATGGTCGTATCGTGGTTTTAACCTTATACAGGTTGTATGAATAAAAATTGAAGGAAAACTAGTTACTATCATCTTAATGTTTAAGCTATGATTTTCATTTAAATTATTAAGGTTTTAATACGCTACCTAACAAATAATAATTGGTTTGAGTTGAAAGTATGTCCTAGTCCAACTAATATTATAAATGCAAAAAGTGAAATGAACATCCTCCCAAGGATGTTCATTTCACTTTCATGCAAGAACTACCAAAAATAATTGGATGATATTTGGCATAGAGATTCATAGATGGATTTACATACAGAATATGTTTTCCAGAAAGAAATCAACCAATGATATTAAAATTTAGGACGGTGAAACCGATGGGCATAGCTAGTATTTAATAATTGATAACTTTTAGCATCCTGTATCAGACGATGTACCCGCAACGACCTACAGGCCCACTGCGCGGCGACGGTATCCGATATCCGAACCCGCATGTCGGAAAATTTAACGGGGGCGGGAAACTCTCAATGAATCGCAACAAGGCCGGAAAATTACTTGTAAACTCTGTCCACGAGATTATTTTTTTTATTTCATTGGGTTTTACGCGAAGGCCGTTTGAAAATAGAAAGGATAATTTATTTTTCGTATTATCAAACTGGAGATTTAAAAATAGAATTGTTTGCTATTTATTTATTCCTTGCTGTGCTAAAAGCTAAATGAATATAGCTATTTTTTTTTCGGCTTTAAAAAGTATGGCTACCTTACCAATTTACCTCTTCTGTACCTTTGCCAACGTGTATGAAAATAAATGACTTCAGTAACAAACAAAAAAACTCACTAATAATATTAGTTAGGATTCAAGATTGAGTTGAAGGGAAAAGATGACACTATATCTGATAGTAGGGTTCTGTAGATGTAAAAATCTCTTTAATTTTCTTGCCTCCCCATTCCCGAGATTTGGAGTACTTTTATCCACGAACCTCACAAATGTTTCGATATTGTACACACACAAAATATTTAACGCTCAGTAGCTGTTGCTAGGGCGTCTGTTAGTGACGTCATAGGCGTCTAGACAAATTTTATGCCATACGTCAGGCGTATCGCCTACGAACATTAATATCTGTGTAAAGTGTCACTTGTAATTTGAATACTTCAACCCACCCCCGACAGATGACGCTGTTCGTACCAATAGAAGTTAAGTGCCAAGCGTGGGCGATGTAGGCTTTCAGCTCCATGTAAAAGCATAGACGTCAAATATTTACACAGACTATATTCATGCTAACATATACTAAAGCTGTGGCTGTATAGTTTGATGCTTGAGTTCGATTAATAGAGACCTGTTGTTTCGATAACCGTTTACAGGGGAGAATTTGCAAGTGAATACTTTCTTATGGACTTTCGCCTTAACATTTTTTAAAAACATCGTTATTGGCTTTTCAAATCTTGGACTTAAATAATATTAGAAAAATATATTTAACTATATAGATAACCCAAATAAATATTTATAAAACCCATTTCAGTTTTTCCATAAGAATGACAAGACAAACGCGACCCCAAAGCCTACTTGACTTCCAATTTGTTCCTGTTTGTTATCTACTGCGGAGTAAATTTGTAAACGTGGGTGGTTTGGCTTTGGCAAAACAAGCAATGTACATCGATTGACTTTGTTAGTGTCGTTAGTAACAAGGAATGGGGATATAAAGTAATTTGCGCCTTGGTTGAAGCAATTATCTCCCTTGTACTGCCTAGATGAGATTGGAATTGATTTGTTACATAAATAATTCCTTTGCCTCCAGTTATAAGTGCATGAATAATAAGATCATCACGCCTTTAATAAAAGCTACCGAAGGGGTAGGCAGGCTCAGCTCATATTTATAATATCAATAGGTATACTTTCACCATGATACATTTTAGTGCTGGGCCCTTGTCAGCGTCTCTGATGCAATTCTTTTCATTTGCTTCTGTCCAGCGCAATCTTTGGAGCGTTTTTGGAGATCGAACAATAATAATAGCAGTTGAATATACAACTGCTATTATAATTGTTCGATCTCCAAAAATATATTTGGTTAGTAATCTAAGTGAAAGGAATAATTAAAAAAAAATGATTTAGGTTATTTCATTTTTAACTGAATTTATAATTAACATAAATGTTCTATTGAAGCCAATATCATCATGACAGTTGCAATCACCTGTTGGAAATAAGGCGTTACCAAAAACGGCACGTCGGACTTGGCCAACAGGTTGGTGACCTGTACCGGTTTTTTAGGCATATATATAAGCACATACATGCTTATATGTGCTAGTATGGTATGGTGATGAGAGGGTAGAGGCGCATTTGATAGTTTTGCTTCTGCGTATCGATCGCTCTGCGAACTTAAGCAACCTCATGCAAGGTCTTTAGTAGGATGGGCGATCATCAACTCTATGATGAGAGCTCAAAATTATACCGAGAAAAGATGCAATGCAAGTCAAGTTAAGATTCTTAGGGATTTTTGGTCTCAAAATAAAATAAAAAATACCAGGAGCGCATATCTACATAGTGGTACTGTTTGGCTTTAGCATAGAGGCAGACAGGGCTCGCTAGGCTTTCTATACCTAAGGTATTTTCAGGGGACCACCACCCCTACGACGGGGGGCGAGGTTTCTTTAGCTTTTTGTTTTTTTTTATTTTCAGTGTCATACCTAACGGTCCTTGTTAGTAGGTGGAAACAAAACTGTACCTGGCCATTTCATATTCGGTAAGAGATTGTGTAGTTTGCTTTGGCTTGTGAAGCGAGACAGTTACGAAAATGCTCTGTTCAGAAATGTAAATCGTTATATTATTCACCGTTTTAATCTTTAATTAGAGTTAAAACGGAAAAAAAGTTTCGTTAGTTTTAGGATTAGTCGATAAACTTACGCTCATTTATAATTTATAAGTTATTTGGTTTTATATTCTTGCTATGCATATTATGTGTAAACTGGTTCGTTTATTCATCAAAGGTACCAATTTAAATGTGAACTATAAAATAATACAGATAAACTACCTATAAATGGATAACTATTCCCAATCTGTGTCATGCGGAAGGGTGCTGAGAAGGCTGGCCGTTGGCACGTTGCGGCCGAAATATTCGCCAGCCCTCTTGTTACGTGAAGTCTTAAAAGTTTACTCTATACATTATATTTAGTCAAAAAATAAGACTATTTATATTATTCTATTAGTTTCTAGGAATACCATTTTATACAATACAGGCCGTTTTTGTTTGAAACGACGTTTGAAGTTTAAAGTGAATGAATGACATTCAATTTATACTTCAAACGTCCAAAAAGTAAAAATCTGAAAGAAATTGATCGAGAATTTACACATACTCGTATCAACCGTGCATAGAAAGCTGTAAAGCGCTCCAAGTGGTATGTATGTAAATGACATTAAGTTATCTATACATTTTCTATAGGTACCGTCAACATGTTAGCGACTTATACTAATTCTGAATAAGCCGTGGTGGTTGACTGTACCAATGTGTTTTTCTAAACTTAAGTAGGTAAAGTGATTGGCCACAAAACAGGCATTACGGTGCATGAAACATCGAGAGGAAACCTGCATGCGTTTGAGAAGAAATTCAAAGACTTATGTATAGTCATGCTTGAGTAACGGCGATGGACAGATGGCTAGCGTCTGTCACGTTGGCACCTAAAATATATCTCCTCGGAAAGTGGGTGTGTGGGAACTACACCTCTGACTACCCCTGGAAGGCGTGAGGATATAAAATGATACTTATACCTACTGAACACTGGAAACGCGAGACAGACACTCTTGACTTATTATCTTATTATCTTAGCTATAATTTTATTTTTATTAGTACATTTATAGCTTGAGTGATATATGAATATTTAAAATTTACATTTCTTTTATATTAAACGTTTAGAGTTATGGGTTCACTTTCTATTTCATGATTTCAAAGAGTGTTGTGACAGATCCGTAAAAGATCGCATTACACTTACATATAATACCTCTTCGACTTCTTCTAGTGGGTAGACAGAGAGGGTAGAGCGCCAGTTACCTCGAAACGTATCGATATCTTCTCAAAATAATATGGATACCTTGGGACGATTCTGGTCCTCAAAAGCTAAGCATAGAGAGCGTCAGTTCTCGTAGACTTACTGACCTCTACAAATAATAATAATACTTTCGAACAATTCCTCACAAATTGACCTGGTCCCACACTCAGCAGATCTTCTATCATGATAACTTCAAATTTAGAACATCGATCAGAGAAGACTAAGGCAGAGAAGTCCGCGACCCCGAATTGCGTAGCGAGGAGTCTACCATTAGTCCAGGCGTCTGAGTTCAGTCACCCAGACGCTGGCTTGTAAACACATTAAATATAGCCTATGAATTGTCATTTATATCGATGCGATCATAGCCGTCGTTAATCAAAATAAACGTAAAACCGTCAGTCACGCTACCATTAAATTGAATTCATTATTTATTCTCGCTTCGAATTCCATATAGTGTTTAGAGTTTTTTTTTATAAGTGTAGCTTTTTGCCTCAATATGAACATAGGTTTGAAATTGATTTCATTCTGCCTTAATAAGAAAATATAGGTTAACAACTGGCTGTAAGAATCATGAAATGCGTATTAAATAATAGAAGCGATTTATAGTTTTCTGTAGGAAAACTGTTCTGAACGAACACGAAATTTCCATTCATGGCTGCTTAGTCTAGCATTTTCTGTAACTAACAACCGCTATTGAATGCCGCCTTTGTAGTCGTTTTATTCAGCGTAGGCGTGAGGCAGAATGAAAGCTGGTCGTCGAGCAAGCAATGAAATTAATCGATTTGATTAATGAAATAGGCGAGTTGGTTGTTGTTTGGTATTTGCTTACGAGTCTTTTGGTCTTGGCCTTAAATAGATTATAAATATTTCTGTATTTATACTAATCTGTTGATATTATAATATTAATAAAAGTTCTTATGTTAATAATGATAAATACTGTAAACGGATGTTGGCCTTATGTGGTGGTTTAAGTAAACTAACACTAGTACTGTATCATGTGCTTATATTTTTATTATTACGCTGTCAGCTTTAGTGTCAAGAACTATTTGGTACAGACATCGTTTACAAGAATTACATTTGCAGTTATTTGGAAAGTTTGTTGCTTTTATTGTTATGTATATTTTTTAAATAATTATTTTTTATTTTCAATACGAAAGTTGTACCTACGTAAATAGCACGTGGGTTAAGGACGATGTGAATTGGTTATAGAAAATATACCGCAAATGAAATGTCTTTACGCGACCTATTTCGCTGTGGGCATGATATTGTCCCAGATTGTTGCAACAGATGTTAATGGAACTGGCATGCAGGCAATTATGGCATAATAACATACATGTTACTCATCTCTCAAGCCAATGCAGCTATTTGATCTATCCTTCTATATACTAATATGTAAAAAAAAAGGTGTATGTTTGTAGTATTAAAATTACATACATTTCATCACACCGAGTCCCCAATTGGGCAGGCAGAGAGAGTAGAGCGCCAGTTCTTCCATCCTCCCACACGTCCACATTCATCAGTCTCTTCATACATAATCGCCGGTTTCAAGTACTCATTATGTTCCCGTCCTTGAGTGTCCCATCGATTTGAAATAACAGTTCTATTCTTAATGTACATTATGTTCTATTAGTAGTAATGCTCCATTATAAGGAGTACTTAATGCTGCTTTTATTTTTCATAAACATTTATGTATATAAATGTTTCATGTTATGTTTGTAATAAGTGATGCAATTAACGCGGCTGAAAACGAATGGCACAGCAGTCTATCGGAGTCTATCCTAATGTTCAATTCGTATTCGAAAATGGAACTACGTAATAAAAACAAAAACCGTATAATGATGACCGGTTGTTAAGATGCCAATATTCGATATTCAAATATGGTTATACATCAGAATAGAAATCAAATATCAGCTTCATTTGGTACACTGTTAAAATACACGAGAAGATTATTTTATTTCCTCGTAGCTATTGCATTTTAAAAGTGGAACACATTTACAGTTTTGTAATCAGCATTAGAGGTCAAATTGGCACTGAAAAAACAAAAGTAAGGTGCATCAAATTGAATAGGTACCTAAGATTTTTTGTCAAACTAAGTTCAGCCTTACGGCCTGAAGTTACGATTTTCTAAATCTAAATTTCAAGCCATTATTCTATTATAATAAATGCATTAATGTGGGCTTTATTTCTAAAAAATGCTCTTATATAAAAACAACAAAAATTTAGTTAATATACGTGAAATAAATTATATAACATTTAATATAAATAAGAAAGGTCAAGGTTTCGAATCAACTAAGTTCTCGAATAAAAAACAAACAGAATGAAGTGTAAGAAGAAATAATATATAATATGAAGAAATAATACATAATATGTAGAGTATAAACTAATATTATTTATGCGAAAGTTTGTGAGGATATTTGTTGGATTTATTTAGTTGTTTTTGGTATTATTATATATATTATTTATTATTATTTTAGGTAATTATGTAGATATCTGTATGTCAAATTTCATTAAAAATATTCATAAGAAATTAATGAAGATACATAATTAGCTGGTTAAATACATGTACAAAAATAAGTGGGTAGTTGAGAAAGAAAGGCAACTTTTTAGAACTCTCTATATTAAATTTGATTTTAAATAGTTTAAGTAAATAATTTGTTAATGTACTTGTGCAAAATTGAAACCTAGACCTAATATCTGCCGGGAAAGTGTTTCTTGTTATAAAAATCACAATGGAATCTATTAAGGAGTCACTAACAGAAATGATGGAGACATTCAACCAGCGAATGACAGATTTTGAGGCAGACCTGAGCAAGGCGTCATCGTGTAATCCATCCAGCACATCCAGTTTGGCAGCAGAGTTCATGACATTCAGAGCTTTTACCCAGAAAGCTCTGAGTAGTCTACAGCAGCAAATGGAGCTTATTGCACGCAGTGTGGATGCTATGGAGATGCGAGGCCGGAGAAATATACTGCTTGTGCATGGGGTGGAGGAACAATCGGAAGAGGATATTGTTCAGGTACTCTCAAGCATAGTAAAAGATCGGTTCAAAATCAATGACTTTTCCAGCACTGCCATTAAGCGCTGTCATAGAATGGGGCAACCAGCAGCCTCACGAAAGCCTAGGCCAATTCTGGTTAAGTTCAACCAATCTGCAATCCGTGATGAAATATGGTTTGCTAAAACAACACTCAAGGGTTCAGGAATCACAGTGTCTGAATTTTTAACCAAATCAAGGCATGATGTCTTCATGGCTGCACGTGATAGATTTGGTATTTCAAAATGCTGGACCAGGGAGGGCTTCATCTTTGTCCTTGGGCCCGATGATGTCCGGTATCGTATACTGACAATGTCAGAGCTCAATGATATACAGCAAGTAACCATCAAGGAGGCTACAGCTGTCAAAACTACCACGAAGAGGACTCGACGTGCTGCTGCCATCAAAAAGTAATGTTCCATGCAGTTCTGCTTGTCATTCATTACGGCACATTCACTACGCAGGTCCGGTTTCTTGCGGGTAGGTAGGTAGCAAGCGCATGTCGTTCAACATGCAATATATCATACCTGCATATTAAAATTCCAAAAGTACCCTTTCAGCTTTAATAATAATCATGCGAGGTATTATATTTGTTAAAGTTACGTTTTTGCACCATTATATTGATATTCGTTCAGATGTCAAAATGTTCGCATATTAAAATGTCAAATATGACATCTGAATGCCAAGTTGTGTTCCATACTAGAAACGTCATAATTTCCAAGCCTAAAATAATTAATACAGCTAGTTTTTGTTTTTTCTTTACATAGTAAAATGTGTTATGCTAACTAATGTTAGTTAATTTAATATTTAATTATTATTTTATTTCGTGCTTACCCTGAACAGAAACCGAAATTGTGATATTTTTATTTTTTATTTTTTGTTACCACTCAACCGGCAGATGGTCTGAAAGATACATTAAACAGATTATAGCGAATAGATATTTACATTATTATTTTTCTTCTTTTGTTCTTTTAATTATTATTATATATTGTTGTTTATATATTAGTATATATTATATTAATATTTTTCTCATTATTTTGTTTATTAGCAGATATGTCAAATGTTGATTCAAATAGTGATATAGATCCAGATGATTATTTATCAATTAGTAGTTCTGATACCAGCTTCAACAGTTTTCCTTCGCTTGCGGAGTCTTTGTCTTGCCAGTTTTCCGATACTCACAGGAATATGAATGTTGTCCACATAAATGCCCAGAGTATTCCGGCTCACTTCCCTGATATGCTGGCCACTTTTGATTGTTCGAATATACATGCCATTCTAGTTTCAGAATCTTGGTTGAAACCTTGTCTCAATTCTATCTCCTATGATCTTCCTGGTTTCCGACTGGTAAGAAATGATCGCGCGTTGGGCGGTGGCGGTGGTGTTGCTATTTATCTGCGAGAGTACATTCCTTATTCTATCCTAAGCATGTCCCCACAGCCCCCACCGTCGGACGCTGGTGAGCATCTTTTCTTGGAAGTTGTGCTTAACCATACCAAAATTCTTCTTGGTGTTTATTACTGTCCTTCACTTCGAATTAATTTCTTTGACTCATTAGAAAACATACTTGAACAATTTCTTCCAACATACAACCATACTATTATTATGGGAGACTTTAACACTTGTCTTCTTAAAGATGATTTCCGCGCTTGTTCACTTCGCTCCCTTGTAGGCTCCAAAAATTTATCTATTCTTCCTCTAAATGCCACCCACCATTTTCCAAACTGCATTCCTTCCCTTCTTGACTTAATCTTTGTTTCATGCACTGAACATGTAGCCAAACATGGTCAATATACAGCTGATGCCTTCTCTTATCATGACCTTCTTTTCCTTTCTTACAAAATTCAACCACCTAAACCTAAGACCAAAATCCTTATGCAGCGAAATTTTCGGACTATGGACGCCAACGCTTTGCTGGAGGATGCGAAGAACTTAGACTGGAATCCACTCGTGAATAGCACAAATGTTGATGAACAAGTTCAAATTTTTAATAATATAATAACTAACCTGTATGATAAACATGCACCCATTCGAGCAATTAAAATAAAACATCGCCCTTCGCCTTGGCTGACTGATGAAATAAAAATGTTACTGGCTAAAAAAGCCAAAGCTAAATCACGCTACAGGTGTCGAAAAAGTACTCTGGATTGGGAAAAATATGTCGAAATCAGAAATCACTGCAATAAGGTGTGTAGGAATGCTCAACGCCGACATATTCATAGTTCTATTGAAAATGGTGATCCGGTTAAAATTTGGAAATTTCTGAGATCGCTGGGGCTTGGAAAATCGCGTTTGAACACTTTGCCGAGTGATCTAAATATAGATGCACTCAATGATTACTTCTCATCTACTCCTAAATTTGATGATAATATAAAAGCATCGACAGTACGATTTCTCTCATCCCTTCCGAAGCCCGATTGTTCTCCCTTTGTTCTTAATCAAGTTACTGTCAGTGACGTTAAGAAGAGCATAATATCAATCACGTCCAATGCAGTGGGCAGTGATTGTGTCAGCCGTAATATGATCCTTCCAATCCTAGATCAAATTCTTCCCACAATCTGCCACATCCTCAATACCTCAATTGAAACTGGCGACTTTCCGACAGTGTGGAAAGAAGCCCAGCTTACACCTCTACCTAAAAAAAATAACCCCACATCCTTTTCTGAATTTCGCCCTATATCCATTTTACCATTCCTCTCTAAAGTCCTTGAGCGCCTTGTACATTATCAACTCAGTGCTTACCTGACAAAAAACGATCTCCTTAATCCGTTCCAATCCGGTTTCCGTCCCGGTCACAGCACGAGTACAGCTCTGGTTCATATTACGGATGACATACGGCTAGGCATGGAATACGGCAAGGTGACGGTACTTGCATTGCTTGATTTTAGCAATGCATTTAACACCGTCGACTTTGATGTAATGCTCAGTATATTGTGTTCTCTTAATGTATCTCCTGATGCAATTGATTGGTTTCATAGTTACCTGTGTGGCCGTCGGCAGCGCATTCATATCGAGGGTCAATGCTCATCGTGGTGTAATATAACTGCCGGCGTACCACAGGGCGGCGTTCTTTCTCCTTTACTTTTTGCAATTTTTATAAATACGATTTCCAATGGACTCTCTTCTTCCTTCCACCTATATGCAGATGATCTTCAGATTTATACTCAGGCTCCTGTAGATGGACTGACAGCGGCTATTGACTCAATCAACAGAGACTTGTGCCACATATGTGATTGGAGTAAGGCGCACGGCTTGGCAATTAACCCTACAAAGACTCAAGTGCTTGTGGTTGGGGGACCTAGAATGAATGCCAAATTTCAATTGTCTCAACTTCCCCAAGTTTTTTGTGATGGCTCCGTTATTGAATATAACGATCAAGTAAAAAACTTGGGGATAATCATAGATAGGAATCTTTCCTGGAACCCACAGCTACAAGAGCTTAGTCGTAAGGTATATGCTGCAGCCGGCTCCTTACGAAGATTGCGTAACTTTCTTCCCATTCCTACAAAAATTTCCCTCGTGCAATCGCTTCTTTTTCCCATCCTTGACTATGCTGATGCCAGCTATCTAGATCTCACCGAAAACCAACTGAACAAACTTGAGCGCCTTCAAAATTTCTTTATTAGATTTATATTTGGCTTGCGCAAATATGATCATGTGTCCGAGTTTCGCACTAAGCTCAAGTGGTTAACAGTCCGCCTTCGTCGGTATACTCATATTCTTTCCTTACTTTTTGCTATTCTTTTTTCTCCTTCTTCCCCTTCTTATCTTAAAGATCGTTTCGGGTTTCTTTATGAGTCTCATTCCCGACTGTTGAGATCATCGGAAAACTTAAAGCTGAGTACGCCGATCCACACGACACGCTATATGGACCAATCCTTCGCCGTTCAAGCAGTGCGCCTGTGGAACGCGCTGCCATTGACCATAAGGCAAGCAAAGACATCTCATTCCTTTAAACTACTTGTGAAGGAACATTACCTAAATTCTCTGCAATAATTATAAATAAATATATTTGTATCGACATGTATATATATATATAAATTTTATGTATTTAATTTCTTTTAATAAGATGCCGTACACCTCCAACTACCAAAATCTAAATCTAAATATTAATGTATTCCATCCAATGGTTGTCTGGAAGAGATCGCCGAGTGCGATAAGACCGCCAATTGTACTTTTAGCCTATGATGTACTATCTAAATTAAATATAGTGTACAATAAAGCATATATAAATAAATAAATAAATGTATTTATTCAATAAAAAAAAGACATTTAAAAACAGATTTTACGCGGTTGCGCGGGGCAAAGCTAATAGTTAAAGACTTAAAACTCTACCATACACACGACCAGACACGAAGTACCAGTAGACCAACACTACGTTGACGAGGACGTTTTACAAGTCAACGACTTTGGTAATTTTATCAAGAGCACGTCGGGATATGCTTTGGCACTCGATCGAGATAATGGTCAATGCGAGAACGGTACCGAGCGAACCGGATGCGAATCCACTATCGGTCGGTGAAAGTAGATGTTACAAAAAATGCTCCCATTCCTTGTACTTGATATTTCATGAGACATTCACTTGAGACTGCTACAAAATTTAGGGTTGACAAGTCTGCATAGTCGATAATTTGTGCTTTCACACGTTTTTGTAGTTTTCATGGAAAGCATTTTTTTACTAAATCTATCTACCACTAGTCTGGCTTCGAAAGAATACCTCTTGTTTTTGAAATCGACTAGTTAATATATAAAATAATAAGTAATAATAAATAATAAGTTCAGACTTTCGACCTTCGACGACAAGAAAATTAAGACATTAGTATCTGCCGCAAATCTGGATCTAATATGCTATAAATTCAAGGCACAGATTATAAATAAAACTATATTCATATATATACGAATTAATACCTCCATGGTACCTTCACATTTTATTTGATTTCAAATTAGAATTAGAACTATAGAAGCTATAAACGTCCTTCAGGTTGCAAAACCGAAGCTGCGACCGTTCATGATTCACGCGAAAGGCGAACTGCCGTTATACCTATCAACTATAATGTGAACAGCGTGTGTGAGAATAAAGAGTATCGCTTAACTCTCGCAAATTAAAAGATGGCGTCCAAAATGTCAACGAAATGTCATTTTTGAGTTTGATGTGTCAACCCTATTGTAAATAGACTTTTATGCAGCGTGACCCGTTTCGACAGGGCGCGGATGTCACGTGACGCCTATAGCGGATATATTGTCAGTTTCATGACACAGTATTGAGCGATCACTGCTCGAATATGGAATATTCCAGCAGCGATCGGTCAATATCTGCTTTAATATCTTGAGGAAGCCTGGCACGTAAACATTGTAGGGAAACTTGCGGCTTTGATGTCGAAGGAGAGTTGGTGACGGCGCTCACCCTTGGTCCATTAATATTACTTACTCGTTTCATTCGACGAGCAGGTCGTTGGCCTCATGGTTCCGCCTGTCCAGTGGACTCTGCGCTCGTTACCTCGAAACTTTAATTGATTCAAAATGTATGCCCAGTAATGTCGATCATAATTAAAAAGTTAGTTTGCGAACCGGTTTCTATCCCTTATAAAGCAGAAAATATTGTAAAATTAACTTCTCCTTTTGAAAAGTCGGTTATAAAATCTCAACGAAGCTAAAATATTACAGGATAGAGTGGGCTACTTTTCATCCTGTAATAATCAACATGGGAGCTTTTATCCACTGCTTTCGCCTTCAAGAGCCTCAAGAATCAAGCCTTTAAGAATTTGAATCTTCATCTATGTTTGCGTTTTAACTAACGATAGACAGAGACAGGATATATAACGGAGACACAGATTATATTAAATAAGATTGGATGGAGTACAGGAATAGACCTACTTTGAACAAACGTTACCAACAGCCATCCAATAATTGCTCAATATAAGGTCGAAATTAAGGTTTAAATTGTATTTTTTACTGCGTCGTTCTTATTTCCTACAATAAATATGAAATATAAATTCCACAGCCAGTGCTAATATGGTCAAGTAAACTGGAAACGTTGTCCTCGCCGAATGTGGGTACAAATTTTAAGTGCAAATTAAGTTACTTGGCGACAATTCAACCAAATCACCCTGCTATGTCGAAAGCTTGGCGACCTTTGAAGTATGATGTTGTCTCAATTAATTACACCCAATTTTAGAGTCGTTAACCTTAACGAGCCCACTATTGGGCTTCGGCCTGAACATAAGCCTTACTGGATATAATCCGAAGATATCTCAGATTTAAAGGAGTGCTTTCACACAGCTCTGAAATCATGAAGCGCTATGTTCCAGGCCTTACAAAGCTATGTTAAAATCTAGGCCTTAAAAAACTGTGTTTAATTTTTATGTAGCGTTTTAAAGAACCGTTCAAATCTTATCGAATCAGCACTTATTGAACGCTACATACTGGATATAAAATTACCGTTATCACCGTTTCCAAGCCACTTATCAGGAGAAAGAACGGCGAAAAACTCCCCGGTTTTTCTTTTTGCAGTTGGTAGAGAAATACTTTATTTACATATAATTGCTAGCATTATGGTCTTTATTCATAATAATATCCTCACGCCTTCCCACAAGGGTCCCCGAAGGGGAGTAGGCAGAGGTGTATAGGTAATACCACACACCCACTTTCCGGCACAGATATATTTAAGGTGCCAACGTAACAGATAGCGAGCCCATTGCTGTCTGTTACTCAAGCACGACTAAACATACATACGCCTTTGAATTTCTCGCGAGGTTTTCCTTCATCGTAAAGCTCGTGGTGTGTACTTAAGTTCTGAAAAACAGTCGGGATTCGGGATCTCGCGATCTTTGTGTCGCAGGCGACTACTCCAACCACTCGACCACCCTGTGTTAAGGCGTGAGGATATATATTATTATATGTCCAGTATTTCGTTAGAACTATGTATTCATAATATTACGACTCTATTCTGATAAAAATAAAATTCTCAATGGGGCTTCTACGTGTTGGATATGTCCACGCAACCCTTATAAAGGAGCGGGCCCTTTATGGGCCCGAGACGATTTATGAGGCACGCAATAATAATAACTTGATTCGGATTCAGGATGTTGAGAATTCATTATGTTGATTAGTTCTAATATATTTTGCGTTTCTTTACGTTTATTTCTAATAGCTACAAAAAATTATCACGTGAAGATAGATTGAAGAAATACAAATACGATATACAATACGAAAGTCTGGAAGAAGATGCATTGAAGAACGACGATTGAAGACTACGTTTCAACTAACTAGATCAAATCGATCAAATACTCTAGGAAGTGAACGTCAAGAGTAATCGAAATCAGCGAGCGAAGAAAGATAGAAATTTTAAAGTTATGAGAGATATAAGATAATTAAAATAGCAAAACATGTAATTTTTTTTATGTCGAAACAGTGCTAGTCGTTATCTGACAACCGTATTGACGCGCACATAAAATATATGTGATTTCATTTCGTACATTGCAACTATTATAGTTGGAATCGTTTCCAAACAGCAATCACTAAGTCACGATTTGCACAATGGCATACGTGCGATTCGTAATTGCAATTAAACATTTTTTATTGAATAACCTTTGCGGAGACGACACGATCGACGTTACATCGTGAGGTTTAAAACATTCGCTTATACCTATATTTTTATAATATCTGATTATGAGTGAATGATAGCCAAGGTTTTTTAAGCACCTATGTTTCAACCTTTAACTTATGCCATAGATTGCTAGACGTATTTTTTGTGACTACTGTCTAACATATGTCGTTTAGCACTTAAAATAATCACACCAAGTAACCAGAGATAGTAGAGCGTCTGTTTCTTTCACTATATTTTAATTAGCGGTTCCTAAGTGGAGATCTATCACACAGCTTACTGCGTGAGAACCGGTGTGATGATATGTATTAAAAATGATTGATGGAACTGCGATTTGTGCATCTTTATGTCAATTATTGGATGCTTTGCCTCGGAGAGCACCCGACCCCAGTTGCTCATAGAAAAACACAAAAATTACGATATTTTACCCTTGAGTATAGCGGTGAAGAGAAATATATATGTTTGAGTATTCCCGTACAATGGTAACTAGCTGCGCCACGCGATGTTACCTTCAGTAAAAGGGCAATAGCATAATCCAGTATACAGTACTGCGGGATATATTATGATAACGTTTATGCAAGATTTTATCATCAGTTTGCTACGCTAAACCGATGCTTACTGCAAACGCAGCCTTAGTTTGCAGTTGTGATACAAGTTTGACGTTTGACATAGTGATTTCTTTGTCTTTCTTTTTCCAAATTTAGGCATTATTACATCATGCTGTTTAACGATTATGAAAATAATTCTTTAACCGTTTAGAGGTAGTAAAATGTACAACTATTTATAGTTTTATAATAGTATAGATTCGGGATAACTTTCTAACGGTCAATACAATATATTTAATTGGTTAGCCAAAGTACAATAAACAGCCAATCACTTAAGCAATTATGAAATGCTTTTTTTGAAAGTACTATTATTTGGATAAAACTTGTCCAAATGCAATTTGTCGGTGCTCGTAATCAACACTTGAGGCGAAAGGCAAAACGATTTGGAGCTGAAAGCTGAATTAATTTAGTAGTGTATACTATAGTGAAAAATACTGACTTTCAGTCTTGCAACAAAAACTAAAAGTTCTTGCAATTGGGTAGTGAGCATCGCTTAGTTAAAAAGTTTCGTGGTGATGGCGAGTACGCATGGAGACGCAATCCCATGCAATAAATTTCTTCTTACACCTATGTATTGGGTCTTCCTTATATAAATAAATAATATCCTCACGCCTTCCCACAAAGGTCTCCGAAGGGGAAACCAGAGGTGTATAGGTAGAACCCACACACCCTCTTTCCACCAGAGATATTTTAGGTGCCAACCTGTTAGATGGCGAGTCCATCGCCCTTACTCTTTTTCTTTTCTCACTATAATGCTCGTAGTGTAAAGAGTCACTGTACTGAAGTTCATAAAACATTATTCAGACCAAAGAGATTGAATTGATATACTCATGAGCCTATTAAACCACGCCAAGACGGCTCTTGTTTGAATAATCATATCCGTAATCTGGCAGTATACGACATATGCGCTTATATAATGTGTCCTTCTTTTCAGAAACCTGCCTATAAAACACGAACTCCGCTTAAACATGCTTGGTGTGACACTTTTTTCATGTTTAATAAAGTCATAAAACTCAGGCAATTAATCAGTAATCAATTCGATTGGCTAGATTTGGGAAAGTAGCTGAAATGCTACTTTCTACAAATAATTGAATAATAGAATTCCGTTAGTCATTCGTATTTCTACTTGCAGTTGTCTCTGCAGCATTCCATTTATTTCAAGAATCGGATCAGGCCAAAGAATATTAGTTACTACATCGTAGGTAAGTAGGTACATAATGCACTGATGTTTTTTTTGTGGGATTTGCATAGTTTTTCGCTCATGTGGACGTAGTTGCTGACAAGCTATATATACATATATTTTTACATAATAAAGGACTGAAGTGTATGCTATTCTATTGTAACTCAACTTTATCTTTGCTACGTAATTTTGCACACTTCTACCAACCATTGTGTTCACCATTAATTGTACTATAGGATAGCTCCTTCACATGCAACCTTCAGATCCGTATCGTATACCGTATCAGATTATTGTTAGTGTATAGATAGTACCATCCACGAAGACGCGCCCCACCATTCTTCCCTATGGTAAATTGTGTTACCAACCACTAACGTTTGAGTATTATCGGTACACATTGACTACCTATCATAGGTAGTATATAACTGCACTCATAATGAGTGCACACGCACACTACAATTAACCCCTTCGACTAAAAGTTAGTGGGGCGCGTCTTCGTGAATGGCACTCTCTCTATATATATATAACTTGTTTATGTAATATTCTGGCTGAGAAAATGTAATTCATCTACATTTTGTTTTCGTTATCAACTATCACTCGAGTCATAGTCGAGTATTTAATCAATGTCGCTAAAGGATGGAGCAAACGATTGGAGAAGTATTTCTGCGTACTCAGAGAAATACTTGGCGTATGTATGTATGTACATTAAAGTACTGACACTCTAAAGTTCAGATAAAAATATGCATACAATACCGTTGGAGCAAGCAACATAAAATAGAAGCATGTTATTAGAACAATACCGATTCGAATAGAAAGCGAATGACATGGATTTATGCCGAAACATTACGTCATTTTAATTGGCCGGTTAGTAAATAAGTATCTAGTACTTCTATTCATAGCTGAGGGATCTCCAAAACAAACGCTGTTCATTCGTGTGAGTTTCACAAGTGAAAAGTGATGATAAGTACAATAGTTATTGTCTAGCGGTAGATCAGATAGCTAATGGAGATTTGGAGGCTACGGAACATTGTTAGGGCTGAAATAGCGAAACATGACATTTGCTATACAAGCAGAATCGAAGGGTTTTTTGGTACTTTCCTGCATTGCATTGTTAATGGTAGTTATGTAAAATTTCTAAGTTAATCTATTTCATGCTACAAAATTTAAACTTCCGTATGCTTTTTCGTAATACTTGATCAATTGAAATGCAATTTGGACGTTATATTGTGATGAAATATGCGTTCGCGTAATTCTACATAGGCTTCTACAAAATCGGCGCCATTTTTTGGACGGCCACACTACAAATTATTTTAAATGTGTACTTTCTTTTGTTCTAAAATGTTATCAGAGTGAGCTACATACATCGTATAAGGTTTTATCTATACTAATATTATAAAGAGGAAAGATTTGTTTGTTTGTTTGTTTGTTTGTTTGTAATGAATAGGCTCCGAAACTACTGGACCGATTTCAAAAATTCTTTCTTCTTTGGAAAGCTACATTATCCCCGAGTAACATAGGCTATATTAAATTGGACCCGATAGGTGGCGCTGCGATCGAGTTTCAAGAATTTTACCTTTTTACCCGGGCGAAGCTTTCTGTGTGTTTCTGTGTGTCTTAAGCTAGATTCGAGAATGGTTTAGATTTACAATTGGACCCAATAGGTGGCGCTGCGATCGTGTTACGGGCAATTTAACTTTTTCACCCGAGCGAAGCTGGGCGGGACAGCTAGTTACGTTAATAAATTCTCAAATATTCTAGAAATATACACGGTCACAATGCGATGGTCTGTCTCCGTCTATCAGGTACGTTTACATACGCTTTTTATTATTATCAGACGCGTGCAGACTTTCACGATTCCTTTAATTATGGTATCACAAATCACTGTAGGTACTTAAGTTCAATAAACTAAACGCTACCGATTGGATTGGAACCTGTTTATTATGACTTACAAACCTAACTATTAAAACACGCTCACTACGCAGTCTCCCCCAATAAGCAGATTTTATTCAAATAATTTCCTGGCCTTTGAGTATAGCTTTTAAAACGATAAAGATATTGAACTTGAACTTAGTATGAACGATTCCTTGGTGTTCTATTGCAAGGTCAACATGTAATTTAATTTATATATCGACCAAGCTGTTCAAATACGCCGTGTGTAAACCGCTCACTAAATGAGTCTGCTTTCAGGTTACCTAAAACAAAAACCATAAGCCTACGCCATTAGTGCGTCTACCTTTAAAAGGCTCGTGTCCAGTAGCCCACTATAACGTTTACCTAATGTGTTTTATTGAGCATTCTTATCTTTATATATATAATTCTTCTGTGAGTGTGTATGTCACTGAACTCCTCCTAAACGGCTGGACCGATTTTAATGAAATTTTCTGTGTGTCTTCAGATTGATTTGAGAATGGTTTAGAGTCACAATTGGACCCGATAGGTGGCGCTGTGATCGTGTTTTAGGGCATTTACTTTTTTCACGCAAGCGAAGCTGGGCGGGACCACTAGTTGTTGTATAATAATAGATATATTACGATCATGAATATCTTGTTGGAAAAAATCTACTTACTCTAAATAACACTATTGGATACATTGTCAACGATTTCTGAAGCACGAATGTCGTCTATTGAATTATTCTGAAAATTCTTTTTTTATGTTTAAACCTCGTGGCGCCGCTAATCACTGTACTTAAGTTGAGAAAAATAATTATGTACGACATTTTTTTATTGCTTCATAAGGTACACATCTCAAGTAGGTAATCGCCGCATTTTGAGGATTCCACATACCAATGTGTAATTACAATTCCAATCACGCTATGTTGAGTGTTGAGTATTTTATTTCTCACAGTGAGCCTGATTCGTTAGGAATAGGTTCAATATCCTTTCAGAGTAATTTGGCAAATTGGAACATGCGCCTGCGCCGATTAAAGAACGCCTATTCCTAGTCGTAAATTTCATTGATCCTAGTATTGTCCAATAGTTTTAAAGGGTTGTATGGATGCAAATGTTCGTTAGTTGTTCGGAAGCTCATCAGGTAGTCGGAAGGCGTCGAGCCGGGGTCGCCGACCGTGTTCGGGCAGTCGCGGCCGTTCGTTCACTTACCTCATACCTACCTAGTGCCTATTTACACTCGCGGCCAAGGTGAGGGACACGTCCAATCTCCGTGGAGATACTAGAGAAGAGCGAAACATGACTAGTTTTATTGACCTCAAGTGTTTTTGTAAGCTTTGTTTGTCAGTGCTTTTCATTTCGATTTTGACTGTAATCCGATACGCTTTTGGTAATAACAAAAACTCTTCGGCTTATATTAAATCGTTTAGAAATAGACCGTTACTTAGTTCAAGAAATTCGAATTATCCGTTATGTCCAATATCAGTAACAATTTTCCTAGACCAATGTGACTTAAGTTTCATTTTTGAACTTTATTTATTATAAAAGTGTTTTACTGAGTTACTTAAGAATCATTCGTGCAAGCATTTCAGTTTCTTTCCTATTCACAAGACCACGTCACGCTCTCTGTGGTAATGACGTCGAGTCGTGCCCCAGTTCGCTAGCACCCGTATATTTCCCTTGAGACGCGGCTTATGCCAATATTATGTGCCTAATTAACTTATACATAAGAAACTATGACAATCTTCTAACAATGCAACCGTGCCGCAATGTGCCCGATGCGAGCTTCCATAACTGCGCCATTCAACATTTGTTTATCTTAGTTCTGCCAATAACGATCAATTCTTTTATAATGTTAATGATGATTTCAGTATTCGAGAGTACTCAAAACCGGCAAGGATATATGAAGGGACTTATAAACGAAGATGCTTAGCAAAATAAATAAATACTGCTGGTACTGCCCTAGTTACAGCACTGCTTTCACATATATTTTTTTTTGTCATCTAAGGTTTTCATTTCGAAACTGAAAACAAATATGGTCCAGTCACCTGACTAGCATCGTTATACGACATGATAGAATGTGCCCTAAACTTGGGTCCGTTAGATAGGGCCATTAAAATACAAGTTTTAAGTGAGATACCGGCCGGTTACGAGTCTCCACCTCGCTGTCTGTGAGTGCTTGATCAAGACTACTTCTTAATAGGCTATAGATAAAAGACAAATTTAAAGGGCAAGTGGAATGTTTAAGCAAAACGTGGAAATATTTATGGGAACGTTGAACGTGCGTTTAAGAATTAGGGAAGAGTTTTTCTTCCGTCTAAATTATTACGCTCACATTGTAGAACGGCAGAAAATCGCGTTTGAAGACATAGTAGTTATGGATTTAGACGCAAAACTACTGAACGTTGATTCGTATGAAATTTACATACTATATGTATTACATACGTCTCATTGAATTTCTTCTCAAATGTACGTAGGTTTTCTCTCAATGTTTTCCTCCGCCTAGGTAGTGGTCGTAGGCTAGGTCGTGGCTAACTGTGTGACTAATTAATGTAACTTAGTATTGAGAAAAAAAATTGTACAGCCGGAATTCGAACTTGTAATCTTTGTGTTTCAGGCCCATTCGGCCACCACGTCTTATTTTCAGCCCGAAATAAAATTCCATAGAAAAAAAAACCAATGAAATGAAATGAAGTTACTTTTGGGTAGGTTAAGCTTCAGGGCACTGCTTGTTTATTCATAAAAGTCTCATAATAACAGTAAAACTATAAAATAGATGCGATAATGCCTGCAGTACTTGTAAGCTGTGTCGCAGAAATTAACGCTCATTCTCGAAGATATTTTATATCAAACTCGAAACCACGGAGCAAGTATTAAGAATGAGGATGAAGCGAAAGAGGCATTTGGGTTTGGAAAGAACTGAGGCTCTACTCTCTCTGCCTACCCATGAAGGACTGGCGATGATGATACATATAAGCAAAACCTACGTTAGCCTTAATTAATAATGATTATTTGATGGAAAGTATGAAATGTAATAGATCGCCCGCTGCTTAACTGCGTATAAATTGATTTGCAACCGTGTTTAGCAAGATACTTCATGTAACAGTATGTCGGATAAAATATATTATCGTTTTCTTCGTAGCTTAGGATAACCAATAATATATTATATACATATAGACTTTTGTGTCGTATTTGATGACTAAATAGGCGATGCCCTCTCTAGCGCCTAACTGAATACTAATTTTTGACAGGTTGATTGTAGACGCATGACTCACATTATCTTTTACCTGTATTCCATATTCAAATTAAATTTAGAATCAGGCTTCCACTTTTAAATTTCAATAGATAAACACTATTGAAATTTAAAAATGGAAGAGTTGTCTAACAAAAATGTGTCCGGAGGTTATCATTATTTCTCCAATAAAGCTTTTATATTGAACGGCAAATTAATGATCCTTTGAATAAGCCATATAACACAGGATTATAAAGCTTAATCGAGTCGCAACTATGGGTTCATCCAAGTACATAAAGTTGTTTATGGCGCGGCGGCCGGCTAATGTCAACGACTAGTATCGCGATAAAACACCGGTGAATTGCCGCTACACGTGTCACACCGGTTGCCGGGAACGTGCCTAATGCCTACGGTTGTATTTTATCTAAGTTATGTGGTGAGGGAAACCGGTAATTATGAAAACTGTCCGGCGATTGAAACGAACTGATTTATGATTCATGAATTATGTATCTCCTTGTTGGCGTTGAATAAAAATAAGTCAATTTACGAATACAAGTTACCCTTTATTATCTATGTATTTCGAATGGATAGGGTAAAAGCCGGATAGTTGCCCTACTTTTCATAAAAGCTGTATAATTCCAAAATATATATTTATTAAGAATAATTCGATGTTTATTTCAAAACATAGATCTTTAATCTTTCATAACAACCCATTTTTGTAAACATAATTCATATGCATTTCGAGTAAATCCTGTTTGATTTGACCTCTTAAAAAAGGGATAGTTGCCTACTATAGCGGATAGTAGCCTAATGCTAAAAATGCTTCGGGGGATACTTGCCTCATGTAAGGATAGACGCCTCTCTATATTTCTTTTAGATAAGTTTCAAGTAATTTTAAGTAATCAGCCTTTATTATTTACTGAGATCCTTTAATTATTAAGTACTAATCACAATATTAATTAACATTAGAAAACAGTGTTCTAACGTTTTACACTATAAAATTACTTCAAATTTTAAATTAGATTAGTTAATAGTAAATTTATCTTAAAGATAGAAAAATATGGCATCAACTGAAACTTTTTTATTCATATTTCCGATTTCTAAATTAGCGTTTTTCACTTTTAATATCTTTACAGTGTCTCTGGCCGATTTTTTGCCTTTTTTTCCTTTGATTGGTAGTCCTTAAGTGGCTTTTCCTCTAAGTTTTTCCAAATTTACAGCATTCTCTTCATCTTCAATGTCAGCACTATAAATTTGTATTCTTCTTTTTCTTGAAGCTCTTCCTTTGATAAGTTCAAAGAAATCTGTGTAATCAGATTCCGTTTCACTACTGGTAATATCAATATTCTTTTTGGTCTTTTGCTTTTTTCGAGGTTGCCCTCTTTTCTTCAAGATTATTTTGCTATCTACTGCTTTATAATTTTCTTCTTTCGTTATTTTGTTTGTTTTCTTTATTTTTTTTTCATTATTCTTCTTCTGGATAATTTGTTCGTTGGAGTTGAATATTTCTGCAGATTGTTTAGGCTTTTAGACATGTTTAGCTGTATTTTTGATATAGTTGTTGATTGATGTAGAAATTTAGATGGCGTTTCTTGTTGAAGATCTTGGTTCTGTAATTCATTTAAATATATCAACGATGACAAGGATACCATCATATATGATGGTTCAGAATATAATTTTATAAGTTTAAAAGAGCACCTGAAGAAAAAAAAATATTTTGTTCGTTAAAGAATGTATAGTTCCAGATAGTTGCCCCTAGGGCAACTATCCGCAGGAGTAAAAAGGGCAACTATCCTTTTTGATACGGATACTTGCCCTTCCTATTTACAAAATAAATAAAATCTATTTAACAATAAAACATAATAAACAGTGTAATTTAAACTCTAATGCATGTAAAGAAACAAAAAGTTGACTGAAATTCCAATTAATTACAAAAAAAATTAATAGAAATGACTTACCAATATAATTTTGACGCCTGTCAAAGTTACGCCGAGGAAGATTTTTGCTCACACAGACAAAACATGTGCGCTTACCTTAACGGTTTAGATGAAACTGAGGTCTGTAGGGGGGACACTTCCAATCATAATCAAACGCTAATGCCACCAACATATCTAACATGGTGTATTTAAAACTGAGGCATGTATCCCTCTGAGGCAACTATCCGGCTTTTACCCTACAAAGTTGTAGACCTCATTTCATGTGCCCGAAGGTCGATTCCTATCAACAAAATATAGAATCCAATCAGACTCCAAAAAACTACATTTAGTTTAGCCGCAGTACAAAAGCCATAGCTATAATCTCACTACTTTTCGTCAGGATAAATGGTACCATTTATCTTTGGGTAAGTATAAGCTGTTCCAAAATTTACTCCAAGCCATTGGCGTCATCATCATCATCACTTAAACTCAGAAATGTGAAAAAGTATTTATAAAACTATAGTCAACTAGTACCTATCTAGAGTAGCTTAAGCAATCGGCTGCATAATTAAAAATGTAGGGTCAAACGTTCGCGGTCTGCAACAATGAGTTTATTCTAAACTTAAATATGAACTTTACAGTGACGAAAAACATCGTGATGCAAACCTGCATACGCCTAAGAAGAACACAGTGACAGACTCCCCAGTGACAGATTGTTACCGACGAAAATAGGGCCTTCGAGAAGAAGACGAGAAGGCGTGGAGGTGGTAATAGTATTTTTGAGAGTTTAAAAGTAATGGAAAATATTTGTATTGTTTCCAGGAGATGGAAAACGTTCTCGACGAAGACACAGAAATGACAGACTGGCTGATCGAGCGGGACTCCAAGTCAGGAGTGGTGCTTCACGACAGACTGATGACAGACGCAGCGCTAGGCGCCGCGCCCATCAAAACAGAACACTCCTACAGTCTCCATTCAGATGTCGAGTCAGCGCCGTCCTCACCACATCATACCAAAGTTGACGGTGAGTTTATAGCAGAGGAATGCGATTCGTCTACGGATAAGTAGGATAAGATAAATAAATATTTCATCAAGTTTCAAGTCGGATTTGCGCGGAAATAAACATTTCCGCGCAAATCCGACTTTGCTATAGTTTTTTTTTACGCTAAGTTATACACTCGGATTATAGTATACCTACTCAATTTGACATTTGTATGTGTGTGTGTGTGTGTATAGACCAAAAAGTTTACTTTGTAATAATAATTATAATTATTTTTATTTAAAAATACCTACAATTGAATTTTGTACTGTAGTAGACAGATCCTTTAGTTTAGAACTATCGGAATTGGATAGTTCGACACCGCCCTGTCAAGTGTATTTCGCAATGGTATTTCCGCTTTCGAATGATTTTTTTTTGACGAAATTTAACAACGTAGTTTTCATTTCCTTACACCGATAAAATGTTTGATGAAAAATTTACAGGCGGAACAAATATGTTGGTTCAGGTGCGTGAAGCGAGGTAAAATTGTATAATACAGCTTGACTATCGCACTGGCGACGAGTATTATAACACAGTAATGTGCCATGTAGTTTAATCTCAAGGTCGATTGAACTAAATTATGGTAACCATATACATTAAAGTAAAGCCGTGGTGGCCGAGTGGTTCGAGCAGTTGCCTGCGACACAAAGATCGCAAGTTCGAATCCCGACTGTACCAATGAGTTTTTCTGAATTTAAGTACAGTGATTAGTCACACCACGAGCTGTACGGTGAAGGAAAACATCGAGAGGAAACCTGCATACGTCTGAGAAGAAATTCAAAGGCGTATGTATAGTCGTGCTTGAGTAACGGCGATGGACTCGCCATCTGTCACGTTGGCACCAAATATACCTCTGGCGGAAAGTGGGTGTGTGGGTATTTATTATCTATACACCTCTGCCTACCCTTCGGGGACCCTTGTGGGAAGGCGTGAGGATATATTATATTATTATATTATAAGTATAGGTTATTCATATTTCTATACAACAGCTAGCTGACCCGCCCAGCTTCGCCCGGGTGAAAAAGTAAAATTTCCTGAACGATCGCAGCGCGACCTATCAGGTCGAATTGTGAATCTAAACATTCTCGAATCCACCTTAAGAAACAGAAAATTTCATAAATATCGGTCCAGCCGTTTACCAAATAGCACTGCATTAGGTATAGGTCTTCTTCAACCGTCTTACAAAAAAGTGTGTTTTCAATTGTGTTTTATTTTTTATGCTTGTTAAGTCTGAACTCGGTAATCTATGATCCAATTTATTTTTTTTGTTTTGGGAGGGTAAGTTCCCTCTTGGTCCCATTTAAACTTGAATGAAGCTGTACGTGTTAATCCACCATGCTGCTAGTTCAGCAATACCAGCTACCATAAAGTTTGCAACGACACAAGTACGTGAGATATCTATTGGAAATATTATTGTAAATCTAGATTATTTGAAGTACCTACGTGCCTATTGATACAGACTCAGCACTTTATCATACGTGATCCCTCACGGTTATCCCCTATATGTATATACATAGCATCACGCTGTCTCTCACGGGGTAGGCAGATAGAATAGAACACTACTTCTCGTTAGACTTACATCTTTATACGTATAATATTGTTTAATATTATAAGCCGTGGTGGCCGAGTGGTTCGAGCAGTTGCCTGCGACGCAAAGGTCGCAAGTTCGAATCCCGACTGTACCAATGAGTTTTTCTTAACTTAAGTACAGTGATTAGTCACACCACGAGCTTTACGGTGAAGGAAAACATCGAGAGGAAACCTGCATACGTCTGAGAAGACATTCAAAGGCGTATGTATGTATAGTCGTGCTTGAGTAACGGCGATGGACTCGCCATCTGTCACGTTGGCACCTAATATACCTCTGGCGGAAAGTGGGTGTGTGGGTATTACCTATACACCTCTGCCTACCCCTTCGGGGACCCTTGTGGGAAGGCGTATATTATTATTATTATTATTATAATATTGATATTTGTTTGTATTGATATTGATAATTAATTATTAATATTGTTATTCTATAAACAGCTCTCCCGAGTGGAAAATCCAGAACACAAAGAAATGTAGAAATATTCAATGTCATAGAATTTATAACCCAACTTCTTACAGGCTAAAGCCTAAAGTAAGCGCATCTTTACTCGTTTTTGTCGATTTTGGGAGTGAGGGATGGACCACTCCAAGAGACGTAGGCACAAAAATACAGTTTCCAATCCAACAAACCCTATATATGGCTATTTTAAGTAATAGATGCAATCGCAGTTACAAATCGAGAGAATTAGAGGTAGTAGGCGTACCTGGCTAGTAAAGCTAAGCTCCCTATCTCGCGAACCAATAGAGCTCTAAGCCGAGGCCCATAACGCCCACACATAGCTGTATTTGCATATCACCTACAAAGTGCCTAGCTGCAGGCCTTTGTTCGGCTAAGAAGCAAATTTTCCCGGAGATCACGCTACGTGAGACCGCTTAACAAAATAAAAAAGTTTCCTCGACCAGTATCCCCTGCTTTGATCGAGGAGAAGAGTCGAATTCGCTAATAGGTAAATTCTACAGATGTACTACTCAACAATATATTTAAAGTTATGTACGCGTACTGTATATCACGTTACTCCGGCCCGCTCAAACAAAAGTCAGTTTTCACAGCTGACGCGCGGCCATTGTGTCCAGTGACAACAATCAAAGCATCATTACCGCGTTACAACATTATCATAAAACGTTCAAATGTCAGGCGGTCACAGTCGTGACTTTTAAATCATAATATACTTAAATCATTATTGTACACGCTTTAAGTATGCAGATTATGTGAGTTTAATTATACGAATCGGTTTGCGGTGTGAAAATATCTTTACTGGTTAACGATGATATGATGGATTAAAAGCCTTTTTTAAATTTTACCAAGTAATGGGTAAAGAGATGGGCTTTTGAAGATGTTTTGAAGATGCACATTTATATAGATATGTTTTTATTTGAGTTTGCATTCCTCCACGTTTTACGCTAAATCATTTTACGGTAACTTACCAGTGGGGAGAGATAGAGTGCTTACCGGGTGTTTATTTCAATACTTATCTCTAGGAAGTAGTTCGTCGTATAAAAGTCTGATAGAAAAATATGTTTTGGTACTTGACTGTCAGTCTTCGAGACGAGTCTATCGCCGTTACTCAAGCCCGACAACATATTTACGTACATAAACTTATGCAAGTTTCTTTACGATGTTTTCATCATCATCATATCATCACGCATCAGTCTCTTCATGTTTTCCTTCACCGTAAATCACTGGTCTATCAAACTTTACTTAGGAAGTTGTTATTGTCGTTTGCGGATGTAAGTTTTAGTTGTAGAAAACACACCAAACTAGATAATTCATCAATAATAGCCCCGCTCCGATTGAAGGTGAGCAGGCGAGGCGCCGGAAAACGATTTGACTACGTAAATATATAATATGTAAATTAAAGGTTTGATATGATCTATATTCAACTTTTGACTTTTTCAACGTGATTAAAAACTTTTTTAAAAGCAATTTGTATCTTCCGTGTATTTCGCATACTTTGGAAACCTAAAAAAATCTTTTTTAAGTTTTACTACTAACTTTTCAATGGTAACCGATACATTGTTGATCTCAGCTGCGCTACGACTAAGGTTACCAAATTTCTTTATAAAAAGGTGTACTACATTATTTTTGTATACATACTTTTTGAAATAAAGCAGGATCCTATGTGAAAATATTTATTTCCAATCTTTACTGTTTTGCGTAAAATTAAACATTTAGGCGTATGAATCATTGCTGAACTGTTATCGATACATCAAGTTGAAACACAACGCATGCCATTGTAAGAATACTTACTTATTTTTTTATTTAATTTTCCGATACCTTTTCAAACCTTTTTAGAAAAATTACTTGAGTTTTCTATAATAAGAAAGTGGGTAGCTCTAGCTACCTCAATCCAACTACATAGATACCAGGTGGTACCTAGTTGGGCTTAGAAATAATAGTGTTTTGAATACGGCATCTTAACGTTATTTACGAGTGTCTTTGTAATATCAGTTTAAGCGCTAGCGTGAATAATGTTCAAACCCATATCTTAATAAAACAAGCATTTGTCTTTAATTAGTTGCTACGGAACTTAATCGTATTCGCTGATTGTAACTCGTTGATTAAAATATATATTTTATGGTATAGCTCAGGTCGCGGGTTCGATTCCCGGGTAAGGATATTTGTGTGTTTTTCTTACCTTACGTTTAAGCTTTGTTTAGCTTGGAACTAGATAACTTTTAGGGTATTGTTATCCTATTGGTATTTTTATTATAAGAAAAGCTCAATAAGCTAACTTTTCAATAAGTTAACAAAAAGGTTTTCACTCTACGTTCTCCAACGACCCCGCGAGTTACTCAACTTGATGATAAGTATGTGAATATTTCACATTTAAATTATTACCTTCTAAATATTGTAATTTTTCTCCCAAAGACTTTTTTTTATTTTGTAAATATTAATTAAGCACAAATATTAAAATACGCTTATAATATTAAAATACACACATCTTGCAATTCAGACACTGCATTACGAATGTTTTGACATTTGGAAACAACTTTAATATGTCAAGTAATACCTGCTTGTGTAGCTATATAATTAGCATGAATGAAAAACGCAGTTCATTAGACACAGACAGACACATTAATTATGTATATTAGTATGGACTAAACTCAAATACTCTTTTTATATATAACTAGCGACTCATCCCGGGCGCATACATACGGTTGTTATAGAATTTCAATTGGCTATTAACTTTTTTAAATATCTATGTAGTACAGTGATTAGTCACACCACGAGCTTAACGGTGAAGGAAAACATCGACAGGAAACCTGCATACGTCTGAGAAGAAATTAAAAGGCGTATGTATAGTCGTGCTTGAGTAACGGCGATGGACTCGCCATCTGTCACGTTGGCACCTGATATACCTCTGGCGGAAAGTGTGTGTGTGTGTGGGTATTACCTATACACCTCTGCCTACCCCTTCGGGGACCCTTGTGGGAAGGCGTGAGGATATATGTATATATATATATATATATAATATCTATATATATATATATATATATATACATATATATATATATATATATATATGTCGGAATAAAACAAACCGCCTGGATGCTTTCATCAAAACAAAACCTAACCCCTTACACAGAATAATAATGTTTATTTCCAACTTGAATTTTATAACTTATATTTTTCCAAATTATAAATTACATACATATACTAGCAGACCCGGTCTCCTATATATATATATATATATATAGGAGATCCAATTTGTGAACTCACTCATCACGAAATCTCAGGAATTATGAGGCCGATTGACTTGAAATTCGTTAGGAGTATTCCTTACGCGGTATAGAGGTCAGCTAAGAATGGATTTTATGAAACTCCACCCGCAAGGTGGAACGCAGGGGCGTTAAATAAAAAAAAGTATTTCGACTCTCTATTGCTTCTGTAGGTATGAAACTTGGTCAAATATTATTTTTGGCATGATATTATTTTACAATGTAAAATAATATCATGCCTAAAATATAATAATAATATCATAAAAGCCCTAGCCACAGCAACGCGTGGCCGGGTCTGCTAGTATATGTATGTAATTTATAATTTGGAAAAATATAAGTTATAAAATTCAAGTTGGAAATAAACATTATTATTCTGTGTAAGGGGTTATGTTTTGTTTTAAAGAAAGCATCCAGGCGGTTTGTTTTATTCCGACTTTTTTAACAACGAGCGTAATATTTTCACCAATTAACACAAAACCTTAAAAATACACCTAAATCTTTCTCATAAATCACTCTGCCTATTGGTGAAAACCGCATGCAAATCCGTTCAGTACTTTTGGAGTTTATCGCGAACAGACAGATAGATGCGGCACTTTGTTTTATAATAATTAGATGTAGAATTAGTCCGTGACGGATACATTAACTTTATACTTGACGTGAAATGCTCTTAAATGTTTTGGGCAAATGCATTCCCCGAACGCAAAACTAAAAGCTAACCTTGGATACAGATGTACATACAATATAGAAGTTGCTTGTTATTGTAATAGAATAGGTTATATAAAAACTAAATGCTATTCGACCACACCTTAAGAGTTGCAGTTTTTAGATATTCAATGGAATTATTTTCTATGATGCATTGTAATGATTTTATTTTGAAGTATTTATTTTATATATATACTAGCTGTGCCCGCGACTTCGTCGGCGTGGCTTATTTTTTTTCAATAAAAAGTATCCTATGTTACTTTTAATACGTCCAAGAATATGTGTACAAAGTTTTATGATGATCGGTTAAGTAGGTTTTACGTGAAAGCGTAACAAACAAACTTACATTCACATTTATAATATTAGTAAGGATATATTTATTATTTTACTTTAACTTTTTTAAGAGAGGTAGGGCATAACGGGTTTCCCGTTCGAATTTGGAGCTGCCCGACTGGGGCAGGACCTCCACCTTATAGAAGTCCGTAGCCAAATAACACAATTTGTTGTGTTGTGTTCCTACGAGGTGAATAAGGTTTCCAGTAATGAGCTCCTTGGGGAGGGGGGAGGATTGTTACATTGTGTTGGAAGCAGAGGGATTAAACCCATTATGCTGCCAACACACTATAACTCTCCGAACACAGAGTGGCAACGCGCAAGTGATACTTTGGTATCGTGAGCGTAAATAGGCTACGGTTAAAAACGAAACAGCTAAAAAAAAAAACTTCTTTCAAGGGTCCCTATTGAATAGACAAAGATGTAAGTTATAAGACCCTGTTTTAGGCGGAGATATATTTAGCCAACGCCAAGAATTCGACATACTCGCCAGTTGATGTCGTTTTCGTCTTCAATTCCTACTTAAGCTCCTCAGGATGTTTCCTTCACTGCCTTAAGCCTATAGAAATTAGGTACATTTTACTTAATCAGGGCCAGCACGGACTTTTTACTATGAAAAACAGTATAGCACTCAAAACCGGTGTGCACGTGCGCTTAAGATGACAGGCTCGAGCCCAAGCAAAATATATGAACAACCTACAGACTTTCTTCAAGGCTAAAACTTACAAAATATGTTCCAAGATTTATTGTCATTTTTATTGATCATGTATACGATATACATGATCAATAAAATATGATTAAGACAACGATTTGATAAACGATAACGAGGCAGGAAAGAATTTGAAATGAAGTATGTACTTTCGTTTGTAAGCTACATAGCTATCGACCACGCGGGGAAATTGATGATTTAGGATAGTTTGGTAAGTAAATTATTTGTGGTGTTTGACTATGATCTTGTTACTTACAAAAGAATTAATCTACCGACATTTTATTGGTGAAGTCATAAATAAAAAAATCTATCTTAATATTTATAAATTACGTGTCACGTTATTTGTCCGCGATGGGCTCCTAAACTACTGAACCGATTTCAATCAAATTTGCACACCGTGTGCAGTTTGATCCAACTTAAAAGATAGGATAGCTTACATCACAATTGGACCCGATAGGTGGCGCTGCGATCGTGTTTCAGGAAATTTTACTTTTTCACCCGGGCGAAGCTGGGTGGGGCAGCTATATATTATAAAGAAAGACAAAATGTTGACCTTAGCTCTTAACAAAGATCGCACGTTCGAATCCCGACTGTACCAATGAGTTTTTCTGAACTTAAGCACAGTGATTAGTCACACCACGAGCTTTATGTTGAAGGAAAACATCGAAAGGAAACCTGCATACGTCTAAGAAGCAAATCAAAGGCGTATGAATAGTCGTGCTTGAGTAACGGCGATGGACTCGACATCTGCCACGTTGGCACCCAAAATATACCCTGGCGGAAAGTGGGTGTGTGGGTACTTCCAATACACCTCTGCCTACCTACCATACCACAATTTTTTTATATTTATAACGTTTAACTAAATTGGCACATAATAATTATTATTTATTGGTAGGTAGTATAGTATTAGTAGGTAGGAGCATTCATTCCGTCTGTAAGCGCTAACCTGTGCCCTTTATTCTCTGTGGAAAACCTCAACGTGGAGTTCATTCCACACAGCCTGCGCGAGACGTTACGGCGCTAAGTGACTCATCTTATGCAATGTTGCACAAGCTATGCCGCGCGGATACACCCGCGTAAACAAACAAAGCGAGAAACAAACAAAAAATTTTAATTTATACTATTTTAGGATTACATCTCGGCGAAATCGATATCCCTTAATCTGTCTCCAAATGAGTGTGATGTGACCCCAAATATATTTTATAAATCTCAGATGGACTCGCCATATGAAGCAATATATTTTTGTTTCTACATTAATACTTAGTAACTTGATCCGGATCAAATCGATCGGATGCTCAAGGATGGGAACGTCAAGAGTACTCGGCACCGACGAGCATGTGTGAAGAGACTGATGAATGTGTACGAAAAGAAAGGGGTATGCAAGTCTAGAGAGAACTGGCGCTATATACTCTCTGCCTACCTCGTTAGAGACTCGGCGTGATGATATGTATGTATTTATGTAACTTGATCCGGTTACCTATTTCTTTACTTTTATAGGTATATACGTAAGGCCCGTTACTCGAAGCAATCATTAAAACCATGGCCGAAAGTCATTTTGCAACTGTTTTCGGTGAAAGGTAGATGTTATTGGTCGGGTGAACGCTCGGATGATGGCCGGCGGACGATGATTTATCTTAAAATGTCAAGTATTCGTAGCCACGGAGTCACGGTCACACCTGTGAGGTGACCATTTGATCAATGCCTGGCATACATTTTACTAGCTACCCGCCCCGGAGTCGTACGTTTAATTGCTTAGTAGCAAATCGAATGTTCCGACATTTTTGAAGCTGCCCAGTAATTATCCTCACGCCTTCCCACAAGGGTTCCCGAAGGGGCAGGCAGAGGTGTATAGGTAATACCCATACACCCACTTTCCACCAGAGATATATTTTAAGTGCCAACGTGATAGATAGCTAGTCCATCGCCGTTACTCAAGCACAACTATACACACGCCTTTGAATTGCTTCTCAGACGTATGCAGGTTTCCTCTCGATTTTTTCCTTCACCGTAAAGCTCGTGGTGTGACTAATCACTGTACTTAAGTTGAGAAAAGCTCATTGGTACAGTCGGGATTCGAACTTGCGATCTTTGTGTCGCAGGCAACTACTCGAACCACTCGGCCAACAAGGCTTTTTTTCCCAGTAATTAGATACTTTATTATTCTTCTAGTATCCTAACCGCTTGTGAGGATTTCTTTCACTACACACTGAATCATTCACTTTGATCAAATAAAGAGTAGCGCGGTCGTTGAAATAATGCGAAACTTGACGCGGAGACAAGATGCGAAGTATATAAATTACAATACTCAGCCCATTATACCATTAATGTTCGCTTGGTGATGTCACTCAACATCCGTGAAAATGTGTTATTCATTTGGCAGCTGTTTTCTAGAAATACTAATTTGTAACGTGATACCTACTACTCAAATCTTATTACTTGTCGTTTGGACTTGACCTTTCTCAAGTTTTCTGTACAATGAAATCCTTATCCTACGGAATTAGTGCTACCAATTTTTTTCTAACTAATTAAAGTTTCAAATACTTTTAGCCGGAACAAAAAAGATTTTGATAAAAGAGATAATTACAATGACAAGACATCTAAAAATTCTAGCAAAAAAGAAAACATCGTGTACCTATATTTCATCCAATTCCATTCAGTAGTAGTTTTACTCATTTATATTATTTCGAGATATATTATTAGGAGATAGGGTTGATAAAAAAATCATCAAATAAGCATGCGGTACGCCAAATTGCAGGCGGTTACCGCCGACTATAAAATATATGATATGATATTGACATTCTTATTTGTCCACTTCCAGATATGGAAGACGAGTGCTACCCAGCAATGCCAGCGAGCGCGTGGAGCAGTCGGCGGAGGTCGAGCTCGTCCCCCCCGCGCGAGGTCAAGGCTGAACCCAAGTCGGAGCCGGAGTCCCCAGCGTCGTCCTGTCCACCGTCGCCCATCCCCGGCACACCCGTCACACACCTCGACTATGTTATTGATCACACGGTCAGCACTTATTTATTTACTTTATAGATTAGAGCCGTGGTGGCCGAGTGGTTCGTGAGCAGTGGCCTGCAACACAAAGATTGCAAGTTCGAATCCCGACTGTAGCAATGAGTTTTCCCAAACTTAAGTACAGTGATTTATCATACAACGAGCTTTAAGGTATAGGAAAACTTCGAGAGGAAACCTTGAGTCGTGCGTGAGTTGTATTGCTCCGCCCAACAGGGTATACTGTTAGTTTGTAAGTAATAAATAAAACTTTTGCTAAATTTTATTAAAATAAATAGACCCTCATTTCTCCGGACATGTATTTAGGGTATAGATAGTGCCATCAACGAAGACGCGCCCTTCTATTCTCCCCTATAGTTATTGTGTGAGTGTGCCACCTTCCACTAATGTTGAGTATTGTCGGTACACACTGATAAACTATGAGTGAGAATTACACACGCACACTACAATTAATAGAGTCGGGTTATACTCCCCGAAACCCGCGGCCCCCTCGACTAGAAATTGGGGGGGCGCTTCTTCGTGGATTCCATCTATACCAACGTTAAATGAAAAGATATTTTTACGCTTAAGCTTGTGGTGTAATTCATCGGTGTAATTGTTCAGTACTACTAAAGTTAAAACAAAACTCAAGACCTACCACCAGTCAGGTTTCGACCCTGACCGAATCAATTCACATCAATGGCTTTAGTTATCTTCTCTGCACTTATTAATGGTATTACAATTAGGTGGAGAAAATATCAACTCTAGCCCTTTCGCGCTGTTCAATAGCTATATCATGAACGGCAACTTTCAACGCTTGGTCGTTATGTAATAAACATGGTCATGCTTTGCTAGTGACATCGACCTGCCGGTTTGAATAACCAAATAGCAATAACTCAATTTCACACCACTCAGTCGTTACCGGCGTTAATTAGTCCCACCTCAATTCGCTGAGAGACAACATTCAATAACTTGTTCCATAAGCAGTTTTCTTCAACTGCTTGCTCGTGTTCTCAAATTCATCCAAATAAACTGCACCTCATAATACTTACGTATAAACACGCTGAATCTTTAACCTTTCCTTACGGTGTTGACTGAGTGCAGTCTGTCAGTTCTCTCACACTTACAAACCATCATTGCCGTTTTGTGTACTCATTCTTGAGTGATCTATCGATTCGATCTAGTTAGTTGGAACGTGGTCTTTTTCCGCCTGTTCTTCCAGACTCTTTCGCGTTGTATAAGTACATTTATATGTGTTACGTTATCATACAGAAAAATCTAATCAAGTCGGTCGCCTCTTTAGACATACGTCTTTGAATACTTTCTCGGGAACTGGTAACTGAGGATAATTTCGAGAACTTAAGTGCAGTAGTATTTACGCGGCTTATATTTACCTGTTTATACCTTCTTCTTTACATCTACACGCTTTCCTAAAATGCGCCCGAGACATACGAGTATATAGGTGCTAGCTTCCCCCAGGAATGTCGTTATAATCTTGTAAATGCATCGTAAATCACATCACCTCGCGTGTTTTTCAACCGAAAATTACGCGATAAGCTCATTGGTGCAAATCGAATCGGCGACCACTTAAATTACTCGGCTACCATGACATTTATTTATATAAGGTTTATTTTTTTAACGAAATGAGGTGAATACGAAGTTTGGTGCTGAGAGGTACTTTTATATAACCGAAATACATTTGTATACATAGAAGAAGTGGTTGTCAGACGTCATGCTGACAGCTAATCTCTAAATGATGAATAGGACAAGTCTTTTGCACATCCAATGCTTAGCTATCGACCGACAAAAACCAGAGATCAAAAATCATTCAACTTTCCCCTGTTAGGCTGCTGCTTGAATACCCAACCTCTGTAGCAATTAAGGCGAATACATTAAGATTGCAAACTGCATGCTTGGGTGGCTTCGCTGAAAAATGTTAATGTTTACGATTATTGGCTGGGAACAATTTAAATCCACAACATTGCGATGAAAAAAATCATCGCAAGGCTGTTTTTAATTTGTTTGTGGTACAGAAAAATGTAATTAAGCACCATAATGACACCGCACCGTCCTTAAAGCTTAAGCCTTTATGGTAGTTGCAGTTTTATTTCTCAACACTCTTACACAATTTATGGTAAAAATCTTTATCTTTTTTGTTGTAAGAACTGTGGCCGAGTGGTACTAGTAGACGCCTACAACGCTAAACTCCAAAGTTGAATTCCGGCTCTTACAATAAGTTTTTTCTGTACTTAAGTACAGTGATCAGTCGCACTAAGACGTAACGGGAAACATCGTAACGATATCGTAATCTGCATACGTTTCAAAATCAAATCAATGTATGTAGCATTATTAATTGCTATTATTAGTGTAAGTGATCTATGTAAAACTAATGAAATAAATTAAAATCAAATAAATAATTGTATTCAAGTTCAGAAAATATTGGTATACATAGTACAGAGATTTTATAAGAAACCTAATTTATTATTAGTAGTAAGGGTAGGTACTGATCCGATAACATTGATTCGTTGCATCATGACTTGTATAACTATTACAGACGGGCACAATCCACATGCCACAAGCAGTACTTCAAAAAGTAGGCGCCGCAGGGGTGCCCCAGCTGTTGCTGAGCGCGGCGCCGCGGCTCGCCACATCGCTCTCCTCCAACAAACTGTCCATCAAGGTCACATCCAGCTCCTCAGCATCAGGTCGGTTGCGATACACATTATACCCCTGGTGTTGCAAGCGTCCATAGGCGGCGGTAACCGCATACCGTCGGGCGGACCGCATGCTTGTTTGTCACCCAAGTAGTAAAACAAAACAAGGAATATGAGATTTTTACCACTGAGGTAGCAGCACGTGTATGGCAAGCAGTTCTCCCCGCCTATAGGCGCTTGCAGCAATAGCGTTATCTTTCGCATCTGAGCATTATCATTTCGACGCACGACGACGATTTTATGCTGTACTTGCTAGGGAAAAGGTCTCGAGTTCTCATATTTTAGAAAAATACTGTATGTATAAGTTATACTAAACATTCGCTAATCGCGATAAGATAAATATTTATTTATTACTAGTACAGCCCAAGCTACGAACGGATGCAAAGCGTTAGCTACCTATATTTTACCTATGTGTATGCTAAGTATAAGATATTATTGTAAATATTGAAAAAAATATCATCGTTGAAACCCACATTAAAATCCATTAAGTTTTTCTTAATTTATCGCATTCAGACACAGCATGTTTATTATGTAATTGTAGCGATTTCGATCTCTTTGCTGTCACAATCAGCTGTAGTTACGACTGTCAAGTGCTTATACAGAATCCAAAGAATACTATTGTTAGTGGCCAGTATCAATCTTTGGTGACGTTTGCAATGTATTGGGCAGGATTCAACCTACCACCGACGCCGCCGTCGTCGCTGTCGTCCTCGGACAGCGAGGGCGCGCTGTCCCCCGCGCGCGAGCCCGGCCCCCCGCCGGCCGCCGCCCCCCCGCGGCGCGCACACCTCTACGTGTCGCACCACTCGCGGCAACCCATCAACACGCCGCTCATCAGCACTCAACCGGTATGAACCGACACTTACCTCATTATATCGGTACTATATAACATATGTCAGGACTACCCATACCAAACTATTGAATTGCTCTTGAGAACATAATAATATATTCTAACGCCTTCTCATAAGGGTCCCCGAAGGGGATAGGTAGAGATAGTACCCACAGACACACTTTCCACCAGAGATATATTTTAGGTGCCAACGTTCAGATGGCGAGTCCATCGCCGTTACTCAAGCACGACTATAAATACGCCTTTAAATTTCTTCTCAGACGTAAGCGGGTTTCCTCTCGAACTTTTCCTTCATCGTAAAGCTTGTGGTGTGACTAATCACTGTACTTTCGTTAAAAAAAAACTCATTGGTACAGTCAGGTTTCGAACTTGCAAACTTTGTGTTGCAGGCAACAGCTCGTTCCACTCGGCCACCACAGCTCTTGGTGACATACTTTTAATACATTATATATACAATTATATTTGTCCTCACGCCTTCCCACAAGGGTCTCCGAAGGGATAGATACATACATAGCATTATGCCGAGTCTATCTCGGGGTTGGTAGAGAGAGTAGAAATGTACTAAATAACTAAAGCGACTAGACACGCAAACTTTTGGTACGCGAACTAATTGCTCGTGTTTATCCATTTTGGGCAGATTACATCCTCTTCTTACGCAATAAGCATCTCTTCCTGAAATAAAGAAGTAATGTAGGTTTATACCAGTGTTACTGCAACCTCAACTTGTTGCAAACAAATCACAACTCTTACGTTATTGTAGTAGTAGGTCCTAATTATTATGTCAATTTCAGAAAGGTTCAACGGGCACGTTGGTGCTAACAGAGGAAGAGAAACGCACTTTACTGGCCGAAGGGTACCCGGTGCCGACGCGCCTACCACTCACCAAGGCCGAGGAGAAATCTCTAAAGAAAATTAGGAGGAAAATTAAAAATAAGGTTGGTAGTTCTCTGATAGTTTTGAACGTTCTGCGAACCTTGATCTGTTGTGAATGTATTTGCATATAGTGTGCCTCAAATGTAATTACATTACTATTTTTCGAATTAAAAGCAATTTTTTTTGAGCGACTCGCGCATATCATTAAAATTCTTTTAATTAATAATTTATTTTCCAAAACGTTTTTACAAATAAACATTTTTAACTGACCCCCACAATAGGCAAAGTCTGTCCCGTGGGGGAAACATATGACTATGCATGACCACACTCATGCCCTGAGTAAAATTTGACTAGGTATTTCGATAGAGATATAAAAGGTTCTGGAATAAAATATATCATATGTTTAATCGAGCTAATAAATTCGTTCTCTGTTCGTATTTGTTTCGCATTTATAATTACTTTATTTTTCTGAACATAAATATTATTTATATTATTATGTACATACATTGTATATACAAGCCGTGGTGGCCGAGTGGTTCGAGCAGTTGCCTGCGACGCAAAGATTGCAAGTTCGAATCCCGACTGTACCAATGAGTTTTTCTGAACTTAAGTACAGTGATTAGTCACACCACGAGCTGAACGGTGAAGGAAAACATCGAGAGGAAACCTGCATACGTCTGAGAAGAAATTCAAAGGCGTATGTATAGTCGTGCTGGAGTAACGGCGATGGACTCGCCATCTGTCACGTTGGCACCTAATATACCTCTGGCGGAAAGTGGGTGTGTGGGTATTACCTATACACCTCTGCCTACCCCTTCGGGGACCCTTGTGGGAAGGCGTGAGGATATATATATACATTGTATATAGGTAGATTCGTTTTAGTTAAATGATGACAGGTCGACTAGGTTTGCTCTCAAACATTTAGAATTAAAATATAAATGGTCCATTGCAGATTTCAGCACAAGAAAGCAGACGCAAAAAGAAGGAGTACATGGACCAGTTAGAGAGGAAGGTGGAGATCCTGATATCGGAGAACACGGACTACAGGAAGCGGGTGGATAGCCTCGAACAGAAGAACGCGAGCCTGCTGAGTCAGGTGGCCTCGCTACAGGCGCTGCTGGCGCGCGGCCGCAAGTGACGTCACCGCACCCGCCCCACGCCCGTGCTCCGACAACTGTGCTCCAGCGGAGGACTCTACGCCAGATCCTCACTGCATTGCCGATAGCAACGCTGTCCCAATTGCGGAGTGTATATTTCAACGATGTATATTTTGGATGTATTTACATTATAGCACGACGGGATGAACTGTTAGCAGTGATAGCGTTTGAATGGTTGCTCACTATATTTGTTAGTAAATAGGTGTACTGTGGTGCTGGGTTCGTAATGCCTGCGTTACATTAGGTATACAAACTGACAAGTGCCACACTAGATATTTTATATTAAAAAGAATAAACTCTGCACCGTTATTGTCGAGCGCGTCGCCTCGACGACAGGGACTAGTACCGGAGTCTTAGATGAGTATCGTTAGATATTTACGCGTGTTGTTTGAAATCTCGTAATATATTTTAATAGAGCCGCAATGGCGATTAATAATTTTAAGTTTTAATTCTTATTATGCGTGTTTTCATTTAAATGTGCAATTAGAGTAGGAATTGTAATTGTTACCCAAAGCATACATTGTATTAGTATGTCGCCGTGTGTCTGCGCCGGCGCAACCGACTGTTTCCACGATACATTTCAGCAATGTTCGTCTGTTACTATGGTCGGGCCAAGTCGACGGACGGAGCGTGTTGCGGGATCTTGTAGCATAATAATGTAAGGCGACCCTGCGCCGTCTTACCGTTAAATATTGAATTCCATGAATTTGCATTTATAGCGAAAATGTGTAACGTCCTAGAGATTTTACCTTGTATTTAAGATAAAGTTAGATTTATGTATGTAATAGAGGACCTGTATTGAGACCGATTTGTGTGACTATTGTTTCGGTAATGTCTAGTCTCCCGCGGGACCGCGCCGGGCCCGTTGGCCCTCGTAGAGCGATGGCCGCGTCTCCTCACTGCGCTCTGTGGATCGACAAGTACAAATATGAAATGCCTTCGGAACTAACACTGCAAATAACAACTAGCGAACCAAGTCTTAACTAGCAGGATTAAATAACCTCGCATAACAGACTTCCACAATTATATGGGACCTTGCAGGTATAACCTGTGCAAACGAAATAGAATCATGAATAGTGCCGCATTTATAGACCGCGCCTCCTCCTTAATTAAGTCGGTTATAAATCACGGCTTTTGCCGCATGTACGCCGGTACAGTCTACCCCGTATTTTGATATTGTAATTTGCTTCTTGCCAACCATTTATCGTTATTTCGTACAGAGCGCGCCTGGAAGGAACATTGCTCGCTTTCTGCCTAACATTCTTGATACACTAAAACATTCCATTTGTTTCACTTAGTAATATGAGTGACTTAAAGTGTGCTCTTGTACTTACTTACACTAATGAATAGATAAATATATAGTAATGTAACGGACTTGTAACAATACTGTACAAATCATTACCATTTACTTTACACATTTTACAGTAGTGAATTAACATTGTATGTGCTGTTAGGTAACTTCCGCTAGGATCATGAGATCGTAAGAAATTCTTACTTTATACACGTAGAGAATAAATATTTACCAATTTTAAAATGAAATTTTATATATCTACAAATATATCGGCATGTTTTGTCATTATATCATAATATATTGAGTGTGCAATTAAACATCTCATAAACGAATGTTTTTCCTATTTAAACAAATATATTTATAACAATCTTTAAGTATAAATGTCGCTAAATTAATTATTCACTAGGGAATGTAATAAAGAGTTGAGATCTATTTTAAGAATATTTTTTTCTATACGAAATTTTTACCCCCGAAACACTGTATTTACATCTCTTTATCCCTATACAAGTTAGGTCTCTAGTTAAGCCTATATATAATACTGCGTTATACAAAAATATTGATGTAAATTTGCAATGTGTGCATGCCGTGAGCTAATTGTATTACCAATAAATGTATTTATACATAATCAATGGGCCATACGAAAAGGGAAATTTTCATATATATTCCATAATACATTCTTGGATTATGGTTGAAATCGTCTTCAAGGCCCTAGGTGTAACGGATCAAAGACGTACCTTTGTAGCTAGCACTACATTAATGTCAATGGAAATCCTGGTCAAAACTCTATAAAAAACCGTGTCTACTGTAGGTATTTATGTGAGAATTCATAAAAATTTAAATTTGAAAAAAATGAAATTAAAAAAAAATTTAAATATATTCTTTATATATTTAAATACATATTATATACATAATATACACATATAATATTAGTGTCGGATATAGGAATGTAATGATGATATCGAAAAGTATCATTTACAATTTGTGTAAAAGAAAATATTTTAAAATATTCAATTCCTAATTATGGCATTTACCGTCTACAAAAGAGTGATTTTATTGAAAGCTACATATTTAAATTATATTTTAACTTATGCAATGAATAGGTGTTTTAAAATATAGGGGTTGTACGACATAATATCATATTATAATGAAAAAGAAATGCCAAACCTTTTAGGGACCCCGATGTATTGTTACATAGACGTTTTGCTATAAGACGTACGGGTCCATTCGAGAGACGTATGAAATGATTCAGGCTTGTAATGTATAGTTAAAAAAAGTTCGCTGAACGCTACGAATAAACGACTGACTCATTACGTTTGCAAATATTATTAATGAGATACTAATGAGGCGTTTATTACTGTGCCAAGAGATAAAATTCCACCTTTATCGAATGAAAATATACGGAAATAATACAACAGGCGACATAATTGCCTTTGATTGTAATAAATAAATTGAAACCTCGAATGGCTCGCTAGTAAACCCTTGTTATCATTTTAAAGTGTAATATTTTATTGATATAGTTTATTTGTTAAAACTATGTATTTCGCTGTTACCTTGAGTCATCATTTTGTTGAATCTTTTGTTTTATATTATTATTCTCCAATGACATTGCGGATTTTACTGTCAACCTTGAGCTAATAAAGCGTTAAAATATTGTACACCGATTGTTTTATTTTCATTGCAAGAATGAATGAAAAAAGATGCAACCCTGCATGAAATATTCAGGCTGACATATGGTCTGCCCTTGTTACACAGGTGCTGCGGATTTTTCTTAAGACGAAACGAGCAGTAACCTGTCGAAGGACTGCATGCTGGCATGAACCTACAATTGAAGATTCATTTAACTGTTATTCATAGCTAACGCCCTATAAATATGCTGGTGTCTGACATCAATACATTTTATGTCAACAATCCTATAGATTCTAATCTTCCGGCAATTGTAATCATCACTACGAATATGAATAAAAATGTCCGAACATACGAATAGACAAACAATACTATCTTACTGTGTAAGTTTGCAAATGTAAATGAACATTTGCAAAGTTTAACAGTAAGTTACTACATAAGCAGAAATCAATGTCAAATAAAACTTTTACAAAGAAGATTTTCCTCTTGGGTAAATGGAAATTCTCAAAAGCTGGATGCAATACTGTGTGTAATCGTTGTGAGTTAAAGAAAACTATCAGGGTTATTAATTTTATTGCATGACATTATAAAATATCCCTTAAAGTAACTTAAGATATAAAAAACGAAGAATATCCATGTCAATATATAATTAGACTAGACTTTATAAAATATGCCTACTAACAAATTATAGCTAACGATACAAGGCACATTAGAAGCACCACTTAAATTTAGAAGCGATTTAACAACCAATTACAGGAAACTTTTTAATTTCCACCAATCATTAATCGCTGATTTACGTCCCTAACGCTTATTGGTTCAGTCCTGCTACTTCTCCAATCAGCAGCTCCAGTTTCGAGCCAGCATTGTCGGTTAAATTCAAATCAGAACGGAAGTGGAGGGTAGGTACAATTTATTTGTGTTGAAGTGAGAATACTTGCTATGACGTTGATGTAAATCGTTTAAAAGAGGATGCGAACGAAAGTTTCGCAATGTTCAGTCTTTCTTGAATAATTATAATATGAACAAAATATACCTACAATGAAAATGTTTTTTTATACACTACTTTCGTGTCTCATCAATGTCTCCTAGAAATCGTTTAATGTTTGATTTTATACTATAGTATAAAATCACACAAATTACCTATATAAAACATACCTACTTTCTTATAATATACACAAACTTTATCAATCTGTTTTGCAATTCTGACTTAATCACTTTTAAATACATATTTCATAACAAGACTGATATCAAAGCCGTTACTAATACGCCACTTTTACAATGCAAATGTTATCATGAAAACGAAGAATACTTTATCATTCGCTGGTTTCAGACTCGCCATATATTATTGCTCAAGAGGGCGAGCTCAAAGCGTGATAAAGACTTTTTTCTTAGCCATTACATGTGCTATGATAACCCAGAGCGCCGTGCCCCAAACCGCCTCGATAAGTGATAGAGTATGCGTGTTCATATTTGGGATACGCCAGTGGAACGGGAAGAGGAAGCAGCAGAGGGAATGGCCCACGTAGAGGGCGATGGCGTTAAGGCCGGGAGACCTGAAAGGCCCCCCACCCCAAATACGCCACGCGTCCGTCAGTGTGTAGCATATACTGAGCAACACCAAGCAACACGCCGATGTCACTAGGACGAACGATATGGACCTGGAAACAAAAAAAGCTCTTCGAAAAAACCACAAAACTGCAGTAGAGTCTGTAGTTTTGTGAACTGAGAGATGTGCTCCACGAGATAATTTCGTTTGTTTCTCCTTTCAATTTTCAATTTATTCTCGTTTTAGAAACAATTCGAAAACGAGAATAAATGCAGTCGAAAAATATTGCTTGACACAATGTTTTTTTCATTCTTCAAGCCTTAGTTTAAAAATAAGTACATATACCTAACCATTGTTTTTCTTGAGATCCAAGTAACTAGCTCAATTGTTTAGATCAAACAATTGAGCTAGTTACTATTTCGATATACATACCTACTGGCCCGTATATAACCGAGACAGGATTTAAGTTTTTTTTTATCGGTAGGTAGGTTTACACACCTTTACTACACCAATATATGTACTACATAATAATATATGTAGTACATATATTATTATGTGTAATATTTCATACAGTAGTATACTACAGTCTGAAATTTTGTGTATATATGAATACATATGTACTTAAGTAAGTAGTTCTTAGTAAATATTGACTATGAATCAATAAGTATATCCATCCATACCATAGATTCTTATTGATGGGCACGACGCCATGTTCCCTGGAGAAGCCTGCGAGGAGAGCCCCGGTGAGGGCAAACACCAGAGCCCAAGCCAACCAGCGCGATATTCGGGATTTGTGCGACCTCTGCAGGAGGACTGTGGCCCCAGCTTGGATTCCTAGTAGCGCTTGGACAGCTGACGTAAGGCAACCTGGAAATATTTTCAAGGGATAGTGTAGGTATCTTTATATTCGTATTAGTTCTCAAAGGTTTAACATCATAATTTTGCTAAATAAAGTATACACATACACTCATCATGTATGAAGACACGGATGAAAGTGGATGAAGCGACATATGTCTGTAAGTATAGAGAGCACTCTCTGCCTACCCTGCGACGGTATGTAAGTTTATATGGTAAATATGTTGCACATATGCATTTAAGTAAGAATTTAGGCAGAAAATTAAATAAAAATCTAATATTTTTGCCTTAGCTTAAATCTAAAATACAGCTTAGTTAAAAATATTTTAACCTACACTTTATAGTTTCCATTTAGTGGAGTATTCCAGCGAGTAGATATTGTGATAAAGGATACAATAAATGATGATTCAGTACTGAATGACGATCCTTGTTGTTTTCTTTACCTAGCAAGCCTTCTGGGTCAGTTGGCGGACCTCCGTACACCGTCCTGGCATCGCTATGTTGGTACAAATGCGCCTCCCCCAGCAACAGGCGGTCGATATAACCGGCGGCACCACCGCTGCAGTTTGGCGCCACCCAGTCGTCATGTTTACCTCCGGGACCTAAGTAACCACTGCGAAACAAATGGTTAATTATAATACTGTTTTTTTTTATATTATTGCTGATAAATGAAAGCTAAGAAAAATTACAAACTTGTTTCAAAGGGGGTACAAAGCCCACAGTGGGTGCCTTTAGCTGTTTTTGCTTAGTACCTAAACATGCCTGGATTTGGTATCGACATTTGATTGTTTGGCTAAGTAGCAAAAGTTCCCGGAACTCACTTTACTAGAGAATATACAAAAAGATATAATGACGTCATTTTCTAAAAGTTAAAGGTTAATAGACGTTATGTGACGTCAGTAACGGGCTGGGAACCGGTAGTGATGATTGGTGTGAAATTGGTCACAAAGATGGATGTAGGTACACCAGACAAATATTCTCAAGCTTTTGTTGCTATCACCAGCCGTCAAGCCAATCTTGAGTCTATCTTCACTAATAATGACAACACGACAATATCATTGGCATATTTATCTTATTTCGTATCTACAAGAGATACTAAATACATTGTTTGGTGACATTTGTAACGTTAATTTGTACAAATGCTAAAGAAGTACGGAATCACCTTTTTATTATATAATTAATTTCGGTGGCGTTCGCAACGTGCATAAATTAACATGATTTACTAAAATTTTCAAGGTTAAATATACCTATATACATTGAAACAGTAAATACCATTGAATATGCTAATTCTATTGTGGACAATAGAATTAGCATACACAGACTTTGTAATCAGTCAAGTTTTCTCTAACGTACATATATTTAGAGTCTAAGTTCTTTAGAGAATAAGTCATCTTTCTTTTTCTTGGCATATATTAGGTATTTACATAATATCTTGTCGATTATTTTAAAGGAATTAAAGAACTCAGAAAGTTTATTGGCCGCTTCAATGAATGGGAATTTTTAGAACTGGTTTTCACAAAGACAATGGTATTGTATCACAGACAAAGTGAACTGCTATTGTAACACATTTGCAATGTTTTCACATTCCTGGTCAGATTGAAATTGATTGTCTGATTTATAGAGAAATCAACTCACGCTGGACAATTCGGATCGTGGATTATGAAGGTGATGACAGTATGAGCAGCCACTAGGATGGCCGCCAGCACCCAACACCACACACATGACAGGACATCCTTTAGCGCTTGTCCACAGGCGCCCTGAAATTGAATGAAATGAAATTATAGAATTATTTTATTCCAATTAAATCAATTGATTATTTTCTACTTACTCTTGGTGGCGTGTAATATTTAGGTGCAGAGAGAGCGTAAAATCCTGCGGAGATGAGGTAAGCTACTGCCAATCTCTGAAGCACCCCAAATATTCGGAGCTCTTGCAACATGTTAGAGCCATTGATCGTGTTCAAGGACATGCCTAGGAGGAACATCATCACCGATCTCTGCGAACAATATTGTGATCAATAAATTTCTATACATTTTTATACAGAACAGACGTTATATACCTATATCGGCTTTTAGTGTAAAAGATTCTTCATTCCCCAGTAAAGTTCGAAGGTAGATGAGGTACTAATTAAATTTGTAAGATGCGGCACACGGCACAGGTACTAAGATTACGTTCACTTTGTATTAGTTACGTGAAACGAAACCTGTACTCGGACAGAAAAGGCACGAAACTGCCAATAAAAATATTACAACTATTCAACCCTCCGATCTGCATTAAACCTACTTTGGGTTCATACACATTCATTAATTTCCGACTGTACCAATGAGATTTTCTGAATTTAATTACAATTATTAGTTGCACCACGAGCTCTACGGTGAAGAAAAACATCGAGAGGAAACCTTTGAGGAGTAATTCAAAGGCGTATCTTAAATATGTCTCTTTTCGGGGGCCCTTGCGGGAAGTCGTGAAGATATTTTAAGCTTTATAAAGTAAACTATTATATAAAATTATTATAGTTTCAGTATTTTTATTTTAGTTATATAATATTATTATTATTTAAAATAATAATATCTATTCTAATATTATAAAGAAAAAAGATTTGTATGTAAGTATGTTTGTATTGAATAGGCTCCGAAACTACTGGACCAATGTGAAAAATTCTTTCACCATTGGAAAGCTACATTCAGCTTGAGTGACATAGGCTATATTTTCTTTTATAAAAAATCTTATGTCCACTCGGGCGAAGCCGGGACGGACCACTAGTTATATATATTATTATTATTTTATATTTCATTGAATCTACACTTTTTTACTCGGTTATTTTATTTATAAAAGCCGCGTTAGCACTATTAAGTGTAAGTCGTTCAAATGAAATGTGTAACAATTGTCTCCAAATGTCATCAATTACCCGTTAAGTGCTTTGCGTTCACACATTCTTGACTTGACCATTGTTCTTCCTAACATTTAATGTTATGCTATCATAACAGAACCAAGTGTAAACTAGGCCACCCCCCACTGGGTCAGTAAGTATATCGAGCGAACTAGTGATCGTTCTAATAACTACGATATGGTTTACTTTTACGAGATTAACATAGAAAAACTTACATTGATGCTTTTAGCGGTATGTATTGTGTTAAGAGCGCAACGTATGAAGAAATGGACGAGGCTCAATTGAAGTCATCTGGTACAGTCAGTAGAGAGAGCCTTGCAGCGCGTAACACGCAAGTATAGAATTTCCAATGAAATATTCCGCATAAAAAGTCTTCACGTCTCAGAAGCGTGCTGCGTATTTTTATAAGTAGCTGATACAGTCGAGTTGCAAGAGCTAGAATCAGGCTAAGGAATAATACAAAATATAAGCGAATACGGAAGCCTATGTGATGTAATATTTGAAAGTGAACGGATCGCGTGCTGAGAATAAAAAAATGTCTTTTCCACGTACAGGTTTATTGATGAATCAAATAAAGTCTCACTGTCGTAAGATTGGCGACTTGTAATCCTGACAACGAGAGAGAAATTGCCTATTCCGTGTTTTGTTATGTGACGAACGCACATAAAAAGTTTCCTTATGGTTGAAAATAATGTAATTATTATAGCAGCTAGCATTGATTATAAAAGTAAGTGCATCTAATGTAACGCATAAAGATTACACGGCGACCAACGTATTTATGTAAATATGGGAATCTTTTTATAATAATTTAATTTACTTAAAATAATTTGGTAGTTTCGCATGTCATATATTTTAGGTGCCAACGTGATTGATGGTGAATATGAACGCTTCTCTAAGCCGGGACATTACATACGTCTTTAAGTTTTCCTCGCGATGTTTTCCTTTACTAAATAGCTGGCAGAGTGACCCCCTGTCCTAAAAATAAAAGCGTGTACAGACCGGCATTTGAATCTGAGATTTGGTTTAAGCCCGGCCCAACGCGACTATAGATATGAATTGAAAAATATCAATTCACTTAACAAAACAATACATTATTTGCATCTGATGCCCACAGCATGAGTCTCTTGCATAAGAGTGCTGGCTAAAAGGTCACGTGATAGCCCGGCCCACCCTTAAACATGTTCTTGAACCAGTCCGCTCAGGTTGCATAACCGCAAATAAGTTTTTGTGATTCTGACTCGAGCATAATAATAATGTGAAGATATTCTCCATGCTCGGCTGATACTGTATTGCGACATCGAGTATAATTTTAGTAATAAAAAGTGTAACAATATAAGAAATAGACGTAACCAATTATCTCACACAATGTAAGGTAATGAACCGACGGGGAGAGAATTGCGGTGTGAAGCACTGCAATTATTTGTGCTGCTTGCACAGCAACTCCTCTCAACATAGTGTGGGCTTACGTTGCTTACTATCGCTGGTGTTGCGCCTTGTATAATTGAAATAGCACATTCTATATGAACCTTATATACATAATATATCCTCACGCATTCCCATAAGGGTCCCGAAGGGGCAGGCAGAGGTGTATAAGTAATACCCACACACCCACTTTCCGCCAGAGACATATTAGTTGCCAACGTGACAGATGGAGAGTCCATCGCCGTTACTCAAGCACGACTATACATAATACGCCTTTGAATTGCTTATCAGTCGTATGCAGGTTTCCTCTCGATTTTTTCCTTCACCGTAAAGCTCGTGGTGTGACTAATCACTGTGCTTAAGTTCAGAAAAACTCACACAATAGGTACAGTCGGGATTCGAACATGCGATCTTTGTGTCGCAGGCAACTACTCGAACCTCTCGGCCACCACGGCTATATGAATGTTGGTATGAAATTAGTTAATGACTTACCCTGACGATATGCATGAATATTTTCCACCTAGGGATTCCTTTGGCGAAGGCGCTCTTCACAGACAGCGGAATACAGACGCCCATGATCCAGAGGAATGCGGGGAACACGAGGTCTCCAGCAACCAAGCCATTCCAAGTCGCATGCTCCAACCACCAGTAGCCCCCGGCGCCGTCGTTCACGAATATCATGAATACTATCGCCAATCTAAAGGGTATTAAGATCATTAGCATTGGATGTATTGAATGTATGTCCATTTTATAATTGGAAAGTATTCTTACTTAACTGTGACTAATTGATCTCATTAATTTTATCCGTTTTTCTTGACTCCCAAGCTACGTGAATATTAACGTTTAGTATTTCCTAATAAAATAAAATCTATTCGAATATGTTAACATATTGGTGTGAAAAAGAGAAATTATAAAAATATATCATTAATTATAATACATATTATACTAAAGAGAAATAAACAGAACATTTCAAAAACAATTATTTTTTGTATGTATGTTTTCACTTTATTGTTAACATCAAAATTTACGATCCGTAAGTTATTTCTAGGTGAAAATTTTAATCATTTTCTAATAATCATCAGTAAGATGAGAGCTGTATCAACGTTACCCACCCTCTAAAGGTATCCAGCGCTCGTAATCTCTGTTGTATGGCCAGCTCCTTGTCCCCGTAGCGCAGTTTTCCCGTCTTCCTCACCCGGGACATGATCAGCTTGACAATTCCGTGCAGTATCCATATTGCCATTAGCACTCCGAGCATTAGAAGTAGTGCTGTAAGGAATAAGACTTACTTATTTATTTGAACAGAGTCCTTGTAGGCTGATGATGTAAGGTTCGAGTAGTCATCTATAAAGTCTAGATTGCAGGTACGACCTTGATGGTTAGTGCAAATGTTTTAGTATTTAGTACACTGAATTACGGTGAAGGAAAACAACGTGAGAAAACTTCCAACGTTCGAGAAAATTTCAAAGTTATGCGTTTAAAGATTTATAGGATATATAGGAGATTTCTCCAAAATGTGTAATAGGCTATTCAATCCTTAAGGCTTTTTTTACAAGACGATCATAATAACAGTAAAACTTGAAAATAAATAATGACTGCAGTTGTTAACTGTGTCGCAGTTTTGTGTTCATCTCAATATCTGGAAAAACATATATGTTCATTGTATCTATCAAGGTTACTACCTGACATTCACATCACTTTCCTCGTGTGTCCCTTTTAATAATATGCACGTTTACATATAACTGTTCACTAGAACTTGCTGTGTGTCAGGGTCGGTAGGCAAAATGTCAGCTTTTTCTGCATATGAATTCAGATTAACATTGATTCTTTCTTGCATAATATCGGCGTCAAATAATGCCTTTACTGATATGGACATACATACATACATATCATCATGCCTAAGTACCTCACGTGTCTGATAGAATATACCCGACGTGCACTAGATTACTTCTCAGTTAGTCGATTTTCTTCTAACATACAATATAATCTATACGATAATGAAGTTTGTAATCTATGTCTGTACCAAATTTCATTCAATCCCGTTCAACCATTCTGACGAACATCATCACAAACGTTCGTATTTATAATCTATACAAATAAATAAAATTGGAGTGTCCATAATATTAAAATAACCGCTTTTTACTAAATGCATATGGATGCATATATACATGGTACATATACCAAAATATCATATATTTTTGTCTGTTTGTTCTGGCTAATCTCTGAAACGGCTGGACCGATTCTGACGAGAATTTCAGTGGCCGATAGCTGATGTAGAAAGTTAGAGTAAGTTAGGGTACTTTTATATTAGTTAAATTAGCTTTTTGTTTTAGTTTTGAATAAGGTAGGTAGCGGTATTGTAATATCTCATTTTATTTCCTCAATATTTAAATAACGATGTATTACATAGAGTATATACTCTATGTATTCAAAAAGTCAAATTGTATTTTGCAACTCTGTTATCTGAAATTTCCTAAGCAATGCATCTGTTTCTACTTATCTATTGTTACGTGGGCTCTTTTCATCCGATACCGTTGATCTGAACTTATCTCAATTGAAAATGTCCAGATAAAGTAGTTGCCTATATACCTTTGGAATTCGTATCACTTCTTCGTTGTCAACAAATTCAATGGTATAGAAGTGTTTGTGCATTCACTATGAAGGGGTCGCTATTTTGTATCCTGCTCTTGGTCAGTTATGGGTACGGTGCTAATTTGAGGGTAGATCCCCTGGTTCTTATCGATAATCAAGGATTAGTGCGCGGATTGAAGGCTACCGATGGCGATTACTCACTATTCATGGGAATTCCATACGCCAGTGTCAGCACTGAGGATCCGTTTGCAGTAAGTTTGTTTTCGGTTTGCTATAATTCATATGGAATAGTTGTTTAAATTACCTATTAATTATTAATGATTCGTGGAGCTCGAGTGGTTCAAATAGTTAGTTGCTTGCAAAGAAAATATTGAAGGTTTGAAATCCAACTGTACTAATTACATTACTAATACCTACATACATTAATATCATCATGCTAAGTCTATCTCGGGATAGGTAGACCACCACCAGTTCAGATAGTACAGACTAACATATCTCTTTCTCTTCCGATCGATTGAATCTAGTTACGAACTGTGCTAAGGAATAAGAAAAATAATTAGAAAAGTACCTATTAATTACAATACGACTTTATACGGTGAAGGAAAACAACGAGAGGAACGGTACTTGACAAGGAATTGAAAGACGATATATAGTTGTGCTTGAGCAAAGACGATGCATTTGCGATCTTTCATCTACCTCTGCCTACCCCTTCGGCTACCCTTGTCGGAGCCGTGAAGATATATAAGTTTAATTATTAATTAGCGTAAATACATTTTCTATATATTAAATTAATTTAAATAGAGGTAGGTGGAGCCTTTAACGTCATATAACTTGGCGTCACTCTGCAATGACGCTTGATTGTAATCAATACGATATGATAAGAACAAGTTACATAACAATCATGTTTTTTTAGCCAGCGCAAGATCCGGCCCCTTTCCCAGAAGTGATCCACTACGCTAACGAAAAGTCAGTGAAATGCCCTCAAACATCGTCCTCTCTGGCCGAGGGTGAAACGCTGGACTGTCTTCGCTTAAATATCTATGTGCCTTACGAAGCAAGCACCACGAATCCGTTACCAGTATTGGTTTGGATACATGGAGGCGATTTCGCAATTGGGAGTGGAGGGGAATATGGTGTGGCGAGCCTGGTAAAGCGGGGCATCGTAGTAGTAACTATCAACTACCGTTTAGGGCCATACGGCTTTATGTGTCTTGACATCCCTTCTGTGCCCGGCAACCAGGGACTTAAAGACCAATACATTGCTCTTGGATGGATAAAGAAGAACATCGCTTCCTTTGGCGGTAACCCTTATAACGTGACCTTAGCTGGTCATGGAGCAGGGTCGATGTCTACTCTATTGCATTTATATTCCGCTAAAAATAAGCTGTACCATAAAGCGATATTGGAAAGCGGCACACCCCAGACCGAAGGATTATTTGTAAACAGTGATCCATCTGTAGCATTGAAAATAGCTGAGCATTTAGGATTCAACACAAGTGATACACAAGAAGCATTGAGTTTCCTTAGAAGCACGCCTCATAATTTAGTAACAGGAGCTGTCAATGACTTAAAATTACCATTGAAACCATGTAAGGAGAGATCATTTAGCGGCATCGATAACTTTGTAGAAAACGACCCATTTGCTTTAACCAATAAGAAAAAGATCAAAGATACTCCTATTTTGATTGGATATACTGACAAAGAGGTTGATTCATTGAGTGAGGATTATATAAAATCTGATCCTTTTGTGGAAAAATTGCGGAATAATTTTAACTTTGACGACCAACTGCTCAAGAAAGTCGCTCAGAATGTGAAGCACTTTTACATCGGAGATCGGCCGGTATCAGCAGACGTAACATCAGATCTGGAAGATTTTGAATCCGACTTCGTTTACAATCATCCAACACGAAGAGCCGTTAGTAGATTACTCGAAGAGAATGCTAACCCGATTTATCAATATCTGTTCAGTTATACTGGAAATTCTGACGCACTCGGTGCGGGTCATTCTTCAGAGCTGAATTATTTGTTCAATCTATCAGACGAGCCGAGAACTGACGCGGATAATCTTGTAGTGGATCGTATAACCACATTGTGGGGTAACTTCGTTAAGTATGGGTAAGCAAAATTGACATAATGTATGAATTGGGAAAAAACTTTTGAGTCGCACCCAAATGCACACGACGAAAAACGAAGTAACACTCCGTCACACTCTACAAATTCCATAATCAGCTTAAATTGTATAATAGTTGTGTGTAATCTGTTTATGTATCTCTTTCTTCTCATCCTCGCTTCGTCTGGCTTATTGTTTTACTTTTCAAAGTAATAGTTAAATAAATACATCTGCCTGCATTCTGTTTCATATTCAACAAAATTTTACAATATAATACTACTGTATTTTAATATCCTTTACAATGTTATAAAATCATTTGTGAAGATTATTGAATTCTACGTAGAAGTAAGTACGAAAGTAGAATTTGATTCGAAAGTTGATTCGACTCGATACATATCATCACACCGAGTACCTCACGGGTCGGACAAGGAGCGTAGAGCGACAGTTCTCTGTAGACTACATTCATTTTCTTTTAAATACAATACTAACCAGAGATCAACATTTATTTCAGGAACCCCACGCCGGAGTCTACTTCTCTAATACCAGTGGTGTGGGAACCAATTACCGATGACACCCGGCCGAGCTTCGTGGTTGATAGTGACCTTCGAATGGAGAACAGGGTTCACCAACAGAGGATGGCGTACTGGGATCTCTTTTACTCTGTTTACGGGTCATACAGTCTCCTTAGCCGAGGGACTTGTCACATGTAATTCACTTAATTAAGATTCTGATTTAACGTCCTTGAAAAAGGCACTGAACCTCACAAACGATTGGACAGTTTATATTGACTTGTTTGGAAAACCGCATAGGCCTATGCCACACCATACTATAATTGAACAATTCGTTACTAATACGCAATGGATCAATGGGAATATGAAGTTTCCATAATCTGTGTAATATATTAAAATCAGTAGAAATACTGTCTCTGTGGCACGTGCTCTTAAATACTGTTTGATAATGAAACGACGGATTGGCTCAGTAATTATTCGGGTAATAAATATAATATATTGTGAGCAAGTTGTTATTGACTATGTACTTTCCACTATTACCTGTAGAAGTATAATTCTTACATGTTTGATAATAATAATATACATACAAATTTTCCTTTAAAATTTAACTCATGATATGATATGACTTGCGAATTTGCAAGATTGTTATTGTTTTAGAAAGGAATAAAACTTATTGCATGTTTGGTTCTTTAACTTTCTCCTTAAAGCCTCACGAGGATAAAAAAGCTTAAACGGTGCATTAGGTATGTGTTTATGAATCTATGACAAAAGCTCTTGTCATAAGAGAGCTTCGCCATAATGTTATACGTATAATAATAGTACACAACATTCCGTTTTCCATTAATAAAATATATCCTGCTGTTAATACAGATAATGTATCTTTTCAAAATTCTTTCGATTCCGTTCGGTAGTTTTTGCCTTGAAGAGGGACAAAAATTCTCACAAACTTTCGCATTTATTATTTTATTAGTAGGATCATATCCACTGCTCCTAGAAATTGTTGAGTACCTGCTGCATGAGAAATTATAGTTTCCAGGCTTTTTTCAGCTTCTTTGCCACTTTTAGTACCTATCACGTACCGCCTGAGACGCTTATCATTATTCCATACATTTTTACATTCGATGTGACTTATTTGACATTTACCTCTACCTACTCTTTCGTCAAGGCGTAAAGAAGAAAGCTTGACGGAGCGATTTCTTAACTTACTCGTAGGAAATTTGACCCTCGATCTGAAAACCGTTACGGACATCCAGAGTGGAACTATGTTATTTAAACGTGGAACGAAATAGCTGTATCACTGAGTCAATGCAGCATATCAAATTGATGTGAAGCCGTTGAGAGACGATAGGTGTATTGTGAACCCATCTCGGGCGGATGGGCTCATCAAGACGGATTGGCGGACAAAGGATTCGGGACAAAAAAGGTTTGGTCAAACAGCGGACGGGGCGGGACGGCGACGCGACGCTGACGGGACGGCGACGCGGCGTGGATGTCACACTGCGGACGTGATGATCCTGCAAGCGTCGCGCCGACCGACCCGCCGCACTCGGCGTGATTTCTCGAGCATTTTGGAACAAGATGTCGAGTGATTCAGACGCGGAAGTTGCGCTACTCTTGTTTGCGTTAGCAAAAAATTTTATTTGGTTTGGTATTTTAGCACAAAAATACCGGATCTTTCATAGACCTATAGAAAGTGATGTTGATACTGCTATACATGTAGTCAAAGCAGCCTGTTGTCTGCATAATTACATAAGAGTGAAGGGAGAGTCTTTTTCTTTTGAGCCCAATGAAACACTGGACACGTCAAGAGCACTCACTTCAATAAGATCAACAAATCAGCGATCTCCAAACGCCGCATTTGCAGTCCGAGACATGTTTGTTACTTATTTTAATAATAATAGAATAAATGACCAATAATGTAATGTTACTTACCACTTTCATTGAGGTCCCTTCCTATAGATTCCCAAATCGCAGATTTGAGACCAGCATTTTTGTATTGATTATGGCCCAAATCATATAGAAAAACATAGCCTCGAACGAGTTCTATCAATTTTTCTACTTTCTCCATTTCCATTTCTGTAGTAAAACACAAAGCTGGCGTCACGTCGGGCGCGACGTGCTCACGTCCCGCTGTCTATTTGACTAATGAAACAAATTCGCATAGAACACAACTTGTTTCGTCCTGCTCACGTCCCGCTCGCGCCCCGTCCCGCCGTGCGATTGTTGTATTACCGTCGGGCGCGACGGTGGCGTGACGCGACCGCTGGTCCAGCGCCGAGCGCGACGGCTCTGTGTGACACTTCCTATATTAATTTGTATATTACAACTGCTCACGCCGCGCCAGCGTCGCGTCGCCGTCCCGCCCCGTCCGCTGTTTGACCAAACCTTAACCGACGCCCACCGCATCGGCCCACTTGCTGTGACTTATGATTTTGCACGAACGAGTTATGATGATTTTCCTGTCAAGACTGAGCACAGTATTGATACAGATATTAATGTTTCTTTGAAACTTCTCTGTGTTACGCTGTTCTCTGTGTTACGTAAAAATTCCCCATCATCTCTAGATATTAATTATTCGCCTCTTTGCATAACTTTAATAGCTAGGCTCATGTCTCCCATGCAACTCCTTTGATATTTCTCTGTCTAGTGTAATGTATTTGACCTCCCTATACGGCATTACTTATGTGGGCTAACCGTGGTCTTCCTGTGCCTCTCTTTCCATCTTCCTTCTATAAGGTATTATTATGGAAGCCGTCATGTCGTGTAACATGGCTTATCTTTACTCTTCTATTGTCGATAGCCTCCGTAGATCGTTCAATTGTCTTTAACTGCAACGAAAATGCTATGAAAATAAGTGTATATTCAGAACTGCCCCTATTCGACCACCATCATTTGGGTAAAGAGCATAAATATTTGCTGTTAGTTTATCTAAGTTTGGCATTTGGTTGTTAATACAGGTTGGATCTAGATAATTTTTTCAGATGACAAAATTATTATTATTACTTCATCAGACAAGTAAACTTTTTATACAATTTTCTTAAAAGGTATATAACCTTTTTTTATTAACTTTTCACTCTCTCTCAGCTAAACACAAACGCTAGAGGTTTCTTTGGAAGACCACCCATTGTAAAGTTAATCAACTCTTGTTTACAATTATGTGGTAAGCAATTTCTTTGCAATATCGTGGATAATCGGATATTCAGCTACTTTGACACTTGGGGACTTTCACTAGCCCATCGAGGCAACCACGGCACGCATTAGTTCCGCCAGATTTTCACAATTTTCTCCGTCTTCTAGCGCGTGACAGCCTTACTTCATCTCATCAATCGACTTGTTACTGTGCGGGCACAATTGTATGTCACTTGGGAACATTGATCGCTCAATGATCTTAAATGATCACATTACTTTACTGGTTGTTATTTTAAGTCTAAAGAGAACTGGCGCTCCACTCTGCTTACCCTGGGACACCGCGTGATAGTTAGTATGTCTGTACTCTGTAGTATATGTTAAATACTGCCAATCGAGGCCATATCTCGCTAAGGGAATGAGGCTTCGTATCCAGCGCGAGATACAAATATTTGGTCAGAGTTATTGTTAAGCATTTTATTTGTAAATATTGTAATTTTTCGTGATAATTTGTTGTATAGTAAAGCAGTACCTAAGTACTACTGTGTAGAATCGGACTTAGTTGGGCCCCTGGTATAATGAAAAGGGAACGCCGCAATTCATATGAAATTGCATTCATCGATCAATGGATTATTCATTCTGTGCATTACAATGTTCAAAGATTTGACCTTGCGTTGCCTAGGTCCATCTATATTGTGGTCTTTATCGTTGAGTTTTTCAATTGAAACGACACGTTTATTCGTATTTTGGAGTGGCAACACGCTTTGGATTAATAAAGATATACAGTTCGATGCCACTCTATTTAAGAACAGTAGCTCCTTCAACGACTAAGACGTGTAATTGTCTTGTTAGCGCAATTATTGTGTAATCAAACCGGATCTTAGTATTGGTTGGACATTCGTTCAATGAACGTTGGTGAATGTGGGAAATGTATGTGGATGTAGCAAAATTGGTTTTAAAAATAGAGGTAGGTATACTAGAGAGCTGACGCTCTTCTGTCTGCATATCCCGTGAGGAACTCGGCATGATTAGATAATATTTTAGTATGGTTATTTACAACATAAATTATATAGCATACTAGTTGTCCCGCCCAGCTTCGCCCGGGTGAAAAAGTTAATATTTCCTGAAACACGATCGCAGCGCCACCTATCGGGTCCAATTGTGAATCTAAACCATTCCCAGATCCCCTTGAACACACACAAATAATTTCATCAAAATCGGTCCAGTCGTTTGAGAGAAGTTCAGTGACATACACACTCACAGAAGAATTATATATATAAAGATTTACCTCTGATTGAATAAGGTTTTGATCCTATTTCATTGGTTGATCCTAATGGATAGAATCAAATATAATATCTAGAGAACATAGAAGTTGGAGTATGTTTGATCTAGTTGAAAAGACGAACTGAATAAAGTTGTATAGGTACTTATGAGAGTATACATCTCGAAGTTCTCGCTAGCTATCTGACGACGCAATCTTCACGGTAGCCGCACATATTGGCACGTACACGGCAGGTGATATGGCGATTAGTTTGTGTTTCTTCCACTTCATAGCTTCCACTTGAAGATGTTAGCGAATGATAAAGGAAACAGGCATAGATAAACAGCGGCGACAATTCGAGTAAGGTCGTGTTTGTGTGTCAAGGGTTCGTGACCAATACGGGCTGGATATCGAATTTGAATAAATATGTCGTTGACAATCAACGCTCTTATAAAAACCCATGTAGGTACTTGAAGAACATTTTGGGTTTTACGTCCTGCTTAAAAAAGGCTTAAATTAAATGAGGTGATTTAGCGCAGATCGAAGACTAGGATTATTAAGGTTAAACAAAATATTAAATTTAATGTTGACAAGCTACTCATATCGAACCAGTTTACTGCTTAATAATGTTACACATTGTAAATACGATTACAGGTACCAGGTAACATAGTAACAGGCAACATTGTTGTACATTTATTTGATATTATTATAAATGAGTTTGGTTATGGATGTTTGTAACTTAATCACGCTAACGTCAACACACTCATACATACATATCATCACGCCGAACCCCTCACAGGTTAGCCAGAGAGAGTAGAGCGTCAGTTCTCTCTAGGCATACAGGCTTTTTCGTTCATCTAAAGAAAATTATGTGGTACTCACGCATGTAGATATCGACCGGTTCCTTGGATGTTCTGATGTCGCACCCATCTCCAGTGACGTTTAGGGTGTACACCCCGAACTGGCCCATATCCGGCCTCAGCTGACATATCAGGCCTCTGCAATAAGAAAACTATGAGACCGAGCATTTAGGGGCCGTCTTTTAATTACGTAAGGCGTTGAGTGGGTGGGGGGATAGAGGGAGCTCAGTTTTACTTATTTTACATTACAACGAAGCCTCCCAAAGCATATTCTATTTTGTTACGTGAGATTAGGGATGGGGGAGGAGTCGAGCGAAATCTGTCTCCATCTCACCATGGGGAGATGGGGGTCGAAAAATTACCTCACGTAATTAATAGATGCCCCTTAAGATAAAAACTATATCGATATTCTATCTGACCGTGGACAGCAGTTGGTTGACTTAACTGAAACATTACTCGACCCAATATTTAATACTCACGAAGTATTTCCAGCGCTGAGGTATTTCTCTGAGGTGTCTGCGTACACTCGCCACGTGGAGCCCCGTGCCGTGCTCACGGCCCAACCTTCTGGGTCACCTGACAAGGTTTTCTGAAGCTCGAAGGGACACTAGAACAAAAAAACAATATTTTTATGTTGATTGATGACGGAGACAACTGGGAATCTAAAAATGTTTTCTATCAGTAGAATGGTTACAGTTAAGGGGCGTCCATTACTCTGATTATATAGAAAATCAAGATTATAATTATCTTTTACATTATGTCATTCTTATGAAAAACTTTACACGATGTCAGAGATGCATAAACTTCCTGCAGCAGTTCAACTAAAAACTTAAGAGCGACAACTGACTGTTAATTATGAATGCCTTTAAAAATTACGTCTTTTCCAAATTACACTCGAGTGAAGCCAAGCTGGGATGCTACAACGACATAAAATGATATGTGTAAGATATGAACTTCCTTCATAATAACATTCATCGGGCTTCATTTCAATGACCCTATACATAAATTCACCACTGAAGAGACCCATATTGCGCAATACTACACACTAAATACTACTTTATCACTTGTTGACTTGTTGACTTACGTGACACCGAAAAAAAGTAATAATATAGAAAGTGTAATATTATCTGTGCAAATGACTGTCATGTTAAAGTCAAAGAATCCATTAAAAAGCTAAATAGCTTATGTCAAAGTACTTACTTTAGTGCATTTTATATCTATAATGGTCAATAGAACGCTCTGATATGCCCATATTAATGTATTTATGAGTCTAATTACCCTGCCTGATAACCATTAATTAAAACAAACATCATGTAATCGCCGTGGAGCGTGAAGAACCGTCGCGGCCGAGTGGTTTAAGTAATCACCTGCGGAGTGAAGATAGCGGGTTCAGACCCCGGTAGCTTGATGCGTGGAATTCATTTCTGATAAACCCATTGGCATTCAAAATTGCAATCTTTGCGTTGTAGCCGACTACTCGAAGCACGCGGACACCACGGATCTTTATATACATAAATTATGCAATTCGCAAAAGTGTGCGCTTTTGTGTATGCATAATGTTAAGTAACCGTATCCAACTACTGTAAAAATTCAGCTTAGCTTAAAATACAATCTTAGCTTAAGCTAACTGCTCGGCGTTAGATGTTTGTCAATAATATGTTGGTAAGTTTTGCAACTGTATCGATAGAATTGCAAACGTTTTGAATTATAAGTAACTGTTTTATATTCAACCATGCGGTGTACTGCGTACAATGTATTAGACGATATAATATAATAGCTTTAAACCATAATCAACTTTAAAAATAATAAATACGACCAGCCCCTTATAGCTCCCTAGCTCGCGAATCAGTCTTGGCATTATAAGAACAAATATTGTACAAGGTGTCTCAGAAAATAGGACAGTTGCTCAATTATGTACTAGGGCCCAGTGAAAGTAAACAAATAAAATATTAAAATAAAACATTCTATGTTGAAACTTTTTACTATGCTATAACGATAAAGTATGAAGAATCCAACCACGTTTTTTATTTTTTTAATACAGTTTCTGAATAAAAACAATATTTCGGAGTGAACCCTAATTAATCCCTTTAATCATATTGTCATTTTGTTTTTTTTAGAGCTTTTTGTTTTCTATCTTCGTCTTAAGGTTTATGCTCACAATATCCTAACACTTTTAGAAGACAACGGTTCTACTAAGCAAAGACAAAAGAACAAACTGAGACACATGTATACCTGAGACACATAATGGAAGCTAAGCTAAAAAACAATATATAGAGAACGATCAAAAAGTGTGTGCAAGAAGAGGCAGAGGAAGGCCACGTTCCAACTACCTGGATCAAATCGATCGGACGCTCAAGGACGGGAACGTTAAGAGTACTCGAAACCGACGAGCATGTATGATGAATGTGGACGAAGCGAAAGAGGTATGTAAGTCTAGAGAGAACTGGCGCTCTATACTCCCTGCCTACCCCGTTAGGAACTTGGCGTGATGATATGTATGTATGTATCAAAATAGTCAGCTGAGAACAGCACTGATTAATATCCAGGCGAAAAGTAGGCGCCCTTATGTCGCGGGCATGCATATTGCAATTAAACTTAACTACCCTCCCCGGGGAAATCCTTTGACAGGCCTGGTGAATCACTAAATAGAGGTTATCGACCCCTGTTATTAAGGCTTAATAATATCTACTCCTATTAACGACCTGTTTTAAGTTGTAATACAGAAGGGTTATATTAGATTAATAATATAATATATCCTCACGCCTTCCCACAAGGGTCCCGGAAGGGGTAGGCAGAGGTGATATTAGATTAAACATAAAAAGTATGATCACACACACACACCCACGACACACTGCTATATATGCTTTATATATAGGAAGTATGTATGAACTCTAACCAGGGATGATTATAAAGTCTGCGACACTTTTTTTCGTTTATGGCTACTGCAGGCATTATCGCATATATTTTTTTTCAAATAAATAAAATAGATTGCCGTTACGAGACGGAAATAAAAGTCATATAATAACATTGCATGGTGCATATGAAATCCACACTTTGTTTTGGTAAAACTAATCGTTTTTAGTAAACATGCACTATTGCCTGCCGTAAATAAATATGGTGGAGGAGCCGTGGTGGTTCGAGTACTTGCATGCAACACAAGTTCGAATCCCGACTGCACCAATTAGTATTTCTGAACTTAAGTACAGTGATTAGACGCACCACGAAGTTTACGGTGAAGGAAAACATCGAGAAGAAATCTGCATACGCTTAAGGAGAAATTCATAGGTGTATAGCCGTGCTTATGTAACGGCAATTGACGTAACGGCAATTGACGTAACGGCAATGGACCCGCCATCTGTCACGTTAGCAGCTAAAATATATCTGGCGGAAGGTGGTTGTGTAGGTACTACCTAAACACCTCTGTATACCCCTTCGGGGACCTTAGTGGGAAGGCGTGGGGGTATTATAAATAAATATTTTCAGGTTACCTAGTTAATTAAGTGCATTTTTATTGCCTCATCTCGACATTCAACTTTGTGAAGCCGGGCGTAAATGCTTTCAAAACTGTAGGCACCAAATAGCGATTACAAAGTGACCCAATCTCATTCCTTAGCAAACCTATACTAATTATTTTTAAATGGACTCTGATTGCCAAATCACAGATTATTAAAAAAAATTAAGTCAGAATGACAGTCTAAGAACGGTGTCACGTAACGAAAAGAAATACAAAACGAAAAAGTTGTGTCTCTATGTACATATATATGACGACCGTCTGGTCTAGTGGTTAGAGGTCGCGGGTTCGAATCCCGCTGAGGGCAGATATTTGTGTGATGAACACGAGTATTTGTACCTTAGTCTTGGATGTCCTATATATTTATGTATATAATAATAATAATAATAATAATATATCCTCACGCCTTCCCACAAGGGTCCCCGAAGGATATTTATGTATATATCTATCTATATAAGTAAATATATAGTTGTCTAGTTACCATAACACAAGCTCTGCTTACTTTGGGACTAGGTCAATTTGTGTGGAATTGTCCCAGGTATTTATTTATTTATTATTATTATATGTACGTATGTGACCTCCATATAAACTAAGTGAATATTATTCAGTGACCTTCATATCACATTGAAACAAGTGTATGAGAGTAATATTTTTTTAAACTTGCTGTAAAGGCTGGTCGAATTTGCAATGGAAATACATTTGATTTTGACTAAATAAAAAAAAAATTATAAGTATATGTTTATGTCGGAAAGAAACGCAGGACGCGGTTAGTAATATCAATAGGATAGAGCGTATTGTTCCTATAGTTCTGTAATAAACAAAAACAAAGATTCGAATCAAGAACGCCTTCATTTTTAAAGGTAAGGTACAAACTACTCACTAGGGCCACCCGCAGCCTTTCCACTTGTTCATGTACTTGATTTCATGCTACCCGCATATAATTATTTATGTATTAATTTGTTATGTGACAATTACTTTATTTGTTAATACATATACATAGTAGTTTATATTTGTAGTCTTAATAGTTTTTTATTAATCGGTTAAGAATTGAGAATTATATAAGAGATATAATTCTCAATTCTTTAAGTAATTGTAAAAATTATACCTAGTTATTGTGCTTGCCGAAGTCTACCAAAAAAGTGTATATAAATTATAATCCATTGTTTAAAATAAATATGATTCCTCAGACTGAGAGAATCTTATTCTTAAGATCATCCGTTGCGGTCTACGCCAACAAGTTTTTCTTTTTACAAATACGCATGACGGTGCCGACCAAAGATGTGCCGACGGTGAATCGAAAAGTATTCAACCTTGGTTGTGGACCCTAATAGCTGCTATTTTAAAAGTCTTGAGACTTTCTGACCAAAGAAAAAGAACAGATTCGAAGGCCATGCCGCCTAGTTCATATGTTTTACTGATTATAATAATAATAATAAAAAATGATTATTAACTTAATAAAAATCAATCAAGCATGATATTAAAATATAAGTATGTTACATAATATCGGACAAAATGTTAATTACAATTTGGAGGTAGACGTCAACCATAATTAAATTAGTAATAAAAATATCCACTTAAGGTTGTATAGATACCCTCGATTTTAAATTAACTTATAGAAAAACTTAAAGATGGAATCGCAAAGACATACCCTGAAACAGTCATCAGAGACTCTGTAGACGCCAACATTTCGGTCAGCGACCCCGACCATATAAGCCTGGTCCATCTTCAAAGCAGTCAGGTTCAGCCCAGCATACTCCGCGCCGCGGTCCTCCAACCACGACCTGACGACATCCCTATACCACTGCCAAGTATCATTCCCCACGGATTCGTTCATCTTCTCTACCTCGCGTTTGCAACTTCTTCCGCGACGAAAGTAGTCAAAACTTGTTAAACTTCAATCACAAACATTGATTACACATTGTTTCACAGTGAGCGTTCGCGTCCTAGCGACGGCCGGTGCAGACTGGAACTGCCGCCGCCGGTATAACCGGTGTGACTGCTGCGCTGCGGCTGAGGCTGTAGTATCGTGTAGTAATTTACTTTCTGCAATTTCTTTAAATTTATCTGGAAGAATTTTATGCACGTCACTCTCCTCCGATATGTTCATAACCATATATTACTTTTATTAATTTCTAACTCACCAGAAGCTGGTATTCATATTATCGCAAATAACGAATAAAACATAAACATAACAAACATATCCTCACGCCTTCCCACAAGGGTCCCCGAAGGGGTAGGCAGAGGTGTATAGGTAATACCCACACACCTACTTTCCGCCAGAGGTATATTAGGTGCCAACGTGACAGATGGCGAGTCCATCGCCGTTACTCCAGCACGACTATACATACGCCTTTGAATTTCTTCTCAGACGTATGCAGGTTTCCTCTCGATGTTTTCCTTCACCGTAAAGCTAGTGGTGTGACAATCACTGTAGTTAAGTTCAATCATATAAAGTCATTGGAACTGTCCGGATTTAACCTTGTAATATTAGCGTTGCACTACTACCTACTCCAACATCTCAGCCACCGCAGCTCGTTCTATTTTTTTTACTGTGTGCATAACATTTTATTTGCTGAAAAGAACTTACATAAATATCATCACGTCAAGTCCCTAACGGGGTAGGCAGAGAGTATAGAGCGCCAGTTCTCTCTAGACTTACATACCTCTTTCGCTTCGTCCACATTCATCAGTTTGTTCATACATGCTCGTCGGCTTCGAGTACTCTTAACGTTCCCGTCCTTGAGAGTCCGATCTATTTGATCCAGGTAGTTGGAACGTGGCCTTCCTCTGCCTCTTCTTGCACACACTTTTGCTTTGTATATCTGTTTCGTCAATCTTTCTTCACGCATCCGTTCTATGTGTCCAAACCAACGTAACATGCCTTTCTTCAAGAAAATAAAAGAACTTTATTATTATTATTAACTAGCTTGTAGGTATTTATCAATTTCATATGCAATGCGTTGCACGCGGCCTTGTGACCTTCTGCGGGGGACTAATGTTTGTATGTTTGAACATAATTCCTCGTGCGTGATTTTTGTAAATGCTTTAGGGCTGAGAGAACATTTAAAGTAAATTGTAAGTTTCGAAATCAAAGTATTTAGCGACACGCGAAGCTTCTTAGTTCGCGTGGGATCATTATAATTGTGCTTTTCTTGTACATGTTTGGGAATCACATTTTTTTCCTTAATTATTATCTATACAAATAAATAAAATTGGAGTGTCTGTTTGTAATATTAAAATAAACGGTTTTTACTACTTGCATATTGTTGTATACACGGTAACATATACCAAAATATTTTTTTTACAATTTTTGTCTCTCTGTTTGTTCCGGCTTATCTCTGAAACGGCTGGACCGATTTTGACGGGACTCCTTTACGGGACGGGAGTCAGTGACTGCGCCTGCGCATCATCACTAAGCATGGGTACTGAACAATTGTATGTTAGTGATAATCATAACTACCACACAACTCTGCCTACTCCTTTGGGGACCCTCGTGGGAAGGCGTGATGATATATGTAATCATAATTATATATTTCCAATATCTTTTTGATAAGTGCCCTGTGCCCCAGGTTTCAAACGCATAATATTATATTTCATTGGTACCTACATACTTGTTTTGAAATAAAATAAATCCTAAGTGTTATTCTATCTAGTTGATAATCTCTTTACCTTCCAATTCTGCTTTGTACTTTTTGAGTGAAAGAGGACGAATATACTCACATCCTTATACATGTAGGATAGTAGAATAACAGCTCCAGTAGCGAATAATGACACAGTTACAAAGTATATGGAAAGTGATACATGAGAATTTATATCTCACGGCAACTATGCAGTAGTTATAGTATGCAGTTCAGTTAACAAGGTTTAATTTAATACGTGCATCTAACAGGAGGTAAGAATGCGGCCTTTACAAAGGAAACTTGTTAGATAACAAGCTCTGCGATTAATCGGCCGCTGGCCGTATTACGTACTTGTTTACAATTGTGTTGAATAAAGAGTAATAAAAAAAATGAGACCTCTGTTTGTGTTTTTGTGTCTATTCGTGCTTGTTCTAAGAGCGCAGAATCTTGGTAGTCCGGCTGGATTAATGTCTGACTGTAAGTAGAATTGTTGCTAGAAATCCGAATTTGATGTCGAGCATTATTATTATTACCTACTCAGTAAATAAAGTAAGAGCTCGAAATAAATTCTTTAAACAAAAATAAATACTTTATCTCTTTTATTTTTTAGAGCAACTTCAAGGCCCGATTTGGTCTGGTCTAAAGAGGTTTTTCTGAACATTGATTTATCACACCACTATGTGGTGAAGGAAAGCACTGTGAGAAACCCACCACATATATATTAAACAATAATTTCATAGTAGTTTGTATAGTCTTGCTTGATAAATGACTGTGGACCCGCCACCTGTCACGTTGCCAGCTAAATCTGTCGGCGAAATAAGAGCGTTGATACACTTCTGCTTTACCTTGGGGAACCTTTGTGGGAAGGTGTAGAAATTAATTATTTGCTAATAGCCCATCACATGAATATTAAACCAGAAATACATACCTACATACAATAATATATCCTCACGCATTCCCACAAGGGTCCCCGAAGGAGTAGGTAGAGATTTATAGGTAGTACCCACACACCTACTTTCCGCCAGAGGTACATTTGAGGTAGCAGATGGCAAGTCCATAGCCGTTACTCAAGCAAAACTATACAAACGCCATTGCATTGCTTCTCAGACGTATGCAGGTTTCCTTCACCGTAAGACTCGTGGTGTGACTAACCACTGCACTTAAGTTCAGAAAAACTCGTTGGTACAGTCGGGATTCGAACTTGCAATCTTTGTGTCGCTCGAACTACTCGGCCACCACGGCTAGTTACGTATTATTTGTATATTTTACCTTTCGTATTCAGGTCCAGGGATGTACAAAAACACAACGCTATCGGAGTCAACCAAAAGTTCTTTGTACGTAGTTCTGGTGTACCCATCCTCAAGTTTCCTTGGACATACGGAGATGAAGTGTCCGCTTAGCGAGGAAGGTGCTCAGTGTGTAGCCGATCTGATCGACTTGAGGAGGAGGACACAGGTGAAGGATAATGTTCCACGTGTTCAGCCCCAGGAAAATCCCTTTCAAACTTTTTCGACCTAATGTCATTGCCATATATTGGATAGCGTTAGCATGAACACAAAAGGATTTTTTCTAAGGCCCATCCGCCTTAGTCATACACACATTGTTTTGTTATATCTCAAAGGGAAAGCTCTCAAATACAGCTTGACTTTTTCCGCCATTTTCAACCACTATCTATCGCCATGTTGTTATTTTTTTTACAATTGTTTTCATATATTTTCCTTTTTTTAACATATTTGCTCATATTTTGCTCAGAATTAGTTACATCACTGATGACAATATTTGTGAATGTGTGAACATTGTAGACTTTGTAAATTCCCAGATCTTGCTAACTTTCATATTACTTATCTCCTTTTATAATGTGTAGTAAATAGTGATATACATACATACATACATATCATCACGCCAAGTCCCTAACGGGGTAGGCAGAGAGAATAGAGCGCCAGTTCTCTCTAGACTTACATACCTCTTTCGCTTCGTCCACATTCATCAGTCTCTTCATACATGCTCGTCGGTTTCGAGTACTCTTAACGTTCCCGTCCTTGAGAGTCCGATCTATTTGATTCAGGTAGTTGGAACGTGGCCTTCCTCTGCCTCTTCTTGCACACACTTTTGCTTTGTATATCTGTTTCGTCAATCTTTCTTCACTCATCCTTTCTATGTGTCCAAACCAACGTAACATGCCTTTCTTCATCTTTACAATCACGCCCTCATTCACGCCAGTTGATTTGCGAATCTCTTCATTGCGGATTCGATCTAATATCGTTACGCCGCACATTTTTCGAAGAGATCGCATCTCGACTGCATTCAAGTTATTTTCATACTTCCTCTGACATACCCAGGATTCGCTGCCATACAATAAGGTATGTACCAATATCGCGTTGTGGACAGCAACTCGAGCATTCTTGCTCAGACTTTTACTGCCCATCAACGCCGACATGGCTCCATTCACCTTATTTCCGGCAGTTATCCTTCTTTCAATATCTTTTTCATACTTTCCATCTCGTGTGAACATGCTTCCAAGATATACAAATTCATTCACTTGCTCTAGAATTTGCCCATTTACCGATATTGCACACTCGGTCACTTGTTCATCTCTTTCGAATACCAGAACCTTAGTCTTGCCAGCGTTTAGGCGCAGCCCCTTCTTTTCACATTCTTCTTTCATTATGGTAACTAGTGACTGCAGTTCGCCCTCTGATGACGCCAGTAAAACCGCGTCATCGGCGTATAGTAGGCAGTTGACCACTAAGTTTCCCATTTTCACTCCACATCCGTTCGTTCTTAGTGCTCTCAGACAGTTATCTAGATATATAATGAACAGCCAGGCAGACATGATACACCCTTGTTTGACCCCCGACTTCACATCAAACCAGGGTGACATCTCACCGTTAACCCTAACGCACGCCTCGCTATCACTATAGAGTGATTTTACGGCATGCAGTAGGGAACTGCTCACTCCATATCCAGGCAACACGTCCCAGAGTTCCTTTCGTACGACTCTATCAAATGCCTTCTCTAAGTCGACGAAAGCGCAGAAAACCCTTTGGTTAATATCCAAAAACTTTTCCGCGATTCCGCGAAGCGAGAAGGTTTGATCCATACATCCTCTTCCTGGTCTAAATCCACCTTGGGATTCCCAGAGAAACCTTTCGGATCGCTCTTGCATTCTTATCGTCAGGATCTTCGTGTACACTTTACTAGCTAAGCTGACCAAGCTGATGGCTCTGTAGTTGGAGCAGTCCAATCGTGATCCCTTTCCTTTATAGAAAGGCACGATGACTGCTCGCCTCCAGTCGTCCGGAACATCACCCTTTTCCCAGCAAAGATTGCATAGCAAATAGATGACGTCCCAGACCGCTGGTCCACCGTACTTGATCATCTCAGCCGTAATCCCATCTATTCCCGCAGCTTTTCCACATTTCAGACTTCTTATCGCACTTACAATCTCTCCCATACTTATTTTATCCGCTATAGGATCCTCGACAGATTCTGTTGGAGGCAGCTCTATGAGTAGATCAGTGGCATCATCATCATACATATCTTTGTAGAATTCACTCCATCGCCTGAGGACGTCAGTTTTGTCAGTAAGTATGTCATTGTCCTTCGAAATAATCACATTCATCCTACTACTGGCTGTAACACAATTTCTGGACTTCTTAACTTCTCTCCAAAAAAGTTTTGCATTGTCCTTGAAATTATGCGACAGTTTTTCGTCTACAGTCATTTGGAACCTCTCACGCTTCTGAGCTATTATCTCTTTCGTACGATTTTTTTGCAGGCGATATTTTTCTTTCATCTTTTCTTTCATACTTTCACTTGAGCTGGACATAGCCAAAATGTCTTGCCTTGCATCCTTCTTCTTTTTAACTTCTTCTTTCACTTCATCATCCCACCAACCATCGCCATTTTTGGTTGTCCGCCCTTTCGAAATGCCACAAACCTCTTTCGCGGCGCATAAAATGCTGGACTTAAGGAACTGCCAACAAACATCGACACTCTCAAACACATCTTTCGGGGGACAGGCTAGCTGTTCAGATACCCTTTCTTGATATCTGTCTCTAATAGCCGCATCTTGAAGCCTCCAGCTTTTGATGCGGTCTGCGACTGCAGAACAGGGACCCCCAGCACGGGATCGCCAGCCCGCGAACAGACCTCTTATTCTAGTTATAACCAGAAAGTGGTCCGTTCCCAGGTCGGCTCCCCTATACACCCTGGTGTCCATCACCTGTGTTCTGAGTCGCTGATCTATTAGAAACAGATCTATCATGCTTCGCTCATTTTTCCGTTCCCATGTATACTGATGAATCCTCTTGTGGTCGAACATGGTGTTCGCCACAAAAAGGTCTCTCTCCATGCATACATCTAATATCAGCTTGCCTGCCTCGTTCACTCTCTTATCACCATACTTGCCGAGTACTGCCTCGTAATCCTTACGGGCTGTCCCGACCCATCCATTTAGATCACCACAAATAATCAGCTTTTCATCCCTTCTTTCGTCTCTAGAACATTACTCACACATTCCCAGAACTTATTCAGGTCGCAAGTGTCCGCTGAGGCCACCGGAGCATACACCGCGACTAAAAATAGTCGGGTAAGGCCTATTTTAAAGCGAGCCCAAATAAGTCTGGGGCTCACCGCATCATAACTTATCATACATTCTGCCAAGCGGCTGGATAGTAGAATTCCCACTCCCTGGCAGGCGTGCTCGGTGTTTGCCACTCCTGACCACAGCACTAAACTCCCGCCCGGGAGCTCGTCTACTCCACTACCCTTCCGCTTGGTTTCAGACAAGCACACAACATCTAACTCGCTCTCTGTCATAACATCGATCAATTCGTTCATCTTATCAGCCATACCTCCTCTTACATTCCATACACCCATCCTACACTCCACACTCCACTTCCCGCCGTGAGGCACTCCGCGTGATGGGTGGCGGTCCCCATCGCCGCACTGTGCTGAATTTTTCGCACCAGCGGGGACGGACTGGTGCGCGTCGCCTCGGGGGCACGCCCTAACAGCCGTCCGGCCAATGCGCATCGAGTGGAATTGCAGCCCTCTGGGCTGGCAGGAATCGCGACGTGCACGCTTCCACTGTGATCCCCGTGATATGATAGTGATATGATTAAATATATGGTGACATGAGGCAATAATTGTCACAAATTTATGAGCTATTATATTGGGATGTTCTTCAATCACGTATATTTATTTATTTATTTATTTATTAGAGTTTCCAAAAAGATATGCACAAAACATTCTTAAGAGCTATGTTATAAACTATTTTTTTGTGATTCCTCAATTATAGGAAACCACAGCATGCATGAAAATCTTAGATCTAAAACATAAATTTAAAAAGGTTTGTTCGTAACAGCTAAAGATTTGTGAATTTAAATAATAGTATAGTAGTAAATGTATTTGTGTTTTGCAGGTCATAATAAGCGGGTACATGGCCTCTGCGTATGAGCCGCTGGTAAGAGGGCTGGCCAGTCCGTACCTGGATCGGGGCCGCAACGTCATCGTGGTGGAAATCTTCCCCGTTCTTCTGAGGACCTACCCTTTGTTGGTATTTTTTTAACACGCTTCTATTAACTCTAGTAAAAAGGACATTTTTAAATTCGATATATGTGTTAAAAATAACACTATGTGACCCAAACCCACCCTATAAGTCATGCTTTATCTCTGTGACTTACATATGCTATTGCTGCTAATATCGATATCAAAATGAATTCCGAATAGTTTTTAGGCAACACTTGTTTTCACGCATCGGAACTCAAAACGCAAGCGTTTTATAACTCTTGCGCGATTTAATTAAGTAACTGTAAAAATCTTTCAGAGCAGCTCGCTTGACTAAGCCGATGGGGGCATTATTGGGAGAGTTCCTAGCGGCTCTCACTCGCAAAGGTCTGAGGTCTCATCGACTGGGTCTGCTAGGAGTCAGTCTAGGGGCGCATATTGCGTCCAGAGCATCGCATGTTTACCAGCAGCTTACAGGGCGACGACCTGCTAGGCTGACAGGTACTTAAACACCGCAAAGCATTGAAATAGCATTAACACCGCTTGGTCTGAAAAGAGATTCGGAGGCGTACGTAGATACATTTCTGACAGAGCCACGGAGGGCCCTCGCCTTCCATCACGTTGTCACCTAAGTAGATATGTTTCTGATAGCACGTGAGACACGGACGAGATTGAAAGAGCTGGCACGCTGTTTGTGTATTAAAATAATGCCAAGTTTGCACGATAGTCTATAGATACTAAATATAATTTGTTCCGATCATCCAATTCTATTGATGAACTCATCCTTATACGAATTATATGTAGATACTAGTTGTCCCGCCCAGCTTCGCTTGGGAGAAAAAATTAAAGCCACGGACCCAGTGGCGCCACCTATCGGGTCCAATTGTGAATCTAAACCATTCCCAGATCCCCCTGAACACACACAGAAAATTTCATTAAAATCGGTCCAGCCGTTTAGGAGGAGTTCAGTGACATACACACTCACAGAAGAATTATATATATAAAGATGAACCTCGGTAGGTACCTGTAATTTGCAGTAAAGCTACTTTCAGTAATCACAAATGTATACTAGGCCTAGACCCAGCGGGGCCATGTTTCCGTAACCTGCCTCGCTCCGAGCGGTTCAACCCTGAAGCAGCGCGCAAAGTGGACGCCCTTCACACCAACATCGACGGGTTCGGTCTGGCGGATCCTGTCGCACACGTGGATTTTTATGCCAACGGAGGTAATTTGTAAATGCTTCAATGATGACACTGGAATACCGCCCGCCTGATGGTAAGCCGCAGCCGTAAGTTGCCGTAGCGCCGACGTTTTATCGAGAGGTTATCGAATAGTTGTGCACATTATACAAAAGAGAAACTGCATGTAGAGTAATTTCAAACAGAGGTCCTTAATAAGTGGCGATAATTAATTATATATAAGAGAGCCGTGGTGGTCGAGTGGTTCTAGCATCTGCAACACAAAGATTGCAAGTTCCAATACCGACTGTATCCGATACGGGTGGCAACCAAGCATGTGGCGCGCCTGAAGCGGCTACTGTCGCCTATGGACGCTTGCAACACCAGGTGTATCGCTCGCATGCTGCCAACCCTGATGTAGTGTATGTTTGATATTCAATAAAGCACCAAAAACATAAGGTATTTGGATTAAATTTGGAACGGTGGTAGTATGTAGTATGTTTCCAAAACACATCCCGAGGATTGGACAGTGATAATCCACCCATAGCTTAAGTCCTGTATCGTATACATGTAACTTATATCTTTTACCTGCTGTAGGTGAATATCAGCCTTCAATGAAAGGCAGCTTCCTCCTGCCTTGCTTCCAACTCTGCAGTCACGTGCGTTCCGTCCTCTACTGGATAAACGCTCACGCGAGCCCGGACAAGTTCGTTGCGGTGCGATGCGCCTCGCTCACACACGCACGCCGCGGAGACTGCTACCACGGCAACGTGACTAGCAATACGCTTGGACCGAAAACTAACTTCAATAAAAAGGGAATTTACTTCCTACCCACAAGTGAAAAACCACCCTACTACATTGGAAAAGAAGCCTTAAACCCAAGACTATACGGCTCGAATCATTATTTACTAAAAACAGCGTCGGACGATGACGTCATTGTATGACACGAAATAAAAGTCACATTGTATGCGAGCAGTTTAATAAAAAATGTATTAGGTACAGTATGCAATTAACAACAATCACTTATTATGTATCCGTTAGGCCAAGCGTCGAATATTAACCTTGTTACAGTATAAAAGATATATTCTATGTACATCAAGCTGGGAACAACTCACCCAGTTTGAGCAAAACGTGGAAGCCAGTATATCAATATTCCTAATATGTATATTTCATTACGAACTCTCTTAAGTTGTTGTCTCTTGAGTTGAATAAAAAATATACTCAATGGGTTGATGTCGAAATGTATAACACATTTTATTTATTAAATTTCATTATTATGTAACAAGTATTGTAAAACATTAAGCCAAACATATAAAATAAAATAACACAGATATACGAAAATATTGTTAGGTAGAACTTAAATTTTGCACTGCGGTGGACTTATGAGGTTAACCTCATGACTCAGGCAGTGCAGGCAGTGGTTGGGTTGGATCGGAGTGATACCCTACTAAAGAGAACAGAGTCGATAAAAATATCGATGGGAGCATGGTAATATTACAAACTCATCCACTGTATCTTCAAAAAGGCAGTAAACGTATTTTTCAGTAAAGCGTGTATAAAGTTTGATCTTTATACAATTGATGATAAATATGTAAAAGGTCAGATAATGTAATTTAATTAAAATTTTAATACAATTTTTATTACATTATCGTTTAATATATGTTTTTTTATTTGACATAATCATTCGACCTTTGACGATCATCGCGCGTGCTGGCTTAACAATTAGATCAGATCTTTAAATATACAAGATAAGAAAATAAACACGACGTTAATAAAATCCAAGGCAAATACGTCATTCATAGAAAAATATGTTACTTGTCCCACGCCCCAATAATATAGTCTGATATAATACGCCACAAAAGTATAATTTCATAAAATCAATACAAAAGTAATTAACATTGGAATGTGAACACAAAACTAATGCCAAACACGACAGTTTGAAATATGTATACACATTTAAATCCCAGACAAAATTATGTCTTAACGCCTTATTTAGAAAGTCGTATTTCAAGGAAAATTCCCATATTCTTAGTCCTCGAAACATCCTCTCTCAATCTATGTAAATTGTGTATCTCATTTATATAGCGTGTAGTAATTGATATGCAATAAAGCTATACTCAAATCATTAAACTAAAGCAAATCGGGATGACAGCGTTCGGAGTGAGAGGTTCGTGTTTATACGCACACGCTGTCACTCTTGATGAATACTCCGTCCTTTTCTCTAAAGGGAGTATGTTGAAGCTAGAAAACGTGAACGCTCAGCTTTGGAACACGACAAAGCTTTTCATCTGGAACCATCGCAGGTACCATTCGAGTGAAGTACCTAGTATTTTTTTTTATAATGTAAATTAAATTTCGATCAAAAACTGCCTTAAAAATATATTTTTTAATAACTTTACGATTCCGTACATCACACCGTACAAAAGTTTAATTGATTAGCAATAAAGTCCTTTTTCCTTTGATGAAGAAAATATGCATCTTTTTGGGGTATATATTTTTTAACGTCCATATAGTCTCAGTTAGCTGCCATATACTGAGGTTGTTGACAGGATGGTAGAATACAAATTACACATACCAATTTATACAATACGTATGTTACATAACGTCCATACTAACAAGCAAACTGGACAATACGCGATAGCAGTTTATATTCATACAAAAAGCAGATTAATAATACTATAGTGTATGATATTATATAGCAATACAAAATCGTATATAGGGTCTTGTGCTATTCACACAAATATGATACGCAATTTGGACCCTGGATTATTTACTATTTGAACGCAGCAAGAACAGACTAAGAAAGGCCAATGAGAGAATGTAACGTTTTAATTATTTTTTACTGGCAGCGCCCTGCGGTTTCACTCGCGTATAAAATTTCATTACAATAGTACATTTTTCTGGAATAAATTATATACTATTTGCGAATCCAACTAGTAATCTATATGTGTGCCAAATTTAATCCAAATCCGTTCAGTATTTTTTGCGTACTTAGTAACTTAACACAAACTTAGTAAATTTCGACCCGTGCCAAGCGACATTGAACCTTAATCTGTTCTTACCACGGTCAAACTAATAGCAGAATTCCGTCGTGCTCCACAGAGCAGAGCGGGCAAGCAACAGCTACCGGGGTATGTACTCCAGCGGGTACCACGCGACGGTTTCTTGCCTTAAAGGCAACGAGCTCAGTGGTATAACCACTCCGCCCAAGAACTGGTTCTCCTGTAGAGAGTCGTAGTGCCATACTGTGGCTTGGAGGCTTCTGGTCGTGACCACATCTAAGGGGAGGCGGTATTCAAGCATCTCCATGAAAGATGGGTGTGAGTTTCGTTTCAGCACGCGCGTCTTGCGTTTCGTCTCTTTAGTTGGATCCGGTACTAAGTATACCTGGAATTTAAATTTTGAGACTGTTAAAAAATGTCTCCACGCTTTCCATCAAGGGTCTCTGACGAGGTAGACAAAGAAACCTTTTTAAATGTCTGACATGTTGTGAAATCGTAAATATATTGCGACATAAGCAAGTAAGGGAATGGATACACTAATAGTACAATGGGAAAATTTAGTCCTGTTACCTTGACATAAGGGTTTGGGGGCAGCCCTTGTGGCGTGACGGCAAGCGACTGCGCGTGCAGTATTAGCACGGACAGCACTCCGCCGGCGTATTGCACCGATAGCTTAAGCGATCCCGAACCACTATTCTCCGGTTCAGTCGATTCACCTGTCAAGGAAAAGTTGGACTTTACTAATAATATTACTTGACATTTTTGTGCCACTAAGGTAGCAAACAAGCATGCAGTCCGCCTGATATTAAGCGGTTATCGCCGCCAATGGACGCTTAAAACACAAGGGGTATCGCTTGCGCGCCGACCGACAGGGATACCTAAAGGGTCTACCACATTGCACTGGAGATATATTTAATTACCAACAGATGGCGTGTCTATCGCAGTCTTCCAAGCACGTCTTTAAAACCTATTTTTAAGTATGCGGTTTTTGAATAATATTGAGAATTTCACTTTCATCTTCTGAAGTATGGGGGATTCCTTCACCGTAATGCGTCACGCCGTGATAACAAGTAATTGAAATAAACCTTTCTTCATCCGCTGTGGCTCTACATCCTGCTGGTCCCTGAGCAGTGGATGGAAGAAAGTGTACACGAGGTCGGAGTGCGCGATCTCGTCAGCCAGCGTGAAGAGCGACGTGAGGAACGCCTGCACGTCGCCGAAGCGGCGCTCGGCCACCTGGCGCGTGTTCGAGCGACCCACGTGCAATCCCGACGGCAAGCTGGGGAGAGGGGCATTTACATCATCTATTCTAATCTAATATTATAAAGCTGAAGAGTTTGTTTGTTTGTTTGAACGCGCTAATCTCAGGAACTACTGGTTGGAATTGAAAAATTATTTTTGTGTTGGATAGTCAATTTCTCTAGGAAGGCTTTAGGCTATATAACATCACGCTACGACCAATAGGAGCGAAGCATACATTAAAATTGTTGCCAGAACCGGAAAAAAAATCCTTTTTGAGAGCTTCCGTTGCGTACGCTGCGTAAACGGTTTAAGTAACACAAATATCATGTATGAGGGAATTGTTCCTCTTTAAAAGTTCTAAAAAAAGTCCGCGACAGCATATGTCTATCTTTTAAGATTGACTCACTATTTATGGCAATGAAGACCGCGATGGGCGCCTAAACAACTTAACCGATTTCAATCAAATTTGCACACCGTGTGCAGTTTGATCCAACTTAAAAGATAGGATAGCTTACATAACAATTGGACCCGATAGGTGGCGCTGCGTTCGTGTTTCAGGAAATTTAACTTTTTCACCCGGGCGAAGCTGGGCGGGACAGCTAGTCAATTTATATGAAACTAGCTGCCCCGGCGAACTTCGTACCACATACGACGTTTCGTACGTACAAAAAGCCAAGAAAACTGTTGTTTTTACTTATTTCCTTGTATTTTTTAATTCTCTCCATAAGAATCTTCCTCCGACTTCATCAAACATCACAAAAAATAAATCATCCAAATCGGTTCAGCAGTTTAGAGTTTTGCGCTGGGCAACACATTTAGTAATTAATTTTTATTTATATAGATTTTTGGTTTGTGTACTCAGAGGTACGTTTGACACTACCCGAAAAATATTGTTCCCGTTGGTACACAGGCTTCCAAAGTAAATAGGAAGAAAATACACGTTTGGTTTTAATGTATACGTGAATGATTCCGTAATCACTTAATCCTTTCCTACCTTTCCGGTAAATACTGAGTAAGATTTAGTGTATCAACATTACAAATACGTGGATTTAGATAACGTTCAAGCATAGATACCTACATACATTCATACCATATTGTTTTCGTCCATTGTATTACATTAACCATACACTCATCTTGCGTGCTCTACTATTACCAAATCAAAGACGCCGTCTCTATCAGTTTTGAGAAACAAATGGTCACTATTTAGTAAACTTTATAGAACCGAGTCGTCAGTGCCATTCGATAACAGACTTAATAATACTTGTATAAGCCCCATTATCGCTTGAATAACTTTAACTTTAATGGTTTGGCCATGTCGAGAGAATGAATGAAGAACGATTGACGAAAAAAGTGTATAAGGCGAGTGTGAATGAAAGTGTTGGAAGGGGTAGACCTAGACGGACGTTTCTAGACCAAATTAGGGACGTCTTGAAAAAAGGTCAGGTCAAGAGTACCCTAAACCGAAGAGCATGTATGAAGAGAATAATGAAAGTGGACGAAGCGAAAGAAGTATGTAAGGATCGTAGCAAGTGGAAAGAAGTGGTCTCTGCCTACCCCTACGGGAAAGAGGCGTGATTATATGTATGTATGTATGTATAACTTTAACGTGGCAGTCACAGCACCGGCGTCTTGTCCAATGTGAGAACACAGATGTCATTTTTTTTTTTTTTTTTTATACAACAAGAATGGCAAACAAGCATACGGCCCACCTGATGGGAAACGGTTACCGTAGCCTATTTACGCTCACGATACCGAAGTATCACTTGCGCGTTGCCACTCTGTGTTCGGAGAGTTATAGTGTGTTGGCAGCATAATGGGTTTAATCCCTCTGCTTCCAACACAATGTAACAATCCTCCCCCCTCCCCAAGGAGCTCATTACTGGAAACCTTTGCAAAGTAAAATGTCCTCGTCGTAAAAAAAGGCAAGCAAATTCTTAAATGACAATACTATGCCCACTATGTTAATTGGATAACCGACTTAGTACGCCTAAGTATAAGCCTCACTATCGCTTGTACCTGTTATGTCGTGACGGTCGCAATAGGAATTGTGGCTAATTTAAAAATAACAGTTAGATCACAAGTGATATGATTAGTTAAAATACTGTAAATGATAAGATTACTCATTACAGTCTGCGAGTTGAACACAGGAACAAGTCGTATCTTATCTATGTGTTAGTATCGATTGTGCTATGGGCGGATACTTGTCGTCGCGAATACAAGTCCCCTGTGTTATCTGCCAGTGCTAATAATTTCATTGTTATGCTATTTAATGGCTGTTTTACGAGATCCTGACTATTGTAAGTTTACAATTTGTCTTGTTCCGTTGTATTTTTGTATTTATTAACGTTAATTGATATCATTATGTAAGATATCTAATTATGTTTTTTATAAACACCACACGGTTGGCAATCCAGCATGCAGTCCTCCTGATGATAAGCGGTTACCGACGCTAGCAACACCAGTGGTAACGCTCTTTTGGCGTGTATATAATTATACATAAAATTGTCAGGAAAAAGGGGTAGATAGAGGTGGAATAACATTCTTTTTCCACCAGATATTTTTTCAGGGACCAACATAGCTTGTCAGGATGTCGCCGGTGGCACTAAACATCTTTGAATTTCTTTTAAAACGCATTCAGTTTTCCTAACGATGCTAACCCTTACTCGTAAAGCTCGTGATAAATCATTATACTTAGGTTAAAAAGTCTACTTATTGGTGTACCAATGAGTAGTTTTTTTAACAGGCAACCAGGGTCCGAGTCTGAAATCATTTCACATGTGAATATTTAAACAAATTGGCTACCACTGCTGTAAGACATATAATTATCATATATATATATATATTTTTTTATACAACAAGAGTGGCAAACAAGCATACGGCCCACCTGATGGGAAACGGTTACCGTAGCCTATTTACGCTCACGATACCGAAGTATCACTTGCGTGTTGCCACTCTGTGTTCGGAGTGTTATAGTGTGTTGGCAGCATAAGGTTTAATCCCTCTGCTTCCAACACATTGTAACAATCCTCCCCCCTCCCCAAGGAGCTCATTACTGGAAACCTTATTCACCACGTAGGAACACAACACAATAAATTGTGTTATTTGGCTACGGACTTCTATAAGGTCCTGCCCCAGTCGGGCAGCTCCAAATGGAACAGGAAACCCGTTATGCCCTACCTCTCTTAAAATTATATGTAATTAAATTAAATATTATATAAATTAAATTAAAAATAAGTGCTTAGTCTTCAGACTGCGTGATATGGAAATAACTACATATATCTAAGCCGAGGTTTACTCGCGTAAAATTAGATTTAATTCTCGAATGTACCCTTTCCAGTGGACAGCTCAATAAGCTTCCTGTCGGCTCTGTCAGTCCTATGTGCCGTGTCCTGCTTCGTCACAATGCTCAAGTTCGGCGGCTTCAAGGCGACCCTCAACTTTGTCAGCAGGAGTAAGAACAAGGAGCGCGATGAACCAGCTTTGCCTATGATCGGCGCTTACAGGATCAGTCGGGATGATTTCTTTGGTAATGATCTTTTATTTCCTTTAATAATATCGCTTAGGTGACATACGAGCGCAACGGTCCTCGGAGATCATCAGATTGGGTCCTCCCGAGTTCGGTTCTTGAGTTATAATTGTTGTAAATAATCTGTCTTGTTTTTTTTATATACAAAGATAAACAGGAAAGAGCAGTGGCTAGCTAGGTAACCAAAGGCCAAAAAGGCAAAGGGCTAAAAGTAAACTATTTAAAATCGTTTCCAGGTTTCCAGTAATGAGCTCCTTGGGGAGGGGGGAGGAAACCTGCATACGTCTGAGAAGAAATTCAAAGGCGTATGTATAGTAGTGCTTGAGTAACGGCGATGGACTCGCCATCTGTCACGTTGGCACCTAATATACCTCTGGCGGAAAGTGGGTGTGTGGGTATTACCTATACACCTCTGCCTACCCCTTCGGGGACCCTTGTGGGAAGGCGTGAGGATATTATCTGAGGATAAAAAAAAAAAAAAAAAATCGTTTGTTTCATATTCGTCATTTTCCGACGCAAGATTTCAGCTCCGCCACTGCGAAGGAGCTTTTTGTACCTCCAAATGAGCATTTCTTTATGATTTGTAATAACACGTAATGGGTATTTTCATTGTGATATTGTCGTTATGTAATGTATAGGATACCAAAATAAGAAGAGATCCATAATAAATGTGTCATGTTTTCTTTATATCTAATCTGCTAAACGAAATAAAACACTAAGCCGTGCATTTCCTGTACAGACTAGTACATTACTCATCCTCTACACATTCCGAAATCTTTCACATAGACTATATAAAGAAAATATACATTGAATACATTCCATAAAATAATGATAAGCTTATCCATTTATTTATAAAATTTCCTTTCAAATCCTGTATTTATTTTGATAATAATAAATCCATCGATAAAGTGATTATATTTTCAGGTTACGAAAATTTATCAGAACCGCCGAAGAAGGTATCTCCAGCGACGAGAGTTCCGCCGAATCAACCTCAACTACGGCCTAACAAAAGCACCAGCGACTTGGACAACTACGTTCCCGTTCAAACGAGGCAAAGTGAAAACATAGTGTCCACAAACCCGAGAGGAGAAGAGGAGCCGCGAAGGTCAAACCCAAAGGAAGCAAAGAAATGTGAGAAAGAACAAAAGAAGGCACAGAAACAACGAGTAGCTGAACAAATTGCTAGAGAAAAAGCCGCAGTAGAAGCTGCAAAGCAAGAACGAAGAACAGAGAAAGAGAGTAAAGGAGCACAGAAGCCGACAAAAGAGAAGAGGGCAAAGAAGAAAAACCCCGCGCCTCAACCAGTGCGCGCTAATCCGCTGGCACAGGTACCATATTCCACTAACACGCTAGAGAGTTCTATCAGCAAATTGAGTGGGCCCCCACCTTACACCGAGACCCTAGACGTAGCTCGTATCAAAACGGACAACTCTGATCAAGTGACATTGAGTGAGAACGTAACGATTAGTAAGCCTATAGATACAGGAGGTGATTGGGACATGATAGCTCAGCATCGCCAACAAATAACCCGACCGGCACCAACCGCGAATCGCCAGCAAACAAAACGAACGGTAATGGATTTAAACTATAACTTTGGGCCGACTGATGGGAGCGACGGCAACAGTGAGGTATAGTTTGGAGTTGTATAATATAATATATCCTCATGCCTTCCCACAGGGGTCCCCGAAGGGGTAGGCAGAGGTGTATAGGTAGTACCCACACACCCACTTTCCGCTAGAGGTATATTTTAGGTGCCAGATGGCGAGTCCATCGCCGTTACTCAAGCACGACTATACATACGCCTTTGAATTGCTTCTCAGACGTATGCAGGTTTCTTCTCGATGTTTTCCTTAAACGTAAAGCTCGTGGTGTTACTAATCACTGTAATTAAGTTCAGAAAAACTCATTGGTACAGTCGGGATTCGAACTTGCGATCTTTGTGTCGCAGGCAACTACTCGAACCACTCGGCCACCACGGCTATTTGTTTGGAGTTGTAGTACTGAATAATCATGTTGACTATACTATTGGGTATAGATAAATACGTTGTTAGATTGATA